>JAAGEH010000417.1:22403199-22513205 GCA_011751065.1 Lasiurus cinereus
GAGCCCCTCAAAAACATCTGGCTGATTTATTAGCTAATAGATGGCCATTAATAAGTTCTGAGAATGGGGTAACATAATTAAAGCTAGATGAGCAATTTTTAAGATGCTGACAGCCTCTAGGGTGATTCAATTTACATAAAGATGCCTTTCTCTTGAAATTTGGGGAATCATTTGCATGTAGAAAGGATCGTGGGCCAATCGACACGGCTTCCTTGGGAATAGAAAAAGACCATCTCTATCCAGATGTTTCTGTCATCCCCCTCTCTTGCAGATTGATTGGACTCTTTAGCTCTCATTCTTCAAGACTTGAAGTGATAAACTTGGACTATCTCTATATAAGAAAGACTTAAAGGGACAGCCTTCACATGAGCATCACAGCCGAGGGAAGGTGTCTCCAGGACTATTTAAAGCTGTGAAAGATATAGGAGTTCTGTGCTCAGTACCTCAGAGGTTGTGTTTTCTAGCTTCTCTTTCAGCGAGGTATAACATCTTATTATTAGGTCTTTGCTCCTTTAAGAATGTTTCCCAAGATAATGGAATTCGTGATCTCACAATCACATAAATCACTGCCAGCCCCCTTAAAGTCAATTCATATTTCTGTAGTTCGTTAGTGGCTCAGGAGGAAATTGCATTTATTATAATTGCCTCTAATTGCACCAGATTAGTGATTACAATTATTTATGGCAGCTGATTATTCATTAGGCATCAAATCAATTCCCAGGCTTCCTCATTACTCCAAACAGTAACTCTGATGAGGAGAGGTCTAAAGGAGGCCTCGTCCACCCTCTCCCCTGGGTGGCAGGCAACCTCCCAGTGCTGTCTCTAAACAAGCACCTGAAAACAATTTAGGAATTAAAGTGAAAGAGTGGCATTTCTCTCCTTCCCTGTCCAGTGCCTGAGGCCACGCCCAGCACTGACTTAAGGAAATTGGGGAGTCCGTTAAACATCGCCAAATGTTATTTGGAGGCCCCAGAATGCTTCAGAATCCATCTCTCTCCCAGGGTGTCTTTCTTGGTTATAAAATAAAAATGTCAGAGTTCCACGTCTGGACTCTTCTGGAACATAGGCTACCTAGAGAGGGGAAAGAGAATAGGCTTCAGAGCCATGCAGACCAGACTGATGTAAACCGGAAGACACCCTGTTTGAGCTGGACAAGCATCAGTAGGCTACGCTTGTCCAGTAAACGAGTGTGAGATCTCTGCTTCTCGGGTTCACTATCGGACCACCTCAGCAGAAAGTCAGTGCCCCATAAACATCTCAGGAGCAAACCGCAATCCTTACCTGAAAGAGCTGTGGTGCGGGCTGAATTAAATAACAAAGTTAAAGATCTTGTCTTGCGCCAGCTCAATATGTGTCACATCCTGCCCACGATTACTTCCTCCATCCTTTCACATCTAAATTCGCTCTAAAAGTTGTGTTCCTTGTCTCTGCACATGGCTTAATACTCCCTGTAAATAGATCATTCACATACTTTCTTCTCGGGGAAGACCAGTGTGTTTGTAATGAAAGAGCAATTTCCAGAAGACCTTGGCAAGGTGCTTGGGTTTTGGTCCTTGACTCACTCACCGGTTCCCACAACATGCCAGGCGCTGGGGCCAGGGGGACGGAGGGATACATAAAACATAGGCATTGATCTTGAACATATCACAGCCAGACCGGAAGCACTATCTGCGCCGTCTCCATGCTTCCTTTGCATCGAAGGGATGTACGAGGAGAATGGAGACGTCCGGCTCAGCGTGGAAGGTCAGGAAGGCCTCACAGAGGTGGCATTTGAGTTGGGCCTTCGAACTGCGTAGAGTTCTTCAAACGCCTCATGGAGTGACTAAATGTCCAAGAGTAGGTAGCACCTGAAAGGACAGAGAGGCAAACGTGAGCACACCTTAAGAGCTCACTGTGGATTCCAGGGGTTTTGATACATGACCAAGTGCCAGGGATAGGCGCTTCCCCGGATGCTCCCATGCGCAAAACCTCCATGACTAAGGGGCCTTTCTTTTTTTTTTTTAAATATATTTTATTGACTCTTTACAGAGAGGAAGGGAGAGAGATAGAAAGTCAGAAACATCGATGAGAGAGAGACATCGATCAGCCGCCTCCTGCACGCCCCACAGTGGAGATGTGCCCGCAAGCAAGGTACATGCCCCCGACCGGAATCGAACCCGGGACCTTTCAGTCCTCAAGCCGACGCTCTATCCACTGAGCCAAACGGGTCCCGGTGGGGCCTTTCCTCTTAATGGCTGAGCTTTCACAAGTGCAGGGTTACTTGGGGATTTTGCCTGTGTACTTTTTGGGACCATATGACGTCTTTGATGACACAGAATCCTACTGCATCTTTTCCCCAAATGTCCAGGCCACCTAGATCTGCCTTCGTATTTCAGTGTCCTCACCCATCAACTCTCCTCCTTTTCACAATCTCCCTACTTCCACATATGATTCAGTTCAAAGAGCACAAGTGTCAGGAGCGGAGGCATTGAGATATGCCCGTGCAGACACAGCATCCCCTGAACCCCGGAAGGAAAGGAGGAGGTGGGGGTGAGGACATACACAGCTGGCCCCTTGTCCACATGGAGCTGGCACTACATCCCTGGTTGCTCAGACTTGAGCCATGTATTGGGCCTGACCTGAACCCAGATCTCCAGGGAAATACATACTGATTCCCTCAAACAATCCAGAGTACGAGATCTGGAGGACATATCACTGGTGCTCCTTCTCTTTCCGGCCTTACCCACCAGTTGCCAATCACTCTTCCTCTTCCAGGGCAGCTGAGGGGAATATGCCCCTTCCGTGGGCAGAATGAATTTAGCTTGTGCCTAAGTCTCTGTGCATTCTACTTCTGAGCCTGTTGCATCACTATTTTGTCTTTTTTTTAATTTTTTTATTATTAATGTGTTACATGTCTACATATCTTCCCATTGCCCCACCCCTCCCAGGCATACCCTAACCCCCCAGTGTCTTGTGTTCATTGGTTGTACATATATGCATGCATACAAGGCCTTTGGTTGATCTCTTATCTACCCCACCTCTCCTTAAACTTCCTGCTGCAATTTGACAGTCTTTTTGATGCTTTTCTGCCTCTGTATACTATTTTGTCTTGATACCTCCCTTTCCCACATGCCAGGTCGCTGACCCATAACGCGTTTCTGTAGCTGATACGTTCCTCTACCACCCGTCTTCCAAATGTCCCACGCGGTGGCCTTCTCTTCGCTGAAGGCTGATCACTCAGGGGGAGTAAATACTTCTACTCAGAGCAGCGCTTCCAGAGAAACGAGAGGTTACCAGTATCCCGTGATGGACCAAAACCCCAAACAATACTTTCTCTTTCTTGGCAACTGCACCCCCAAATACTTTTTCGAGACTCCCTGGAGGGCAGTCTCTGCTGAAGGGCAATAGGACACTTGCCCACTGACTCGTGCTGAGGGAAGAGGGAGGGGAATTCGGTCTGGGATCAGGAACACAGCGGTTGGCCTGGGCTCCCCTGGGAAGCTACTAGAGCCCGCAGGCTGCTCTGACCTGAGATAAAGGAAGTCCCTGCTCCTCTCCCCTCTGCCCCTGCAGAGCTCCCCCTCACTCAACTTCCAGGGAAATTCGGGTCCATCCCTCCCACTTCCCCCCCAGCCCCGCCCAGCCCTCCATCAGCCAGTGCCTGGGTCTGCCTCTTCCCAGTGACAGCTGGTAAATGAGTCCCAGTCTAGCCGCTTGTGCAGGATGGTTGTGCAGTAAGAGCCTTCATCCTTATGGCAGGCGCATCAATGCCAAGTTTGCTCATTCTAATTAATAACAGTCAGTAAACACCAAAGAGAGCTAATGATGATTACAGGCCGCAGCTCCTGCGTGTTGGCAAACACGCCAGGCAGGTGGCCTGTCCTCCTTCCCGGGAAGGAGGCCGGGTCAGTTTCTCGCAGAGATGCTCACCCTCTTCAAAGCCGCTCCCCCCAACAAGTTTAGTCAATCTGGGTTCCTTCTCACCCCCATCTCTGCCAAACAAGAAGAAAAGATCCGAGTGGCCCGGTGACATGGGAAGGACCTGGCTTCCAGAACAGGGTTCTGTGAGGTTCTGAGACAGCTCTCCCTGGTACTTGGGATTGAACTATTTATTTCTTTTTTTTTTCCTCCTTATTTAAAAAGTATTCTCCAACTTTCAAAGCAATACCGTTTGCTTTGAAAAATTCAGATATGACAGAAGTGTGTGAAGAAGAAAGAGAGAGCCTCCCTTAGCCCTATACAGCGCAGGACCTGAGACACACTGGCTGGGCGGTTGCAATGCCCCGGTCCTCCGCATCTTTGCTCGCCAGCGCCCCCTCTGGTTTGATCCTCTCGTATTCCTGGTGTGCACACAGTTTCCTTCCACCACTACAGGGCCCCTGTTAGGAACGGTCAGTCCTTACTCCACAAGCCTCTCCCCCACGCTCCATCCCCAGCCTCTTCGTCCTGAGGCAGGGATTCTCCTATGACTGCATTTCCAGTTCCCGGAAGACAGCATGAGGAGCGTCTCTGGCCATGATGCTTTGGGAGACCTCTTTTTTTAAAAAAAATATATTTTTATTGATTTTTAACAGAGAGGAAGGGAGAGGGATAGAGAGTTAAAAATATCAATGCGAGAGAGAGAGAGAGAGAGATCAGCTGCCTCCTGCACACCCCCTATTGGGGATGTGCCCGCAATCAAGTTACATGCCTTCTACCAGAATCGAACCTGGAACCTTTCAGTCTGCAGGCCGACTCTCTATCCACCGAGCCAAACCGGTTTCAGCTAGGGAGACTTCCTCTTGGAATGTGTTCTTTTTTGAGTTCCAGGGATGAGGTGATGAAACGCAGTTACATAAACAGGCTCCCAATCGGGTCTACATCTGACTTTGGGGAACGCTTCCCTTCTTGGAATAGCCCCGGATGGCACGCCCTTGGAAATGCAGGCAGTTGTGAAGACATGGCTGGTGGCACCTCCTTGGGGGTCCATGCTGTGAGCTCCTCAGCCATCCCAGAGCCAAACTGGAAAACTGGATGCCTGTCACCGGCAACTGTATGACAGTGGGCAGAGGGGTCAGAATCCCATCCACACTGGGATCTTTGCTGCAGGAGCTAAAGGTCCTCTATCTTGGTGATGCTGTTAACCTTCTTCTTCTTCTTACAGATATCAGTTCCTTGGGCTGCAGGAATAATGTTTCTTCTGTCATTGCAATTCAGGCAGTATTTTCTTAGACGGACTGCTCTGTCTGTTCCAAGTACAACTGATTCTCTGATGGTTTAACAAAATGCAGCCCCGGGCTCTTGAGCATCA
This sequence comes from Lasiurus cinereus, assembly GCA_011751065.1. Lineage (NCBI taxonomy): Eukaryota > Metazoa > Chordata > Mammalia > Chiroptera > Vespertilionidae > Lasiurus > Lasiurus cinereus. The sequence continues at coordinate 22,408,469 of JAAGEH010000417.1, forward strand.
TCCCGTGCACTGAGAGGTCGCTGATTTGATTCCAAGTCAGGGGACACACCTTGGTTTGGGGCTCGATCCCCAGTAGAGAGCATGCAGGAGGCAGCTGATCAATGTTTCTTGCTCACTGATGTTTCTATGTATCCCTCCCTCTCCCTTCCTTTCTCTCTAAAATCAATAAAAAAACATATTCTTAAAAACATGTAAAAGAAAAAAAGAAGGAAGAGCATATAAAGAACTAAGAAAAGTAGTCATGTAGGATTTCTAATGAGGCTAAGTAAACAATAGGAGGCAAGTAGAATGGCTTGTCTTTTTATTATATATAAAAATATGTATGTGTGTGTATATATATATTATTGATTTCAGAGGGGAAGGGAGAGGAAGAGAGAAACATTAACTATGAGAGAGAAGTATCAATCGGCTGCCTCCTACATGTCCTCCTCTGGGGATCCAGCCCACATGTGCCCTGACTGGTAATCAGACTTCCACCTCCTGATTCACAGATTGACTCTCAACCCTCGAATCGCAGTGAGCTCCTATTGTATTTTCAAATGTATGACACCATATACTTCTGTTGCCTTTTTCTTTTTTCTCTTTGCTATTTCTCCCTCTCTGTGGTTATTAGTCTTTCTTCCATTTTCTCCACACTACCACTTTTTTTTTCTCTCTCTCATCATTCTCTTTCCTGTCCTTTTGATTACAATAAGGACTTGGAGGGCATTTTTAAATTTGGTTTGACCCCTTTACCACCTTCATTTTTTCCATCCGTTCATTCACTCCACCAACGATACAGAGCTCTTACTCGGCATCAGTGTCTTTGCTAGGTTCTCAGGACCAGGGAGACGAATAGACAATTTCTGCTCTTCATCGATACTGCATCAGCAAGGGGAGAAAGACAGGAAATAAAGAAAGCATCAAATTGCATGCAGGATACAGTGGGGCTTTAAAGAAGGTGATGAGGATGCCTATTGGGGTCATCTCAGGGAAGACTTCATAGAGACAATGACATTGGAGTTGACTGTGTGTGTGGAAGGTGTCACCAAGTTGAGGGGGAGAGAGGCAGGAGGCTGGTGAGAGGATGGTGTGTAGGTAGAGGGAGCTGCTTGAGCCGAGGCCTGGAAGCCAGAAGCCGCCGGAATATTGGAACGTCTGAGAGTAATCTAACCTGACGGGGGAGGGCGGCCCTGAGAAATGAGCCGGGGGACAGCTGCTGGATGGGATTGTCAGGAACTGGCAAAGCTGCTGGAAAATGCAAGCAGTATTCTGCGCGGGTCAGGAGCTGCGAGAGGGAGCCGGAGGGGCATTTGCATTCTATCCGATTCCTTGCATCCTGTGTGAGTTTGCATATCTGGAGCAGGTATTACTTTTATGAAAAAGCAACCCTGATAATTTATAGCATCATGTGGCACGTTCAGACACTATTTCTTTTCCCATTTACAATCAGGAAGAGAGAAGGATGTTAAGCAAGACCATGGGCTTGTTGGAGTCCTGTGACTAATGCTCTGCATCCTCTTTATTCATTTTAGAATAGGTAAGATGCTCTTTAGACATTTCTTTAACAGAGTAAGCCAAGTTTTTTTTTTTAATATATATATATTTATTGATTTTTTACAGAGAGGAAGGGAGAGAGATAGAAAGTCAGAAACATCGATCAGAGAGAGACATCGATCAGCCGCCTCCTGCACTCCCCACAGTGGAGATGTGCCCGCAAGCAAGGTACATGCCCCCGACCGGAATCGAACCTGGGACCTTTCAGTCCGCAAGCCGACGCTCTATCCACTGAGCCAAACCGGTCTCAGCCAAGTTGGTTTTTTTTAAGATATTTTATTGATTTTTTACAGAGAAGAAGAGAGAGAGACTTAGAAACATCGATCAGCTGCCTCCTGCACACCCCCTAATGGGGATGTACCCACAACTAAGGTACGTGCCCTTGATCAGAATCGAACCTGGGACCTTTCAGTCCACAGGCCGACACTCTATCCACTGAGCCAAACCGGTTTCGGCCCAAGGTTGTTTTTTTTTTTTTTACCAGTAAGCAACCCTTGCTTGATTTTGTTTTTCTGGGTAGAAACCATTAACCATTTCATTCTACCCTTGGCTGTGTCCCATGTCCCCATCGCTCCATTTGGTTACGTCCCAGGCCCACCTTTCCTTTTGCTTCCCAAACAGCAGCGATTTCTGCTAAGGCTGAACCATTCATTGCCTGTCCGCCCCTGGCCAGTGTGAACCGGGTCATGTCTTGCAGGCTCCCAGGGCCCTCTCTGCACTGGCCCATGCCCAAGCCGCCCAGCTCCTCTCATCCCGAGCTTTCCCATCTGGTGTCACCACGCTCCAGAGCAGACCTGGCAGCCTCTGCAGCTGCCTCGGTCCCCGGGGGCATGTAAATGGAGCAGCCATGTAAACCTGGACTGACAAGCACCATGCTGATCTGTGCGCAGCGCTGCTCGGTGACCCAGGAACAAGGAGGAATCAGCTCGTCTGGGGGTTTGTGAGGGACGGGCAGGGTCCAGGAGGTAAACTCTTTCCTTTCTTTTCTCCGATTCTCACACTATTTCTTTCTTCTTCTCTGGATCCATCTCTCCCAGGTCTCAAGTCCCTCTGCATGTCCCCCTCCCCCCCTCCACATCCCTTGACTGCCCGTATTCTTCCACGCACGGCTGCTCTTTCCTTGTCCCTGAAACCCTAGTCCTGTTTCTTGGCTTGGCGCCATGCTGCTGCCTTCCCACAATGCCTGGCCCTCTGTGCTTCTGCTCTGTGAGGCCCTGGTCCATCCCTCCTCCTCCAAGACTCCCCTGGGACCTGAGTTCCAGTTTATCTCCTTGTCTTCTCAGCTCCCACCGACCTCAGCACATGGTCTCACACCTAATTCCCATCCCTCCTGGTAGCTCGCTCTTGGTTGCTGGGTGTCCATTCTATTTTCCTTTGGAAAATCCCTGAGAGTGGGGGTCAGGATCGATGGCATGTGTATCTCTCAAACTCACAGCAGAGTGCTAGGAATAGGTGGCTACGAGGCATCAGAATAAGATCATAACTCATTTTCAAGATTCTAGCAAAAAAGAGCAGGACCTGCTGAAACCGGTTTGGCTCAGTGGATAGAGAGCCGGCCTGTGGACTGAAGGGTCCCAGGTACGATTCCTGTCAGGGGCATGTACCTTGGTTGCGGGCACATCCCCAGTGGGAGGTGTGCAGGAGGCCGCTGATCGATGTCTCTCTCTCATCAGTGTTTCTAACTCTCTATCCCTCCACCTTCCTCTCTGTAAAAAGTCAATAAAATATATTTTAAAATGGTTTAAAAAAGAGCAGGACCTTTAGAAAGAGACCAAGTGGCTCAAACTCGGCCTCAACCATATTAATTAAGGGACCTTGGTCAAAACCCAGAATCGGAAGGAGCTTCTCTTTCAAAACTAGACAGTAGGGACACTGATTCTTCTCTGGGGATCTCCCTGACCGTTACGTGAAATTTGGAAAGAAGTTACTCTGGCTTGGGTTTTCCTAGGTGGTTCATACATCTTGCTTCCCTTCCATCTTAAATCTCTGCAATCCTTTTTTTTAAAACATATTTTATTGATTTTTTACAGAGAGGAAAGGAGAGGGATAGAAAGTTTGAAACATCGATGAGAGAGAAACATCGATCAGCTGCCTCCTGCACACCTCCCACCGGGGATGTGCCTCCATCCAAGGCATGTGCCCCAGACTGGAATCGAACCTGGGACCCCTCAGTCTGCAGGCCGACACTCTATCTACTGAGCCAAACCAGCAAATCTCTGCAATCTTTTTTTTTTTCTCCTTTGGCCACCAGCGTGTCTTGCCTTCACCACCATCCTCCCCTTCTGCGTGTTTCTCAGTCAGTCCCTCCCCGGAAAGAAACAGCCCCAGGCAGTGCACACAGATGACACCTCCAGGAGAGTGGGAAGGCAGAAACAACTTGTAAAATATACCTTGTAGGTATCTGTCTTCCTAGAAGGGAGGGGCGAAGCTTGATCATTTGCTTTTATACCCACAGTATTTGTTCTCCCCAGAGACTCGCTGTTGTATAAAAGTAAAGCTATCATAATTATGATAACACTCAGATTAAATGTGATCCTGACAAGGCTTCGGGAGATACAAAATGCGCCGATTCCCACTGGAATGGGTAGAGCAAGTCGGCTTCCCCATCTTGATTTCTTCATTTTGTTCCTGCGGGACTGCCTGGGGCCTGGGGAAGAAGGAGAGAGGCTGACTCCTTGGTGCTTTATTTATTGATATGATGATTTAGAGCAAATGCACCCATTGCCTGGAGGCCTCTTAGTATGTCTAAATCCAGCAGTTAGCATGTACAGCAAGTGAAAAGGAACGAGCCAACAGCAAACTTCCAGTATGGACCAATCATTTAAAGTCATTTACCAGGTAACTGAGACTTTGGAGCACTGATACCGAAAGAATAAAGGGCTTTATAGCCAGTGATCTGGTTGCCTTAAAAGTTGGGAGTCTTGCCGAGACCAGTTTGGCTCAGTGGATAGAGCGTCAGCCTGCAGACTGAAAGGCCCCAGGTTTGATTCCGGTCAAGGGCATGTACCTTGGTTGCAGGCACATCTCCAGTATGTGGCGTGCAGGAGGCAGCTGATCAATGTCTCTCTCTCATCGATGTTTCTAACTCTCTATCCCTCTCCCTTCCTCTCTGTAAAAAAAAAATCAATAAAAAGTATATTTAAAAAAAAGAATAAGTATTAAAAAATTGGGAGTCTTCGAAGGCAGAATTCATGGCTTACCCATCTTTGTTTCATATCTGGTACTTGTGAATGAATACACGATGGTTAAACGTGTAAAGGAATGAATGAATGAATGATCAGAGACTGAAAGGAGATGTTCATAAATAAACAAAAATAAAATCAATGGTCACAGACGCTTGAGAACATAGTCCCTACCATGTCCTTAATATGCAGAAAGTCTCCAGAAAGTCTTGCAGATGAGAAACCGATTTAACTTGGTTAAAATCAGTATGTTTCCAACCATGGACCAACTCATCCACCATTTTTTCTTTCTGTCGGTTGCTCACATTCTTGCAGATGTTCACGAGTCCTCTATCTATGAAATTGCTCTGTTGGCAAAATGCTTATCCCCACGGGCTCTTTTCTGCTTGTTTTGCCCTTGAGAGAATCCATAAATGTCCTGGTTGGGGTATTGTCCAGATGACTAGAGAAGCTCTAGCTACAATAGCAAACCCCGAGTTCTTACACGAGGAAAAGAAATCAGGGAGCTACAGCCAGCCAGCTGATAAGCACAGCAAACAATTAATTTTTGGAGGCTGAACTTCCATCTCCCTTATCAAGACTACCACACACCCAACACAGCAGAAAAGAGGGCCAGGTCCTCCTTGGCCATCCAGAGCCCCCACACCACAGTCCAGGGGACTGGAGCTTTCTGTTGGATAGAATTGCTACAAATACCTTCCAAGTAAGTGACTTACAATTCGCATGTTTTGATCAGAGTCTACATTTTTCAGACAAGCCAATAGACTCTGGTGAACAATAGTTTTAAAGAAGCTTTTTAGGGAAAAAAAAGGGAACAAAAAGGCCAATTTAACATCCTGAGGTATCAGCCAGAGGAAACTTAAGACCCCAGTGAGATGCTAAGACACACTCACCAGAATGAGGAAAGAAGGAAGGAATGGACAAGGAGATGGAGAGAAGAAGAGAGGGATGGAGAGGGAGATGGAGAGAAGAAGGAGGGAGAGAATGGAAATGCCAATACCAAGTGTTGGTATGACAGTAAAGCAATGCCTATCTCATACACAGCTCATGGGAGTGGAAATTGGGGCAGTCACTTTGGGAAATCATTTTTCTTTATTTACCAACGTATACAATATTCATGCCATATGACCCAGAAATTGCACTTCTGGTTATGAGAAATATGTGCCCATGTGCGTCAGGGGAGTGTGCAAAAATGTACCTGAAATGTTGTTTAAAGGAGGCTGGAGAAGGAAACAATGAAAATGTCTATCACAGTAGAATGAAGACATACATTGCGGGGCAGTCACTTGATGGAATGTCAAACAGCATCGACAGCGAGTCAATTCTGAGCACACATAACAAGGATGACTTGCGCAGTTCACACCGAGGCACAGTAGCCAGACAGAGAGAAGCACATACTGCATGACATTTCACAACCGACAAAATGAAACTTTCTGTTCCCATTTGCACACTGAGATGCTAAAACCAACAAAACAAAGCAAAGCAAAACAACCGAAAAACCCCAAGAAAGTAGTTACAGAATTTAGGATGGCGTTACCCTTAGTGAGGATGGGCACATGAGTTGTGGGTGCAGGCAATGTTTTTCTCTTTATCTGATGGGTGCTCCATGTGCAATAATGAACAGATTTATACATCTATGTCTTAGGCACTGTTTATGTATTTTTAGATCCTATATATATTTTAAAATCTAAATGTGAACATAGACCAATGACACTTTCTTGAGTGCTAGTGAACACTTACAGTGGCCTTGCAGACACTTTCCCTGATGTCCAATAGATGCCCTAAACGCTGAGGATTATACTTGAGCTCATCACTTCTGGCCTCCGAGTCAGTTCCTTTTTCTGTGTCTTCTAATTTTATGAATGGCAGCACCGTCCCATTCAAGAAACCTGGGAGTCATCCTATCTCTTCTTCCCATATACAGTATGTCCAGTGAGTTCCTAAACCCAATTTGTTTTTACCTCCTACATATTTAAAGAAAAATCATCTCTATCTCTCAGACCCACTTCTATGATTCTAGTTAAAACCACACAATCCCTAAACCATATGACAGTAACACTTCCCATTGTTTTTTGTTTCTGTTCTCTCCTTCATATAATTTCATTTGCTTCACTAGTCCCAAAGGAATCGTCTTCAAATGCAAATCTTATTAGGTTTCATCAGAATTTTAAGGTTTTTGCCATTTCTCTATCACCTGGAAAATCAAGTTTTAACCTCTCCATCTGGCACACACAATTACCTAAAAGCTGACACCTACATATATTTTCATTTCGTTTCCCATGAACTTGAGGATCAGCTACTTCCAGTCTTCTTAACCCATGTACCTGTACTCCCCATGCTGCCAGTGGCTTTATTCTCGCTCTTCGCTTTGTTGATCGCACTCATTTAACAATTGTTCGAGGCCCAAGTCAAATGGCACCTCCTCTATGGATGCCTCTCTTCCTACCTTTAAATCATCTTATAAGAGTTGATTTTCTTCTCCTTTTTACTGCTTCAATAGCGTGGACTTCATTTTATTTGTTACTTAACATGCTCTTTGGCCATTCTATGTTGACATATCGGTGTCTCTTTCAGGTCATGGGATCCTCTAAATGACTTTGTCATATTTACATCTATAATTCTACAATGTTTGGCACAAAGGACGATATGAATAAAAGGTACTGACTAAAGTCTTAAACAATAACTGACTTAGATAATGACCCTGTGATAGGTTGACCTAGAAGGAATGCTATGAAGATTAAGTCCATCCAATATTTAGTGGCATTGTCAGTTGTTGATCGAACATCACTTACCACTTTTGGCAGGAAAAATCAAGATCCTCAGCAAAATAACAATTTATAAGCAAGTATTGCCGCATATACTCTTTCTTTATTTACAATGTTTACCCAGATCACTGCAAACGCTCACATGGATACACACATCCTCAAAGGAATAGCTCATGAGTACAAAGGAAGACACGATGCTACTTCTTAACACCTTCTTCTACTAATTTATTTTGGTTTTCCCACTGCTTGGGACTGCTAGCTTAGAAAATTCACAGGTGAGAAGCAAAAGAACCTCCAGGATTCAGTTATGTATTAACACCATGTTGCTATTATATCAAGAGAAATTGGATAGCAACAAGATTTTTGAAATCACAAGGCCTTCTCCTCCCCCCTCCTTATTTCTTGGAGAAACCCAGTCTTTACTTGATGTGCTTTACATTGCCTTCTAAAGGGCCCTGCCTCCAGCTCTCTTTCTGATGGGTAATGGAGACTGTTGACGGCATGATATTCGCCCTAACTGTTCTTTCTAATTAAGCCACTTAGGGTGTCTTTGGGTGAATAGCTTAGCAAGACCTAAGAATCTAAGTCTTGCCGAGACTGGTTTGGCTCAGTGGATAGAGCGTCGGCTTGCGGACTGAAAGGTCCCTGGTTCGATTCCGGTTAGGGGCATGTGCCTTGCTAGCGGGCACATCTCCACAATGGGGCATGCAGGAGGCGGCTGATCGATGTCTCTCTCTCATCGATGTTTCTGACTTTCTATCTCTCTCCCTTCCTCTCTGTAAAAAATCAATAAAACATATATATAAAAAAAGAATCTGAGTCTTTCAAAGAAGTCATTACATACAAGTAGTGAATTCTTCGACAAATTAGTCTAACTTTGTGCCCTTAGCAACTTCTTTTATAAAAAAAAAAAAGTGACAGGGACTTTTGAGAATTAAGGGGAAAACATGTACCTATCTCTGTCCAACATATATCTATCTACATGTTTTTTTTAGATAATAGTGATTATATATGTACATCTTTTTTATTTAATTCTCAAAAATCCCTATAACATTTTTTACAGAGGAGGATGGTAATGACATAGAGTTAGATGAATTTGTTGAAGGATTCACAATATGTTTATATACATAAAGATAGGTATATGTGTGATAGATGGATGCATAGACATAGGTAGACATCTTAAAAGAATGTGCTGTAAATGTTAGTTATTGTTCCTTATAAGGGCACTATTCTGAGTGATGGGAAAATTTATTCACTGTCTTAGTGTGTGCATGTTTGGGTATATGTGTATGTGGATGCAGAAAGGAGAGTTTCAGGTGATTTGTAACTCTTTTAAAATCATCTGTCATTTGAGTTAGGGGCAGCTCATTCTAGTGTTTTGGAGCAAAGAAAGATTGATTGATTGATATTGATTTTCTGGGGTTTCCCAGCAAAGGAAGCAGGGCATGGCTGATCCCTCCTGGTGTGCTTTGTGCCTCAGGATGTCTGTGTGGGAATAAGTCCAGATGGAGGAGCAGAGTGAGGATGAGCTGGGATGCATGGAGCATCTGGAGAGGCTTCGGAAGGTGGCATAATAAGGCTCAAGGCACTCTGGCCCTCATCACTCTTCTGGAAGCAAATGTTTCAATGAATCTTATCTCTCTAGCTAAGCCACTTATCTTGGGGAGGAAGAAGCTGTGCTTAAAATAGACTACCTGATGCCAAAGCATGTCTTTGTGGCTGGGCACACTTTGCAGCCAATGAGATGTTCGATGAATTGGATAACTTGGCTCTGATGAATGAATAAGGAGAGCCATATTCAGCGAGCTCTGTCCATGACCTCTAGCTTAGTGCCTTCTGACCCTATGGAAACCTTGCTGCCGTGCTGTACTTAAGTTCCTCCCGTGAAAGTACAGCGAAGACAAGAGTCTTTCTTCTCAGACGTGAATGAGATTTGGTTCTCTCCATCATCATAAATGAATTACAGTGTCAACCTCTCCCAACCTTTTAATGTCCATTAAACCTACTTCCTTCCGGAAGCCTGGGCTCTATGACCTAAGACTAACAGTATATTTACTTAACTTCTGCCTAAAAGACACAGTTTTAAATTAACTTGATCATGTTCTCTGCTTTGGATTAAATTAAGAGGACTCTGTTGTTGATCCAATTGTGCCTCATCAATTAGATGTATGTTGGACCTTGAGTATGAGGCCAGGAAGAGCCAGGTAGGGGTGACAGGGCGGTGAAGGTTGAGATTGGGGGGCAATGAATAGTGGTCTATCAAGCCTGAATCTGTGAGCAAATATCAAATGTCGCATAACATTAGCATAACAAAATTGCTAAACCTCAGTTCCCAACACACAAATCACTTTTCAGCATGGCACTTGGCATTAAGGGCCCTCCCACTGCTTCCACCCAGAGATTATGCTTCAAGGCTACTGATAATAAAAAATCGCCGAAACTGATTTGGCTCAGTGGATAGAGCGTCAGCTTGCAGACTAAAAGGTCCCAGGTTCGATTCCGGTCAAGGGCATGTATCCTGGTTGCGGGCACATCCCCACTGGGGGCGTGCAGGAGGCGGCTGATCGATGTCTCTCTCATTGATGTTTCTAACTCTATCCCTTTCCCTGCCTCTCTGTAAAAAATCTATGAAATATATTAAAATAAAATGTCACCTATCAATAGAGCCCCATCCTCTCCTGTTTTCCACTGACATGCTCTGTTTAGATTAGAAATGCACAAACAAGCCCTGACTGGTTTGGCTCAGTGGATAGAGCGTCGGCCTGTGGACTGAAGGGTCCCAAATTCAATTCCGGTCAAGGGCGTGTACCTTGGTTTCGGGCACATCCCCGGTAGGGGGTGTGCAGGAGGCAGCTGATCAATGTTTCTCTCTCATCGATGTTTCTAGCTCTCTATCCCTCTCCCTTCCTCTCTGTAAAAAATCAATAAAATATATTTTTAAAAAATGCACAAACAAGAATTCCCACAGAACTCACTGAGCCTTCATATACTGAGAGCTCAGCCTCTGGGTCCAGCTGCTAAGAAACAGACACTATTTTATGGATGGGGTGGGCCTGGACTGGACCCACAAACATTTAGTTTGTTTGGTCCCTCTACTTGGGATCAGCACCTGGGTCCCATTGCCTTCTATAAGGCCAGCCCCCCTAGCCTTTGACTCTTTACAATATCACCTGTACACATGGCAGACCCATCCTAGTGATTCAAGACCCAGAAGCTGAAAATATTTGCAACTGTCCTACTAGTAGTACACACATATTCAGATTGTCAGGGAGTTAAAGGACAGAGAAGTCTGTTCCCACATCCTCAGTGTTTAATGAGAAAATGCTACTGGTTCTATTAGACCAAAAGCCTCAGCTACCTCTTCCCCCCCCCCCCTAGAACTACAAGTTAGTTCTGTTCTCCACTTGTCAGGCATTCACTTTGTGCCTAGGCCCATCTCATTATCAAAAATATCCTAAGAAAATCTCTCGAGATTTTTAGACTTTCAGTTGACAATGGGGTTGGCAATACTAACATCCAAGCTGTTCCCTCCTTGGCCTACCAAGTGCGGTATTGAAAACAGCTAAGTGCCGCCAGGACCCCTGGACACAGTGGTCCATGTCTGGGACAGTGGTCAGTCTGATGGGAAGGCATGCATGGCACCTCCTTGGGTTTCTGAGTGCCTGGGCAAAACCTAACTTCACTGAAGCGTCTCAGAGAGAGAACTCGGGTTTCTGATGCGCCATCCCAATCCTGTTGAGAAAATGAAAAATGAATAAAGATGAACGGGGAAAAAAAGGAGATGAGCAAATGCAGCTAAATTGCTATCCTTGTTCAACTTGAGTGATGGCTATATTTTATCATTTTCCTTTGAACGTTAATTACTAAAAAATACAAAATATAAATTGAAGATATAACGATGAAATACATAGGAGGGTCTGTAAAAAATCGCAGGACTAAAGAAGGCTCTTGTTTGTTCGTTTCGTTTCATGTAACCGCCATTTCTTCTGCCCTACTGAGATTTCTCTTGCTAAGCCAACCTCCGTTTTCATATACATACCAGCCATGTACCCAAAGGCCTGATCCAAAACCTTTCTTGGTATTCTCTTTAATGAAACATGTGGCCGTTAAAGTGTTCCTACCCTTACACCAAAAAATATATATATTAATGAACTATTCCTGGTATTTCACTGTGGTGCCTCTTGACAGCTTTCTGGTCAGATGATAAACTGGCCTTCTCTTTTCCAGTTAAGGATACTGCTCGGCTTCCCCTAACCTTTTCTCTTAGCCTCTTCTTAATAACATCTACGGGAAGCTATGTGATATGTTTGCTTCATGGTCTCAAATTCCTTAGCTACAGTTCTGATCCTTAAGAAGTGGATGTTTAATGGCAGAGGTAAATGTGTAAAACCATGTCTTCGTTTCAAAGGCCGTTATAATGGAGTTCTGTATGAGTCATGATGTAGGCTAAGATGCTTCAACAAGGCAACTCACCGTACAGTGGCTTAATCCGGGCATAAATGCGTCTCTCCTTTAAGTAGGTGTGTGGTCTAGGGCTGATAGAATGATCCTGAGAGCCACAGCTTTTAACTCTGGCTCCAAAGTGGCTGCTTCAAGCACTTACCATCACGTCTGTAACCCAAACAGCAGGGGGCAGTAAGGGAACAAGGGGATTGTACACCCTGTTCCCAAAGGCATGACCTGAAAGCCATACCCATCAATTCTGTTCTCATCCCATTGGTCAGAACAGACTGCAAAGGTGGATGGGAAATGGAGTCCGAACAGAAAGAGAAGAAGATAAGGGGTGAAAACGGAAACTTTCAGTCAGAGCTAGCTAGTGGACTCAAACTCAGTGCTTATTTAAAGCATGAAACACCAAATTAAATAGTGATTTGTCCCAAAATGAACGCGCACAATTGCTATGTTACAGATCTTTAAGAGATCCTGCAGGTAACGTCTCAGGCAAATCCTGTGATTCAGCTGATCTGGGCAAATCATAGAGCCACTTGGCTATTTCCTTAGCTTTGTGCTTGGCCTTAACTTTCATGGGAGGCTGGCAGTTCTCCTGTTCTCTGCATGGAGAGTCCCAGGTTTCCTCACTGAAACATTTCCAAGAGAGCCGCCCCTAACATATATCTCCATAGTCCTGGTTGCAGGAATTTTGATTAAAAAATCCAATATACAGCATAAGGGTCAGGATATATGTTCCAACATGCCATACTTCTCTAGTAATCATATACTATTTTCTTTTTTAAATCAATACTGTGCAGTCAGGCTGTGGTATGACTTCCAAAGAAGAGGACCTGGCGCGGGATTTATTTTCCATTAAATTTGTGTCTGGTGCCCTATATTCCAGACGAAGTGATCAGCTCCCCACATTCTTTGTTCCTTCCGCTGGCTCCTCCCTTCCCCCTTCCCTCAAGTCACAGCTTTTGAATATGAAAAAGCTCCTTTCAAACACTAAATTTATTCGTCCCGAAAAGCCTTTGAGGCCCTCTTCATAATCACAACCATTTCTTATTTAATAAACAATCGCTGTCTCATTAAATGTAAATTAGTTCTTTATCCTTAGCGGTGTTTGTTGAATCTATTACTTACTGTGTTTACCTGTTTTGTTTCCTATGGCAGGAAAGCTTTCTGTAAACTGCTCACACAGAGAAAGTGGAGATGAAGGCATTTTCTCTGCGCTTAAGCCTCTGCTTAAGAGAGAGAACCAGCCCTCTCTCTTAAGTTCTACTGATGGTCCCAGGATTTTTGGCAGCTGGCAATAGGACTCTGGGGCTTTGTCTCTCAAGATGCTAATGTGTGCCTTTCAGGTATAGCTTGGGAGGACGCAGGGGACTTGCTACAGGTGGGGAATGGGAGATCTTTGAGAGGAACACACACAGTCAATGCTTTGCTGAGAAGAAAATGAGCCCTTTACAGGCGCGGCACCATTTGGCACTTGGAGTCCCTCGTTCCTCCTCGCGTGTCCAAGTTTCCTGGCTCACGGGGCACAGGGGAGGCCGTCTGTTCCAGCAGGCTTTCCCTGATTAGATCAGATGCTTGGCAAACACACGCTCAGATAATGGATAGTTGAATATTTTTGTAATTTCCAAGCTTGTGCCTAACAGCTTAGCAGTTGGCCTTACGTTTAAAGAAAATGGATAATAATCATGACTAATGTGGCCATTTCCATTCAAAAATTGCGACTGGTGCTTAATTAAATCTCCCAGTAACATTTGGACGTGAAGGTTCAGCCTGCCCATGTGATCCGTGAATGAAAGAGGGTCCGAGGAGAGTGGGAGGGACCTTCGGGAGCTCGCTGTGCCAGACCAAATCAAACGCAGAGGTGGTGGCCACACATGTGGTGGAAGACCCTAGAGCCGTGGTCGGCAAACTGTGACTCGCGAGCCACATGCGGCTCTTTGGCCCCTTGAGGGTGGCTCTTCCACAAAATACCATTGCCTGGGCGAGTCCGTTTTAAAGAAGTGGTGTTAGAAGAACTTTAAGTTTAAAAAATGTGGCTCTCAGAAGAAATTTCAATTGCTGTGCTGTTGATATTTGACTCTGTTGACGAATGAGTTTGCCAACCACTGACCTAGAGAATCTTCCAGAACTCAGCCCTCTCAGTGGATTGGTCCATGGCAGCTTGGCCATGAAAGTGTCTAAAACTGTCAGAGGCTCCTTAGTATTCATCACTGAGCTGCTTGAGGGTTTGTTGAGGGCTCCAGACAACCCTTCTCCTGACCATGTCTTTAAATATATATATTTTATGGATTTTTACAGAGAGGAAGGGAGAGGGATAGGAAGTCAGAAACATCGATGAGAGAGAGAGAGAGAGACATCGATCAGCTGCCTCTTACACGCCCCCTACTGGGGATGTTCCCGCAACCGAGGTACATGCCTTTGACCGGAATCGAACTGGGACCTTTCAGTCCGCAGACCGACGCTCTCTCCACTGAGCCAAACCGGTTTCAGCCTGACCATGTCTTATGAAGAGAAGACTCACTGCTGTGCAGGCCGAGCAATGGCTGCTGGCTGACCAGATGGCCTCGTGCAGAGCCTGCCCTGGATGGCAAAGAATCCCTCATCATAACGGATGTTCCTTTGGATTCCCAAGTCCTTCAGTATAATAGCATTCCTTATCTCTTCTCAGTCAATTTTAATACGAAGAACCCGGCGACTAATACAAATCTGAAAATCTTGGTATCTAGAGAGGAAGTCTTCTAGATGGAACCCCTTATTGTAGAAGTGAGAAGCTAAGCACCCCAACCTCTCACCCGCCCCAAAGCTGACCTCAGTTTATTTCAGTCCCTTATATCCCACAAGGGCCTGGGACCCCGGTCTCCTGCCTGGCCGTACCTTTTCCATCAGCATCACAGCTGACTCTTTCACTGTGAAAATCGGAATCTATTTTTATGCCTTCATTTCCCATTGGAGGACAGGCGAGAGGTGGGGTGAGAGCACCATTTGTCAGTGTCCTGCTTGTATTCATCCGTCCAGTCGCACCAGGGCCATTGGCTCTACGGTCCCCCGCTTCCGCTCACCTAATTCCTTTGGCCTTCCGTCAGAACCTCTCTTCTTCACCTCCTTTTGTCTCATTTTCTCAACGTGTAAAATCAGGCAAATCAGATTTACCCCTCACCCTCCAGGGATGCTTGAAGATTGATAACATGTCAGGAAAAAGACTGGATTTATTAGAATTTCACCATACCCTCTTTAAGGGGAGAAGAGTCCGCCGAGAAAACGAATTGGAAATAACTTTCTCTTACGTTAGTTTGTAAAGTCCCTCTCCCTCCCTCCCGCTATTATTGTTTTTAAAATTTGTTTGTTCTGGTTCGACTGCCGTGTTAAGTCTTTTATGAAGGTCTCGCCGGTTCCCAGGGCACTGAAGCAGGACAGAGGGAAGGAGGACGCCGCGCGCCCCGCCCCCGAGCTCAGCTGTCATGCTGACTTATGATGGATGAGGGGAAAGTCTATTTCTCATCCGCAGTGGGGGGAGGTGAAGTGTAAAGAGAGAGACACCCACAGTCTCTGGCCGATTCATCTTGCAGCAGATAAACTCTCCGAAGCTGCAGACTTTGGAGGGGAAGAGAGAAAGAATGAAGAATCAAATTCATTATGTGAAGTGTAATCTCACAAGGAAATATCAAAATATGTCAGCAGCATCCAACACTGGGGGGGAGGGGAGAGGGTGGGAAATCTGCTGATGGTATTTGTCAGCTGCTAAACCAGGCGTGCAGGCAGCGAGGCAGTGAGGCAGTGGGCCCCGCTGCTCTTGATGCAAACAGCTTTCCCACCAAAATTCTGCAAGAGGCCGGGCAGAACCCAGGGCGTTTCATGGTGAATGAAATCAGGAGGTGCAGTGGGCACACAGGAGGCCGCTCTCAAGGCCCTCCTTCCCCCGTCTCAAATGCATCTTCAGCATCGTTCATTGTCCGCATGGAGGGTAGGTATCGGTAATCCCATGAATGGGGTTACAAGGAGCTTTCTCTCCAGGTTTGAGCTGCCCTCTCCCTGGACACAGGCCTCCTGAAGCCTGCAAATGAAAACAGATAGTTTGGGGAGCCTTGCCCTGACACTGGTCCCTGCTTGGTGGCCTGGAGTTCCCTCTGTTCTGCATATGCATGAGGCACCAGGCCTTTCCTGATCACACCTCCTTAGCCCTGGCCCCTTCCACCCACCCCAGGAGGGAGGAGATGCAGAAAACCCCTCCCGACTCTGGGCAGGGGGTAAGTTTTGCAATTTCTATCTGGGTCCCGCTTCTCATTCCCAGAGTGACCTTGGGCAAATCGCTTTTCCCTCCCTGAGCCTCAGTTTCCACATCTGGAACGCCGAGATAATAGCCCCCCCCTGCCTCCTGGGGAAGGAAATTGCACGACTTAATTAATTAACGGTTGGCAAAGCCTCGGAGACCTTTGCCCCGAAGAATCCGGGGGAGTGCAAGTTATTATGAGTCTCGCACGTGGGAGCCTGCGTGCCAGGTTTGCTGGTGAAGCCCAGGATCATTTCTTTTCGGAAGAAAATAATATTAATTTTGATTCGGGGTCATTTAGCAGGTAGTGGGGTTGGGAGGAAATTAGTGTTTGCTGAGGACAGGCTGTCTAAAGGAAGTCCCAGCTGGCCTCGGAGGGAGAGTTTGCAGGAACTGTTTGCCTCTTTCCCTGGGCATCCCCTCTTCACACCTTTCTCTGGTCCCCCAGCTTTGTGTTCCCCTCAGTGGGGCGGTGGGAGCCTCCTCTCTCCTGGAGGCGCTTCAGATCCCCCTGCGCTGTGGGGTCCTCGCCCCAGCACTGTATCCCGCCCACTGCCCTTCTCAGCAGCTGGTCGTCCTGTTCCCGCCACTTCCTTTGGCTCTGCTCAGAAGCCAGGCGCCAAGTATTTTTTTAAAGAAACATGACTTCATACAATCACCTTGGATCAGTGGTTCTCAACCTTCCTAAGACCGCGACCCTTGCATACAGTTCCTCATGGGGTGGTGATCCCAACCATGAAATTTTGCTACTGTGATGCATCGTGATGTAAATATCTGCATTTTCCGATGGTCTTAGGCGACCCCTGTGAAAGGGTCGTTCAACCCCCAAAGGGGTCGCGACCCACATGTTGAGAACCACTGTCTTGGATGGATTTCAAATAACGGGGTCCCCTCGCTCTGGAAAGCATCCAACTCCTTTACTGGGTCAAATGAACCTCCTCCCCCAAGACAACGACCCACGTTTCCACAGGAGTAAAAATCAGGCCAGGCCTATGCAGTCATTCTCTCCGCTTCTTCTCTCTGTCCCAGGGGCTTAATGGATGCCCCCGCTCTCCCAAGCTCAGCATCGCCTTGGCCCCTCCAGCAAACCTCCAGGATTCCGCTACTTCTCAGGTGCTCATGTTGCTACGTGGCGAAAGGACAGATGCAACCCACTCCTGGGACCTTCTGACCTCGGGCCACCGGGAAGGTCAAATTGATCCGTGTTTGCCCAGGAACAGTGCACTTGCTCCTTCGTGTCAGAGCCCAGGCATCCGGTGTGGTAGAGGCTCAGGAGTTCACACCCTTGAGCTTTTGGAAACCAACATTCATTCTATTTTGCTGAGAAAGAAACTGAGGAGCAAAAAAGGAACTTGTCAGTTGTCCTTTCTTTCACCCTGGGCACAATGACAGTGGGTGACTGTCATTCCTACCCGCCTGCCCTTTATCACTATGCCACACCCCTCGACTCTCTCATTCATTTTCTTTTCTTTTTTTATTTTGAAAAACCTTATAAGCGTGGTTTTGAACTCTATATCCAGTCATTTATTTTCCTCCATTTCTTTTGTTTGTGATCTCTTCCTTTGTCTCCGCATTTTCACTATGCCGGGAGAACTTCTGTGTTGGATTCAGCCTTATGATACCAGACTTGCAAAAAACTGCAAAAGCCTCTCTGTTGAGCTTGGGATGGGTGGAGTCTCAGGGCTTAACAGACCGCCTTGCCTTCCAGTTGGCTCCGCCCTCCTCAGCCCCTGGGTCTCAAGTGACTCTGGGTAGTTGCTGGAGCAGTTCCTGTGTGCGCGCCTGCAGTGCCTCTAGACCGCAGCCTTTCTGGTTCCCCTGCACTCTGGGACCATATGAGTCTGGATCCCGAGGGTTTCCCCCAAAACTGGGGTTTAGTGGAGCTAGAAGTGGTGCAGTTGGGAGGCTCTGTCTCCTGCCCACTCCTGGAAGGCACAATCAGCAGTCGGTTCTCTGCGCACAGTGCCGTGCGTGCCACCAGACTTCTGCGCTTTTGCAACTCCCCTAAATTTCTGTGCATTTCTCCCTTTTCACAGTCCAAACTGCCCCCTTATGAGTCTTGCTTGGACCTGGGGCTCAGTGCCGTAGGATAAGGGGCTCAATGCAGTTGGGAGTCTCTGTCTCCCTCCCGCCAGAGAAAGCCAGCCAGGTACCTGCTCTCTCCACGCGCGCATCTCCATACCTCAGCTTTTTGCAGCTCCTCTGGGTCTCTGTGAGCCCCTCTCTTTCCTTCTAGTTGTAGAATTTCCACTCAGCCAGCTTTCCTGTGGTTCTGGATGCTGTCCGTTCTCTCTGTTAGTTGTAGTTTTGAAATTGTTGTGTGAGGCAGCAGTATAGGAGTTTACCTCTCTCATCCATTTTCCTGTCTTCCCACATTCCTCTTCTTGAGAATATTCTCACCACACACACACTCCCACACATAAACACAGTCACATCATACTCAAATACACAGATGTATACACACACACACACACACACACACACACACCTGTCTCCTATAATGGAAGTCCTTAGCTTTCTTCAGGACACTCCACGTGGGTATTACTCAGGCCACAGCGATCTGTGCTCATCTGTTCTTTGTCGGACTCCCAGTACCCGCCACTAGTGCCATCAAGGTGTGCTACACGCTGGGAGGTACCAACCCTGCCGCTTCCCAGGTCTCGAGTGTCTGTGAGAGGGCAGGCGGGTGGGAATGACAGTAACCCACGTGCTGGCAGAGGTCTGCCCGCTGCACATTGGCTGTTGTGGTTGCTTCCATCGTGTACTGTCTGGATAAAAACAGCTCCACGACCTCCCCCTGCTGCTGTCCCCCTTCGTCCCGTGGCGTCTTGCCTCCAAGTCTACCTGGAGCCTTACGGAAGCACCGTTGTTTCCAGAATAATGGCGTGTTGCTGCCTTTATCCCTGCTTGCTCCAGTTCTTTCTGGAAAAATGCAATCCAGGCTCTGGGCCCAGGCAGAGCTCCTCCTCCATGAAGTTTCAGATCTAATCCCTGCGTCTCCACCCTTCACAGCTGGAGCAGTCACGTCTACCTGTGTGCCCTTCCAAACTTCCTGGAACTCGATCGTGACCAGGCTCAGAGATGGGCTGGACATTGATGTGTTCAGGGCACCGCCCCTTTCTAGCTTGGAAGCATCTTGAAAACAGTGCCAGGCCCTTCACTGATGTTGAGTAGATTTGTTTTTAAAGAGATATTTTTATTGATTTCAGGAAGGAAGGGGGAGAGAGAGAGAAACATTAATGATGAGAGAGAATCATCGAGGCTGCCTCCTGCACGCCCCACACTGGGGATCAAGCCCCCAACCGGGGCATGTGCCCTGACCTTGAATAGAACCATGACCTTCTGGTTCATTGGTTGATGCTCAACCACTGAGCCACACCAGCCAGGCTTCAATAGATGTTTAATGAATGAATGTGTGAGCAAATGAGGGCCTTTAGGTTCCACCTTTGTAGAGCAAAAATAATTCAGATACAGTGGTACCTCGAGATACGAGTGCCCTAACATACGAGATTTTTGAGATACGAACCGTCGAGCGATTTTTGCTTTGAAATATGAGCAACAGTTGAGATATGAGTAATCTCGAGGATCGACTGGCTGCACACGACCCACCAGTTTACCGCGACTCGAGCGTCTCATAGTTTCCTATGCCTCAAGGTTATCGAATGAATTAAACTCGTATCTCGAGGTACCACTGTATTTGTTTTATTTTGCATATGTGCTAGAAAAATATTTGAGATGTCTACCTAGGGCCTTGCGTCCCTGTGGGTGGTCTGCTCCCTACTTCTGATGAATGTGGTCTGATGCTGAAATCATTCCGTGCCCCGTTCCAGAGAAACGGTGCACACGTTTTAGTGAGTGCTCTATCCATCAATATTCTCAGGGGCATCTTGATCCTGTGACCAGTACCAGGGTTCCAACTCAGTTGGGTTCCTTGATCCTCACGCTAGGAAAGTCCTTTGTTCTACGTTCCATCCTCTCATTCTGCGAGAGCCCCCAGCTCGAACACCATCTATTTCAGAAGAAAAATGAGTGATCTGTGTCTACACACCCGGACTGAAGTGGTTAGGAATGCGCCTGGCATGTCGATATCAGATGATATTATTAGAAACCCGTTTAATGGGGTTCCCAGCGTGTGCTTTCAATGTCTCTCCCTTCCACAGAACCGCTCGACCCCACGTCTCATTCCGTGCAGTCAATGCCATCGTGATAAGACCCATCACAGCTCTCGCGGCGCGGGGAGAAATTAAACATTTAGGGACCCCCAGCAGCACCACGCTGATTGGCCTCAAATGATGGCGCTAAACTGACAGATGCATTGGTCTGCTCTCGCCGGGGCGAGTCGGGCTTCGTTGTGGAATGTTACAGATTCCTTCACAGCGAGCAGATAAAAACAAATCGGGAACTCCTTTCTTTCACCTTTATGCTGCCTTTTTTTTTCCCCCTGGGCGGGATCCTTGGCCTGCCTGCCCGTGGTGTGTGTGTGTGCATGTGTGCACGTGTGTGCACGTGTGTGCACGTGCTGCGTGCCAGGGGGCTGCCGCAGGAGAGCCAGATTGCCACTCAACTCATCATTCACTCAGCGTGAGTCTGGAACTCTGCGAGGCTGACCCTTTTCTTCCCGGCCATTCTGCTAATTGAGCCGCGCGTGCCAACTCCTGAAATGCAAGGACAATCTTTTCAGCGGGGAGAGCACCTTGCGCCTCTCGGCCCAAAGCGGCCAACTTCAAACCGCTTAATAAAACTCTTAAAAGGATGATATTGTCGGGCCAAGTGCTAAGGGTTCCTGCTTTCACGTGGGCTGTATTTTCATTAAGCCGGGAAGCTGTGTGTGTGTGTGTGTGTGTGTGTGTGTGTGTGTGTGTGTGTGTTAAAGGGAGAGAGATGGGGAGGGAGGAGAGGAAAGGGATAAAGGCGGCCTTCTGTAGCCTGCAGCCTCTTGTTTGCAGATTATTTGTCCAAGACGCTCAGTAGAATAGCAATTGCCTGTGATTAGAAGTCTGCCCAGGTACCACCCTGAACGGAGGCAGCTTTAGAAGCGAGATCCGTCCCTCGGCGAAGCCAGACATTTTAGATCTGGAAACATGGCTCAGGTGAAATGTGCCTTCACCGTGGGCAGGGCTCAGCAGAGGCTTGGGCAGAGGGGCTGGGCCAGGGTGCTGGGCCAGGCATGGAAGGCAGGTTCTGTGCCTTGCTTCCGTGTGTCTCTGTAAAAAGCAGGCTGTGTCCTCATTCCCAGAGAGGCATTTTGGGGGGCCAGGAAAAGGATAGGCTGGAATGGGGGATTGGGAACACCTTGGAGTGTGGTCAGAGACGCTTTAAAAAACCCTGGATCCAAAAGCCTCAACTATTCTCATTGGACTTGCTGCTGTTTCCTGCCTATTCTCTAAGACCTTCCGTGCCATGAGTAATCACGTTCACCCAAACACTATGTAATGTTCTTTTGTAGAAATTATGATAATTCTCAATGGAAATGTGATGTTCAGTTGTGGAAAGGCTGATGTTTCTGTCCCAAATGCCTTCACAAAGGGGCTTCCTGGATTCCCCCCATTTGTCCATGGCAAGAAGCTGGTGGCTGGGGACATGGCATGCCGTCTAGGTCCTAGGGACCCAAATTCTTACCACGTGACCATGGAATCAGAGGTGCTTTCAGAGTGCACGGTCTGTGCTCAGAGACCCCCGGCTGGGTGGTCACCCTCAAACATCAGCCACCCCTGCTCCCCGCCTCCCTGAACGTGGGCTCACACAGCATGCACTCTGCTGGGTCTGGTGCACCTCGCTCCGCACAGGTCTCAAGTCCGTCCACGCCGGGGCACGTGTCAGTACAGAGAGATTGTTTCAGCCAATAGAAACCATGCAGTCCGGGTGGCTCAATCATGCCCGGCTGGTGTGGCTCAGCCTATGAACCAGGAGGTCACGGTTTGATTCCCGGTCAGGGCACATGGCTGAGTTGTGGGCTGGATCCCCAATGTAGGTAGGCAGGAGGCAGTCATTCCTGTTTATCCAATGCTCTCTTGTCCCCACTGCCTTTCCCTGGAATTTCTTCTTAATACATAAAATCCAGGTTTTTTCTCTCTCTCACTTTTCTCGGTTCTGGAAACAGGGGCCTTCTTGGCTCAGGCCTTGGGTTCCCACTTCTTAGCTTTGCACACGGTTCTCCTTAGAAGCAGCACGCACATGTCTAGCTGGCTGTGGCTCCTGACCCGGCCCAGGGCTCCAAAGCCCACCTCCCCATCTTGGTTCCTTTGTTGATTCTTGCCTTCTTCCCAGATACCCCTGAGTCTGTCTAACTCCTCCTCCCTTTCCCCTGCTCTTTGCTCTGGAGCAGGGGTTCTCAACCTTCCTAATGCCGTAACCCTTTAATACAGTTCCTCATGTTGTGGTGACCCCCAACCATAAAAATCATCTTTGTTGCTGCTTCATAACTGTCATTTTGCTACTGTGAATGCATCGTAATGTAAATATCTGTGTTTTTTGATGGTCTGAGGCTCTATAGGAGCGGTTCTCAACCTGTGGATCGTTACCTACAGGTTGAGAACCTCTAGCTGGGTCACCTAAGACCATTGAAAAACACAGATCTTTACATTATGATTCATTAACAGTAGCAAAATGACAGTTATGAAGTAGCAACAGAAATAATTTTATGGTTGGGGGTCACCACCACATGAGGAACTGTATTCAAGGGTCGCGGCACTAGAAAGGTTGAGAACCCCTGCTCTGGAGTCTCCCCACCCTGGGCTCCTCAAGAGCCCTTCCCCAGAACCAAGGATGCTTCTGAGGCACGCAGCAACTGCACCTGTTAGAACCCCCGCAACGCTACACAAAGCCGCCACTCCCATCCCAGCCCTTCCATCCAGTCTGGGTGTCCCCCGTCCCCAACCCCGCCTTCTCCCTCGCCCTCTTTTCCCAGCTGTGCTTTTCGGATCCCCGGTGCGACGGATTTCAGCTGCCACCGATGCCCATGCTTCTCTGCCCCTCTGGATGCCTGTGATCTCCATGAAAGGCTTCTCAGAGACGGCCGCCTGAATGGCGATGCACGGGAGGCGCACAAAGCCGGCCGCTCAGACTTCCCCGGGAGCCTGGGAGTTGAAAAAGGCCCCGTCGCCCTGGAAATGAGGCTGTGAAGGTGTGACACGGTTCGCACTTTCGGCGGAGACTTTTTAAAGAGCCGCGGAGCCCAATCAAGAGGAGGTGGAACTGCAGTGTTTCAAGACACCCAACTCTTCCGCTGATGAAGGAGAAGGCGCGCAGACGCAGTGAAATGAGAAGCAGGCTCCCGGAGCGCAGAAAGCCACCTGGCCGTCTGCCTGCCTGCTTGTTACCTCCGGACAGCCTTCGGAGTCAATGTGGGGGGGCAGAGAGGGAGCAGAGCTGAGTGGGGGAACATCACCCTACCTTTGAACCCTCTCTTCCTCCCAGCAGCTGGGGAATCCTAAACAGGAGCTATAGGGCAGTACTCAGCCCGTGATGTGCAGGGAGAGGGTCAGAGAACCCGGTTAAACTCCAGCCTTGTGGCAGGAGTGCAGGTGCTGTTGTTTTTCCATCCGTCCTCGAAATAAAATCGGACCCACGAGAGAGTAACGTTGGCACCAGGAAAGCCAGTTTTCACCCTGGCTCCGCTCATTTATCATGGTCTCCCCGAGCCTCAGTTTGCTCATTTGCAAAAGTCCTGCCTTTCCGAACGGCAGAAAGGAGCGGATGAAATGTTTCCTATAAAGTGCTCACGGTAGGCAGTCCATATAAACGAGCCTGTGCGGGGTTCTCAGATGGCAAGAAAATGAAGGCAGGGACTCCCAGCCAGCAGGTTGAGGCTCGCTTCAGTCGGAAAGAAATTCCTCCAGTGGTTGGACGGCAGCAGAATGTCGGCTGTTTTTCAAAGTGTCACCCGAAGAGGCAAACAAAATACCTCTCCCAGCCAGGCGCACCTCGGCCAAGACCCCTTCTTGCCAAGCAGTCCCCTCTGCTAAGACTGCAGGGGAGAAGCAGAAGGAAAATACAGAGAGATTGTTTCAGCCAATAGAAGCTATGCATTCTGGGTGGCTCAATCACGCCCGGCTGGTGTGGTTCAACCTATGAACCAGGTGGTCATGGTTCAATTCCCGCTCAGGGCACGTGCCTGAGTTGTGGGCTGGATCCCCAGTGTAGGTAGGCAGGAGGCAGCCAATCAATGTTTCTCATCATTGATGTTTCTATCTCAATCTCCCTCTCCCTTTCTCTTTCAAATGAATTGAAAATGTGTGTTTTTTAAATATATTTTATTGATTTTTTACAGAGAGGAAAAGAGAGGGATAAAGAGTTAGAAACATCGATGAGAGACATCGATCAGCTGCCTCCTGCACTGGGACAATGTGCCCGCAACCAAGGTACATGCCCTTGACCAGAATGGAACCTGGGACCTTTCTGACCACAGGCCGATGCTCTATCCACTGAGCCAAACCAGTTTCGGTGAAAATGTATTTTTTTTTAAGAAAGTACACTCTGTCCTGCCAGCATTCTCTGACCTCCTAATCCCCCTTGAATCCAGAAAATACCCAATAATGGGTCTTTGCAGAAAGGCTGGAGACCAGTTTCTTTAATAATCAGAATCTGATGACCGGATGGTCAGCCGCCTCGGGGTTTGGTGGTGAGAATGAGCTTGCCCCTTCCTGTGGGCTTTTTTCTAGAAGGAAAGATGCATCTTTCACCTGGAACATTCAAATCCCAGAGGCTGCAGAGGAGACCACAGCAGATCATGCTTCTGTGTGATGGGTCTGTGTGTTCTCTTCCTTCTGCTTCTTCAGTGCATTTTCCTTTAGCGCCTTTCCTGGTTCCAGCACAGGGGTGTTGGAAGGAAATCCAGCCCTAGCCAGTTTGGCTAGTGGATGGAGTGTTGACCTGCAGACCGAAGAGTCTCAGCTTTGATTCCGGTCAAGGGCAATGCCTGGGTTGTGGGCTGGTTCAATGCACAGGAGCCAGCTAATCAATGATTCCCTCTTATCAATGATGTTTCTCTCTCTCTCTCTCTCTCTCTCTCTCTCTCTCTCTCTCTCTTCCTCTCTGTAATTAATAAAAATATATATTTTGAAAAAGAACCGAATTCATATTGGAGGGTGCAAGAAGCTAAAGATCTGGTGTGTGCTTCTGGATTACTGGGGGGAGGAGGGTTTCCTATAAAGCTCTTGGAGAGACAGGTCTGGCTCAGCCTTTTGAAATGCAAATAACGTTGAGATGCAGACTTGACTGTCTAGCTGCAGGTGAACCATTCAGTGGTGACTGCAATTTGGAAAATGACACTCCCTGCTCTATTTAGTGAACCAGGAGCCAAAAGCCATCCGAAGTGTCCGTACCCCATAACTTCAAGCCCCTGGTGTCCTCCACGCCCCTGAATTCTTTCAACATCCTAGGGGAAAAAAAAACCGGTTTGTTCTGATTCTATTTTCCATAACTGAGACCTGGGTAGTGGAGATGGATGTATTGTGTCTGAGATTGTGCAGTGAATGGGGGAGATTTCAAGTCCAGTGCGGTATACCCACTGGACCACAGCGAAGACCCTAAGAAACACGCATGTCTGTGTGTGTGAGTAGGCGTGCACATTGTGTGTGCACCCGTGTGCGTATGTACATCCACTTAGTGATGGACAGTCGGTGCCAATCCCAGAGTCCCCTGGGAGAGAAGAAGAGAGGAGAATGTCAGAGAGGGAGGAAGAGAGACTTAAGCTTTGTAAAGAAAGCCCTGTTATCCCACCTGGAACGTTCCTATTCCTCCCCCAAATCTGCATCCTGTCTCAGTCACTGCGCTGGGGTCTCCCCATAGAGAGGAAGGAAGGCTCTCTCCCCTCCCTAGGACTTCCGCTGGACCAGCCTGCGAGCCGTTTGAACAGCAGCGGGCCCCTCGGGTCACCTGCCCATCTCGTCCTGGCGGGCTCGGGGGAGATCTGCGAGAGCATGTTCCCGTCTGTGCTGGATGCGACAGCACCCTCGTCAGGAGGGTTTCCCCAAAGGGTTCCTTGTCAAAGCCGTCCCCTTGGATGGTTCTTGAAACAAAACAGTGAAGAGGGCTCTACAGTTCGCCAGTTTATGAAACAGTTGGACGCTCTGAAAGATGCGCGATGGACTTTGGCATTCAAACCCTCGGAGAAGGTCTGCAGAAACCAGGAACCCATCTTTGAATGATGGTAAGACTCCCAGGCTTTTTTTTTTTTTAATATATTTTATTGATTTTTTACAGAGAGGAAGGGAGAGGGATACAGAGTCAGAAACATTGATGAGAAAGAGCCATCGATCAGCTGCCTCCTAAACACCCCCCACTGGGGATATGCCCGCAACCAAGGCACACGCCCCTGACCAGAATCGAACCTGGGACCTCTCAGTCCGCAGACTGATGCTCTACCACTGAGCCAAACCGATTTCGGCGACTCCCAGGCTTTT
This sequence comes from Lasiurus cinereus, assembly GCA_011751065.1. Taxonomy (NCBI): domain Eukaryota; kingdom Metazoa; phylum Chordata; class Mammalia; order Chiroptera; family Vespertilionidae; genus Lasiurus; species Lasiurus cinereus. Next base: position 22,435,071 of record JAAGEH010000417.1, read on the forward strand.
ATAGAGACACCGTTTAAACACCTTCAGGAACAGGAATCCCACTAGTCCATTAAATCTTTTCCCCCCCAAAATGTTCTTCCATTGTATGTCTTGGGGGGCTAAGGACATATTTTATTTCCTAGTTGAGGTGTTTCTACCATAGTATTTATATCACAGTTCCTACCATAAAGAGATCCGCTCTTTCTAATAGGGCCTGTAAGAAAATGGAAATAATGTAACGTGTCCGTTCTGAGTGACATATGTAAGGACATAACCTTGTTCCACTGTCAGGTCACTATGATTTGAGGGTTTAGACCATTGAATTGGAACCTACCAATCACAGCCTGTGACTCACAGCCTGTGCCTCCTGCCTTTGCCCCATTTCCTCCTATGATGTAGCTGCGTTTCTGCAAGAAAATAGTTCGGTCCAAAGCAGTCGTCGGGGTGGGGGCAGGGCTGGCAATAGTAACAGTGCTGGTAACCTTCTCTGACTCCAAACAGTGCACGGGGCAGGGCATCTGGCCAGGCCTAACTGATCTCTAGTCCAGTGGTTCTCAACCTGTGGGTCGCGACCCCTTTGGGGGTCGAACGACCCTTTCACAGGGGTCGCCTAAGACTAGCGGAAAACACCTATTTCCCATGGTCTTAGGAACCAACACACCGCTCCTCGGTGTAGCAAAATGTAGCAATGTAATTTACTGTTGTCATATGAAGACTGTTACCCATGCTACACCACAATTCAAGACAAAAATTTCATTTATTTGTAAGTAGAAATAAATATTTCACAATATGTAATTACATATTGTTTTTGTAATTAATCCCTATGCTTTCATTATGTTCAATTTGTAACAATGAAAATACATCCTGCATATCAGATATTTACATTACAGTTCATAACAGTAGCAAAATGACAGTGATGAAGTAGCAATGGAAATCATTTTATTGTTGGGGGTCACCACCACATGAGGAGCTGTCTTAAAGGGTCGCAGCCTTAGGAAGGTTGAGAACCACTGCTCTAGTCCCTTTAAGGTTCTTGCTCTCTCCCGGCTGGCTGGGTATGCTGTGGATTTCAGTCGAATTTTCTAAGTGGCAAACAGACTCTAAAAGGAGGAGAAGTGCAATGCATCCTCCATTACCAGGGATAACATTTCATTTCGCTCCTTGTCTGATGCTATTCAGGACTCTTATCTCCCTCCATGCTCAATAGGCAATAGAAATCTATATGTCGGCAGAAAGCCAGCCTCAGACACGGTATCCAGAAGGGCTGGGAGGAGGGCGTCGTGGGATGTGTGTGCCGCCTTCCTGCCACTCTGTTCCTTCCGGTTAGAAAGGGAGGAGCCCACCCCAGGCCATAAATAACCATGCCCTCTGCAATGCCCCCCAATTCAGAGCCTCGTTCTGTCCGCATGGGCTGCAGAGTCTACAGGATGGCATCCCTTTCAACTATTTTCCAGCGCAGTTGGAGAAAGATGAAAGGAAACAGCAGGCTGTCAATAGTTAAGGGGTCTTCTTTCCAAAGAAGCAGGAATAGTCTGGAACTAAATGTGCCTTAGCACCCTCACCCCTGCACTACCGTGCCCAGCCCCACGCCTCCCAGGGCTGTGGCTCAGACCGGCCTCTGCTCATCTCTTGAGCTTTTTGCCTGAGTCTTTGGCCCTGAGATCATCAAAGATTACCTGTCTTTCTACTCCTCTCCTTCAATGTTCTACCCTCAACTGCAAACACTGAAGAGGCTCTGCTTCATGCCAAGCCTTCACCAGCGGAGGAAGCCTGCTTTCATTGACACAAAAGGCAATGCCTCCCTCCAAAGCGAAAGATAATCTCTAACAGCAGACTCACCTGGGAGAGCTCCTGGGGACAGACACAGCTTCTAAGACACCTGAAAGAGTGGCCAATGGCACCTGCCAAGGTCACGTTTGATGGTGAGTTCTGATAGGAATAGTCTGATTGCAAACAGTGGAGCCCCTCTAGTCAGGTGATGTGGATTAATTTTAGCTTTTCCAGTTTTTCTCTGCATGACCCTAGGTGCGTAATGACACCCCCAGTGGTATGGCTACTCTGAAAGCATATGAGATCTTCTTTGTAAATGCTTAGCTCTTTGTAATAACTCAAAGGTAGTAGGCCCCATACACTGCTAGTAATACAAGGTCACGGGGTCTAAAGGCACATTTCAAGGACTTCGGTGATTCAAACCTTCATTTGAATTTGGCTCTTTTGATTACAGACTGTATGACTGGTAGCATTTATTTTACCTCTTGTTAGCACCAGCGTCCTCTGTGGTAAACAGGAATACATCGTTTCCTCCTCGTTAAGATGGCTGCGGAGGTTGAGGAAATCGTGTGTTTCAAAGCGCATTGCAACTAAGAGGCTTTCAGTCCATGTTTGGGGGTGGGCACCTCCTCAGAGCAGATTGCTGGCAACAAATGGCGAGGATTCTTTGGGGGCATTGCTAAGTGTGCATCTCAATCATGGACTTGCTGGGTTGCTCTGCCCTGAGGCCATCGATCGACCCCTCTAGCACATCTGTGAGACACAGAGCAAATGAGGGGAAGGGTGCCCCGTTTCATTAACAAGGCCAGCGGCCCGAGCACCAGTCAATACAGCGCGATCGGGTACCACTCTGGACAGACCCGTTGCTTTCTTCCTTTAAAAGCGCAGTCTTTACACTGCAGCTTGCATCTCGCTTTTTCAAGAAGGACAAAAAGTGGAACATGATTATAAAATGAAGGGGCTGGTTGTGCCCTCTCGGCTCCTCGAGTGGCCTGGCTGCCCCTCCAGGGAAATCTAGGACTTCACAGGAGATGGTTTCCTCCTGCCTCCGATTTATTAATATCATTTATTAAGGTCACGTCAGGCAAACCGCAGACCTTAGAACGTTGTCGGTGTTTTCCAGGGAAATGTTGTAGGCACTGTACATTGAAATTCAGGTTGGGGGAGGCATCTTACCAGGCCTCTTATAATAGGTTTATCGGAATGATGAAGAAATTCACGCCGAATGCTACTAAAATTAGGTATATTAGTAAGTGGGTGAATAAACCATAGCCAACAGGAGCTGAAAAACCAATTGATCAATGTCGAGCCGTGGGCTGCCAGGAGACACGGGACATAAACGTTTCCATCAGCAACTCGGATGAAGACGTACAGATGACACTTATCCGATTTGTGGATGACATGGAATTGGGAGGGAAACCAAATTTATCAGGTGATTGAATCCAGTAAGACCTTGTCAGGAGGGAGGAATGGGCCAAACCTACGGTGATGAAATTTAACAGGGGAATGCAATATCTCATAATTAAGTTCACAAAGTAAATTATTCACATAAGGGTTTATGTCCTATCTCCTGTGAGATTCATGTGCGGTCTAGCTAATGGCAGGGGGTAAGGCCTCTCCCTGAAGACCTGGAGGGCCCGGAGGATGTGCCTGGGAGAAAGGTGCAGGAGTAATGGAGTTCTGAAGAATACTAATGGGGATTGCAGAAGCGTTCTGTATCAGCAGGGTGGAAAGGAAAAGGGAAAACATACTGGTTTTACTGATTGTCCACTGCCTGCAAGTTACAAAAGTGAGGGTACCTTCCCGCTTTTATGTTACACTAGAGGCCCAGTGCACAAAAATTCGTGCAGCCCTGACTGGTTTGGATCAGTGGATAGAGCGATGGCCTGTGGACTGAAGGGTCCCAGGTTTGATTCTGGTCAAGGGCATGTACCTTGGTTGCGGGCACATCCCAGGTGAGGGGTGTGCAGGAGGCAGCTGATGGATGTTTCTCTCTCATGGATGTGTTCTGGCTCTCTGTCCCTCTCCTTTCCTCTCTGTAAAGAAATCAATAAAATGTATTTAAAAAAAATTCATACATTCGGGGGGAAGGGGGATTCCTCAGCCCAGCCTGTGCCCTCTTTCAGCCCGGAACCCCTCGGGGAATGTCCACCTGCCAGCTTAGGCCCTCTCCCCAGGGAATCGGGCCTAAGTGCAGTCAGACATCCTTATCACTGCCAGGATAGGCTCCTGCCACCATGGCTGTGCTTGCAGCTGTCAGCTCGGCTTGGCTGAGTGGCACTCCCCCTGTGGGAGTGCACTGACCACCAGGGGGCAACTTCTGCATTGACCATCTGCCCCCTGGTGGTCAGTGCGCGTCATAGCGACTGGTTGTTCCTTGTCCTTGGGCCAGTAGGAGCAATTTGCATATTAACCTTTTATTATATAGATAAAATGAAAATATTCTCATGTGCCTCATTGCTGTGCACCAGTACAGACACTACCCGACACCACGCTAACCACTGTACCACGCTTCCAAAAGTTGAAATTCGCCAGGAGGGCAAAGCAATGAGTGTGTATGATTTGTGGACCAAGAACATCCATGCTCCCACTGTGCCATGGAAAAGACCAGAGCCACGTCCACACACCGCCATGAGAGCCCCTCTCATATGTGGAGGGCTGTCTCATGAAGGAAGAATTGACATCCTGGCCCTAGCCCATTTAGCTCAGTGGATAGAGCATCAGCCAGTGGACTGAAGGGTCCCGGGTTCGATTCCGATCAAGGGCATGTACCTTGGTTATAGGCTCCTCCTTGGTCCAGGCATTGGTCTGGGTGCGTGCAGGAAGCACCCCATCGATGTATCTCTCTCATATCGATATTTCTCTCTGTCTTTCCCTCTCTCTTCTGCACTCTCTAAAATATCAGTGGAAAAATATCCTCGGGTGAGGATTTAAAAAAAAAAGAATTGACATCCTGGCTCAGTACGCTGCTCGGGACCAGAGGATGGGAGCTCCAGAAAATTACCTTTAATTCTGAAATTCAAAGTCAATGCAATGCCAGAGACGAAGCCTCCACTTGGCAAAGGTCATGCCTGCCTGGGCCGGGCACAGAGAGAGGGCATTGTAGTGCTGCTGGAAGACTTGGACTACTTGGGGTCTTTCAAATCCTTCCCCACGCTGCGACTTTACATGTTAATGACAACTCCAACAAAGCAGTGAAGGAAGTCCCAGGATTTTGGCTGCAGTTCGAGCGCATCCAGGCCATCTCTGGAATGCCTGTGCCGGACTGTATCAGCCCTTGCGGTCAGCCGCAGGTCACTGGGGAGCGAACTGTAGTTCTGTGCCGAGCCAGGAGGTGGAGCCGCTCTGTGACAAACCTGGAGGGCCCCCCTGGGAGGCTGGCGGGATGAAGTTGAACCCCGGAGCTCTCAGCGTGGACTGGCAGCCATAAAGGAATGTGAGAGCTAATCGGCGGCCATCTGTCTTCATTTTGCTAACCCTCTCGATTGGATGTCACCAGCAGCTCACTTCCTATATTTATAAACATCCCCAATCAGTCATTTCTCTGCCCGCCGTCACATATTTGCGGCATTAACGCCTGCTGCTTTATCACAGATTGGACTTCATTTCAGGCATAACTCTCCCATACTGTGGTTCTGAGGTCTTTATGGCTGCATTATGGTATATGGCTGAGCTGTGATTATACATCAGCACTGTGGAGCCACAGGCAGTGATCTGGCCCACACCCACCCACCTGCCACCCCTGTCCTCTGTGGACAGCTCTAGACACAGAAAAAAATTGAGATGAAGAGAGAGAGAGAGAGAGAGCGCGCGCTGGGCCACAGGGTTCAAGGCCCACCAGGGCTATCCCACAGATCTTGGCACTCACAGGACTCTCCTCTTTTGGCAAAGCGACCTGACAGATGGAGAGAGTTGATGGAAGGAAAAGAGAGGTGAGCGGCAGAAGTCTGTCATTCAACTGCCCTTTCTCAGAAGCCCCCAGTGGGGGCATACATTTTGTCTTTGGTCTGAAATCAGGAGTGTAATTAGCCTTTCTTCTCGCTCTCTGTATCTCCCTCGTCATATTCACGAGGTCGGTTCCTTTACAGCAGTGGTTCTCAACCTTCCTAAGGCCTTGACCCTTGCATACAGTTCCTCATGTGGTGGTGACCCCCAACCATGAAATTTTGCTTCTGTGATGCATCGTGATGTAAATATCTGCATTTTCCGATGGTCTTAGGTGACCCTGTGAAAGGGTCGTTCCACCCCCAAAGGGGTCGCGACCCACAGGTTGAGAACCGCTGCTTTACAGAAACAGGCAGACAGAAACACCTTCTTGCCTCAGTGCCTGTGGGTTCTTGTAGCCCCTAATGGACTCAGGGAGCCACAGGAACAGAGGAAGTGGCAACACCTCCCTCTGCTGGACATCGTGCTGGCCTTTGAGAGGTGAGAGACAGGAGTCATGTTGGTCCATGGATAAAACAAAAAACGTTGGGGCGGGGAGGACAACTTTGCGGGAATGATGGGGCCTGGGATATTGCTAGAAGGGTGTAGAATCTTGGGTATGCCGCATGCGTAGTCAAAGAAAATGGGTTTCTTTCTGGAGAACTCCACGGTTCAGCCAGTGCTTTCTTCTGACTCACAGCGCCACCAGAAGCCTCTCCTCCCTTTGCTGGGTGGAGCCTGCTCTTCCTCCCCAGTCTTCCAGCTTCAGAGGCGCTGCCAAATGCCACAGGTGTCCCTGACTGCCCCCTTCGGACCCCCAGGTGTCCCTGACTCCTCCTTCAGACCCCACAAGTACCCCTAACTGCATGAAGCTGCTCCGGCTCCATCACCTCTGGCAGCCCCTCATCTCTGCTGTGTCTGTGCGTCTCTCGCTTCCTCCTTATCTCCAAATGTAGATAATCCTGTTTCCCCAAAAAATAAGACAGTGTCTTCTATTAATTTTTGCTCCCAAAGATGTGCTAGGTCTTATTTTCAGGGGATGTCTTATTTTTCCACGAAGAAGAATACGGTACACATTTATTGTCGAACAAAAAGAAGGAAATTTATAACCTGTCTACGGTACGGTAGTCGTTGTCATCACAAAGCAGCTCACTGATGGGCCGCAGCGCAGGCAGAGCCGTTCAGGCAGGGCGAGGTCTCTTTAAATCAGGAGTCAGACGCCTGACGGTAGCTTCGGGAGCCTTATGTTGGGGGGAGGCCTTATGTTCGGGGGAGGCCTTATGTTCGGGAGAGGCCTTATTATTGGGGAGGTCTTATTTTGGGGGGGATGCCTTATATTACAGAGAGAGGCAAAACTGGAAGTAGGTCTTATTTTCGGGGGATGTCTTGCTTTCCGGGAAACAGGGTACAGCTATTTTCCTTGTTGCCCAAAGAGGCATGACCACGTGGTGGTAGCAGAGAGAGTTCCTCCAGGGAATGGAGAAATCGAGTTAGATATCAGACCTCACCCTCCTGACACCCATCACTCGGGGCTGTTCACGGGTGGTCCCGCCTCCCTGGTCCTTCTCAGAATTCCAGGTGCCCAAACCGATGCTCTCCTCTGCCCGCCACTTCCCAAGGAGACGCATTAGCCACCTCAGCCAGCCTCACCCCCCACAGGTGTTACTCTGCCCACAAAGAACTCCGACCATTTCCGAAATCCCCTTCCAGTCTGGGCTCTGGCACTTAAGTCTCCAAGTCAAAAAGCACTAAAGTATTCCTCACCCTCAACGCTCACCCTCCATATTCTGCCAAAGAAAAGCTTTCCCGGGGATGAAATCTGCCCCCAGCATGCAAAGCGCTCGGCAGTCTGTTGTAAAGGAACGTCATAGTAGCCTTGCGGGGAGATCTGCACTAAATCTTCGCGACTGGCGTGGGGTGTCCTACGAGATTCTGAGAGGAGCATATGAGTCCAGCTCTGGGCTGTCAGCTGTAGGCTGGCTTCGAGGAAACAAATCCCCTGGTCCTTTTTAGAACCGACAATAGCTGCACTTTTAAACTGACGGGACGCACCACTCCGGTTAGCTTAGCCGCTCAGTTCTGCCCGGAGTTGCCATCTGCGGTGTCGATGTTGGCTTCACGGCTTTTTGTTGGGTTTGGTTGCTGCCCTACAGGAGCGTCCGTTTTCTCATCCCAGAAAGTGAATCCTCTCTGCCTCAGAGTTGGTGGGAGGGGCAGCCAATCAATGAGGACCACAGTGATTGATGCAGAGTTAACACTCAATTACACTGATGTTTTCCATGATGATCACTGTCACCTCCGCCCCTGGCCACCACTTTTCTGTTGGGCAAATGCCTCAACCATTAAAAAGCAGGCCCTGGCTCGGCCAACATGGCTCAGTGGTGGAGTGTCCACCTATGAACTAAAAGGTCACTTCTCCACTCCTGGTCAGGGCACATGCTGTCCTGGGTTCGGTCCCCAGTTTGGGAAGTACAGGAGGCAGCCAATCAGTGATTCTTTGTCATCATTGATGTTTCTCTCTCTCCCTCTCCCTCTCTCTTCCTCTCTGAAATCAATGTATTTTTAACAGCCCTTTCCCAGATGTCCCCAGTTTAGGGGTGAGGCCACTGTGGCAGATCTGGGCCCTTTGAGTCCCCACTGTTACCAGCTCTCCGTGTGCAGATTTCTTACTCTCCTGTCTGTGGACTGTGGTCCAGGTTCACCTTTAACAGAGGCTCTCGGGAAAGCTAATGGAAGGGGTTCCTTTAATGCAGTGGTTGGCACACTGCAGCTCGAAAGCCACATGCAGCTCTTTGACCCCTTGAGTATGGCTCTTCCACAAAACACCACCGCCTGGGTGAGTCTATTTTGAAGAAGTGGCGTTAGAAGAAGTTTAAGTTTAAACGATTTGGCTCTCAAAAGAAATTTCAATCGTTGTCCTGTTGATATTTGGCTCTGTTGATTGATGAGTTTGCCAACCACTGCTTTAGGGCAATGGCTTCGAATGCTACTCGCTGATACAGCTGTTCTCCATCGCTGGGTCCCCGTCTCTCATGCTCTCTGACCAGCCCAGAGCGGGGGTCCCGGTTTCCACAGCCCGGGGAGGCTGACGGAGGCCTCTCCATGCCCAGGTCTCACAGAGCAGACCGCTTCCACTCCTGGATCTGAGTTCACTCTGCTGGCCCGGGAGCAGGAAGATGGTGCCTCTGCATCTTGAATTAACTCATTTCAGAGAAATCTGAAGCCTCGTAACAGTACTTCCTGCACCCAAACACCCCTAACACACTATATATACTTCCTTCATACACATATTTCAGAGAGGAAGGGAGAGGGGGAGAGAGAGATAGAAATATAAATGATAAGAGATAATCATTGATTGGCTGCCTCTTGCACACTCCCTACTGGGGATCGAACCGGAAACCCTTGTCCGGAATTGAACCCAAAACCTTTCAGTATCTTGGCTGATGCTCTATCCACTGAGCCAAATCAGCTAGCAATGGTCGGCAAACTATGGCTCATGAGCCGCATGCGGCTCGTGAGCTGTGATTTCCCGCTCTGTTGACTAATGAGTTTGCCGACCACTGACCTAGACTCTCGATTCCAATAATTACAGGCTGTTGTTCCTTGTGATTAAGCCCTATCCAGTGGTCGGCAAACTCATTAGTCAACAGAGTGGCAAACCACGGCTCTCAAGCCACATGAGAGCCGTGGTTTGCCGACCACTGGGCTAGGGCTATATATATTTTCCATTTTCCAATTATTTAGCCCTCGTAACTGGCAAATACTAGTAGATATTATAATTAAATCTGTCTTAGATATCCTCTTCATAAAATATTAAGAGAACATGTCTGTGCTAACAATGTTTTAGCACGAAATAAACAAACTGCAGTAATTGGATAGTTTTCTTCTGAAGGTCACATGCCTCCACAAAAATCACCCTGGCAAATGTGTGATGTGTAAGAACAGCTACACCTTCCGCTCAGACGCTATGCTCTCGCTTGTCCAAAGAACGTTCTTGAAATATTAATTATTTATCCATCAAATATGTGAGGAGGTTGGATTAATAGCTGCTTAACAGAGACGGAAACTCAAAGAGAGAAAAACACTGAGTCCCTCCTTACCCAGCAGTTCTGAGGCAGGACGTTTTTGCTGAATCCTCATGGTGGACTGGAAATAAGTCACAAGAAGGGCTAAGAGAATAATGATTATTTATCCTAAATTTTTTTAAGTATGTTTTTTATTGATTTTTAGAGAGAGAGGAAAGGAGAGAAAGAGTGAAACATTGACGAGAGAGAAACATCCACATGGATCTGCTGCCTCCTGCCCGCCCTCTATTGGGGAGTAAGCCCGCAATCCGGGCATGTGCCCTGACTGGGAAATGAACCCATGACCTCCTGGTGCATAGGTTGATGCTCAACCACTAAGCAACAGCTGCCACGCCTTTATCCTAAAATTCTTAAGAATTCGTTCTAGTCATTGCTTTCCATGAATCCCTTAGATCAGTGGTCGGCAAACTCATTAGTCAACAGAGTGGCAAACCGCGGCTCGCCAACCACTGCCATAGATGGACCCCTGATAAATGCTTTCATCTTTCTCCTTAAATCAGAGTCATTTGTCCCCAGAGTCTCTAGCTAGAGGTCATAATGAGGGTCTCCCCCACCGTCTCTGCAGACCTGCCCTGCGCAGGCTATACAGTATGCCCCGTGCTCCCTGCTCCAGACTTTCCTTGAGGACTTGTGATGTACCTTCCACATACAGCCATGGGCAAAGGTTCCCGATCATTGCAGAATGGCCAGTGAGCCGATCAGCACCCAGCTTTTACTCTGTTTCCCTGAAAATAAGACAGGGTCTTATATTAATTTTTGCTCCCAAAGATGCACTAGGTCTTATTTTCAGGGGATGTCTTATTTTTCCATGAAGAAGAATACGGTACACATTTATTGTTGAACAAAAAAAAAAGGAGGGGGGGAATTCATTACCTGTATACATTACGGTAGTCGTTGTCATCACAAACCAGCTCACTGATGGGCCACAGAGCAGCCGGAGCTGTTCAGGTAGTGCGAGGTCTCTTTAAATCGCGAGTCAGATGCCTGATGGTAGCTTCGGGGGCCTTATATTCCGGGGAGGCCTTATGTTCAGGGGAAGCCTTATGATCAGGGAGGTCTTATTTTCGGGGGGGTGTGCCTTATATTACAGCAAGAGGCAAAACTGTAAGTAAGCCTTATTTTCGGGGGATGTATTACTTTTGGGGAAACAGGGTATGGCTGGCTAGGAACCCAGCCAGCAGTCTCTAACAAGACATTTCTTTATATCTGGGATCACCAAACTGTTGATGAAGAGCTATGAGAAGCGCCTGGGAACGCCACGAGAGGGGAGTGAAGTGAGCCTCCCCCGAAAGTGGGGGTGATGATTCTGAGCGGGGCCAGTCTGGTCCCAGCGGGAGCTCTGTCCCATTCAGAGGCCACCCAGGAACAATGCGTCATCTGATATTCGGAAAGGATTCAGTTGGGAGGCAGCCACAAGGCTGTGTGTCTATTTTTCATTTGAAAAAGGACATAAACACCCAAATTGATGACTACCACGAGGGGGCCTGGCGATGTGCCTAAAAGATCTGTCATTTTGCAAGATTACAGTTTGGATCACCCCAGACTTCCCTTTCCCATTGGACTCTTTCCTGACCCAGAGACTGCTGTCCCTGGTTCCCTGAGAGGTCCAAGGTAACCCTGGGGTTCAAGGTGACCTCTGATGGATGGCAGCGAGGAGGCTGCTTCTCAGGTTCCCCCTCGCAGGGCACTATGGGGCCCGGTGATGCGAGGACCAGACTGGCAAAGAGCAGGGGACGGTAGTGTAGGAAGGCCTGTCTCGGGCCTTTGAGGAAGTGCAGCTGTGCCGGGCCGGGGGGTGAGGGGATTGCAGTGATGTCCGGCTTTGTTCTCACAACCAAGGCACAAATTAAGGGGAGATGAGCGGCTTGCTTCGGGAGATTGGACCGAGGGAAGGAGGGAGGAGGACGGGAAGCGGAGCTTTTGGGGACAGCAATTTGGGAGCAGCTGAGACAAATCTGCGGTTGATTCTCTCTCTCTCTTTCTGGTGGATTCGTTAGTAACTTTCTTTTTGGGTTCCGGATCCGGAGGGTTCCCTCCCCCCTTCCTTTCCCTTTTTGCCTCATGCACATGTAAATGTGATTGAGAATTCTCTCCTCAGATCTGCTGCCTCGCAGCCTTCCTGCCAGCTGGCCTGGCTGGGGAACCCACGTCTGGGCTGACAAGTCCTCCTGCTTTAAGGGCTCCGAAGACATTGCCAGCCCCTTGTCTGGGCTCCGCGCCTGCAGGGAAGGAGAGCAGAGGGGACCAGCGGGCCTGGACTCCTGGCTGCCCAGGGCAGGTGCACAGGCCACGCTCTGCACACAGCAGCACAGCGGCCCCTCCCCCCCAACACCCAACACACACACACACACACACACACACACACACACACACACACACTCCCCACGGCCTTCCTCCTGTCACCAGTGCAGAAACCTGAGGCCCAAGTCCAGATCCGTCTTGTCGGCCATGGACACCACACCCCTTCCTGTCTCTCACGTCCATTGGCGAAGTCCATGGCCATAGAGCAGTAGCCTTCTCTCCTGCCCCAGTGGTCAGTCACTTCTGTCCATTCTGCTTTCCGAGCTAGGATGGTCCCCAGCGGTGCTGGCACGGGGGTCTGAGCTGGCGCCAGTGACCAGAAGCTGGATGATCTAGAGCTGAGTGCTCATCAGACCTGAAGACCACAAACGGCTTGATGTCCCCGGAACAGGACAAAGTGTCCTTGGGTTTTGGAAGACCCAGGGTGACCTGCAAACCCGGGGAGGGAGTGGGAGTCTGGGGGGTCCGCACAGGGGTACAGAGCGTGCAAGGCCCACCCCCAGGCCAGGCTCCCCGAGAACACGGACTGTGTCTCTGGTGTGTGCGCAGAACCCTGAGTCAGGTGTCCCTACTCTGTACCAGGACGTTGGGATGGCCTTTCAATATCCCAAGGTCAGGTCCCTGGCAGCTATGACCGGAGTTGCAAGAATGCTTTTCCCTTCGTGGAAAGCTTGCTGTGGGCCAGACCCTGAGCTTTACAGTATTCTCAGAATTGACCCCCATGCATCCTGCTGAAGCAAAGGCCATTCACTCCGCCACTCCATAGACGAGGAAACAGTTCTCTGTCCAAGGTGCATTGCAGCACATGGCAGACCCAGGTGTACCTCCGTGCCGTGCCTGCGCCCAAATCCAAGGCTCTCACCTTGGTTTGGATGAACTCCACTCCCCTCCAAGGGTACGAGAAAGCAAGCTGAGGACCCAGCGGCCTCTGGATAGAGTTCAGTCGCCCCAGAGGGGGTGAGGCGGGGAGAGCAGAGCTGTGCTTTGTGATTTTTGCTTTGTTTTTATATATATATTTATTGAGTTTTTTTTCTTTTTTTTTAATATATATTTTTATTAATTTCTTTATAGAGAGGAAGGGAGAGAGATAGAAAGTCAGAAATATCGATGAGAGAGAGACATCGATCAGCCGCCTCCTGCACGCCCCACAGTGGAGATGTGCCTGCAAGCAAGGTATATGCCCCCAACCGGAATCGAACCTGGGACCTTTCAGTCCACAAGCCGACACTCTATCCACTAAGCCAAACCGGTCTCGGCTGTGCTTTGTTTTTATGAGTATCAGGAGCTCCCAGGAAAAGGCTGAAATAACGCGAGGAGATGAGCAGCAAGCGGGCCACACACATCCAGAGATGCTTAGCTGTGGTTTCGTTCCACTCCTTCTGGAAGTCGGCAACATGGATCCAGCCGGAACTTGAACTTTTTAGGGAAATTTCTCACCAGCTCAGCATTAAAGTCTCAAGCACCTCATGCTGCCCCTCCCCCATCAGCTCCCAGTTCTCATCTTCTGGACACCATTCACTCCTGTCAGAGCCAGAGGCTTGCAGAGTTCTGGAAGGTCCCCGGAGAGGGAGTCTCTCCACCTCGCCTCCCCACCGCCACCCCTTCCTGTGGATGGCCAGATCTGAACCAGATGACTTCCCAGGGAGACAGACTCCGCTCAGAGGCCCTGCTGGGATTGCCGAATCCTCCGTGGGCCGGCCTGGCCTCTCTGCTGCCCACAGGCACTGGAGCTGAGCCTGCGAGGCGGGGGCATGCTCTGCCACGCAGCAGGCACAGGGCCAGCCTGCCACGTTCAGTCCCAGCTGCCAGGCCTGCATGCGGATGCATGGAGGCCCTGCCCAGTGTCTGCCGATGAGCTGGGCCAGGAGATCTCAGTGCGAAGGAGGCAAAGGCAGGGGCTGGTTCCCCAAAAGGTAGAGAATATCCCCTCCCTGCTGCCTTGTCTTATACAGTGGTACCTCGAGATACGAGTTTAATTCATTCCATAACCTTGAGGAGTGGGAAACTATGAGACCCTCGAGTTGCGGTAAACTGGTGGGTCGTGTGCAGCCGGCCGATCCTCGCGATGACTCCTATCTCAAATGTTGCTCCTATTTCAAAGCAAAAATCGCTCGCTCCACGGCTCGGATCTCAAAAATCTCGTATGTTAGGGCACTCGTATCTCGAGGTACCACTGTACCAGGTGCCCTCTGTCACCTGGGGGGACCAAGGAAATGTGGATGGAGGGGCCTGTTCATCTCAGCCAGGGGCTAAACACCCGAGGACGTGTGTGATTGGCAGGTGGGCTCAGCCTGGAACAGAGGGGACATCGTATTTGCGGCTGAAATCTGCTCTCATGTGTTCAACGTACCTTCCTCCTGCTGCAAAGTAAGCCGGTTTTCCCTCTAGTCTCACTGAAGACATGTCCCCGAGCCAGGCTCTGAGGAGCACCTGCTGGAGCACCACACTTTCCCTGCTACACACCACAGTCACTCTGCTTTGTCTCTGCTCGGCTAGTAGCAGTCTGGGCTCGGTTGGATCACGATGCTCCTCTCGGGAAGAGCTGGTATGGGCCAGTTTGAAGAGGAGAAGACGACTATTTTTTTTTTAAAGACTATCTTTTATGGAGCATCTATAATGAACACATCAGATTTTTCTCTTACTAGAGGCCTGGTGCACGGATTCATGCACTGGTCGAGTCCCTCAGCCTGGCCTTCGGACATGCCCAAGTTGTCCCAGATTGAGAAAGGGTGCAGGCCAGGCCAAGGGACCCCACTGGTACACGCTTAGGGCCCGGGAGGGACCGTGGGGAGGGCTCAGGGGTGTTTCCGACCCGTCTAGCCCAGTCTGGAACGGCCAGACCTCAGCAGCAAGCTAATGTACCGGTTGGAGTGTCTGCCCCCTGGTTGTCAGTGCACGTCATAGCAACTGGTCAAACAGTAGGACACTTAGCATATCAGGCTTTTATATATATAGCTTTGACAAATGCAGTGGACTTCTTGGGCTCCCACAAAATATGTGGTAGAGCTTGCAGAGTGCTGGTTTCAGACCTACACTGGGGTCTTCACACTGCCAGTGGTAGCTGAGAAACCTTGGGAATGTTCCTTCACCTCCCTGAGGCTCAGTTCTCACATCTGTAAAATGGGGTTATAAGAGCCACTTGCTCAAGGGCAGTTCCTGTTCCTTTTAATCTAGGATTCAGAATACTAACCAGG
The DNA here is from genome assembly GCA_011751065.1 of Lasiurus cinereus. Lineage (NCBI taxonomy): Eukaryota > Metazoa > Chordata > Mammalia > Chiroptera > Vespertilionidae > Lasiurus > Lasiurus cinereus. The sequence goes on from JAAGEH010000417.1 coordinate 22,450,324, forward strand.
GCCCTGAAGTCATAGGTGCACAATGAGTATTCCTTTAGCAGCACATCAATGCTTAAAAGGTTGTGGAATAGAGATCATGAAGTAACACGTCTAAGATGCTTTAGAAAACTTGGCGCACAGCCCTGACCCATGTGGCTCAGTTAGTTGTCTGTCCTCAGATACACCGAGAGTTCTCTGGTTGGATTTCTGGTCAGGGCACATGCCCAGGTTGCAGGCTAGATCCCCAGTAGGGGGTGTGCAGGAGGCAGCCACTCCACCCATCCAAGTTTCTCTCTCATCCATGTTTCTCCCTCTTTCTCTCTCACTAAAAAAAAAAAAAAATCAATAAAATCATATTAATAAAAAAAAAAACCCAAAACTTGGCACATAGAGATTTATTTAAAAAATTAAAAAAAAGGAAGGCAGTTTCTTCTACCCTGCAGTGGTGGTGGGAGCCATACATCTGGATTCTGCAATGTTCTCTCTCTATTCACCCCACAACACACACGCTCACACACACATACGTACACACATACTCCCTCCTTTGCACCACGTTGACCCGCCAGTGCTCTCTGCTGCTGCTTCTCCACCTCCTCCTGCTCTCTCGCTCCTCCCTGTCCCCTTGCCAGCCCTGATTGCCCCGTTTCCCAGGCCGCACCCCGAGGCCCTCTCTCCCTGTCCCCATCTGCCAGCCTCCTGGCTCAAAGCAGATGTGCAGCCAAGGGAGGATCACCCTGCCAGCCTCTCCGAAGGCTGCCAGCCCTGTCAATCTCTGGCCGTGCCTGGCAGCTGGGATGGCAATTCTCCTTGTTTACAGTGCATTGTAATTGCAGACACAGGCTCCGCTGTCACTTGTAATTCTATCTTGTCCTGTTCTTTCCACACGCTCCCTTGCCTAAGTGTCAAGCAGTTGCCCTTGAGAGAGGTAATTTGGGCAGGAAATTTGCTCCAACATCCAGCAAAAACCAAACTGGTGTTTATTTCTCTGTCTCTCCGTCTCCACTCCAGCAATGAAGTAGGCCAGGAGCAGACCTGCCCCTCCATCAGCTCTTCCCACCCCACCCCTCCTTTTTCAGGTTCTCTCAAGTCTTCCAGCCACTGGGCACCTGATACAGCTGTGCTTCCGCAAGTCTGGAGAGGAGAGGGCACCCTTTAGAAAGCCATTTCTTTGCTGCCTGCCCAGCAGGAGGAGGGTCTAGGATCTCCTGCAGAAACGGAGCACTCCTGGAGGGTAGGGGAATGAGCCACAACAGAGTGCATGGGTTTCAGAGTGACGGGTCAGAGATCAGTGTATCTAAACAGGGCGCGGGTCCCCCATGGCAGGCACTGTCCTAAGAAGTGTGCACACGCTATTCTGCTGACTCTCCATTTTAGCTCTGCGGTACAATCCCTGCTGCAGAGATGAAAACATCAAGTGCCCAGGCACAGGTCGCTCGGCTAGTAGTACGGGGAGAAAGCTGGGATTTAAAACTCCCTTCTATCTAGTTCCAGAGCTCCTGTGTTTTGTGGCAATTCTTTTGTTCATTTTGCAGGTTTATCTGTGTTCCTGGACACGTTCAGTCCTGCACTTACAGTGGTGTTTTACGATTATCCGTTGGTCAGTCTGCTGTTAGACTGCATGGGCCTCGGGGGCAGGACCAGGCCTTATCGCTTTTTTTCCTTTCGGCTCCTTGCCCATCCCCGGGGTTGATATTTCCTTGCTGAGGTTGCTGTCTGGCAATGGCTCCATTCCCTGCTTCAGCCTCAGGTGCTCTTGTTTCTGATGAACATGGAGAATTTTTTGTCTCTAGATGCATTTTTTTTGTCTTTTAGACAAAATTAGAAGGCAGGGCAATTCAGAGTGTGTACCTCATGACCATGAAATTGAAGAAAATAATCCCCGCCGCCGGTAGACTCCTTTGGTTTAACTTGGCATTGGGGAGGGCTTTTGTGAAGTTCTGATATGTTCTGTAGGATTTGAGATGTACATAAACTTCTTCCTCTCTGTCCAAGTACCAGCAGTCTTTGTGTTAGGGTAGTGAATGAATGGGTGTCTTTTGGCGCACCCAAGCCTTATATAATGCTCTCACATTATGTCTACAACAAAAATAAAGTTTACTAATTTAAGAAAGATCGGTAGTAATCCTCCTTCCAAGAAAAAATGTTGAAAGGAGGTAGAAGGATGAATATAAACCCTGTCTGGTGGATCAGCCTTAAGACCCAGAGAAGTCAATAGGAAGAGACAGAGGATCATGACACCCTATGTCGCAGCCATCCTTTCTCCCTTCCTCCTTTGCCTGATGCTCTGCCGTTACTCAGTCACTCACACGCTGTGTGTCTTTGAACTATGTTCTCAACCTCTCTGTGCTTCCAGTCCCATCTCGGTAAAACTGGCTAATGATGCCTCTGACTTATAGGGTTTTGTGGGGCTAAATCCACCAGGAAATGTCTGCGGAGTGCCCACCCAGAACAGTGTCCAACATACGTTGAGCCTTCTGTTAAAGGGGCTCTTCTGCCATTGTGACTGGGAGTAAGATGGAGGTTGGGTGGAAGCAGCTGAGTCCCAGCACGAAGCTGGATGCTGTACAGCCTCTCCATAGGGGTAGCAGAAGGTCAAGCAGCCACCACCCAGGTGCATCCCCCCAGCGGATCACCCGCTGGTGTGTGTGCCCTCCCTCCACGTCGCAATGTGTTCAACCAGCTGAAGGCAACGAGCAAGCTTTGATGAGGTCCAATTAGGAGTACAGATCCGACATTCAAGAGGGCCGAGCAGTTCCTCCAAGGAAAAGAAAAGACCCTGAAATTAGTCTAAGTGCCCAGCTCATGGAGCCTCACAAGCTGAATAGTGGAGAGAGCGAGAGCATTTATCGGGACTGACCCTGGGTGTTTGCCTCTCACCAGCTGGGACACTAGTATGATTCCGCCAATAGCATCTCCATCTCCAGTGAATGCCACCCCCCTCTCTCTAAGACACGCATGAATCGATGGTATTTAGAGAGCTGCTGGCTGTGGAGAGGCGTGGCTGGGATCAAAGAACCGAGGCCTGCATTCCGATGGCACCCCTTCCAGAGCTCCCAGGACAGGCTGTGCACACATGGAGGTTTTGGGGTGACGAAGAAGGCACAACAAACCTCTCCGATTCCTATTGGACATTAGGAGGGACTCTGTCTGGAACGAGGAGATGAGGAAGACAAGAGCAAGGAGAACCTCAGAGTTCAACTCTCGACTTTAGAGCAGATTCAGAGCCAGAGACAGACACACAGTGGTTTGTACGCTGCTCAGCAAGCAGAGAAAGCGGCCGGGGTCCTGTCCATCCGGGAGGATGAAAATCAGTGGCACGCAGTGCCCTGGAGACCACGCCGGGGCGGATGGACGTGTCTCTTTCAGAGGCTGGGTCCTTTGCCCTCATCACCTGAGTTCTGGGACTGCGCCTCCTCCTGGTGAGAAGAGGATAATGCCCTCCTGGTGGTTGTACCTACTCAGGATGTTGGACAGTTGAACTCAGGTTAAACTCAGAGTGCTCTTTTTTTTGAAGATATTTTATTGATATTTTACAGAGAGGAAGGGAGAGGGATAGAGAGCTAGAAACATCAATGAGAGAGAGACATCGATCAGCTGCCCCCTGCTCGCCCCCCACTGGGGATGTGCCCACCACCAAGGTACATGCCTTTGACCGGAATCGAACCTGGGACCCTTCAGTCTGCAGACCGACGCTCTATCCACTGAGCCAAACCGGTTTTGGCCTCAGAGTGCTCTTGACCTGACTCCTTGCTTTCCTGGATGAGCGGAAGCCTTGGTCTAGATGCCCCCAAGTATACGCAGGTCAACCTAGTGCTTATCTCCCCCGTTCAGTCAAATTCAAGATTATTATATAAGGGAGTGGTCCAGGGCTCACCAAACCTTTTTTATTTTCATTTTTTAAGAACAATTAGTGAATATTCCAGGCTTTGAGATCTATAGGTTTCTACTATCAATACTCTACTATACCATGGGTGCCAGTGGCTATGGTTCAATAAAACTTTATTTACAAAAGAGGCAATGAGCAGAATTATGCCCGAGGGCGTTGTGTGCTGACCCTCTTATCTACTTTATCCGGGTTTCATCCTCTGCTTGCTTCCCCATACCCTCCCCTCCCCTCCCCTCCTTCCCTTGAGCCCTGCTAGCCAGGATTTCCCCCCTCCCCCCCGCCAAGCTCTCACAAGTCTTCTCCCTGCACCCCTGGGGAGCATTCCTGTACTTTATCAGAGGTTCTTCTCCTGGGACCTCCCTGGTCAGAGCTAATCCCAGAAGGCCTCCATTCTGGAAGGAGGAAACTTAGTCCGATCGCAGTAAACAAGGACTATCTCCGGCTGCTCACCTTCCCCTCTTCTCCCAGCCCATCCATCACCTCTCTGAGCCAGCTCACCTGTGGCGGTCAGGGCTGAACCGCACGGAGGAAGCCGCTCAGCGCGCCTCTCTCATAGATCCCCAGGATGTAGCCGCGTGTGTCCGGACCCCTCTCGTAAGCAGCCTTCTCTGGGGGGGTTGGGGGTGAGGGTTGTGGGGCGACACGATGCTGTTTAATAAATAATAGAAGAGATTCATAAAGTGTCGGGCAAGCACATTCCTCATGCCGAAATGTTACGGAATAACACAGGATGAATAATAGAAAAGGTTATTGAAAAATTCATAATTTCCAAAGTGCCAGTGAAGGGCAGCTCCTGAGCAGTCTATTTGCCTGTAGAAAAGTGATTAAAATATATATTATTGTCCTGTCTATAGGAAAATGTATTATTAAGTGGATACTAGCCTGACATTTGAAAAATCCATTTCATTCCATTTAGCAGCACAAGGGGTTTTGGCTGCTGCTTTGTGTAGCGGTTTCACGGGCATTTTAATAAGTCATTTAACAAACAAAAAGGGATTTTAATTACGGCCCCCTGCCTCCCAGCCATCCTACCGCTTTAGCACGTACGCTTCTTTTTGCCAAAGAAATGTACAGCAAATAATAGGGAATGTAAATATCCTGCTTACATGTATTATGTCAGCTGCCACGAAAAGCAGCCCGACTATTGACCTGTACCTACAGGATCAAGGAAGAGAGAGTGGGAAATGGATGTGCCAGTCCAGACACAACAAGAAACCGGGCCTCCGTGCCAAAGGCTGTGGTCCCTGCCCAGCCTGAAGTGTGCCTACTGTTCTCAGCAGACGTGCCTCGTAGCTCTCCTGTGAAACCAGGCCTCACTCTGAGGTGTACCAACTAAGAAATGCTCCCATTTCTGCATAAGGACTGCAGTTAGGATCGGGGTTCATCTGATTGGTTCTGGACAGGGCATCATTCCTCAGCTGGAAGATCCTAGTGCCCGCTACCCTGTAGAGGTGGGTCCTGAATAGATTCAGGCTGGGGCTTGGGATGGGGCACCTCTCTGATCTTCCCTGAGTGCTAACTTTCTCTGATAAGTTGGGAAAGGGCCAGGGGACCCGATAGGATTTGAGAAGGCTGGCTCAGATCCTACGAACCCCAAGTTCTGGTTCAGCTTGGGCAGCCAGAGCAGTCGGGGGGTCTCCGGCGAGTGAACAGATGCAAGGTAGGGGCCAAGAAGTCCCCCAGTGGTAGATGAAGGAGTTAAGGCCGAAAGAACCTGGTCTTACAGATAGCACAGTCATAGTCCCTCCTCTTACCAACACGCTGTAAAATCGCCAGAATCACCTACCTCCGGGACCTCCGTTTAATGATGAAAAATAGAGCAATTTTCATCAGGTCATGATTTTCAATGATTTTATTAAAACCCCCTTTTTTTTAAATTAGAAAATTAAGCCATTTGTTTTCATAAAAAAATATCTCACTTGGGAGCGGATAAAGTATCTTCTCTAGTAAAAGAATGGGGAGAGGGTCCAATTGCCCCCTACCTCCAACTAACTTCCCTCTCCTGTGTGAAGGCAACCCCAGGAAGTCCAGAGCTCTGACTCCACAGGGATTCCCAGTTTTTGAAAACCAAAGCCTGCCCTAACTGGTTTGACTCAGTTGATAGAGCGTCGGCCTGCGGACTGAAGGGTACCAGGTTTGATTCCGGTCAAGGGCATGTACCTGGGTTGTGGGCACATCCCCAGTAGGGGTTGTGCAGGAGGCAGCTGATCAATGTTTCTCTCTTGTCAATGTTTCTAACTCTCTATTCCTCTCCCTTCCTCTCTATTTATTGAAGTCACCATATACTTATCCATTTCTTCAACAAACATTCACTGAGAATTGCACATGCGCGGCATGTAGAATACTGGGCTAAGTGCTGCTTGAATACAGAACATGTGTAAATCATAGTCCCTTCTCGAAAGAAGCAATGGTAACCTATATCCGTTGCTATCATTCAAACCACGGGAAATAATAGTGATATTGACATAACACATAACTATTTTACTTGTAAAACCTACAAATTAAATTTTAAAAGAAATTAACAACTAGCTCTATAATTTGTTCGTTTTTTAGGCCACTTCATTTACTCACATACCTCTTCTCTCTGTGCGCTGTCTGGAGGGCCGCTTGCTAGTCTTCCAGGCTGCAGTGGGATGGCTACCCCAGCTGTTAAATGTTGAAACACTTCCATGGATGTTAAAGAGACTCTGCTAGGTCCCCTGAGTGTCCGTTCCTTCATTTCTCTTCTCACTTCCTTCGCGGTGTCATTTGAATCATTTTACTTGTAATACTCATTTTATCTGATTTTTTTTTTTTTTGCCAGCAGTGTTTTATTATTATATATAAGAAGCCATTTCCTACTGGAAGCTTGCGAAGTTTTACCCTTATGTTTCGCTCTTCTGTTTAGGTCCATGATAAATTTTGAGTTAATTTTGACATCTAATAGGAGATAATTCAAATTGATTGTTTTGCACGTGTATATCTACTTGCCCAGCATCATTTACTGAAAAGACTGTTCTTTTCCCCATTAAATATTTTTGGCAAAGAAATCAGTGGACCATAACTGGGAGGGTTTTATTTCTAGACTTTTTATCCTATTCCATTGATAGTACCACTTTGTTTTGATTGCTATAGACTTGGAGTGAGTTTTGAAATCAGGCAATGTGTATCCCCCAACTTTGTGCTTTTTTTGGGGGGAGGGCTTTTTTTCAAGATTGCTGTGGCTATTCTGGGTGCCTTACATTTTCATTATAATTTTAGGAGTAGCTTGTTAATTTGTACAAATTTTTAAAAGGCAACTGGGCTTTTCATAGAAAGTATGTTGGATCCATTCATATATTTGGGAGTTTAACGTTTTAAGAATATTCATTTCAACCCATTAGCATGAAATGACTTTCCATTTACTTCAGTTTTTAAAATTTCTTTCAGCAATGTTTTGTAGTTTTCAGAGTACAAGTTTTGCACATTTTTTTAAATGATTTTTGAACATTTTTCTCTTCGATGTTATTGTAAATGAGATTGCCTTTTTCATTTTACTTTTGTGTATTTAACTTGTGCCCTGCAACTTTGCTGAACTCATTTCTTCATTCTAATCATTTATTTGTGTTTCCCTTAGGACTTTCTCTGATATCATGTCATCTGCAAATGAAAATAATTTTATTTTCAATCTGGATGACTTGTATTTATTTTTCTTGCCTAATTGCTTTGGCTAGAACCTCCAGCACAATGCTGAATGCAAGAGTGGACAGCCTTGCCTTGCTCTTGATCTGTGGGGGAAAGCTTTCAGTCTTTCCCCAGTAGGTACGATGCTAACTATAGCTGTTTTGTACATGCCCTTTATCAGTATGAGGACCCTCTCTGCAGTTTCCAGTTGTTGTCTTTTATCTTTATATCATGTAAATATGTCTTCAATTTTAAGGCAGCTAAGTGCTCACTCCTTTGGGAACCCTAATCTCATCTTCCTGGCTGACCTCATCTAAATCAACTTTCCCAAGCCCTGCTTTAAATCATTCCGCTTTTATATTACTTGCTGAAAATTATGTCTTTCTAAACCCACACCACGTCAATGAAACTCTCCCCAGGAAGGTAGGCACCAAGTTTATCCTGTTCACTGCTGTCTTTTCTGCTTTTGCCACAGTCCCTGGCAGATTAACAGTTAGTTGACCAGGTGATAGATATTTCTTGAATGATTGAATAGATAATGAATGAACCAATGGGTGTCTTCTGTGGACAGTGGTCACTCATTAGATGGAAGTAGAAGGGACTGCTGGCCAGCAATTGAACTTTGGAGGTAACTGTAATGAGCATGGGGAATCGTGGGGGTGGGGAAAGCCTGTGGGAACTGATATCAGACAGATCTCTGTCAAGGTGGCTCACCCTCCTGCCCCACCCCCAAACTAGCATATATTGTGCTCAGTAGCCTGTGTGGTTAGAAGGGTGTTTTGTTTATTTCCAAGGAAACAAAGAGTAATAATAGCTGCTTAAGTCTTCCCAGTGGGCTAGCATCCTGGGCGCTGGGCCAGCCTGATTTAGGGGGTCGGGGGAGTTCCTACTCAGCCTGCTGTGTATCACAAAAGAAAGGCGGGGTTCTGGGAGATGGCAGGGAGGCGGGCTAAATAAACCTCCAAATGTAATGTTATCCTCAGTTTCATCTCATTCCTTTTACCACCCCGGAGTTCAATCTGTCCATTTCCCGGCCTTCTCCTCCTGAGCCCCCATCATGATCATCTAAATTAAAATCTGTTATCGGTTTCTGGGTAATCCCCTTTGATGCCCTGAGTACTGCAGGATCTGTCTTGCTCAAACCCAGCATGCAAGGGCTGATAGCTTTCGAGCAGCCGAAATAGCTTTGTGTATCTCACCCCAATGTCTGCATCGCTCACAAACAGCCGGGAGCCGCCGGAAGAGACACATTCGTGGCTGGAAGTTTTATGAAACTCTTGAGTGACACTGCCTTTGACGGCTGCTCAGGAGGCTCCTCGCCATTCTCTGTTCATTTCCTCTCGGAACCTGAGTGTGGGGTCCCCTGTTTCTTGGCTGCTGTGTGGTGATGGTTTTTCCCGCTGCCTGTGATGTTGGTTTTCGCAGCAGCTGCAATAGCGCTCTACCTGGTTATAATGGTGACTTCCGGGGCCGAATTATAAATTTGAAATTTTCTCCTAGACCACCAGTCAACCCAATCAATCATGGCATGACCCATGACTTCAGTTTTGTTGTCTTCTCGCTTCTTCCTTCCCTTGCTAATGATTTTCTCTCCCACAGATGAGAGGTGACCAGTATGTACAGTAGAAAGAGTATATATTTGTGATTATCAGACTTCAGTTTAAATCCTCCCTTCAGTCCAAAGGGTCTCAGGTTCGATTTGCAATCAAGGACTCATACCTGAGTGGCAGGCTCAATACCTGCCCCCCTGGGCGGGGTGCATGCAAGAAGCAGGCAATCAATGTGTCTCTCACATCAATGTTTCTATCTCTCTCTCTCTCTCTCTCTCTCTCTCTCTCTCTCTCTCTCTCTCTTTTTCTCTCTTGGACACACACACACACACACACACACACACACACACACCCTCTAACTCTCTCTAACTCTAAAAATCAATGACAAAAATAATGTCCTTGGCTAAGGATTAAAATAAAATCCTTGCTCTAAAAATCACTAGCTGTACAATGCTAAATAAAGAAATTGAGCACTCGAAAACTCAGTTTCATTGTCTGTAAAATACAGACTCTAATACCCATGTAACATTACTTAAAAATATATAATTGATGACAGCTATTTTGATTCCTTTGCTCTCCCTTTCCCAAGCTACGCTCTAAACGGTGTTGTAAACTCCATGAACGCAGGGGATGTCTCTGTTTTATTTCCTAGTCCATATGATTTGGTCAATAACATTTTTGAGTGAGTGAGAGAGGTGAGCTGATAGAATCATGCTCAAGGCTCAGCATGATATAGTAGGTGTTTGTAAAAATAGCTCTTCCTTTCCCTGGTTCAGATGTTTCTCAGATTCCGCCTTCTGCACGCGACAGTGTCACACCATCTCTCCTAAGTGATGGGCTCTGACAGCCTCTACTTCCTGACCTGGGCTCCGTGCCCCGATCAGATCTGATGGATGCTCTGCCCTGGTTTCCAGGCCTCATTTCCTGAAGCGTCTGCAGAAGTTTCATGTACACCCTTCTCTCTTCCCTTTTCAACCTGTCATTGTCCTCCCCGCCCTCTTTCTATTTGTCTTTCTCTCTTTTCCCTCCTCCTTTCCTCTCTCCTACTTCCCTTCTATCTCTCTATCTCCTCATGCTTTGCGCGTAAAGCCTTCTCTGAAACCACCTCATGAATCTGCTTCGTTTATTTGACAAGAAAACATTTTCAGAGACATTGGGACTTACTGGCGCCCCATCAAGTTGGTGGCGAAGTCATGATTTGATATCAAACTTTTAATCCTCAACTTTGTGGCTCTCCTGTATTTATGCACCTGCAGTAGCTGGGAATATTAGTTAAAATAATAATTTGAAACATTAAAAAAAAAACACCACATGGGTACTCTTATGATAAAAGGTCCGTGTATATGCCCAATAGTGAATGCCAATAAAAGTAGAGACGCTGCCGAAACCGGTTTGGCTCAGTGGATAGAGTGTCGGCCTGCGGACTGAAAGGTCCCAGGTTCGATTCCGGTCAAGGGCATGTACATTGGTTGCGGGTGCATCCCCAGTAGGGGGCGTGCAGGAGGCGGCTGATCGATGTCTCTCTCTCATCGATGTTTCTGACTTTCTGTCCCTCTCCCTTCCTCTCTGTGAAAAATCAATAAAATATATTAAAAAAAAAAAAGTAGAGACGCTGAGTCAGAGTGTGGACCGGAAACACACACTCACATTCCCACTGGACTTTTAGGAGCCTTGGGTCTGAAGGCTGCTCTCCTGGAGGCGCTGGATTTGGTGAGGAGGGACTGCCGGGGTTACATGCTCTGACCCGTGCTGGTACTACCTTTTGGACTTTGGTTTCATCTCAGCCACGGTTTGGGCTTGGGTTGTTGGGCATGGTGGGTTATTTCTCTTTAATGCCTGCCATAACAGCAGGCTGTTGAGCTATGGTCAAAGCTGTATTACCAAAGTCACTGAAGTACAGACAAGGCCAAGTCTGAGAAGACACAGCGCGGGACAGACCTTGCCCACACTTGGCAATGGAAGCTATGCGCTGAGACTTCTCCATCTATTTCAGTCGCCTCCATTCCTGCTGGCATGCTGTGTGGTCCCGTGATTGCGACTCGGCTTTGGTTTCCATCAACAGGTTTGGCTTAATCCAGACAAGAAGGGAGTCCTTGGTGGGAACCAGGCTCTGAAAGCAGACTGTGGTTTGCATTGGAGATGCAATTCTTTCTTATTTTACTTTGTGTGTGTTTTGGTTTTGGTATCAATATCAGTGCCAGTCCCTGAATCTGATATGTAATGGATCTTTATTTGCTGGACAAGTCAATAATTACTCCCCTTCATTCATTCCTCCCTGAGAATCAAGACTTGCTTCTCCAGCTTCTGTCTTCAGCCCTTTGACCGAGTCCCGAGTTCATTTCATATACAGTGGTACCTCGAGATACAAGTTTAATTTGTTCCGTAACCTTGAGGCGTGGGAAACTATGAGGTGCTCGAGTCTTGGTAAACTGGTGGGTCGTGTGCAGCCGGCCGATCCTCGCGATTACTCGTACCTCAATTGTTGCTCGTATTTCAAAGCAAAAATCACTCGCTCAACGGCTCGTATCTCAAAAATCTCGTATGTGAGGGTACTCGTATCTTGAGGTACCACCGTGATGCCAGTTAACATGTGGGCCTCAAGTCAATGTTCCCTCTCAGGGTGAAGACACCGAGGTTAGGCTTTCCTCTTCCAGAGGATGGCAGATTTCGGGGTGCCTGTCTCCGTCTTGCCTCCATCGCTTCATCTAGCACAGGAGGCAGGAGTCTCTGCCCGTGGCGACAGGAGAAACGCATGCCTTTGTGCACTCGCTGCACAGCCCTGGCTTTGTCACCGCGGCAGCATCTCGTGGAAAACAAAAATGTGCAAGCACAGATTCCTCCAGCTTCCCACGGGGTGCAGCCCCAAATAGGACTCCTGCCGATAGCAACGAAGACGATTGTCAAACTGCCAAACAGTAAGGGTAAACTGAGAGAGAGAGATGAAATCTGGGTCCAGCAAACGAACAACACTGGAGGTTGGCGAGGGCAGAATGACTGGCACATCTCCGAGGGGCAGGGCTGCCATACCCGCTGCTGGTGCAGGATCTAATGTGTTGGGTTTAAACCATAGCAGGAAACACAAGCTTTTTCTACCCAAGGAGCTGTTGAGCCAGAAAAGAGAAAATGAGATCCATTAAAAATAAAAATAAAAAACCTTGTTCCTAGGGCTGTTATTGGGCTGTTTGCCCCACAGAACTCTTAGTAAATATTCAATCATTCTTGTCCATAGAACAGTGAGTTCAACCCAGTGTGGAGAAGGCGAAGACCCACGGGTCTTGTCTGTGTGAAGACTGTTGTTTAAGGAGGTCTGTACCGGAGCAAGGAGAGTTTGATTTTAATAGTAGAGTTTAATTCTACTGCACTGGGCAAAGGAACAGCATGAAGGGCAACTAGAAATGGAGTTTCAGAGAGGCAGAGGCAGGAGGAGCTAGGGGGCTCAGAGCAGTGTGGTGGCGGATGGATGGATAGACAGCGGCTGGGCGGGCGAGGCCATCTCAGGAATGAAGAACAGCTTGGGGAGGCCTGCAGTTGAGAGTTCTTGGGTCAGGGAGAAGTGAAAAGGAAGCAGAAACATGTTTTTGGGATAAATTCCAGGGGTCTGATAGGCCAGACCAAGGAGTTGAGACTTTACTTTGACTCCAGTGGAGAAATGCTGGAGTTTTTGAGCAGAAGAAGGAAATGATGAAAATGGGATTTAAGGAAAATTGATCAGGTCAAAGCAGGCAGAATTTGTTGGCTTAGACTTGCAGTGGTTCTCAACCTTTCTAATGCCGCGACCCTTTGACCCATGTTGTGGTGACCCCCAACCATAAAATCATTTTTGTTGCTACTTGATAACTGTAATTTTGCTACTGTTATGAATCGTAATGTAAATATCTGTGTTTTCTGATGGTCTTAGGCGACCCTGCTAGCGGTTCTCAACCTGTGGGATGTGACCCACAGGTTGAGAACTGCTGTAGAGCCTAAAACCATCGGAAAATACAGATATTTACATTACGATTCATAACAGTAGCAAAATTACAGTTATGAAGTAGCAACGAAAATAATTTTATGGGTGGGGGTCAGCACCACATGAGGAACTGTATTAAAGAGTCATGACATTAGAAAGGTTGAGAACCACTGGCTTAGAGGCACTAGAGGTGGCTGGATGGCTTGGGATACTGATGCCAATCATGTGCTGAGAGGTGATAGAAACCTGGAACTAGATGGTTATAAGAATGGGAAAGAGGAACAGAAACACGTCAGAAATCGCCAGTGTGTGTATACACAGGACAAAGGAGATCTCGGTAAGCCAGGGAGATGCTGATGCTCTTAGCCTTCACACCTTTTGAGGTGGAAACACGGAGAGAAAATCATTGGTCAGGAGGAGAGCCTACTTGAGGAGGAGGGTGACTGGCTCTCCTGAAATATGTTCCGTATGAGGTAATACATATCCTAGCAACGGTAGCTGGAGAAATTCATTTAGAGTTGAACTCATGACGCCTTGGATCTGTGCAGAATCAAGTCCTGGTACCAGATGTGTGAGAGCATTTTATAAGGTACTAGTGAACTTGCACATGAATCTGTGCCCAGTAGCTCGCCAGTAGCTCACTGCCACCCTCCAATATCTCTCCACCCACTATCCCACTCTCCTGTAGACTCCCCAGCCCCCTCTCTCCCTAGCTTGCTGCCCTGCCCCCTCCTGTAGCTCTCCACTTGTAGCTCGCTGCCCCACCCTCCTGCTGATCCGTGATCTGGTCATTACGCCGTTGATGGTTATACTTCACTGCGGAACGATCATTTCCATTTTACATCTTTATTATATAGGGTGCTACACTCTGCGGAGTGCATTTGGAAATTACGAGATAAATTCTCTGGCTTTTTGCCTCCCTGGCTCCTCTGTGGAGAATCACATTGCTCTGGGGCTGAGAGAACAACAGATCAAGAGGTAATCCAAGTAGATAAAGACAGAGGAAAAAGAGCAAGAAGGAAGATAAAGGTTTTTAATTCAGATGAAGCTGAGAACCTACACACACACACTAGGCCTTCTGCTCCTGGCAAGGAACTGGAGAGGGAGGCAGAAAAGAAGTAAAGGGAAAATAGAGGTGTTAGGAGGGAAGACAGCGATGGAGCTGACATGGACTTGGATGATGGGACAGAAGTCGCTGGAACTAACGAAACACATTAAAATATGTCAACTAAGGTGGGAAAAAACTAGACTTTTCCCCAGGTGGAACTAGAATTGTCTGCTTGCATGCCTGTGTCATTGAACACTTGTTTCAACAAATAGTGCAAAAGTAGATTCCAAAGATGAATTGCTAGTTGTGGTAGCCAGCCTTCAAGAAGACCCCAATGATTCTCACATCCTGGTGTACAAACCCTCCTGGAATACAAGTCCCTCTCCACAATGGATCAGGAGTTGGCCCTGTGTGGCTAACAGCAACTGGAGCAAGGGGTGGCATGTGATTTCAGAGGCGTGGTCATAAAAGCATTACCATTTTTGTCTTGATCTCTTGCGTCACTCTCTTGGAGGGAAGCCACCTGCATGTCCGAAGCACAGGCAAGGTGTTCCCTGTCAACAAGTAGCAACGATTTGGCAGCCATGTGAGGGAGATGCCTTGGAAGCAAATCCTCCAGCTCCAACCAAACCTGTAGATAACTCCAGCCCCAGCCTGCCTCAACTTTGACCTGATAAATGACCTTGAGCCAAGTTGCTCCTGGATTCCTGACCCACAGAAACTGTGAGAGATAATACAGTATTATCGTAGGTGAAGCCACGAAGAGCTGGGCTGATTTGTTATGCAGCGATACCTAACTAATACACCGGAGTCAAACCAAACGTACCGGGACTCTTTAGAGCGCTTGTCTCCATTTTTAATGTGAAAAATATCTTGGCTGCGGCGATGCATCGCCAAGCTATTGAAATTTATGAAGAAAATGTTTGCAGCCCAGAATCTGCCCGAAAGTGTGTAAAGTTTCATGGCTGGGAGCAGAGCTGAGGGAAAGGAATGGATGCATATCCGATGTCAAACATGTGCTTATTTGAATTAAATTCCACTGAAATTGCAGACAGTTACAGATGAGGCACTTTACATTGTCACCTCACGTGTTTATCAACTGCTGAACTCCTGACAACAGTGTACTACGTAGCACGCTTCCGTGGGTGAATCTAACGTGGTGGAACACAAGCGTACCCAGCCACACCGCGGGAAGGTGCGCAGCAGAGCGCCACTAATAGAACAGCAGCTGCCCTGGCTCAGGCCCCACGCACGGAGCCTCAGGATGCTCAGCCCTAGCCCTCCATGCTCACGGGTAGCCTGGACCTGGGTCTCTCCCTGCGCCTCTGCTGCAGGAGTCCGTTTCCATGACACTCGCGATTCAGGGTCACCTCAGGAAAGCAGGTGGGATTATTCACATCTGATGCCACCAGGCCTGTGTGAGGAAATGTAGCCTCAGCTGCCCTCCAGTGAGTCCCCTGGTTTGTCCCACCCCATGTGGTCCTCATTCAAGCTTCCGGTCCTCAATTCTCACTTCCCTTTGGGGGATTCTTGCTTTTCCATCTGGCCCAGTTCTTACATGAAAGAGTCTGGTTGGGGGCTTTTACGTGCGGGTGAGCCCTCAGCCCGCATGTCTGGGCACTGCCCTTGGCCTTGAAGTTCAGAAGTCACTCCTCTAAGCAGACCCCCAATGACCTCACTTACCTCCTACTGACCATGGGCACAGGCAAGTTCTTAGGTTGCCCCAGCCTGGCCCTTACACTGAGGTCTCTGAAACAGCGTTGCATTATTCCAAAGTCCCCGAGGGCCTCGCAAAGAGCATGGTTCTTCTGAGGCTGCCCCTCCAGGGTGTGCTGTCCCCTCCTTTCTAGCATGGATCCCCAAATGTTGGTCTGAGGAGGGAATCCATAACCTCAGGGGTGCTTCTTTCAAATTTTGTACAAATTTAAAACTTACCATGATTCAAGTACAGTATCTAATCTTCCCTTAATAAGAAAGTTGCTTCCTGGGTATTGGGGGAGAGGCTAGCATTGTGACTAAAAAGATCACATATGAAGTCACATTGCATCCTCACTGCACCACCAGTATATTTTTATTAATTCACAGAGGAACCAGGGCTCAGAGTAGTTACGTTTTTAGCCCGAAGCCTCAAAAACTGAGACCCGAGGTCCTTTCTTTCAGTGGCATCCCAGCTTTGAGGTAGCCAGGCAGTCACATGACTCGATGGGGGAGGAAACCAGGGAGCGTCACCTCCCAGCCTCGGTTGGGTAGCTGAGGAGTCAGAGGCACTCCGATGCTTAAGTTCTTGCTCT
This sequence comes from Lasiurus cinereus, assembly GCA_011751065.1. NCBI lineage: Eukaryota > Metazoa > Chordata > Mammalia > Chiroptera > Vespertilionidae > Lasiurus > Lasiurus cinereus. Next base: position 22,466,669 of record JAAGEH010000417.1, read on the forward strand.
CCTCCACTTGGCAGCCTCCCTGCGGGACGCCCCATCTCTGGTGTGCACACATGTGTCATGAATCCTCACTCGGCTTTGCCAGAAATCTCAAATGTTGGTTCACCAGGGGCTTAGAATTTTGAGGTGCCTCCAATAACCAGCTGTCACCAGCCGGAAGCTAGAAGAATGCGCTTTGAGGAAGGGTCTTCTCTTTGAAACTTCCTGCTTGCGATGCAGAGAAGGCGCTATGGAGAGGCTGCGCCTCAGAGGGAAGCATTGCCTCTGGGGTGATCTGACCAGAAACAGCAGTTCCTGCTGAAGCCCCGAGGCCTGAGAGCTCGCAGGGCCCTGGAGCAGTTCCTGTGCCACACTCCCTGGGTACCCGCTCCGCTCCCGCTCCCGCTCTGTTATTACCAATGACAGGTCTACACAGGAAAATAAACACTTTTCCCAAATCGGTCAGTTCTCTGGCTTTTGATCTCTGAGTTTTCCCAAAGGAGACAAACCCGCTGCCGTTCTCAGCAGAGGCGAGGAGCCACGTGGAGGCCTTGTTGGCCAGGCTGCAGAGCCGGTGGCTGGCTGCCTGCACCCTCGCAGGAAAGAGAGGGACCAGAGCGAGGCCCCAAGCCCTCCCCCGGGGACCTGCATGCAAAGTCCTCTCCCGGGGCCCTGGCTGGTCCGAAGCTCCTGCAGGCGATCTGGCCGGTTTTCTGGGGCTGACTCAGGGTGACTGTCACTGACACCGGCACTGTGCTGTCAGCTCTGGTTTAAAGGTCCCCTGGGTTATCAAACTGGCATCCTCGGGCCCAGGTTTCAGAACACGAAAAGCTGTCTGAGCTGCATATTGTCACCAAGACTCGGAAATTGGACACCGTGCTGGCATTTGCAGTGGGCTTTCTGGAAAGGGACATGCCAGAGAGACCTCCGTCACTTGACCAGGATGTTGCGCCCTCTCCCAGGCTTCCTCTCCACATCTGGCCCCTGGCCCTGCCCCTCCTCTGCCCACCTCCCCGCCCCTCACCTCTGTGATGTGTTGCCAAGCGACACTTGTTCATCTCAAAGTGACTGCAATCAGATAGCTTTTTATCAAGCAATAAACCGGCTTCCCCGAGACAGCACACATGATGGTCACACACCTGGATTGAGCATTTGGACCCTGAGTGACCTGGATTCAAATCCTGGCTCTTCCAAATCTACTCACGTTGGAGACTGGATCAAATGATCAGCCTCTCCCGGCCTCCATTTCCGCCTCCAAATATGGGGATGATGACAGCATCGACTTCCCAGGGTGGAAGTTTAAAGCTTGGACCCAGGCTGGCTCATGGGAGGGGCTTCATAAGAAACAGCCCCTGTAGCTCACAGCTTCTGTCTTGTGGCCTTTTGTAAACCCTCTAGAACAGTGGTTCTCAACCTTCCTAAGGCCGTGACCCTTGCATACCTCACGTGGTGGTGACCCCCAACCATGAAATTTTGCCACTGTTATGCATCGTGATGTAAATATCTGCATTTTTCAGATGGTCTTAGGTGACCCCTGTGAAAGGGTCGTTCAACCCCCAAAGGGGTCGCGATCCACAGGTTGAGAACCGCTGCTCTAGAACCAAGCGGGGTGCTGGAAGCTTACTGCACAAGCGTCTAATCGGCTGATGAAGAGCACACTTAGAATTGGGGCAGGTGCACTGGTGGGTCCTCTGCCGGCTGAGGCCACAACCTAGGGGATGCCCTGTGTCTGCCACACCTGCCTTGCCAGGACCAAGGCAGAGTGTGTCTGCTGTTGGCCAGGAGGGAGACGAGCATGTGACATTTGGGTGAAGAGAATGCACACGTGGGCTTTTCTTCATCCTTTGGCGTGGCCTTCAAGAGGATCCTTATCAGAAGGGGCCCAGCGCTCCCTGCAGCTCTCCACTGCGGCCCTGGCTCTCTTCAGGGGCAGCAAATCATGGCCAGCTATGCTTGGGGGCAAAGGGCACAGGGCACAGGGCATCGGCAGGCTGGTGAGACATAGGACACCGAGCGTGGCCTGCTCTCCCCCGCCCCTCCTCTCCTCTGCACGTTCCTGAGCCCCCTCCTCCCATTTGACCAACGCAGCAACTGGTCACACTGCTCCAGGCAGATCCCCAGCACCGAGGAATAGGGTTTGCGAGACGAAGGACAGAAGAAAAAGAAATATTTCTCAGAACTGCAAAATAGGAAATGACGGAGGACACAGGGCAGGCGAGAGCCAGGCCATCCCCAAACAGAGGAGGCGATCTGACAGTGAGATGAAAATAGCCAATTCTCCCTGCCACTCCAGGCTCTGCCAATTCCCCCTGCCACCCTGCCTCTGCTCGCAGGCTCAAGGAGGCCTGTCAGGGGCTCAGAGAAACGTCTGCAGGCTCTGGCAATCGTTCGGTAATGGCCTGAGGTCCTGAGAGGGAAGGCCGGCTGCGCCAGGGAGATGGCTCCTGCATTCACATAGGGACCAGGAAAAAGCCTCAGGTTAAGACAGGGCACTAAAAACCCACAGCTGGTGAGTGTGTGTGTGTGTGTGTGTGTGAGTGGATGTGTGTGAGCGGGTATATGTGAGTATATGTATGTGTGTATGTGAATGTGTGTATGAGTGTGTGTGAATGTGTGTATGAGTGTGTCTCAGTGTGTGTGTGTGTGTGTGTGTGAGTGAATGTGTGTGTGTGTGTGTGAGTGAATGTGTATGTGTGTGTGTGTGTGAGTGAATGTGTATGCATGTGTGTGAGAGTATGTGTATGTCAGAATGTGTGTGTGTGTGTGTGTGTGTGTGTGCGGGTACGTGAGTGTATCTGTGTATGTGTGAGAGTGTGAGTATGTGTGTGTATGTGAATATGTGTGAGTGTGTGTGAATGTGTGTATGAGTGTGTTTGTCTCAGTGTGTATGTGTGTGTGTGTGTGAGAGAGAGAGAGTATGTGTATGTGAATATGTGTGTGTGTGTGTGTGTGTGTGTGTGTGTCAGTGGGCGTGTGAATGTATATGTGAGTGTGAATATGTGTGAGTGTGCATGTGAATATGTGTGAGTGTGTGTGTGAGTGTCAGTGTGTGGTTTGTGGCTCTCCTACAGCTGATTTAATGAATGTGCCTCCCTTCTTGAGGCCCTCCTCCCTCTCCAGCATATCTCTACTTTATGGCAAATGGATTTTGATTCTGAAGCAAATTGACCTTGAAATAAGCTCCAGGATCTGAGTCCTTACACCCCAGATGCCGGTTTGGAAGGCAGACTGCTCATTCAGCAGATACCAGCTCCATCATGTGAATCTGGAGGGGGTGCCGCGTCCTGTCAGTCCAACGGGCAAAGACAGAGTCGGGCGGCTGCTGCCGCAGGGTAGGCTGGGAATATCTCTAGAGGTGGCAGACGTTGGCATTGCCTTGGTTCTCCTGTGTGTGTGCGTGCATGCGTGTGTGTGTGTATGTGTGTGTGTGTATAATCAAGGCCACCCTTATATTTAGGAATTATGCATTGAGGGGTAGGGGATTGCAAGAATCTAGGGTTACACAGCTACAAACACTCGGATCACAAATCCGTTATGTCTCAGGGAAACTGACTATGCTTTATGTGAATAAAGCGTCTGCTCCATGCATGCATATGTGTACACGTGGAAGCCAGAGTTGATAGCATGCTTATCTTTAGGATGGTCATCTTAGTCTCGGTTTTGCCGACCTCCTGGCCCTTCTGTAGCCTCACATGTCTTTTGCATCAGTAGGATATCGGCATTGCTCTCCTGAAGTTGTCACTTACAGGCTCAGATGTGACAGAGCCAGAGACAGCACCTATTTCTTGAGCACCTGCCATGTGCCTGGTGATGGAGCAACTGTTTTTCAGGCAGAAGCCTGAGCAGAACATGGTTGCATGGACCCAAGTGCTGGTGCTCAGCCAGGCTGTCATACCTGCAGGGCCACGGCCAGCTGAAAGGTGATTTGTGTCGCGTTATGCATCTGAGTGCTGCTACATTGCTCATGAACTGAACTGGCACTACAGAGGCTCAGGTCACAGAACCAAAATGTTCTCTACCCATGTTCACTTCCACAAGACAAGCTACTGTGGAAGCTAAGCCCTTGGCCCAGGGTTTTTGTTTGTTTGTTTGTTTAAATATATTTTGTTGATTTTTTTTACAGAGAGGAAGGTAGAGGGATAGAGTTAGAAACATCGATGGGAGAGAAGCATCGATCAGCTGCCTCTTGCACAGCCCCTACTGGGGATGTGCCTGCAACCAAGGTACATGCCCTTGACCGGAATGGAACATGGGACTCTTCAGTCCCCAGGCCGATGCTCTATCCACTGAGCCAAATCGATTAGGGTTTTTGTTGTAGTTGAGGCTGAAGCAATAAGACAGGTCTCTGTAAAGACAGCCAGATGCCTTTTCGAGATTACAGGGGTGTATCTAGACCAGAAGGCACAGAGGCAATGAGGGGGTAGGGAGTAGGGGAGGGGATACAAAGCCATCCAATGTGCCACCTGACTCTGGGACAGAGAGTGATGGAGCCATCACAGAAGTCAGCTCAGCCCCCCGTGGGCCAGAGCTGGCCCGCTCTGAGGTGGCCTGGGACCAGACTTTGGGGATGAGAGCTGGGCAGAGAAACAGGTGATCAGTTAGTGCCAAAGCGGTAATCCCAGGAAGGGTTGGCCGTTTCCATGCTTCTCATTTTTCTTCCGGTAAGGGAGACCTTTCAGAGAGATTTTTTTACAAGTAGCAGTTAGGAATGATTCCAGTTACAGTAGAAACTCAGCAGGCCTAGGATCTCAAAAGTCCCTCCCTCCCCCATCCCCAGGGGTTCCTTCCGGTAGCCCCTCCCCCTAAGCAGATCTGTGCCCACAACCATCCCAGTCCAAAAGTCTTTCATTTTGAAATATTTCTCAGGAAGGCTATTTCATATACCCCATAATGTACTAGTACCCAAACAAAGCTTAGCAGAAAAGGAACCACATTTTCTCTGGACTATGGCCAAGTGCAATCCAATATAAGATACAGATGTTCAAAAACAGTCAATTAGTCTGTGAATGTGCCAGGATACCTCTCCTCTGTGCCCTCTGGTGACACGCTTTCCCCACTCAATCTGCTTGATTTTGTACGGGGATCCGATTGGACTCTGAGTCCTTCTGGTGGGAACAACATTTTCAGTTCAAAAAAGAACAGTAGGCAGAAGTCTTTGCTCCTGATAACACAGCAATGCAGATCCTGCTGTAGCCTTCCCACTGTTCGAATGAGACAGGGAAACTGGAATTTCATTGTTAGTTGCCAGCATTCCATAGTTGACGCGCATTTTATCAAGTTCAGAAAAAAAAAAAAGAGAGAGAATTAAACAAAAAAAAAGTATTCTGGAAACAGAAGGCTTAGAATCCCTCCCGTGTCTGGATACAAAGGAATTTGTGCTAATGAACTAGAAGGAATGTGCTGTTCATGGTAGCCATATGTATTAGCCTCCAGTTATTTATGCTACCAAAGCAAGATGGCATTCCTAGGAGGTGATAGTGAAGACGTAGGAGAAATAGCTATCTGGAATGTTTTCAGAGTGTATGAGGAGTGATTAGATAGGACCAAAATCCTGTGGATAAAAATATGCTGAGAATGAAAGAATTATTGCAAAAAAAAGGGGGGGGGGAATGTTGAGTCTGCCCTTGGAGAATATAGGCGGAGCCTCTGAGATGCAGTAGTGCTCTGTATTAAATGAGTTCCAAAGAGACTGCACAGGTTCTCCTACCTCTGATGACAAGGCATGTTTGGCAGTGCTTGGTAGCACCCCGATTAAAAAAAAAAATGGAGGCGCTTAAAAGGAAACCTGACATAGTTATGGAAGAAATTTTCCTTTTCCTTTTTTAAATTAAATGTTATTATTTTCATCACGAGTTTTCTATTTTCTTCTATCATTAAAATAATATGGAGAGGTAGCCAAGACTGACCATTGCCACCTCTGCACCCCCATCTGGTTTTCTATGAAAACACTGGACATAGACAGAGGGTTCTGTGGGATGCTCACCTCTAGTACCAACAAAGGTTGGGACAACGAACCACCTGGAAGGACAGATAATACCTGCATCCTTTTTAGCACCTGGAGGTCAGGAATAAAATGCAGAAAGGAGAACATTAACCAGTGGTATTAATTTAGTACTACAGCACAGGATTTTGTCTCAAAAGCCATACTTTGCCAGACTAAAAAGGTAGGCAGTTGGCAATAGACAGAACGCGCCATGAAGAAGCTAGTCAAGAGGATCATAGAGACAAATTAGTGGGAAAAGAAGGAAAATTCCCAGATGAAACTGTAACATTAGGACTTCAGGAAAATAACAGGGAAGAATGCATAAGTAGTGTTTGTACTTCAAGTATCTGTATACTAAATCACAGAATATGGGTAACCAATAAAGATAATAAGAGATTTTACTCAAGGAGTTAAATTCTAAGTTTAGCTCCATCCAGGACTAGTTGAAAAAAAAAGTTTTCTTTACGTATATTTTCTCTGATTTCTTACCCCCTTCTATTGCATCAAGGATCTCATATCTACTGCTAATGCCCATTCAATGTCATCATCTTTAAAAATCCCTGACTGATATTCCTGTGTCTACGCTTTTCTCCATCCCTCCCTATTATTCACCACTTACCAAGCAGAGCCATCCTTTAAAATCATAAATCAGATCATGCCACTCGCTGTTTATCATCTCCCGATGGGTTCTCATCTTACATTGATTACAATTCAAATACCCCAACCTAACTCACAGGCTTGTATTATCTAACCGCTGGCCATTCCACATCTCTCTACCCTATCATCCCAACTGCTCACTTAACCACAGCTACAGAGGCTACTTACTGTACTCACCAGGTATGCACCTACCTCAAGGCCTTTCAGTTCCCTCTGTCCCACATAGTCATATAGTTGCTCAAGTTTATGCTTATATGTTACCTCTTAACATAACACATCCTCTACCACTGTTCTACTACATCCTCCATAACACATTGCAGACTTACTTTAGATTTCATATTTATTTGTTTATTATACATTATGTATCTCCTAGACCAAATGATAGCAGCAATTTGTCTGTTGTCACCAGAATGGGCCAGAGCTTGGAGTGGGTCTGCCTTGGGCCAATCCATAGTGTGTAGGTTCTTGATCTCATGCAAGAAAGATATCACAACACAAGTCCAGGTGATTTTGAGAGTACCATATTTTCCAGCATATAAGATGACTGGGCATATAAGATGACCCCCAACTTTCCAGTTAAAATACAGAGTTTGGGATATACTTGCCCTATAAGATGACACCCGGCATATAAGACGACCCCGGACTTTTGAGAAGATTTTCCTGGGTTAAAAAGTCATCTTATACGCCAGAAAATACGGTGTGTTTATTAAAGCTGGTGATGGTGAAACAAAGAAAGGGTTTAGGATAGAAGATGCAACAGGAGAGAGCCGAGGTGGTACTCTGCTTTGGTTCCCTAAATGGCATAGGAGAGCAGTGAGCCACAGGGGAGCTGCTGTTAGCTTACTGGAAAAAATCAGAGAAAGGGGCTTTGGACACATGTTCGGGGTGTGGGGGGTCTGGAACAAGATGCTGTTGCCTGTTGCTCCCCTGGTTGAAAGTCTCCTGGAGACTTTAGAGTTTAGGAGAGAAAAATACAGCTGCGCACCTGAGAGGGAAGAAAAGCCTGCTGGGTCTTTGTCTTGACAGTTATCTATTTTCTAGAGGGGGGCAATTTTAGAGGGGGTCTTAATTTTAGAGGAAAGGCTCTCAATAGAATATTCATCAGCTGTATGCTGATGCACCAAATGAGATTTATCCCCCCGACTTCCTCTGTCCTGTCCTTGGGTGTGGTTGGCACAAATGGCACTAATTGGATTTCTGCTATCTGTCTCCCTGAGTAGGGTGATTTAAGATTTTTACCCTCTGTTTGGAGAGAAGTGTAAACCATTTACTCTTAAGTGTCCTTGGTTAGGGAAGATAGGATTTTGTGATTTAGTAGGTGGCTGTAAATTGCTTGGCCTTTTACCTATCTGTCTCAGTTTCCCTATTTCTTTTGTCCTGGCTTACTAACCTGTCTCACTTCTACATACCCAATGCCTAACCAAGTAATTAGGACATAATAACTATTCAATCACTATTTGTGAAACAAATGAACCGATGACAAATCACAACTAGAAATGATGTTAACCAATGACACCAGTCATTAACTGTCATTGAACACCATCAAACACAACCGTATGATGCAAGAAACCAAAGAACTAAATGATGTAACCCATGAAAGTGCAAAAGGAATTCAGAGCTAATCAAACATACTTTGTAGTTTGGCTAATGAAAACCAAAAATGTCTCATTTATGAATGTTCACATAGACAGTACGTGGTGTTCCAGACAATAAGTTAGGTCTCTGTATTGACTGGCCAGACTTTTGCTGATTAAGGTATTGGTGTTCAGCAATCTACTTGTCCTTTAAAGTGATATGACTCTAATGGGGAAGACCAGTTGTATTTGGACAACAACTTAAGGACACCTGTGGTAAACAGTGATCAGGAGATGAAGAAGGGAGAGGAGAGGTTCTCACGAGACATAACAGAGCAGAGCTCTGTGGGCGCCCATCTAAAGACTGTCATGAGCCCTGACCGGTTTGGTTCAGTGGATAGAGCGTCGGCCTGTGGACTGAAAGGTCCCAGGTTCGATTCTTGTCATGGGTATGCACCTTGCTTGGGGGCACATCCCCAGTACCAGGTGTGCAAGAGGCAATTGATCCATGTTTCTCTCTCATTGATGTGTCTAACTCTCTATCCCTCTCCCTTTCTCTCTGTAAAATATCAATAAAATATAAATAAATAAATAAATAAATAAATAAATAAATAAATAAATAAATAAAAGACTGTCATGGGCAAATGCAAGGGTGGGTGTGCTATCTGCCCCCATAGCACACCGCCGAGCAAGAGTCACCCCATCGGAAAGGGAGCTATAGACAGGAGCTGAAAGGACTCTTTCCATGGGGAACTGAGTGAGACACGCAGCTCATATTTGGGCACCTACAGAGCAAATCCAGGACCAGTCTCTCATTGGATGAGCAGGAACAGCACATTAGCAAGGGAAGCTGAATTCTCAGGATGGCATCTGTGGCTGTGGGAAGGGTAGGGGCCAAGTTCAAGCCATCTGATGGTCGCAGACACGAGCAAAAGGCTCTGGGTAAGGACAGGCGGGGAACCTCCATAGGGATCCAAATCGATCCATGGAGAGGATGTGGCCAGGGAGAAAGTCTCAGCGGACTTTATCTATTAAATACAGTGGTACCTTGAGCTATGAGTGCCCTCACATACAAGATTTTTGAGATACGAGCCGTCGAGCGAGCGAGCGATTTTTGCTTTGAAATACGAGCAACATTTGAGATAGGAGTAATCGCACAGATCGGCCGGCTGCACACGACCCACCAGTTTACCGCGACTCGAGCATCTCAGAGTTTCCCACGCCTCAAGGTTACGGAACAAATTAAACTTGTATCTCGAGGTACCACTGTATAAGGTGCCTTGTGGGTACTCACATGCTGATGAGCCTTGGGGAAAGATGACTAGACATAAAATAGGTGCCCGTGTGTTTCATTTATCGCAGAGTTTGCAGAATCTCGCGTAAACAGGCTTACATATGGAGACTCGGATCTCCAAGGTGTGTCCACCTGTCACCCATTGCGTTGCCCAGGGACCACCATTCATTTGTATGCCTCGCAGAGCCTGGTCTTCAAAGGCAGTTTCGAAAGAATGAACGAATAATTTATGTCCTGCTTGAGAAGTTAATTCATTTATATTAATATTTTGTTTATTGTCTCTCAGTTGACCTGATTATTAAATTAACCATTATTTGGTAGCCAAATTTTTGCTGCACAAACAGAATATAAATTGATTGCAGCTCTTCTGTGAAATCACCGTTGAGAAAGCACTGCAGATGAAAGGAGGAGAAAGCAGGGCAGAAAGCAGCTTCCGTTTTGCCTCGGGGCCTCTATTGTCTTTTTTTATCCAACAGCAGACTGGATGGAAATATAGAGAGCATCCTGACCTCCCTCCCCGTCCCCACCAGCACGCCCAGACCCCAGTAACTCACCAGTGATCAGCTGTCTCGGGCCCTTTAGTTGCTAAGAGAAAAAAATCAAATTGGCCCTGGGGAACTGTCCGTGAATTGCTATTCATCTATTACAATCTTGTGTGTGTGTTTATCAATCAGACCTTGGTTGCCTTCCAGGCAGGTGGACTTACTGGTATACTGGCCTTCAAACTGGAGCTCTCCAGGGCTCGGTAGTAGTCCAATGGGTAGATAAATAACCACGATGGGAATTAATACATCAAAGATTTTTAAAAAAGGAAAAGTTTGAAGACTTAGAGGGCACATGCTTGTTAAGCAGGAGTGAGAAAGATATTTCTAATTCAATGAAGGCATTTATGCTTCTTCAAATAGTTCTTTGTAGAAACTGGTAATTATTGCTGTACTTATAATTAGTAATACTAAAAAAAATAGATGTTCATTATTAATCACTATAAATGAGCATGTTTCGTTGTTTGAACAAAGAATTCCAATCTGTCACGAAACTGAGTGGGGGGTGGGCAGGGAGTGTATGAAAAACATACCAGTCATTGAATCGCTTTGCCGCTCATTCCAGCAGGGGCCGCTAACCTCAGCAGCAGGCAGAGTCTTCCTCAAGAAGAAATGGCCATGTGCCCCAGTTGGGTAGGCTTTCCCCATGCCCTGAAAGGTCACCGGTGTGATTCCTAGTCAGGGCACGTGCCCAGGTTGCACATTGACCTCTGGTCTGGTGAGGGAGGGAAGCAACTAATCTGTGTTTCTCTCTCACATCAATGCTTCTCTCTCTCTCTCTCTCTCTCTCTCTCTCTCTCTCTCTCTTTCTTTCTTTCTCTCTCTCTAAAAGCAATCAATAGATATTTTTATAAAATGATCAGTCTTTGCAATACTGCTTTTGCAATTTCCTATATGTTGAGTTACAGCTAACCTTGCCAGTCTAAGCTATCAGGCAGTGGGACAAGGGAGGGAGAATTGAGAGATGCCTTTTACTCACTTACATGAATCCACAAGTCAGAAAAGAAGGGAGGGCCCAGACAGTCTGCACTTCCTCTCCCCCTGTGACCTATGAGTAGCCTTCTTACAAAGTCAACTTCTTGTTGGAAGCGATTTCTATCTTCTTAGTTTGTTGAGAAAGCATAAACAAACAAACACATCAGAAAAGGAGCCAGCTCGCCTTCCTCTTTGCTCCCTCTACCTGCCTCCACCCAGAGAGACCCCTGATGAATTACCCCCACTGGGGCAAGAGCTCTGAGGACTTGTGCGGATCTCTCTCCCCTGTCCCCAGTGTAAGATGCAAGGCTGGGCCCGGTTGACAAGCCCTCTCTCCAGCGGGAGGGTTGAGAGGCTCGGGGGCTGGGGCTGGAGAGTAATTAATGCCAAAAGACACAGTTTGATGTGGCGATGCAATTTCTGTTCTAATAATCTCTAATTATCTTGTACCAGGGGCGCCCTGCCTTTCCCAGGTGCTTCTTCGTGGCTGGGAGTTGCTATTTTGTGCATGAGATGACGCAGACGGCGCTTTTTGGAGGGGGAGAGGGTGCCAGTGGGAGTGGGAAGGGACCCTGCATGGCCCTGCCTCTGGGCAAGGGCGTGTCTGCAGGACCCCTCTGAGGGAAGTGTGACATTTGAGGAAAGTGAAGATGGTATTGTTTTATAACAAAGCGTAACTGAGGAAGATGAGGGAAAGTTGTGAAGGAGCAGAACTGAGTCCGCATCCTTATCTCTTGGCCACTGATAGCCAGGCAGAGCTTTTGGCTGGATCACACCACCTCTGAGACTAATGATGAAGAAGTCCCCTTGTGGAGGACATATTGCCTAACCTTTCCAGGAGCCATCAAGAGTCTTTCTCCTGCCGAGACCAGTTCGGCTCAGTGGATAGAGCGTCGGCCTGCAGACTGAAAGGTCCCAGGTTCGATTCCGGTCGGGGACATGTACCTTGCTTGCGGGCACATCTCCACTGTGGGGCATGCAGGAGGCGGCTGATCGATGTCTCTCTCTCATAGATGTTTCTGACTTTCTATCTCTCTCCCTTCCTCTCTGTAAAAAAAAAAAAAAGTCTTTCTCCTCTGAGGGATTTCCCCGTGGGAAGAAGTGCAAGTCCTAATGAATGAGTGCTTGGGCAAAGGCAAGATGGCCGGGATCCCAAATACCTAGGGTAATCACTTTGTTTGCAAAAGAAATGGGGACCATTCAAGGCTGTGGAGCTTCAAGTTCACTGCTAGGTCACTTGGAAAGTTCCCCCTAAAAATACGTTCGAAGAACCCTCCCAGCCAGGTGAGGAAACTGACAAAATTTACCTTCTGGAAAAACACATAAGGAGGAAGAGCATCACAGCCTGGTGCTTAGCTCTCTGCTAGGCCCATGGGTCTGTGTAGGGAGACACGGACAGCACTCTTGTGCAGATTGTAACTGGCAGCTTGGGGAATTTTTAAAAAAATTATCCCTTTAAATGAAGATGGCAGATGTCTTTCCAGAGACCTAATAACAGATTCAATGAAGAGTAAAGCTGTGTGGTTGAAAATACATTAAAGATTTCTTTTCTTTCTTTTTTTTTTTTTAATCTTTAGAACCAGTGCAGAATGCATTAGTCATTTCATACAAGGTTCCCTTAGTCGGACCATTTTTAGTCATGCCAGAACGGAGCCGGTTTCAGCCTAAACCTAAGGAAGCTCTCACCCTCCACCATCCCAGCTGCACGGCTGTCCAGCCTCTGGAATCATCTTATACAGTGGTACCTCGAGATACGAGTTTAATTCGTTCTGTAACCTTGAGGCGTGGGAAACTATGAGACGCTCGAGTTGCAGTAAACTGGTGGGTCGTGTGCAGCCGGCCGATCCGCGCGATGACTCCTATCTCAAATGTTGCTCGTATTTCAAAGCAAAAATCGCTTGTTCGACGGCTTGTATCTCAAAAATCTCGTATGTTAGGGTACTTGTATCTCGAGGTACCACTGTATTTGGAAAAAAATGTTATATCCTCACCTGAGGGATGGAGTTCTGAGCACAGGCTGCTCTGTGGTGAGGAAATGTGCCCACACGGGTATCCACCCACTGAGCAACTGACTGGCTGGGGACAGTGGGACACTACTGGCTCCTGCTCACTCTGATCTGCTGAAATGTGCTTCTCCTGCTGGCAACCCTAGGAAGAAATCAGCCCGCTTACAAGAACCACCCCGGAGAAGGCAGGCGATACAAGCACACAGTTTCGCCGTGGGTGTATTTATCCGCATAGCATCTGTTTTCTATTAGATTGCTGTGTGCAAGCATATAGAATCCAAAGGTGCGTTGGTGGTAGGAGATGTGTCCGTTAGCACGAAGTGTAGTTGCAAGTAACGGAGGCCTGAACAATAATGGCTTAAAGCAGTGGTTCTCAACCTTCCTAAGGCCGAGACCCTTGCATACAGTTCCTCATGGGGTGGTGACCCCCAACCATGAGATTTTGCTACTGTGATGCATCGTGATGTAAGTATCTGCATTTTCCGATGGTCTTAGGCGACCCCTGTGAAAGGGTCGTTCGACCCCCAAAGGGGTCTCGACCCGCAGGTTGAGAAACACTGGCTTAAAGCTTATAGAAATCTGTTTCCTGATGTAAAATTCCAAAGATAGGCGGGGCGGGGCTGGCTGGGTGATTTCAGCCACCGAGAGTGGCACCCTTAGCGTGAGGTTTGGCCTCACGGTCTCGGGGGGGAACTCCAGCAATCACACAATTCATCTTCCCAGCAACACAAGGGAAGGGGAAAGTCAAAGCACACGGACCCCTCATGTCCTAGGACCCTTCATGGGAGCTTCCACACAACCCTGCTGCTGGCAAGGACTTCATCCCACGGCTCCATCGACCAGCAAAGGCGACTGGGCCACTTTTCTCACCACAAATGGCTAATTCTGTGACGGTGAGGGTGGCTGCTTGGATAGAAACGTAGCAATATCCACCTCAGATCAGGAGAAACCTGTTACATTGAATAGCAAAAAGCCTGCTGTTCCCAGGAGGAGCTGCTTCTCAAATACTTTTTTAATCTCTTCCAAGTCCCAGCTCAGTCCCTGATGATTAATCCGAGCTTCAAAGATTCAGGTAAGCCCTTTTAAATTGAACCTGGGGAGCAGTATGGAAATGTTCAGCTTTGCTAGACTCTTCCAAGTTCTCCGTGCTACCCTGTTCCATCCTCTGCTTGAGTGGCATAAAAACCTGTGTGTCGCAAGAGTTGACCAGTCCTGATGATCGATCAGCTCCTCCACTTGCTCTCTCTTTCCTGGGCATCCATCCTCCTCCGTGCATGGACCACACAGCCCGGGAACGGGAACGAGATCCACTGTCTGAGAGCAGGTCAAGAGCCAAGGACTCTGCGTATGGGATCTGATCAAGACCCGGCGGGCTCTTGGAAAACTCCAGTTTCTCTTTGTTATATCTCTCCCGGGTGAGATCCTGATCATCGCCTTCTGCACTGGGATCTCTTACAGGTTAATTAATTTGCTGTACTGCGGGCTGCGCCTCTCATTGAATATCCATCTCTCCTTATCTCTGGTATATTACATGAATTTTTAACGAGAGTTTGTTAGGGATTTATAATCCCCTTTCCCCTGAAAACGTAATACTTAATGATATCTTTGAGATTTTATTCTTCAGAGCGAGGGAACAAGTTTGGATGAAACTATGCTTTCGGAATCCAAAAGCTACCCCAATTTTTATGGTTTTTATATGTTCCACAGTGGTCTGCTGGCTTTTCAATATCCCCTAGTAAACTCGATTCTGTTGGCCAAAGTGAAATCAAATAGCTGAGGAAGGACTGCGTAGGTGTCAGGAAATCAGGGATGCATTTGGAAATAGGTGAATTTCAGTAGGGTTCCAGTCCCTACTAACAATTTGATTACCTGTTTTTTGTTTTTTGTTTTAGCTTTGTCACCTATGAAATGACGATAATGAAACTTAGTGTGGGGTATTGGGGAAAGTTTATGAAACTATTTAATACTAAGCTTACTAAGTCATCAATAGTGTGTGTGTGTGTGTGTGTGTGTGTGTGTGTGTGTGTGTGTGTATGTGTCGGTGTCTGTGTAGGTAATAAATGAATTCACTGCTTAAAGTACCCAGACAGAGGAAAAATCATCCAAATAAAGTACCCAAACTGTTAAAATGTTCAGTCAACGTAACTTCTCCATTGCAACCTAACCGTTCCCTGCCCATGATATTGTGACATATTTTCAAAGCCACGATGAATTTATAAGTCACTCTATATATTATTTTCTTAAAGCTCCTTATGAAGTTAATAAAAGACATTAACGCCGCTAAGAGATTGGAGTACGTTTTTAAACGATGTGTTTTCACTCCAGACAGTAGCAATTGATTCACAACTAAAACAATGTGGAAATAAGCACTCTAATGCTTCCTCCCACGTCCCCCTTCCTTATGACTTTATTTTTCATTGTCACTCACTTTTGTTACTATGGTTTTCAGTATTGCTGGGTCCTCATTATAAAGTGAAATGCATTCAAGTTCTACAACCGAGGCATCTTTCACTTCCTCTTCCTCCTCTGGATTGGCTCATGCATTCTTCCATCTCTGGGGATGTTTGTCAGTTGCCTCTAAGGCACCCCTACTGCCAGAATATTGGGGGGGGGTCGCATTTTATTTTCCTTGGATTTTCGTAAGCACTGCTCTCATATCATCTAGCATTGGTTGTTACCTTGGAGGGCATGAAAATTAGCTGGCATTTATTTATTTCAGATTCCTGGTGACTTTGTCTCCATTGCATCCTTCCTTTATCCCCAATGTTCAATATGTGACCAGGATGTGTCCAGTGCTCATCATTCTGAACCATTTGTAAGGATCGTGGTGTGCTCTCTGACCTGAGGATTCAGTTCTTTCATTCTGGGGCTCTCCTCCTGGATTAAACGCTTGCATACTTCTCCGGTGTAGTTTGAGGCTTTTTGATCCAAGAATACCACCTTTTCTTATGTTGGATTCCCTCCATGGTTATTATGCTTCTTTAATTGCTTTGTCTCTTTCCCTCACCATTGACTAAGAATATCTTGGGTCTTTCCTTTATGCCGGTAACTGAATTTCCATGTCTTTTTTTATTCCTGATTTTCATTTTACTAGTCATGAAATAATCCCCAGTTTAGGCCTTAGGTCCACAGTCTGACTTTTTTCATTCTACGCTATTGTTTCTCAATCTTTTCTCTAAGTCTTAATTTAGTGCACATTTGTTGTACAGGACAAAGCATTTGTGTGGACTATTGCTGTGCATTTTAAATTGGATTTCCTTCCGGAGAGGGATCTTCACTCGAAGCTCGCAAGCCAGCTTCCTTTCTCTGTTTCCAACCTGGTCTTCTGCTTCTCGCTGTAATGTGTTTGCAGACCTGCTGTTGCTCTTCCTTTCATTCTGATCATTTTGGGGCGTCTCTCTTTGCACCTTCGACTTGTTCGATTTTCTCTTCTCATGAAGCCAGAATCTTCTCTGAGAGCCAGAGGCCTGGCGTTCCGCTTTATGTCCTGAGGACCCGGCCAGGGGGAGAGGTCAACAGAACGTGTGAAGTGTTTCTTCATAATCGGGCTCATGTTTATTCTCTTAGACGTACATTCCCAAGGGGGCATCTTACACTTTGGAGTACAATGGACCCAGAGCAACACGGGTTTGAACTGTGCAGGCCTACTTATGCCCAGATTTGTTTTCAATACATACGCACAGTGCTGTAAAAGCATTTTCTCTGGTGATTTTCATAATGACAGTTTCTTTTATCTAGCTTACTTTATTGTAAGAATACAGTATGTAATATATATATAATATACAAAAGATGTGTTCATCAACTGTTTATGTTATTGGTAGGCTTATGGTCAATAGTAGATTAATGAACTTTTGGGGGAGTCAAAAGTTATAGTATGTGCATTTTTAAAAAAATATATTTTATTGATTGTTTACAGAGAGGAAGGGAGAGGGATAGAAAGTCAGAAAGATCGATGTGAGATAGATATCGATCAGCCGCCTCCTGCACGTCCCCTCTGGGGGATGTGCCCACAACCAAGGTACATGCCCTTGACCAGAATCGAACCTGGGACCTTTCAGTCCGCAGGCCGACGCTTTATCCACTGAGCCAAACCGGTCTTGGCTGTATGTGAATTTTTTATCACCTGGGGTCGGTGCCCTAAACCTACATTGGTCAGTGTCACCTGAACTTCTTGTGGCAAAAGCATCACCTGAGTTGGCAAAACCAATCCTCTATGAGAGGCTTTTTACCTGTTGTATCAATCTCTCCTGGTCCAAGGCCTTAATGCGATTGCATTGTATTAAAATTGAGGCCTGCAACAAAAGAGGTTATTTTGGCTTAATTCATTTTTGAAACTCACTTTTTCCATAAATCTGTGAATTTTTGGAACTCGTGAGATGAAGTTCTATCTTCTCAACTTTTAAAGAAAGCATTTAAGTTTGCTGCATATCATTCTGTTTCACCTAAGATGCATGGATTCTCTCTCTCTCTCTCTCTTTCTCTCTCTCTCTCTCTCTCTCTCACACACACACACACACACACACACACACACACACACACACAGCCATGAGATTTAGAAGAGCAAACAGCTGGACAGAAAACCTGCCTGGTCTTCTTAATGAATCAGAACTCCTACAACGGAGAGCCATTTCCGAACCGTGCAGGGGGCGGGGGGGCCTCCGTTCCTCATGGCGTGTTATGTTCAGCCACTGCACATTAGGGGAGAGGGAGCACATGAAACAGCCCCGAAGCCCTGAATAGCCAAAGCCGCTCAACTCTCTCTCTTCAAAGCCGTGTTGAACCAGAATCCCCATGTGAGCTGTTGCGAGTTGCGGATTTGTTTGCAAATGAGCTTGGAGTACATTGGGTGAACCCCATGGTTGGTAAATTCTATTTCACTTCACCAGTGAGCTGAAAAAGCATTGGATAATGTGTTCGGAGTTGTGGATCTGTTTGATTGCATTGTTGCAAAGTGGGAATTGTTTTTGCAACATAGATTCTTAATCACTGAGGCATCTATGATTCAATGCCTCCAAAATTGGCTGAAATTGAAAGTTAACTATACTGCAGACGGCTTATTCTGGTGTATAATTGAAAATAAATTCTAATAACTCTTCTCAAAAGAGCGGCTCAGAGGAAATTTCAAGCACACATGTGCCTCCCCCCCCAAAAAAAAAATATTTGCTCAGACTCTTCCTCTGCTTATGCACTAATGGAAACATGCTAAGCTCGTCTTCCTGTGATTTGAACACTTGTCAACGTGTTCTGCCAAGTGCTCCTCCAGTCTTCATGTTGGGGAGGTCGCATGCTTTCTTTAAGTCACTTTAGGATCATTTTACACAAGAACAACCCAGCAGGAAAAGCAAGCAAACCAGATAATAACTGTGAGTTTTGTTTTTAAATATATTTCACCTTTTTTTAAAAAATATGGAACGCTTCAGAATTTGTGTGTCATCCTTGCACAGGGACCATGCTAATCTTCTCTGTATCGTTCTAATTTTAATAAACGTGCTGCCGAAGTGAGCACTATTTCACCCATTTAAAAAAATATATTTTATTGATTTTTCACAGAGAGGAAGGGAGAGGGAAAGTCAGAAACATCGATGAGAGAGACATTGATCAACCGCCTCCTGCACGCCCTACACTGGAGATGTGCCCGCAACCAAGGTACATGCCCCTGACCGGAATTGAATCTGGGACCCTTCAGTCCGCAGGCCGACGCTCTATCCACTGAGCCAAACTGGTCTCAGCTCACTGATTTCTTATAGAGAGGAAGAGAGAGGGACAACGAGCCAGAAACATTGATGAGAGAGAAATGATCAGCTGCCTCCTGCACGCCCCCTACTGGGGATGTGCCCACAATCAAGGTACATGTCCTTGACTGGAATCAAACCTGGGTCCCTTCGGTCCACAGGCCTACACTCTATCCACTGAGCCAAACTGGTCTTGGCATAATCCTGAGTTTTTAAAATCAGTCCCAAGATGGAATTCTGGCTCCAACTTTGTGACATGGGCAATTTCCCTCCCTGACCCCCCTCAGCTTTAGTTGCTATTTCTGCAAAATGAACTTAATAATATCACTTATTTTTTCCTGATTTGCATAGTTATTGTAATAATATATGAGAAATAATGCATGTAAGTGAACAGTATTTTGCACATATTTGTTACTCATTGTAGAAATTATATGTAGATATGTGCACACATACGTAAAGTCTATATAATAGTATTCCACAACTTGATGCTCTTCTCTCTTTCTCTCTCCCTCCCTTCCTCTCTCTCTAAAACAAATTAAATAAAATAAAACTTACAAAACCTTTGTTCAAAATGGGCTTTAAAAAGTGGCTAATAAGTAAGACACATAAAGAAGGCATTATTCTGATTTTTTTTGGCTAAAATGGGGTGAGGCTGGCCTCAAGTCCTACCTTTTATGATAGTCATCTCTACCCACTTTTGAATGGTTTGAAGGCTATAACGTATGTCTGGTTTGCATTCTAAAAGCTAGATCCTGCCGTAACCGGTTTGGCTCAGTGGATAAAGCGTCCACTGAAAGGTCCCAGGTTCTATTCCGGTCAAGGGCATGTACCTTGGTTGCGGGCATATCCCCAGTTGGGGGCATGCAGAAGGCGGCTGATCGATGTCTCCCTCTCATCGATGTTTCTGAATCTCTATCCCTCTCCTTTTCTCTCTGTAAAAGATCAATAAAATATTTTTTTAATAAAAATAAATAAAAGCTAGATCCTAGGTCCAAGGTTTGCCTCTGAATAGCTGAGGGATATTGAACAACCCTTTCAGCCATAGTTTTAATACCTCCTGGCGTACCATTTGAAAATACTTTTCATAAGTTACAGTTTAGACACTAGTGATCCTTTACTAACAGTGATAGCGTAGACTCGTGGAGGGCTCCCTTACAGGCACTTCTCTAAGAACATTGGCATGAATGGATTTTAATCTTCGCAGCCACCTTCAAAGGCTGGTGACTCTCATGCTCATTTAATAAAAGAGGTACTGAGGACAGGAGAGGTCCAGTCACTTGCCAAAGGTCACACAACTGAATCTGGCAAAGCTGGGATCGAAAGCCAGGCCATTTACGCCCACACGGGCACTACCATCTCTTCCTGCCTCCCTAACAGATAGGAGAAAGGGGTAGTCACAGCAGAAGTATTCTGGGATGTTAGGATATTTGTTAGCATGGAGATAATTGCAGTCACAGCGTTTGGATGGAAAAGTAACACTAACACTTTTTTCCTCCTTTCCTGGATCGGGGGATTTCCTAAGAAGTAACTGACCAGGCTTCCTTCTCTTTGCTCATAGCATTTACTCCTCCCCCTCCATGCAAACACCAACATCGCCATTTATCAAGCGGGTTTTGCTAAAATGGCAAAGGTGCTGCCAAAACCGGTTTGGTTCAGTGGATAGAGTGTCAGCCTGCGGACTGAAGGGTCCCAGGTTCGATTCCGGTCAAGGGCGTGTACCTTGGTTGCGGGCACATCCCCAGTGGGGCATGTGCAGGAGGCAGCTGATCGATGTTTCTCTCTCATCGATGTTTCTAGCTCTCTGTCCCTCTCCCTTCCTCTCTGTAAAAAATCAATAAAATATATTTTAAGAAAGTAAAATAAAGTGGCAATGCTGCTTTAAATAAAGCTTTCGAAGTCTAAAAACACAGCCTGTGCTCCCTTTCCCCCTCATGGCCCAGACACGCTAGCAGGTAGGTCACACCCGCAGTCCTGACAGCGGCAGAAATTGCCAGACTCAACTACCGCACTGCTCAACGCGAGGGGAGCGGCGCCTTGCAAACAAAGCACAGGTGTGGCCCTGGACCCAGGTACAGCCCCTTCTCGTGCTTTCTGCGGAGAGGTGGCAGCTTTTCAGGAGGCAGGAGCCAAATTCCCCTTCCGGCCCCTTGAGCCAGGGCAAGACGGGAGTGGCCATCGGTGTGTCCTGGGAGAGGACAGAGCAGAGAAAGCCCGAGGAACTCCAACTGTGAGCATATCTTTTTGTTTCTTTCTTCTGAGATTTCTTGCTGCTCCTCTGACCGCCTTACAGGAAGGATGTAGTCTTAACCGGGCGTTCTTAAGCTTGAAACAGTAGAAAGCTGAAATAAAAGACAGCATTTCCTCATGCGGGAAAGAGAAATATATGTGGCTTCCTGTTGTGACAAAAAGACAGAGTAAAAGGAAAAAGGGGTTCCAGAAAGGTTGGAGTCTCAGGGATGGGGAACCTTTTATTTCTGCTGGGGCTACTTCGATATTTAAAATGTCATTCAGGGGCCATACAAAATTATCCACTTAAACATTGGCCTGCTCTGTGCCGAAACCGGTTTGGCTCAGTAGATAGAGTGTTGAACCAGATCCCAGGTTCGATTCTGGTCAAGGGCATGTACCTTGGTTTCGGGTACATCTCCAGTTGGGGGCGTGCAGGAGGTAGCTGATCGATGTCTCTCTCTCTCATCGATGTTTCTGACTCTCTCTCTCACTTCCTCTCCGTAAAAAATTAAAATATATTTTTAAAAAATTAGCCTGCTCTATTTGGTCAAACATTTAATTAATTCACCCCTACCTGCTGCCTTGGCTGGGCCAGACCAAATGATTTTTAAAAAAATATATTTTATTGATTTTTTTACAGAGAAGAAGGGAGAGAGAGAGTTAGAAACATCGATGAGAGAGAAACATCCATCAGCTGCCTCCTGCACGCCTCCCACTGGAGATGTGCCCGCAACTAAGGTACATGTCCCTGACCGGAATTGAACCTGGGACCCTTTAGTCCACAGGCTGATGCTCTATCCACTGAGCCAAACCGGTAGGGTAGACTAAGTGATTTTGAGGGTCTTCTCTGGCCCGGGGGCCAGACATTCCCCACCCCTCATTTAGACCCATCGATGTCAGAACAGACCGTGGACAGAATGTGCAGACATGGGGTGTTTCGTCCTCTGAAGGCACAGACTAGGAAGACGGGGCCTTTCCTGGCAGAGACTCCCTGCAGGCTCTCAGAGGCCATCCTCGGGTGCCCCCTGAACCATAAGGCTGACCTAACTGGCTGTTCCCCGTCTTGTACATGAGGCTCAGTCCCTCCCACCGCTTTGGAAAGGACCTAGCTGTGCGCATCCAGAGCCCAGGCGGCGGGGTGTCCAGCTCCACAGGTGACTGCAATTCAGAGCTGGGCCTGCTCCTCCCGGGCCAGCCTCGAGCTCCACATGGAAACCACCTGTGCGCCCTCCGAAACCGGGGAGCGGCCCTCGCCCCTCCCCCACCAACACTTCGAAACCAGAACTGACAGGAGGGACCCAGCATCAGGGTGGGAGGTGATTTTGAAGCTCAGAATGACCACACGGACACATGGCTTCTCCTCCTAGGTCAGTGGTTCTCAACCTTTTGAATACAGTTCCTCATGTGGTGGCGACCCCCAACCCTAAAATCATTTTCCTTGCTATTTCATAACTGTAATTTTGCTACTGTTAATGAATCGTAATGTAAATATCTGTGTTTTCCCATCATCTTAGGCTCCACAGCAACGATTCTAAACCTGTGGGTCACGACCCTCAGGTTGAGAACAGCTATCAGGGTCACCTAAGACCATCGGAAAACACAGATATTTATATTACGATTCATAACAGTAGCAAAGTTATGGTTATGAAGTACCGACGAAAATAATTTTATGGTTGGGGGTCGCCACAATATGAGGAACTGTATTAAAGGGTCACAGTTTTAGAAAGGTTGAGAACCACTGTCCTAGGTGACCAGAGGCTGCGAGCTTCTGCCTTCTGTGTAGCTGCCCGCTGTGGTGGTAAACTGGGTACACACATTTTCCAGGCAGAGAGACCAGCTCGGCATGCTTGCTGTCAGCACAAACACAAAGGGCATTATGGAAATGGCGTTGCTCGGAGACCTGAAATCGGCCCACACAATGCTCATGTTCTTAGGCCCTGTCCCCTGTGCTGGTTGCCACGCGCGGAAAGTGAATGGATGGGTGTCCACAAGGTCACTGCTTGTTAACGTCTCCGGTGAGCATGGTATGCAGGACCCGGGTCAGCAGGATGGCGATGGGGCTGAGCGTAATGAATGAGGATGTTTTCCCCAAACACCAGGCTGGGGAGGCCCGTGACGGGAACGTGCCTTTCCATGGAACATCAGGACTTTATCTGGCCCACCGCTGTGGCCTTGGCTGTGTTCCTAACGTCACCGAGGATTAGGCTTTTATTATTATTTGCAAAAACCGGGGAGTTGGACTGGATCAGTGGTTTGCAAAATTATTTCGCAGGGGAAGCCTTGCAGAATAAACCAGATTAAACAGGGGTTCCTCGGGCTGCAGCCAGGGCTGGTGGGGGCAGGACTGCACCGCTGTGAGGGCTCCCCGAGGCCACCAGGAACCCTCCGGGTCTGGTGAACTCAGAAGGGGCTAGAGGAGCCGGATCCACTCAGCAGAGGCTGCCTGAGTGCCCGGGCCCTGAGCCTGCCGCCTGCTCCCACCGAGCTCAGATGCCAAGCCCTCCGTTTGCAGGGAGAGGAGCAGGGCCGAGAGCAGGGGGTGGTCAGGGGCAGTGCACCAACCTGGAAATGACTGCAGTAGAAAAGCCCTGAGTTTTCTTAAAGCTCGAATGTTCTGGATTTGAAGGCCTCTGATTCTTTTCTCTTTTTTTTTAAATTTATTTTATGATTTTTTTTTTACACAGAGGAAGGGAGAGGGATAGAGAGTTAGAAACATCGATGAGAGAGAGACATCGATCAGCTGCCTTTTGCACACACCCTACTGGGGATGTGCCCGCAACCAAGGTACATACCCTTGACCGGAATCGAACCTGGGACCCTTCAGTCCATAGGCTGACTCTCTATCCACTGAGCCAAACCGGTTTCGGCAGGCCTCTGATTCTTACATGTCTCTTAAACGAAGTGAAGAAGAAGGAGCTACCCACCAAATGTTTTACAGAAGGGCCATTTCCTGGCACAACCTGCAGCCGCTTTAGAAGAGTTGATCGTGTTGAATGGACAGGGATGAGAGTGTAGAATGGAGGATGAGCATGGAGACCCAGGAGGACTGGGAAGAGAGTTCAGGTGTCCTCAGCGCATTAGAAAGTCCAAGGGCTTTGGGGTTGAGGCAGTATTCCATTCTGGAAACCGGGGAGAGAGACGGAAGTTGCTTGCGGAAAGAAAAACAGTTGGGGGAAGTGGGCAACGCGCTTTGAACCAGATGCAACAATATAAAACTCCAATAAACTCAGGTATCACTTGGAATTAATGGAGGACAAATTGGAGCTGCTGTTCACTTAAACACCCATCTGCTCACATCCCCGGAGCCCGTAAATTTGTGGGGCTCATTAATGGCTGCTATCCGGAGAGCAGCAGGGGGCTCAGTACCTTCCCCGGGGTTTGGGGGCACACGCAGCCCATTCTCCCTGCCTCTTGCCGCCCCTGAGTCGGGAGGGCTGCGAGGAAAACAGACAGCCCATCCTGATGTCTTCCAAAGGGCTGGCAAGAGTCAGGGGGTGGTTTGGTTGTCCACCGTCTCACCCGGACCTTCCAGAAAGTTCGAGTTGAGAAATCTCCCACGTCAATTGACGTTTTCGGTGCTATTACGACCAAGATTGCTTTTTGCTCCTCCATCCAATTATCGTCCCGCCCCTCCCTCGGCCCCCCTCTGCCGCCTGACTTGACTTCTCTGAAAGCAATTCTGTCTTTACCCGAATGTGAAGGCTTAATCCAAGCTCTCCGGCATAATCATGGCTTAATTAAGTGAGGCTGTGTCTCGTGTTCCAGGATGGTTTCCAGAGGGCTCAATTTTACTTCGGCTCAAAATTAATATTTTACACTCTCCCCTTAAAAGAAACAAGAAGAAAAAAAAAAACCCGAAAAAGAACTCCAGAGGAGAGGCAGGAGAGAACCGTCGATGTCTCTCTCTCATCGATGTTTCTAACTCTCTATCCCTCGGTCCTTCCTCTCAGCCAGCGAACGCCATCTGTATCCTTCGCTTTAGCAAAACAAAGCGTGGTTCAAGGTGATTAAGTGGCGCATCGGCTCCTGGCGAATGAAGGGTTGATTCGGTCCACAAGCGACACCTGCTGGTTTGACCCCTTTTCATGCCCCTGCGCACTCCTGGCCCTACCTGTCCTGGCCCAGGGCTGACTGTTCCTCACATAGTGTCCCTGGGTGCACCTGTGAGCGGGCACATCCGAGCTCTGTGCTCTTATGATGATGGTGGAAGACCCCAGACACGAATGACATTACAGTGGTACCTCGAGATACGAGTGCCCTAACATATGAGATTTTTGAGATATGAGCCGTCGAGCGAGTGATTTTTTGCTTTGAAATACAAGCAACATTTGAGATAGGAGTCATCGCGTGGATCGGCCGGCTGCACACGACCCACCAGTTTACCGCGACTGGAGCGTCTCATAGTTTCCCACGCCTCAAGGTTACAGAACGAATTAAACTCGTATCTCGAGGTACCACTGTATAGTTCTTGCCTCAAGAGCTAGCCAGTGACTGCTCTGTGTTCGGCTCTGGCATTCCCAGGGGGCTCTGCACAAAGCTTGTGCAGACTCTTACCCTGAGGTGGGAGGGAGCCGACTATTGCACAGGCAGGCGCAGGACTGCTGGTCTACCCACCAACCTTGTCTGTTAAGCATTCAGTCATTAAAAAAATATGCCCTGACTTTCTCCCGCATACCAGACAAAGTCCAACAATGAAATGCAGACCTGAGTGTGGCCATCCTCCAGTCTGCAGATCTGTGGTCACAGGGCATGGGTCAGGCTGAGTTCACTGTGCACTTGGGGTGCATGAGGAGGAGCTGGGAAAGGGGGAGTGGAGAATCCTCTCACAAAGATGGGAGGTGGATTCTGAAGGCATAGCCTGCCTACAATGGTCTGACTTGGATTTCTGCAGGAAGGTCAAAATCACAGGCACACAGACAGTCTACACTTTTTCTATCATCATTAATTAGAAGACGACCTCTGCAGAATCTCCCAGAGGATAGAGGTGAGGGTGGGATCTGTCTTGAGGCTGAGGAGCAGGAGAGGCTGAGGCGGGCAGACATGATGCCATGGCTCCTTCTGTGTAAGAGGTCAGATGGGACCCTCCTGGGACAGCCCTTCCTTTATCCCCAGATTCCCTCCTCCCTGCCTCCCAGCTTAGATTGGCGCTCCCCTAGTGGGAGAAGAGGAATGGGGGCGGTAGAAGATGCTCAGAGCCACCAGTCAGACTATCTCATCATTTATCTGACCACATTGAATGTGTGAGATGATGAGAAGATACCTGATAACCTGGTATGAATATGTCACCGGATATTCTATTTTTGGTACAAGGTGGCAGGATGCTGAAGACCTTTCTCCTAGGGCCTCAGGTGGCTGAGGCTGCACTAGGGTTCTTCCTTCTCCCTTCCTCTGCCTCACTGATGAGCCAGGTGGCTGGCATCCTAGTCTCATGGCCAGCATACAGCACCAGCAGAAGGGGGTGTCTGCTTCTTAGCCAACTGTTTCGGGGGGACTGCCCAGTTTTGTTAGTATGTTGTAGCAAATCCTATATGATGTTATGCAGTACCAGCAGGGATTGAGATATCCTTTCATAAGTATGTATGCCTTTTAGGAAACTACTTATTATAAAGGGCTTAGTTTATAGGCTTTCTCAATTTCTCTCCTAAATTTTTTATCAACATGATTGATTTGTCTTAAGAAGACTGAAATATACATTTCCCTTTAGCCAACTTGAGTAATATACATTGAGAAATATACATTTCCCTTTAGCCAACTTGAGTAGAAAGGAATTTAGAATGGGAATTAGTCCATGTATGTTCGGGTGCTTTATAATGGTAGCTGGGACTTCATCATTTATCTTCTTTAGAGCATTGCTACCAAATGTTTCTACATGGAAACATTGCCAACATTTGCTTTGTCGGCCTTTACTGGGTTCAGATTTGGGGGGATCCATCCTCCTAGTCCATATAAAAAGGTACCATGGGTTGGGCCCTCTCTATATTCCAGGCCCTGTGTTAAGTGCTTTATTTACAGGGGATAAACCACATTAATCACACAAGATAGATACGATCATTAGCCATTTTTAAAAAATTATTTTATTGATTTTCTACTGAGAGGAAGGGAGAGGGACAGAGAGTTAGAAACAGTGATAAGCTGCCTCCTGCACACCTCCCACTGGGGATGTGCCTGCAACCAAGGTACATGCCTTTGACTGGAATCAAACCTGGGACCTTTCAGTCCACAGGCAGATGCTCTATCTACTGAGCCAAACCAGTTAAGGCTATCATTAGCCATTTAATAGGTAGGAACATTGAGGCACTGGGAAACTCAGTGACCACCCAAGTGATAAGAATATGGTGGAGTATAGTTTCAATGACAAGGCATGTACTTGACAACCTTCTCCTGCTGCTTAGAAGCGACCCCTCTGGAGAGGGACCACCTCTTCCTCTCAAATATGTTTATTATTCTCAGTCTTTCTACAAAGCTTGGAAGTTCTGCTAGTCAGAGCCCAGTGGATAGACAAAGGGTAAAGGCAGCAGGCTTTTGGGGGGCATTAATTACATTTCAATAACACCTTTCACTTTCAGATCTACTTGCTAAGTAGGGAAAGGCATTCTGTAAGTTAAACCAGTGTGAAGTGCTCTCTCCCCTCAAGGTGTGTCTTGCTCTTGTTACAGTCACGCAGTTTTAAAATCCACCTCTTCAGGGAAGCCTTCCTCCAATTATTTATTTTGTCATTCTTCAGATTCTTAGGCATTTAGGTCTACATATCTAGATTTGTAGATGCACTTGGAGATATATATGTACACACACACACACACACACAATGTAGGATTATAATGTAACTTTTGATATATGTACCCACATTTCTTGCATCCTCCATTGGACTGGAAAGCTCACCTTGGGAAGGGTTAATATTCTCTCCTCCATACGATTCTCCCTATAGGACCTTATGTAGGCCTGTTAACAGTGAGTTATGTGGAGCACAGCATGAATGAACAGCTCATGTTGGCAATTGGATCATGATCTCAATGCCATTCTACAACATCAAAAATGTCCGTGATGCTTGGTCTTTGCAAAGAGAAATACAAAGGCTTCTACCTATTTAGAGTGTGAAACCCCAAGACCAATCTTAGCTATAACATGTTCGAACAGAGAAATAGACCAGAGGGCAAGTCTACTTCATGGATTGGCTTCAAGGGAAAATGTACAAACATCCATCTAGGACAGGGGTAAGCAAACTGTGGCCTGTGGGTCAAACCTGACCTGTGACCCATTCATAAAGTCTCATAGAAACACAGCCACCCATGTTCCCATAGAAACAGTCAGTGGCTGTGTCAGCAAGGCCGGATAGTGGGGCAGAGACTGGAGACTCAAAGCCAACGTGTTTACCGCAGATTCCATTTCTCTGCTTCTACTTTTGATGCATTCAGCTTTCTTTAAACTCCACGCAGAAAAATATCTGAAATCAGATTCTCTCCCCATGCCTCAGCCCACTTCCTCCCCCTTCTGAAAATAGCATTTTTAAAAGATTCTCAGATCTTTCATTTAGGCAAGTCAATTATTTCTCAGAATATTCAGTGCTCTGATCTATTTCGATACAGATTTGAGATGAGGTTCCAGATTTTTTTTTTATTGTACTTTTCCTCTTCCCAGTGCATTTCAGCAAAAATGGTACTAAAATCCTTTGTGCTTTGTCTCACACTTGGACTCTCTTTGCCAAATCCTGCAATTCAGCCAGGAATTTCTGGGGGTAGGTGTGAAAAACAACAGACAGCTCTTGACACCTCCAACCGGAAATGTGTAGAGGGAACTGGAGAAGAAATGAACTTTAAAGGCGGTTTCAATGTCAGGCAGTTCCAAAAGGATTCATTTCCTGCTTTTTAGTATTTACTTTTCTATTACAGAAGAAAACAAAAAAAAAGATGCTCACAGTTTGGGGCCATGTTCACATCATGACGTGGTCACTAAGGAGTATGTAATTAATGCCCTAAGTCGAGGACTATATGGACCCAGAAAACAGGAAAGGAAGATGGAACCCCTCTACTGCCTTGCAGGATTCCCTGGCCTTGAGCTAAACATAAAACGTTGGCCTTCAGACCCGGGCAGTTCCGCCTGGTGACTCTGGGCTAAGTCATCTTAAACCTCACACATTTATCAGTAGGATTATCCCTCGCACCAACCTTTCTTAACTAAAGGTCAAGCGGATCTCGAGAATGGCTCTAGAAATAGCCAGGCAAGTCCTGGAGATGCCGAAGCATTTGGTCCAGGGAAAATAGGATCCCCGAGCAAAGACAGAAATGCATAGCTCACTTCAACCTTGAACTCCTCACCATCAAGGATTTCCTTAAGTGCATGGATGGACCTCAGTATGCTGTAGGCGTGAGCTAGGACGGCACAGAACATCCCTGACCTGTGACAATGACATCATAGGGACAACACCCTCATTGTCTGTTGTGCTGCAATGTAGGGTGTTATAGGAAAGAGACCTTTCGAGAGAGCCCCAAGGTCTGTATACAAGGAAAGACAAGACAAGAGAAACAGCTCCCGGGTGTGGACTAGCCAACAGGCGCCTCCCAGTCAGCTATGTGTTTCTTATACACGAGCTCATAGGATTCTTGCCAAGTTTCTGAGTACTGTAAATCATGCTCATTTGGTAAATGAGGAAATTAAGTCCTAATGGAGTTAAACAATTTGTCCAAAGTTACATAGTTTATAAATGATAGACCTGGAGACAAATTCACATCTGGTTCTTTGCTGCACGTTGCTGGGTCACAGTGTTACTATCCCAAGCTCTTGGGGACCAAAGCTGGGAGAAGAAGTTGACTTTTGTGTAGCTTATGGGTCAGTCTGTGTGTGTGTGTGTGTGTGTGTGTGTGTGTGTGTGTGTCAAACGCACTATAAGTGATGAGTTTAACACTTACTTGGGGTGACCTCCATTAGGCACACATTGTGTCTGTCCTAAGCTAAGCACAGCACAGGAATTCGCTTCTTTTGGTAATATATACTCTTAACAACCTTATATCTTAGTAATATGAAATATCTTAAGGATAATACCAGAAAAAGAAAGGAGGTAAAAGTGGGGGTGGTGCCGGTTTGGCTCAGTGGATAGAGCGTCAGCCTGCGGACTGAAGGGTCCAGGTTCTATTCTGATCAAGGGCATGTACCTTGGTGGCGGGCACATCCCCACTAGGGGGCGTGCAGGAGGCAGCTCATCAATGTTTCTCTCTCATTGATGTTTCTAACTCTCTATCCCTCCTCCTTCCTCTCTGTAAAAGATCAATAAAATATATTTTAAAAAATAAAAATAAAGTATGGGTTGTGGCATGTAAACCATCACCTGCCTGTCCTCTCATACTTTATCCTGTGGCACAGGGATCTGGAACCTGAGATATGTTGAACATTTCTCGTGGAAGCCTTCTTAAGGAACATTCATGAACTACTTTTGGGGGCACATCTCGGAAGAGGAAATAGGCGGCTAGAAGTCGCCCTTGGTCATATAAATACAAACTCAAAGCAAAGGGACCTGGCCAATATTGAATCATGAGCCAGAGACAAAAGTGGCCTTATATTGTCCCCTGAGGTGTGCCCAGGGCTGGCCGTCTCATCCTGTCATGCGCCGGGTACATGGAGACAGATGTGGGGCTGACAGCCACGTGTACTCAGATAGGCACAGCCGCTCTCTGTAGAACACGCAGCGGGAGATGGAAACATTTCTTTCCCTGCCTCCTAAGTAAGAGTGACAGTAATTAAAGCACTGTGCATGGCAACATTAATCTTCCTCAGGGAATTTACTTAAATCAATGAAAGGTAAATATCATTGCTTTGATAGCCAGATCTGGGTGTATCGGAAAAGGAGCTCATGAAACTTCCAGAAACAGAATGCAGCGTCTGTTTGTGTACGTGGCAGAGGGAGAATGAGAATGAGCATGGGCCGGGCTAGTAAGTGGTCGGAGCATTCCCAGGCCCCTTTTAATACCTGGAGAGAGCACCATAATTCATAATCCTGAAATGCATAGGCCGATAACTGCCTTAATCACTAGAGAAACATGGCTGAGCTGTACTGAAATAAGCCATAAAACTTATTACAAGATAACAAGATTCTATCTAGTCTCCAAGGTCACGTTAGAGCTTTATGAGGTCAAGGAGTTAATCACCTGCTCGGTAGAAGCACCATAGATAAAAAACTGTGTGTGTGTGTGTGTGTGTGTGTGTGTGTGTTAAACCTCCCTGGATTCTAGTACAATAGCCAGGTAGCGGAAAGGAAAGTGGGCGACACCCTATGAATAACCAACTATTTTGTGCTTTTTTTAAAACTTTGGAGTGAAAACTTCTGGGGTTTCAGCCATTGTTAAATGGAATTGCTTTGCCAAGTTAGCGTTTTCCAGACTGATCCTGCTCCCATGTGGTTCAGGTGACTGTCAGCAGGCAGGCAGTGTGGCAGGACATGGCTGTAGAGTGAACAATACTATGTCTTCCCCACTGGCCTGATGAAGTGACCATGGACAGCGACACCAGGATGGGTCTTGGGCATCCCTGCCCTTCTGCGTCCATCCTCTGAAGGATGAAGGCTCAGGGGTCAGGGCTGTCCAAAGTCCCCAGACCTTTCATGGTGAACAGGACGAAGCGATCATCCATGGAGCTATTTTACCCAGAGATAAGGCTCTCTGAGGGGGCAAGGCAGAGGCTGAGGGCAGCCAGTGTCCTTCCCTGGAGATAAAACCCCTGACAAGGCTAGGGACTTGCCCTCTTTTGTTTTTAAATATATTTTTTTATTTTTTATAGAGAGCAAAGAAGAGGGATAGAGAGTTAGAAACATCAATGAGAGAGAAACTTCGATCAGCCACCTCCTGCACGCCCCCTACTGGGGATGTGCCCACAACCAAGGTACATGCCCTTGACAGGAATCAAACCTGGGACCCCTCAGTCCGCAGGCCAACACTGTATCCACTGAGCCAAACCGGTTTCGGCGGGACACACCCTCTTATGTGTGGGGTTACACCCTCACATCCTCACGCCTTCGAGAAGGGGCCTCAGAGTCCTGATGGTTAAGTCTGGCTCAGGAACTCAGGGTGCCTCTGTGCTTTGTCCTCATTTGAGGAGACGGCCCACACTCATCTTCTCTTCAGGCCCTAAGCCCTACATTTTTTTAAAAAAAAATATTTTTATTGATTTTTCACAGAGAGGAAGGGAAAGGGAGAGAAAGCCAGAAACATCGATGAGAGAGAGACATCATTCAGCTGCCTCCTGCATGCCCCCTACTGAGGATGTGCCCTCAACCAATGTACATGCCCTTGACTGGAATCGAACCTGGGACCTTTCAGTCCACAGGCCGACGCTCTATCCACTGAGCCAAACCGGTTTCGCCCCTAAGCCCTACATTTGCTCTCATGCTTCACCACAGTTTCCAAGAAGCTAGACCTCAACCTGCATCTTAGACTAAATCTCAATGTCCTGTGTCTCTCAATTAACAATGAAGAACAGCAAAAATAACAAACTGCCTAGAGGATGTTACTAAAGAAAAAGTAAAATTATGCCCTGCTGTGTAGAAAGTTCTCAATAAACATCATCATCGTCATCATCATCATCATCATCATCATCATCATCATCAATTTAAGAAAAGGTGTGTTGAGGGATATAAGGAAAAGAGTGGTTGACTAGTTTTTAATCATCACTATGACTTTATTAAAAGAAATGGGCTTAACTCACAGCCAAAAAAATCTAATTTTTAAAAAATAAAATGACTGGGAAATTCTTTTATTTCATTCCAAGGAGATATCTAAAAATCTGTTTTCTTCTTGGGATGATAAATGAGTTCTTGTTTGGAGACAAGAGCAACTTCAGTGCCAACACCAAATGTTTGCAGGCAGTTAGATACTATCAATCATCAATTAATTGCACGTACATTTAAATGTACTGATCAGAAAGCCTCGTTTTTTGTTTGTTTTTTTGGTACATGTGGTTTATAAAACTGTAGCTGAAAAAAATGAAGAATTGTATCACTTAATTAGTGAAACAGAACATGATTCTCTGGGCCCTGCCTTCTGCAAATGCCAATTCCTTCCCAAGCATCTAACTTGGAGTTGGCTTTGTGAAAACAATTATTAAACTCACCAATATGCGCTTAATGGGGATTTGCTGTGATAGATCTGTGTAGGTGGTTATTGCAGAATTAATCCTCAGTAAATACATTTTTTTTGATAATTAGTTGATACTCATTTAACACCCTCTAGTCACCATATACACTCTTATCATATATATCTAGTAAAAAACAAAACACATTGAATAAGTTCCAACCAGTTTTTAAAACCATTCATGGAGAATTAACTCCTTCTTGCTTTCAGCACCCAAGTCAATTAGACACATTTGGTGGTAAATTTTAAGTGGGATTCCCCGGTAGGTGCCATAGAATAAATCTTACTCGCTGACCTTGATAGGATTCTTGGATAGACATTTAGCTTGGGCCTCAGATGTTTCCAATTTGCTTCCTAGGCTGATGCTGGATGACAGAGGCATCAAAACCCAAATGGACCCACTGGGAAGAGGGTGCGTGGGGCAGCTCCCTGTCCATGCAGTCCTGTCCGGCTCTGTGAGCGCCTGGTTCAGGTTCCAGTAGCCAGAGTGGTGGCCAGCAGAGTTGCCCCTGCCCAGGAAGTGACAGCCTCCCCTCAGGGTCCTTAGAACATGGAGGCCACAGGAATTGGGGTCTGCCACTGGGTTCTAGCCCTGGGGGTTAAGAACTTGTGACCTTGAGAAATGATGACCTCCCTAACATCAGTTCCCTCTTCTGAAAAACCCTTCATAATAAAGAAGTCATATGCAAATGGTCCTTACACTGTGACATGTAACGACCAGCAGCAGGAGGGCGGGGCAGCGAGCTGCAAGCTGTGGAGAGATACAGGAGGGGGGTGGGGCATGCGGCAGAGAGCTATGAGCAGTGGTGGACCAGACAGCCAACTGAGGCAAGTGGCAGCGAGCTACTGGCACACAGTTCCTAGGCAGGGCTACCAGTGGGAACATAAAAGAACATTGACCTCCATGGACCTCATATCAAATGTGATAGCCAGTAGTGAACAGGAAAGGACAATTGACATTGCACAGCACGTCCATCCAAATACTATCACTGCGATGTGTTTCCAGTGAGGACAGGTATTGAGATAATACACAGTGGCTGCTGATGAGGCTTCCTTGGCAACCAAATGCACTGATTGGGAAGGTAGTTATCCAGATACCACCCTGATTTCCATCGGCCATAAACCAAGACGATCGGGACGGTGCTCCCGGCTCAGTTCCCTGGCAGGGGGCGCACCCCCAGCCCACATGGCTGATGGCCCGCCTTCTAAGTGCTCAGCCACTCCTGCTATTGACCTTTCTGGAAGCGTGCTCCTTAGTAATGTTGTCACATACGTCTTGGCGCTTGGGGCAAGACAGCAGTCACCTCACCGTTAACTCTGGAAAGAACCAGAACAGTTCCTGGGTTGGGAAGGGTGTCATCCCTCACCTCCTTGGGGACTCCGTGAAGTCAGAATTCTGGAGCTCGAAGCCCCGGGGTACGACCCAGCCCAGCAGGCCTGCCCCTGGCTGCTCGCGGGCCTGAGAGGAAGAGGAGGAACTCTACCCACTCATTAATGTGCTTCTTCCTCCCTGCAGTGGGGCGAGGTCTCAGCAAACCCAGGGGCTGCACACCCTGGGAGACAGGAGGAAGTGCGGGGACAGGTGGCAGCCGGTGGCCGTGCCTCCTCCCTCAGATCCGAGTGCCACTTGAAGTACTACCTGTGCGATTGCCTTCGTCTTTTACGGCTCTGCCTTCTGTCTTTTCCTGGAGCCAACCGATTGCCAGTCTCCTAAAACTCCCCATAAAACCATAGATCACGGGCTACAGCCTTATTGTGGCCGCCAGCCTGCTCACGCAGTGCCACTGTGCCTGTCTGGGTGACGCGGGCCTCAGTTTCCAGGTCCCCAGGGTCGTACACTGAAAGAAGGGGAAAAGAAAGGGACCTCCATAGTCTCTCTTATTTATTTATTTACTTATTTTTTTAAATATGTTTTATTGATTTTTTACAGAGAGGAAAGGAGAGAGATAGAGAGTTAGAAACATCCATGAGAGAGAGACATCGATCAGCCGCCTCCTGCACCCCCCCTACTGGGGATGTGCCCACAACCAAGGTGCATGCCCTTGACCGGAATCGAACCTGGGACTTTTCAATCCACAGACCGACACTATCTACTGAGCCAAACCGGTTTGGGCCACAGTCTCTCTTTTGGGAATCCCTCCCTTTTATGGATTTTGTTCGGAAGGTGTTCCTTTTTGTCTGCCTTTGTTCTCCCAGTCTCCCTTCACCCTGCCTCTCTGAGCCTCAGGAGACAGATGTGTGACTTCAGAAAGACAACTCCATCGTCCTCCGGTTCCCCACGGAGGCCGGGCGCAGCCCACGGGTCCCGGGAGAGGGAGCAGGGGAGGCTGAGGCCTGGCTGGCGGCAGTGGGGGGAGAGTCTCTGGCGAATTTCAAAAGCCGCCTCCGCTTTGGCTGTGTCCCACGGTCACAGTGGGGCCTCTGTGTTGTGCTTTCTGAACAAGCGCAGGGGGAGCGAGACAATGCAGCTCTGGGCTCCTGTCCGTCCCTGCTGCCCGGTGGCAGAGTGCAGGGCAGGGCGAGTCTGTCCCCCTCTGTGCCATGGGCCTGTGCCCGCCCAGAACGGCACAATCCACCATCTGGGAGAAGGTAGGAAGCAAGCAGTGCCACCGGCACCCGGGCCCGCCACAGCTGCCTCCAGCCCTCATCTGTGCCAAACAGGAGATGCTTAGTACAACGTAAGGTGCATCCTGCCCTCCGCTTTTGCCAGGATGTCCTGGGCACAGAGGATGGGGAACCCGAGAGTGGGAAGTCCTCAGCTTCCGGATGAGCACACAGATAGAGACAACTCCCAAGCACCCCCTCTTAGGGTCTGCCCCCTCAGCAACGGATTGGGGGAAGGTCAAGATGCCTTGATGCTAAAATACCACTGAAAGGGGGCTGAAAATGACAAAATCTGTGCAGACAAAAGCCCTGGCTCAGGGTATCTCAGCCTCTCCTGATCGAAGAGGGGGAGTGGGTGCCCACAGACGGCGCTTGTTCAATAATCATTGGTTAGGCAGGTGCCTCACTCTCTGGCGGAAAACAATGGGCAGCCCCTTGGCTCTGCTGCCTGTGGAATGGGTGGGCCGTTCCTTGGTTGACCCAACAGACATAGAGCACGTGTCTCCTTGTGCTGACAGCTGTATGGGTGGTGGTGGGGGTGCTGGTCACATGGGGCTCTTCCGTGGGTTCACTGTGGGCCAGCAGCTCAGTTGGTTAAAGTGCTGTCCCAATGCCCAAGGTTTCAGGGCACATACAAGGAATATATAAGTAAGTGGAGCAATAAATCTCTCTCTCTGTCTCTCGCTCTCTTCCACTCTCTCTAAAAATCAATAAACAAAAATTAAAAAAAAAAGAACAGTTTCTAGAGCATTCAATGAAAAGTCACATCATGAGGAATTGGCCTTCCTGGGAGTAGGCACTGCCAGCATGGACCCCATCCTGAGGCCCTGCATGTGAGGACAGAGGCTGCAGGCACCTCACAACTTCAGAGCCCATGTCTGAAGTCCCCATGGTCTCCACAGTCTCTGCCCTTCCCTCGTCCCTCCCTGACTTTTACGGAATGAAGACAGGGAGACGGTGATGAGGGGTCAGGGCTTGGGAAGAGGGAGAGGGCCAGGAGACAGAACAAAAGAAAAAGATGACTTGCTGATGGGAGGCTGGGCCCTGGGGCTAGGCATCCTGCAAAGTTCCGAGTTTCATTAACTATGGGAAGGTGGGGTGCAAAAACAGTGTTCACTCGTTGTGGTTTCAAAGGATTCGTATGGAATGTAACGCATGGCTCTCTCTTTTGTCTCTCTGTTTATAGGTAAGTGACATTTCATTCTGCTCATCCTCAAGGCAAAGTTGGATGTTTTTAAACTGGAAAAAGGAACGGGGAAGGTGGGAAGAGGTGGCAGTCGAGGGGCAGCACAGGTAGGTGCCCACTTACTTCACCATCCTTTGCCCAGGGTCCGTGGTGGACGCCTTTTCCCTGGACTGGAGGTCCGGTTGGGTCTTTGTTTTGGCTTTGGGATGCGGATGCATTGCTTGTGGAAAGAGGTTGGTTCTGCAGAATGGCCGGCCAGCGCTGTTGACAGTGGTCTGTTCCAGGTGACATTACTGGTCTGATAGGAGTTTGGGTTTTGCTCCCTGATGCGGTACTTTGCTGTGACTGGTGGTCGAGAAAGTAGGGGCAACATGTTTGCATCTGGGGAGGCAGAATCCAAACATCCTAAAGATGGAAATCGGCGATGTGCAAGAGGAGCCTTCTTGGCATGTCGGAGTTGCAGTGGTATGGAAATTTCTGGAAAGAGTGGAGATTTTGGCGGAAACGGATTTCCTGGGATATTAAGAATCGTTCACTTAATTTTAGCATCTGTCTAATTACTGTGGTGTGTCTTTCTATTCCTGCCTGGTCACTTTCTTCTGTGCATGAAGGGAGCGGGGCTACAGCTGAGGGCTCATTTGTCCCTGCCTCTTCACAGTCGTTCAAGAAAGGCATGTTGAAGTTCAAGACCAGCTTGGGCTTTCTACTGCTCTTAAATTCAATTGCTCTCCCCTAAGATGAAAGAGGAAGTGATTTTATTTTGTTTTTTGTAACTTGCGAACAATCCACCGAAGTAATTGACTGATGGCTCTGCTCAGATGTATTTGCTGTTTTCTTTGAGAGAAATAAATGTCAAACACTGGATTTAACAGTTTATAAATCTAGACGAGGGACATAAAACTGGATTCAATAAAAATATTTAAAATGTGCCCAATTAAGGGAGATAAGCAGCACAGATCCTGGAGGGGTTGGTGGGAAGAGCAGGGAGATAGACGGGATCCCCTCTGTGCCCATGGGCAGGGTACCACCTCACCCACACAGACCAGGCAAATCTGGAGATACCAGAAATTCTAGGAAGAGGCAAAAAGACCAGAATTTGTCATTAAAGGTGTTTAATTTTGTTTCTAAAATTTGGATACATTGATGTTCTTTAAATTCTCTTTTTTTTTTTTTTTCCAATTTCAACAAAGATGAGGATCCCGGGTTGCGAGGGCGGGGGGAGTGGGGGGAGAGAGAAAGAGGGGGCAGAAGTTCAAAGTGCAACTTCCTCCTCTGAAAGGGAAGTTTCATGATATGTGGGAAATCCCCAAACACCTCTCCCATGGTGTCATATCCCAATCCTGTGGTCTCTTACTACATTACTGGCGACTCATGGTCCATTTCTGTGGCTGTAGACAGGTCTTGGGGCGGGGGGGTGGGGCTCTTAGTATTGCCCTGCATAACGGGGACATTGAGCTGCCGTCTGCCTGGGTCCCAGTCCAGGAGAACGCCCTGCACACCCCGACCTGCTTAGAAAATAAGAAAACGTGCAACCAAAAAGCAGCCCTAGACTCCCGCCACATCTGGCAATAAATGGGGGAGGAGGGTTTCCTCGCCGTGGGGCTCTGTGGCCCCCCTCTCTCAATGGGAGTTCTGTTTGCTGCCTTTGCGTCAATGTCGTGAGTCATTGATTATGTTGGAGAAGACATCGGTCTCTGGAATTTGTCAGCAGGATGGGCGCTGTGAGGATTTCTTCCTTAGTTGGAGAGTCTGCCCGTTATGCAGATGGGGAGGATGGGCTGGGTGGGCGGGGCAACCAGGCTTCTCCGTTGGGTACCACAACTCGCCTTGTCTGCTCAGAGCGGGCAGCATCGGGAGGCTCCTGCTATTATAATGGATGAAGTGGTGCCTTAAAATTTCCCGTTAATCAGGCGGTGATGACTATATGTTAATTTTATAAGAAAAATGTCCACAGAGTATATATATCTCCACATGAGATATATTTGAAGCGTTTTCATATGCTACGGTTCTCAGAAATAGGAGAAGGAGATTCTCTTCACACCTCTCTGTAAACAACGCCTTCCCCAGGATCACCGACCCCCTGGGCCCGGAAGGTAAACGGGTCATGCTTACACACACACACACACACACACACACACACATGTCACCAAGCACACACTCCCATGTATTCACACATGTAAGTGTCTATTTTTACAAAAAATACATTTTATTGATTTTTTTCTTTCGGAGAGGAAGGGAGAAGAATAGAGAGTTAGAAATATCGATGAGAGAGAAATATCCATCAGCTGCCTCCTGAACGCTCCCTACTGGGGATGTGCCCGCAACCAAAGTACATGCCCTTGACCGGAATCAAACCTGAGACCCTTGACTATCCACTGAGCCAAACCGGTTCCGGCAGGTGCCTATTTTTAAATGCAAACACACAAGCTGTGATTTCAGTCTTTCAGTGGGGACAAAAAGCAAAGACCATTTTCAGAACCAACCGGCCCTTCTCGCTCTTGCATATTTGTGTTCTGATTCATTCCCCATCAAATAGCCAATGCCGTGCCCAGATGCTGTGTTTAACACCACCCGGTTCTTTCTTTGCTTTGGACTCCATTGATCTAGCGGCTTCCTGGCCTGTGCCCTGGCTGGGACAGTTACTCATGTGGCTCCAGCATCCACCTGCCTCCCTCTGTTTTGCTCTCCCCTTGGGGCCCTCTGGCCTTCCTTGCCCCTCTGTCTTTTCTCACCCATCTGGCCGGAAGGAGGCCAGGCTGTCTGATGAAATTTGTGTTCCGTGGGCATTGGGATCTGGCAGCCTTGAGTATGAGTTGGTAGAGACCGAAGCAGATGTACAGGAGGCCACACCAAGCCCAGCCTCTGCTATCCTTGCAAAGCATGCTGGGAGAACTTCTGGTGTTCAGCAAGGATCATTTTGTTATGTCTCTTAACAGTTAACCTTGACTGAGTTTCAGACACCACCTGGGACAGTACGCACACATGCACATTCACACATCCTTTATTTATAAAACAATCATGCGATGCTGGTTTCACCATCCTCTTTATACAAACAGGGAGAGCAAGGCTTACAGAGATAACTTGCCCAAGGTCCCTTGACCTGGAATACTAGATTTGAGTTTGCAACTCTTTCATTCTGATACCCATGGATTTAACTGCTTGCATGCTACCTGTGTCGCCTGTACTACCCGGAGGAGCAGAGGGGATAGGGAAGGAAAGTGGGTAGCCACACATGGCTTGTCCTTCTCCCGCTGTGTAGAGAAGCTGAGTTGACTGTAGGCGCCCACTGGACAGGGTCGGGAGGAACCAGCACAGGGAGGTGAAAAAGAGCTGGGCACAGACTTACAGCAAGTTGGGTTTGAGCTCTGCCTCTGTCATCAATTCACTGTGTGCCCGTAGGTAATTGATTTCATTCTCTGAGCCTCCTCCCTCCCAACAAAGGCATGTGAAGTCTAACGCTATTTCATACGCTTAGTAGGAGAGCAAATCAGAGAAGGATGCCCAGGAAAAGATGTTCTCACAAAACGTGCTTATTACCATTACCCAAAAGTCTCCCTTTCACCGGGGCTCCCGGAATCTCGAAGTCTAGTTCTGGATTTTTCTGGTGAGGTTTAGAAATTTTCTGCCTAAAGCAGCTTTCTGAGTCTTCACTTCCTCTCAATACCAGGCCAAGTGGACAGCAAAATTAGCCTGCCAATCACTCAGAAACCTGTGCGCCCCAGGAAATTAAACTCCCCCCTCGCCTCAGCTGTCTGTCCCCAAGTGCCACGTACCAAAGGCATTAGCAGGCCACAGTTTTTTCTTTCTGTGCTTCCTCTTCCTCTGTGTGACTGTGGTCATTTCAGTAAAACAAAACACACAGCCAGCCGATTTGAGATGTAGTTCATTATCCTCAAAGGCCACAGGGCACAGAATGTAGTTAGTGGGAAGGTGATTATTGCTCGCTCACATCACTTTTTTGAATTCCACCATCTTCTTCCTCTAGCAATACTGAAAATGCTTCATTTTATGTTGGTTACCACATTTTAATGGTAGACTGGAGGGACAGAAGATGGACAAAGGGACTAGGTTCACTCCACACAGCCGGAGCTTGTGTGGCTAACTTAGGGCCTTTGATGCACCTGCTAGAGGCCTAGTGCATGAATTTGTGCATGAGGGGGTCCCTCGGCCTGGCTGGTAATCAGGGCCAATCGGGGCTGGCAGGCCAGCTCAGGGGAGGGACCATGGGAGGTTGGCTGTGGGAGTGCACTGACCACAGGGGGCAGCTCTTGCATTGAGTGCCTGCCCCCTGGTAGTTAGTGTGTCATCATAGCGACCAGGCAACCTGTAGTTCAGTTGGCTGGTCATAACGGTCACTTAGGCTTTTATATATATAGATGTGACCCTGAGGACAGAACCCACGTGACTGCTTCCTGCAGACCATGCAGGGATGCACCTTGCAGTTAGGAAAAGAACTCTCCAGACTGTTGTTGTGTTTGCCAGTGGCCTTCCTCCCTCCTCCCATGTCCCTCAGGGAAATTAAGGAGGATCTCAAGACCAACATCAGAGAAGCCTGCTTTGTCTCACCTATCCTCTCCATACCTCAGTTGTGGAGTGAGTTACCTTAATGCTGACATTTGCCCAACAATTCAGAAGAAAAGTCTTTTTTGTGCTGCAGTGTGAAAAATGTTTTGGATTCAAGGGGATCGCATTGACACGAAAAGCCAAGCGCAGATCCCATGGCAAGGGAGGGATCCAGAGCTTCATCCAAACTACAGTGGTACCTTGAGATACGAGTGCCCTAACATACGAGATTTTTGAGATACAAGCCGTGGAGCGAGCGATTTTTGCTTTGAAATACGAGCCACATTTGAGATAGGAGTAATCGTGCGGATCGGCCGGCTGCACACCACCCACTAGTTTACCGCAACTCGAGCATATCATAGTTTCCCACGCCTCAAGGTTACAGAATGAATTAAACTTGTATCTCGAGGTACCACTGTATGTGATCATTGACTTGTATCCCCTCCAGAATGTGAATGTGGAAGCCCCAGCCTCCAGTTGGTTAGAATGTGGCTGCATTTGGAGATGGAGCCTTTAAAGGGTAATTAGAGTAAAACTGGGTTATGTGGGTGGGCCTTCCTCCTCCGGCAATCTGATGGGTGTCCTTACGAGACACAAACAGAAGACCATGTGAGGGAACCTGACCAACTATAACTGGAGAAGAGTGGGTTCAGAATGAAACCTATTCCACAGGCACCTGGATCTTGGACTCAGCCTCCAGAACTCTGAGGACGTGACTTTGTTCAAACCAGTCAGTCCCTGATGCTTTGCTATGCCAGCTCTAACAGATGAATGCAGTCCCAGCGTGAGTTAGCTCATGGTGGCTCAGGCTGAGGGCCCGGAGTGTGCCAAGGCTCCTGTGTGCCATGGAAAGGAGACCTGCAAGTCAAATCTCTTCTTTGCCAGATTTTGCTTGACCTTTGGCAAGTTACCATTGTGATCCCCACTTTCTTGTACAATTATTCTAGATATCATCTGGCAATTTTCAGAATTAATTGAGATATGGAATCATAAGTATTGTAAGAGTCTTTGTGCTTAATATCGAATTCTCTTACTTTTAGTTCTCTTAGTAGTGATAGAAATAAAAACTAATTGCAAATAAAATACTATGATTTTTAATATGTGCCAAGCATTGTGCTAAATATTTACCCAAGGAACTTCCTTTAACCTGGCCTTTACGCTCCTGGTAATGGAAGTCAGCAAGTCTGTTGTCAGGACTCTGCCTGGCTTGTTGAACTCATCAAGCTGTAGGTGGAGATCTGAGTGAAGGCTCGTGAACTTTCCACCCCGCCTGACTGATGTTCATCAACTCTCAGCCCTCCTGCCTAGGAGAAGGGCTGCGTTGGGTCATCACTCATGAGGTCCATTCTTGTTCCCTGGTCCTGCCTTCTCTCCTACCACCACCAGGTATTCCTCCACTTAAATAAAACTTAGTTACAAATGACCAAAATCTAAGGATTCTTCATGTACAGTGATTTACATCAATGAGGATGAGATTATTGACCATGAGCATACAGTGCACCACAAACACACAAGACACTGAAGTGGGGATAACCGTTCTGCCAACATCCTGGCCTATTTGGACACGGATCCTACAGCACGCCCCTCCCAGAGGGGATCTCCGAATGAAGAAACACACACAGTGAACTCACCATTCTGACAGCCTGAGAGGAGAGAGGCTCTGACTTCAGGCAGAGGCTGACTGAGAGCCAACAGGCCCTGGATGATAGACCCATTTGGAGCTCCCCGAGGACACTGTTCTCCCCCTTTGGGTCCACAGACCGAATCAGTCCATCAGCCGTGGCCAGAATCCTGGTGACAGACTCACAGAGCGACACGCACAGCTGGTGGGCACACCGGAATTTCAGTCAATCCATGGAGCGTGGAGGAGCGCATGCCTTTTCCAAGGTTACTGCCATCAACATTTCTGGAACCGAAGCTGTCGATCAGTGTCCCGCTGGGTAAAGATCCAGAGCAGAGGTCCTCCACATTCCTCCGCTACAACGTATCTGAGAGGCACAGCCCCCGTGTTGGTGTCCATATCTGGCGCCACATTG
The DNA here is from genome assembly GCA_011751065.1 of Lasiurus cinereus. Taxonomy (NCBI): domain Eukaryota; kingdom Metazoa; phylum Chordata; class Mammalia; order Chiroptera; family Vespertilionidae; genus Lasiurus; species Lasiurus cinereus. The sequence continues at coordinate 22,510,139 of JAAGEH010000417.1, forward strand.
ATTCTCCATGAAGGGTTGTGCAGAGGATTTCAGCTGGGGTGCAGGGTTCTGAGGGGTCCCTCTCATCCTCCCATCACCCTGGCCCTCAGGACCAGAGTACTAGTAGGGAGTGGGTTTGAGGGTTGGCTGAGTCCATCTTGCCATCCACCTTCTTGTCTTACTTACAATTCCTCCGTGAACACCTTCAACTTTTCCCTTAGAAGGACCCGAATCCTCCACCCAATCTACCACGTTCCACAGGTCCTGTCTCTTCTGCTCCCTGCTCATCTCTTTCCTGCATTCTCGTCGCTTCAGCCACATGGTCTTCGCACTGGTCTTTGGTTCTGCCTGAAAAAATAGCCCTGCTCTCTCTTTACCTAAGCATTTTTTATAACTCAATCCAAGAACCTTCTTTGGGAAAACCTTCCTGGTCCCTGGGCTGAGTCACATCTCAGCATTCATTGGTGACTTGCTCCCAGCTCCTCAGTAGACTCCAGCCCCGTGGCAGGCCCTGGGGCTGCCTTGAGTCCCCATGCTCTGCCTACCACCTGCACAACGTGAGATTAACCCTGCTCAGGAGGGTCCCAGGTCCCCTAGCAGTGAGCTCCTTCAGAGAGCAGGGGTCCACCTGCAGTGGGACATTGGTGGGCAGTCTTTACAGAAGGGACACAGCCAGGTGACTCGATGAGTGGTCCAAGTCCAGGAGTTTCCGTGTGCAGCCAGGTGAGACCTTCCCTCTTCTCACTGCAGGATTGTTGATTAATTCAACTCCAAGGGCCACTTTTGTCCAAGTTCTAATAGCTGCAGCGCACTGTGCAAACCCTTTCCGGTGCCTCAGGTAGCTTGATCCTCAATGCTAACAAGAGGTCGCTGCTCGCCGAAACCGGTTTGGCTCAGTGGATAGAGCATCGGTCTGTGGACTGAAGGGTCCCAGGTTCGATTCTGGTCAAGGGCATGTATTCTAGTTGCGGGCACATCCCCAGTAGGGGGCTTACAGGAGGCAGCTGATCGATGTCTCTCTCTTATCGATGTTTCTAGCTCTCTATTCCTCTCTCTTCCTCTCTATAAAAAAATCAATAAAATATATTTAAAAAAAAAGAGGTCGCTGCTGTCATTCCTATTTTGTGGAGGAGAAACTGCAGTCCAGAGAGATGAAGCATCTTGAGTGAGGACACACAGCTACCCTGAGAAGAGGCAGCTTCAAACCCATGTCTAGCTATAGGCTCCCAGTTCTCTATCAGACCACTCTATTTTCTCTTACTTTTTTTAAAAAATGTATTTTATTGATTTTTTTTACAGAGAGGAAGGGAGAGGGACAGAGAGTTAAAAACATCGATGAGAGAGAGACATTTTGCCCGCCCCCTATTGGAGATGTGCCCAAAACCAAGGTACATGCCCTTGACCGGAATCGAACCTGGGACCCTTCAGTTCACAGACCAACGCTCTATCCACTGAGCCAAACTGGTTTCAGTCCACTCTCTTTTCTTATGAGGACTTCAGGGGGCATGGATATACTTCCTATGGCATCTACTGGTCTACTGTTGGGGATGCCTGCGTATTCCTACAATTCCCAGGTAGTGATACCAGGTGAGAGTCTAGATTGAAAAAACAAAACTTGGTGATACATTGATTATATGTTACAAATGCCCAAGTTCTGGGCTCTTTCCTCTCCCCCTGCTCCTGGCCTCAAGTTGAGAAAGGGCAGTGCCCTTGGCCACTGCCATGAGTGAGCTGTCCCGGCCCTTTTCTGGTTGAGTGGGAGGGATGTAGAAGGTATAATGAGGCAGAAGCAAAGGCTTAAGACAACTAAATTTCCCCCCCTCCGAATCCCCAATTTTGGACAAATGTGGGGCCCCGAAGTGAGCAGGGGAATTAAATTAATGAACACAATTTCTCCCTGTCATTGAACTCTGACTAATGATCTATTCCTGGGTAATAAGAAGGAGCAGGAAGTGACAAGGCAGTGTAATGAATTAGTGGCCCAGAACCTCGTTAGTCAGAATAATCTTTCCACGAAAGATAAATGATGCAAACATTAATTATAAAGCCGGCGTGGAAATGCATCCCATTATTTGGCTTCCGAAGGAATCTATCCCAGTTATTACAAGGCTTTTCAAACAACAATAAAAATAATAAAGTAAAGGCTCAGGGAGAACTCTCACCCCGGGGAGCCCCGGTGGTGAGGGCAGGGGGGCCCGTTCTCAGTTTCCCGGGCAGCCCGGGCTCTGTCACAGGCAGGAGGGAGGGCTCTGCCCCAAATCACCATGCTTTGCAGCCCCGCTGTCTCACCAGCTGGCCATTCAGAGCCCTGGACTCTGGGTCATGAAGACCCAGGCGAGGCGAGGAGTTCAACAGAAACATTCTCCCTTTGGAAAAGGAGGGGGAAGGTCACAGTTTTTGCCAGGAACCCTAGCATCCTAAAAGGAGCGTCCAAGTTCAAAACTGTGGAGGAAGTAGTGGGTAAGGGGTCAGCTCTGGAATCAGCCAAGTTCAACCCTGGCACTGTGTGTTTGGAAAAGCTGGTAATAGGGGAGGTACCTGGTCAAGAGAGTTGTCTACAATTATTAAGTCAGGTTGAGCACAGAAGATAGCTGGAAGCCGCTAAAGATTCAGTGGAAGCCAGGGATAGATGGTAGGTAGGTAGGTAGATAGATAGATAGATAGATAGATAGATAGATGGAGGTATAGATATAGATGAATAGATGATATAGATATATAGATATTGGTATAGATATAGATATGGTATAGGTATAGACATAGACATAGGAATGGATATAAATATGGACATAGACATGGAGATAGATCTAGACATGGGTATAGATATAGATATGGGTATGGATATGGACATGGACATGGGTATAGATATGGATATGGACATGGATCTAGATTTGGATATGGACATGGGCATAAATACATGGATATAGACATGGGTATGGATATAGACATGAATATGGACATGGACATGGATCTAGATTTGGTTATGGATATGGACATGGACATAAACATGGACATAGACATGGGTATAGATATAGTTATGAATATAGATATGAATATGGACATAGATATAGATTTGGATATGGATATGGAC
>JAAGEH010000417.1:22513215-22858310 GCA_011751065.1 Lasiurus cinereus
TAGATATGAATATGGACATAGATATAGATTTGGATATGGATATGGACATGGACATAAACATGGACATAGACATGGGTATGGATATAGACATAGATACGGACATGGACATGGATATAGAGATGGGTATAGATATAGGACACACATGTGTACTTAAGGTAGTGTGAGGGCTGCAGATCTGGCACGGGCCCTGGGTCACTGAAGGCAGCTCCATTGCCCAGATGAGGGCGCTGGTACAGGAGGGAGAGGGCGGGAGGGAGGATGGGGTCAGGGATGTCGCCTGCCCATGCCACGCCGGGGCAGAGAGTGCCGAGCCTCCCGGTTGCAGGCCCCCAGGTTCTGTCAGGTCACACCGAGTTCTGTCCCCTGGAATTTGGGGGGCAGCCCAGAGGGGGCGGCCGGGGCAGGGAGGAGGACATCCCTCGGAACAGAGCAGAGAAGGCTGAATCAGTGTAAACGTGGCTGCTTAGGCCATTCCTCCGGAGAGTGCATAAACCAGAATTAAAAGCTATAAAAAAGCACGCGGCGGCATCCTGGTAATAAAGTTGCCGGGGACTTCGCGGCTTAGAGCTTACGGGGTTCCGGGGTTCCCCGGTTCCCCAACTCTAAGGATCCGAGCTCCCTGGCGCCCACAGAGGGGCCGGCCCCTCGGCTGAAGGGGGCGGGGGTGAAACTCCGAGCCTCCTTGGAGGTGGGACTTGGTGCGAGCAGAAGCTGAGGCTGCTTTGGTTTTTAGGCTTTGGTATCTGACAGCAACTCTTCCTAATGAAAGAAGAAGAAAACAATTAATCGGGAACGGATTTTAATTGCCTCTGACTTCTCATTTGTAGGCTATTAGAATGTGTTCCCTATTAAGTGATCACGCTGGGTTGCATCATTCTGAGATAACGGGCCGTTCTGCAGAGGCGCGCTCTCCCCCGCGTCCAGCACCCTGCTCCCTGCGGGCACACGCTGGCAACTTGGGTTTTAGGTGAAGGGCCTCATGGGCAGGGAAGGAAGGAAGGAAGGAAGAAGGAAGGAAGGAAGGAAGGAAGGAAGGAAGGAAGGAAGGAAGGAAGAAAGGAAGGAAGGAAAGAAGGAAGGAAAGAAGGAAGGAAGGGAAAAAAAGGAAGGAAGGGAGGAAGGGAGGAAGGGAGGGAAAGGAAGGAAGGAAGGAAGGAAGGGAGGGAGGGAGGGAGGGAGGGAGGGAGGGGAAGGAAGGAAGGAAGGAAGGAAGGAAAGAAGGAAGGAAGGAAGGAAAGAAGGAAGAAAGGAAGGAAGGAAGGAAGGAAGAAGGAAAGAAAGAAAGAACCCGCTGTCAATCTCCTTCCTTTCTTCCTTTTTTAGTCTCTCTGCAGCCTTGGTTTCTTTCACGCGGGGTGTGCATGGGGGGCTTCCTCGCTGGGCTGGGCTCTGCGCCTGGAACTGGCTGCATGCGGGGCTACACGAGCCCCCAGACAGAGCCCAGGCCCCGGCAGGGGCCAGGGGCTTGGAAAGGACACCAGGACCACGTGACCACTTCCCCCCTCCAACCCCCCTCACCTCTGTTGCTGCCAGGGTCAGCCAGCTGGGTTTTTCCATCTTGACCCAGATATAACGGACATGGGAAAATTGTATATGTCTAAGGTGTACCCCGTGGGGACTGGAGAGCTGAATACATGGTGAAACGATCACCCCAGTCAAGCTAGGCAAAGGGATCCATCCCCTCCGGAGTTACAGTGGGCGTGACCACGTGTGTGCGTGCATGTGTGTGAGCGTGTGTGAACCTGTGGACATGTGTGTGGTAAGAAAACAAACTCAAGTCTCAGCAGCTCTTCTGGGCGAGTGTACAGTCCGGCCGAGTTAGCCGGTCCTGCGGCCACACAGTAGGTCCTCAGCACTTGGCATCCTGCATGACGGAAACTTGGTACCCACGGCTGGCCCACCTCCCTCTTGCCCCTCCCCTTCCTCCTCTCTGCTGTGTGACCCCTGCTGGTTTAGGTTCCACCTGTGAGAGGGCGTGCCATTTGTCTTTCTGCGTCTGCCTTCCTCTGCTCAGCGTGACATTCGGGGCGCCATTCCCAGTGGCCAGGATGTGGAAGGGAACTCGGTGTCCACAGACGGAGAAGGGACAAAGACACTGTTAGCGATGGAATGCTGTTCCACCTTAGAGAAGGCCGGCCATTCGGGAGGATGAGGAGGGGGTCTCAGCATCTGACAGGGTTCCCTGCCTCAGCCCAGGGCTGTTGGGGGTGAGGCTTGCTCCTCTCTGCCTCCCTGTCCCACCCCTACTCTGCCACTGGCTCTTCCCGGAGGAGACCTGGGGTGCTAGGCACCTGAGCATTTGGGGTGCAGCAGGCCATTCGATGCTGCTGAGTAAGATCTAGTCACGTGGTATGGGAATGGAGAACCCCACTTTGGAGATAAGGGCCCCGCTCCAGTTTCCTCCTTGAGGAGATGTGTGGGTTATGGGGGTGTAGACCAGCTGGATGCTCAGTGCCCAGGCCCAGGAGACCCCAGTGACAGCCGGGCCTCCGCCTCTTCCCTTGCAGCCCCCCATCCTTATGGGATGTCTCCCCTCTCTGAGTCTTCACCTGAGCCTGGCTCAAGGCCAACGTTCTTCCTCTTCACCCAGCTCCCTTCTTCTCACCCATCCTCCTCCCTGTGTTAGAAAGAGAAAGAGAGCCGCCGAAACTGGTTTGGCCCAGTGGACAGAGCGTGGGCCTATGGACTGAAGGGTCCCAGATTAGATTCCGGTCAAGGACATGTACCTTGGTTGCGGGCACATCCCCGGTGGGGAGCGTGCAGGAGGCAGCTGATTGATATCTCTCTCATCAAAGTTTTTGACTCTCTATCCCTCTCCCTTCCTCTCTGTAAAAAATCAATAAAATATGTTTTAAAGAAAAGAGAAAGAGAGAGAGGGTTGGGGGCAGCTGGGAGGCGCAGCAGAAGTCGCATGGCAGCCCCTGGCCATCCTCAGAACTTACACAAAGGGCCGGGCCTGCCTTCCTAGCCGGCTCAGTGCTGGAGTGCGTTAGGTGGCTCTGAGCATCTTCCTTTCCAGGTGAGCTCTTAGCCACGCGAGGGCTGTCAAGAAGAGCCAGGCCTGTCTCCCCAAGACAATCACACCCTCTCTGCTCCCTGGGGCTCCCACTGGCTTCTGTCCTCCCCCAGCCCCACCCCAGCACTGAACAGATGATTTATGGACAGCCAGCAGCACCCGACTCCTGTCGTCTAAATTACCTGCGCATTTAAGGTGCTTCATTCCTGGCTCCGGCGTGCACTGGCCCTGGCTCTGAGCTTTGCAGAAAATGCGGTGGGCTCAGTGCTCACTCCGGGTCCTGTGGGACAGATCCTGGCAGGACCCTTGCCCTCTTCTGGAACCCCATGGGCAGGGCATACCTGTGACTGGCAGAGCTGGCTGGCTTGGAGCCCTGTGAGCACTGGCTCAGAGTCAGTGTGTGAGAAGGTGATGCCCGGGGCAAATCTTGATGTCACCAGAGGGCAACAAAGTGCTGATAGACAATATTGATCGAAGAGAGGGCATCAGAAATGGCCTAGGGAACTGTATCATCTGAGCTCGCTCAGAACGAGGACCTAGGCTAGTGATCGGCAAACTCATTAGTCAACAGAGCCAACTGTCAACAGGATGATTGAAATTTCTTTGGAGAGTCCAATTTTAAAAAATATATATATTTTATTGATTTTTTACAGAGAGGACGGGAGAGGGATAGAGAGTTAGAAACATCGATGAGAGAGAGACATCGATAGCTGCCTCCTGCACACCTCCTACTGGGGATGTACCTGCAACCAAGGTACGTACCCTTGACTGGAATCGAACCTGGGACCCTTCAGGCCACAGGCCGGCACTCTATCCACTGAGCCAAACCGGTTTTGGCGAGAGCCCAATTTTTAAACTTAAACTTCTTCTAATACCACTTCTACAAAATAAACTCGCCCAGGCTGGGGCATTTTGTGGAAGAGCCACACTCAAGGGACCCAAGAGCCGCATGTGGCTCGCGAGCCGCAGTTTGCCGACCACTGACCTAGGAGCCTGCATATTGCTGGGTGCAGGAGCCCAGGCCCTGTTCAAGGGCAAGCCCAGGTCTAGGGTCTCCAGAACAGGGTGCCCGTTGCCAGCAGCAGTTGGTGCAGAAACAGAGACACCTGCTGTCCCCCGCCCCCTCCTCAGCCTCAGAGCCCAGGCTGACTGATAGCTACTGCCCAGCCTGCCCGCAGGAGGCAGCAGACAGCCAGGGCTGCCATGTACTCTCTGGACTCCTCCCAGCTGCCCCAGCCCCTCTTCCTCTTCCTAACACATTGGCTATTTGGGGAGCAGACTAGACTTTCGGGCACCGTCGCTCTTGCCTGCTGGGCCTTCTTGGAAGAGGCAGGAGGAACAGACCTGCCTGTCTCTGGCCCAGTTGTCTGCCTCCCACATAGTGCATCACGCCTGCACCTCCCTGCGCCTTCCCTGGGCTGGAGCACAGAGGCCTCATGTTTGCAGACAGCCTTCACAGCAAAGGCCAGGACAGGGAAACGCTCTCTCTCTGGCCAACTGGGATGTGTGGACCTGCCACCCAAAGAGGAAGAAGGTGAGGGAAATCGTCTCAGGGAGATCATGGACTTCAGAAAAGCCATGTCTGAGATGCAGGGAGAAAACACGTGAAAAGATGTTCTTTTACAGCCTTCATACTGCTGACCTCCTTCAACATAAACACACACAGGCCCGGTGGCCATCAGAGAGCCAGAGAGGGTCCTAGCATGGGGTACTGGCGCCCTCTGGTGGCCGTTAGAAGAAGTGCCACATCCCATATCCCGTTTCCAGAGGCAGGCTTGTTGCTGCCGCTTTAAAATCAGAAAGTGCAGTTCCTAGAGGTCTCCCTTCCCCGCACAGCACACCTGGTCCCTCTTAGGGCTGGAGGGCATTCTAGAGGAGAAGAGGTGGGTACCGTGGGAGTAAAACCCAGCCCGAAGCTTGGTTTGGGTTTGGGGAGTTCGCAGCTCCTTAGCCTTTGCAGGCCCCAGTTTAACCACCTGCACAAGGATACCCTGGAAATGGACACATCAAAGGCCTGACCATCCATTGCTTTTTGTCTGGTGGGAAACTATTTGAATGGAATGTCCCCTTTGCATTTAAACTCATTCCTCTTATTATTTTTTTTTCTTAAATATATTTTATTGATTTTTTACAGAGAGGAAGGGAGAGTTAGAAACAGCAATGAGAGAGAAACATCGATCAGCTGCCTCTTGCACGCCCCCTACTGGGGATGTGCCCACAACCAAGGTACATGCCCTTAACCGGAATCGAACCTGAGACCTTTCAGTCTGCAGGCTGACGCTCTATCCACTGAGCCAAATCAGTTTTGGCTCATTCCTCCTATTATTATAGTCTTTCTCTACTGGCCCCCATGCATCCGGTGTAATAGACCAGCCCGATTGTTCCGATTCGCTGTCATAAGAATCCTGCCATTGTCCTGGCTAAGCCTTACCTCCCCGTGATGCCGCCTCTGAAGCTGGGGAGAGAGGGGCCGCCCCCTGGGACCCAGCTCACGGGCACCTGAGCCCATGCTCCCTGCAAATGGGAACCCACGGGGGCCTCTGAGCTCAGAGCTGGGGCTCAGAACCTGGGGCTCCCGGTTAGCCAGCCTTGTATCTTCCTTTTCCTCTGAGTCTTGACGACTGGAAAGAAAGCGCCCCGCCTGTGGGACGTGTCAAAAATACGGACCATTTTCAATGTTCAGCCTCCATATAGAACAAGAGTCTGTTTTTCCCACTGTTTCACTCCTGGGAGTGGAATTCAGCCACCACCACCCCCTAAGCCTGCCTCCCGGTCCCCGATGCACTGCCACACCCCTCCTTCTCCTCCTTCTCCTCCGTGCGCTGTTCTTGGGGAGGACTAACAGAGTCATTTATCTTTCCTGCTTAAGCCCCTGGGATGTTTCTGTGTGGCCGAACGGCGGTTCCGGGGGAGGCGCTGTTTTATCAAGGGTGTTCAGCGGCCGAGTAGCTCATCTGCCGGCGGGATTGTCCGGGCCCCCTCCCCATGGAGCAGGGCTGTGTCCCCAACACGGCTTTAACCTCGTGTGACGTCACTGCAGCGTCACTGCGGCCGTGATGATAGCTTGTTTGTTGCACAGCCTGAAACCGAGGAGGCCTCTGGCCAAGTGCAGTCCCATGACGTTCCTGGGATGGCGGTCGCATGAGTAAATAATTGGGACGTGTTGAGTGCCTACGAAGGGCCGCGTAGTTTTGCATTTATTTCTCTTATTTTTTTTTTTTAAATATATATTATTGATTTTTTTACAGAGAGGAAGCGAGAGAGTTAGAAACATGGATGAGAGAGAGACATCGATCAGCTGCCTCTTTTGCACACCCCCTACTGGGGATGTGCCTGCAACCAATTTACATGCCCTTGACCGGAATGGAAGCTGGGACCCTTCAATCCCCAGGCTGATGCTCTATCCACTGAGCCAAACCGGTTTTGGCTCTCTTATTTTTTTAATATATGTTTTTATTGATTTCAGTGTGGAAGGGAGAGAGGGAGAGGGAAACATCAGTGATGAGAGAGAATCATCGATGGGCTGCCTCCTGCACGTCCCCCACTGGGGATCAAGCCTGCAACCTGGGCATGTGCCCTGACCAGGAATCAAACCACGACCTCCTGGTTCATTAGTTGATGCTCAACCACTGAACCACACCAGCCGGGTTATTTCTCCTATTTTTTTGTTACAGCCACAGAGGGGAGGTCATACAATATCATTTTGACAGATGAGGACACTGAGGCTCAGGGAGGCTGAGGGGCTTATTCGGTTCTCACACTGCTAGATACTGTGGAGACAAAATTCACACCCAGCTCCGGCTCCAACCCTTCCCACACACTCCTGCCCCTTTTGAAATTCCACGTGGGGCCTCTTGTGTGAAGTGACTCAAAATTGGGTGCCCAGTGAATATGGTCTGGGCACCCTAAAAGGGAACAGGGCCAAAACCGGTTTGGCTCAGTGGATAGAGCGTTGGCCTGCATACTGAAAGGTCCCAGGTTCGATTCCGGTCAAGGGCATGTATCTTGGTTGTGGCACATCCCCAGTAGGGGGCGTGCAGGAGGCAGCTGATCGATGTTTCTCTCTCATCAATGTTTCTAACTCTTTCTCTCCCTTCCTCTCTGTAAAAAAATCAATAAAATTAAAAATAAAGAAGTGTGAAAGGGAACAGCCCTGCCTGGGAGGAGGGGACCAGCCCGGACCATGCTGGGCCCCCGGAGGAGCAGAATTGGGGCCCAGGGATGCACTCCGCGAGGGTCTTTCGTTGCTTCGGTATTCAGTGCTGGGCAGGCGGAGCGCTCAGAGGCATTCGGCCGGGGATGTGACTCTGGTGGTACCACCTCTCTGGGAGGACTGACCGCCACATTTTGAAAGAAAACCCTTAGACTTGAACCCTGAACTTTCTCTTCGTGGAAACTTGCATTTGTGTGGTGAAGTGTGTGTGTGTATGTGTGTATGTGTGTGTGGTTCTGTTTGTGTGTATGATTCTGGGTATGGTTCTGTATGTGGTTCTCTATGTGTGTGTGATTCTGGTATGTTTCTCTGTCCGTGGTTTTGTGTGTGTGGTTCCCTGTTTGTGTGTGTGTGGTTCTGTGTGTGTGTTTCTGCATGTGCATGTGATTCTGTGGGTGAGTGTGTATGTGTGGTTGTGTGTGGTATCTGGGTATGGTTTCTGGGCGTATGTGTTGTTCTGTGTATATGGTTCTGGTGTGTGTGTGTGTGTGTGAGTGTGAGTGTGAGTTTGTGTGTGCAAACTTGCAGGGCCCATCATACAGGGAAGGGCAAGGAGAAGACGGAGGATGTGAGCAGATGCCCGCAGATCCCGTATCATCGGGCGTCTAGAATGAACTGTCAGCTGGCCCCCAGCACCACGCTGCCCTTGGAGAGAGGGTTGGCTCAGGGGGGAGTCTGCAGGGGGCGTTTTCTGAAGAAAATGCTCGAGCCTCAGGCAAGCAGCCAGAGAGCATCCGCCCAGCCCCGCCTTCTGAGAGGCAGCCCTTCGCTGCCCTCCCCCTGCAGAGCGGTCTCGGGAACCTTCTCAGAGGTGCCGTGCTGTTCTCTCGAGCTCCCTGGTTGTGCAAATCCCCCCAGTCTGCTTGCTGGGCCGCCCTGAGCTGTCCCAGTCCCGCGCTGCCTGCATGTGTCACTCCTGAGCCTCCGTCTTCCTGGCAGGGACCCGGGGAGGCCACAGCCACAGGGCACTGTGCGGGCTTCTCGAACATCCCTCGGATCACCTGCAGGCGGCCCAGGCCGCACACCACTCCCTCGCAGTAGTACCAGCGGAGACATGGCCCGGTGGCCACGAGGCCCAGAGCCCTGGCCGCCCAGGTGGCACTGAGGCTGGGGACAGCGGGCAGGGCTGGGGGGCTGGGGATGCCCACTGTTGCCACCCGGTTCTGCTGTCCCATTCGCCTCCTGCACCCCCAGCTCCGCCTCAGTGTCCCCATCTCCACAACGTGGCACTCTCCTGGCAGCACTGAGGGTTAAGTGGCACATTGTGGGAAAAGCGCTTGGTGAACTAGAGCGACGTGCTAGACCGATGAATGGATTATGATTTATTATTAATTCGGCGGCGGGGCAGCCCAAAGCGAGGATCGCGCAGTGAGGCTGGGAAGTCTGTGAGCGCCCTAGGTGGGGACAGACAGCAGGGTTGGGGGTGGGGGTGTCTCACGGCACCCAGGTTCGAAGGCTCTGGAGCTGGGAATGGCCGTGGCTATTGAGGATGTGCGGAGGGTCACGTACTGCGAACAGAGGAGCCCCACTGTTCTCCCTAAGGGGACCCTTCTATGATCTCTGCTGAGGCGCAGACATGCAGAGTGTGACACTCAGGCGCCAGCAGGATCAAAAAGCAAACTCCAAACAGCTCCTGGAGAAGTGCAGCAACATGTGTGAGCACATGTGTATGTGTACACATGTGTATATGTGTGTGCGCGCATGCATGCACACACGTGTGTGCATATGCATGTGTAGCTATGTGTGTGTGTGCAAGGCTCCTGGGTTCTTCCCACTCTTCCCAATGCACCCTTGGTGGCCAGCGACCCGGAGGCCACAGGTCCTGAGCGGCAGAGTCTATTGTCTGGAAGCCGAGACTCTGTCCGTGGGACCCTGTTCCTTCAAGGGCAGGCGGATGGATGCTAATAAGCCCGTTACCGTTCACCTGCTGGCTTGCTCGGTTTCCTTTATCCCCGGACTTTGGGAAAGGGTATGCGTGTGTCTCTAGGTCAGTGGTCGGCAAACTCTTTAGCCCACAGAACCAAATATCAACAGGACAACGATTGAAGTTTCTTTGGAGAGCCACATTTTTTTAAACTTAAACTTCTCCTAACACCACTTCTTCAAAAGAGACTCACCCAGGCCGTGGTATTTTGTGGAAGAGCCACACTCAAGGGGCCAAAGAGCTGCCTGTGGCTCGCGAGCCACAGTTTGTTGATCACGGCTCTCAGGAATCCCTGAGCATTTCGACTTCCAGGGCCCAGGTAACAAGATCAGGGGGCGCAGACCAGGGTGGGGGTGGGGGATTCAGGTGCTCTGGATCGTGCCAAGACTGAGCTCTGGGCACCTTTCGTTGAGCACGCCCAGACATTCAGCGGGCACCCCACGCTGGTTTCAACAGGGTGGACGGTCCCTCAGGTTTATGGAATCCACAGCAGGTGTGCAGCTGGGAATCGCAGGCGATGCACTCGTCTATGAGCTGCCTGACTGCGCAGGGTGGAGGGCTCAGCCCCAGGCCCCGTGCCCACATGCGGAACAACACGGGGCACGCCGAAGCCGGCGCCCCCAGATTCCTGCTCAACCCGGGGCCAGGGAGGCGGCTGTGGGCTGTGGGCAAGGCCTCTGAGTCTTGAATGAGCAAGGCGTGGAGAGAGGAAACGGGGTGATCAGAAGTCCTTCCTCTCTCCCCTCCCCACCCCTCCTGGACCCACGCATGCTCAGGACAATCCTGGTGGAGGATTGGGGGATTGTAGACGTTTTATCGTCCCTGTGTCTCTTCATATCTCCTTTCTGCAAAGATGCCCCGCCTTTTCCTTCACTCTCTCTGACCATAGCGCTTTCATTTTCTGTGTTTTTTTGTTTGTTTTTTTTTTTCCATTTGAGGCAAGGGCATCCTGGCTCTGTCCATTCTTATTGCTGACCTTTGGCCTCTGACCTCTGACCCTCCCTGTGAAGCTGGTACTGGCACACTGGGCCTGGTGAGATGTTTACAGAGACATGTAGACTTGGCCCCGCCCCCTGGATGTTATCACTGAAGACTGGGAGGAGGGAGCACAAAGTGTCAAGTGACCAGGCCCCCAATGGGAGGCCCAGGAGGGAGCCCTGGGTTGCCATGGTTTCCGAGGAGGCCAGGACTGGGGACCTGCTGGGGGATCCTCTGGCTCTGAGACACCCACTGCCTTCCCCTCCACCCCCCACCCCCTCCTCTAAGGCTGGGCCATCAGACACCACAGCAGGGCTGGCCCAGAGGCTGCCGCATGGACTCATTCCTTTGCTTCCTTTGATGTTTTCACAGGTGGAAAGGAATCCCTGTCCTCTTCTGGGAGTCACTTGGGGGATGGGGGTGCCCTGTCTGTGTGAAATGCTAATTAGAAGCAGGTGCCTCTCCCCCCCCCCCGCCCCCCCGCTAGACCTGACCTGCCTGGGCAGCAGGCAGCAAGCAGCGGAGCTAAGGGCTCCTGGGCCCTGAGGGTCCAGTGGAGCCAGAGGCCATGAGTTGCTCTCCAAAGCCAGTGCAGAGGACCTGCAAGGCAGAGGGTTCGAGCCGGAGGCTCCCCACGTGCAGGCCTGCAGGCTGAGGCGCATGGGGGCTCCCTCTCAACGCGCCTCTCCTTCAGAAATGACTCCTCCGCTGGGTCCAGTAGGAAAGGATCTCTCTAGCCCCGTGTCCCAGGGACAGCAGGGGCCTAAGTGCTTGAAATGGGGTAGTTAACGGTCAATAAGGGGAGCCGCCGAGACAGGTTTGGCTCAGGGGATAGAGCGTTGGCCTGCAGACTGAAAGGTCCCAGGTTCTATTCTGGTCAAGGGCATGTACCTTGGTTGCGGGCACATCCCCAGTAGGGGGCGTGCAGGAGGCGGCTGATCGATGTCTCTCTCTCTCTTCGATGTTTCTAACTTTCTATCCCTTTCCCTTCCTCTCTGTAAAAAATCAATAAAATATATTTTAAAAAAATAATAAGGGGAACCACAGTTCTGCGGGGAGCCCGGGGTCGGAAAGATTTGCCTGCACCCCAACTGTTTGAACGCCGTGTTTCTGCCCTCACCTTGTCTGCCTGCCCTTCCACGCGGGTCTGGGGTCTCAGGGAGACGCAGGCCTGCTCAGCCACTCGGTGACCCTTAAGGGTCAGGGCTCCAGGGAGGGCAAGAGCACGTCTCCTGCAGGGCCTGAACCTCCAGGGTCCAGGGAGCCCTCTGTCCCCAACCTGCTCAGCAGGCTGGTCCCTGGGGAGGGGCCTTGTTGACATTCAGCCCCAAAGAGCTCATCTCTGTCTCCCAGGCCCTTGGTGTCCCTGCAGAGGGGGGCAAACACAGCCCCCCTGTTGTGCATTAACGCCCCCCCCCCCCAAACTCCCCACAAAGCCAGTGCCAGGCACTGCTGGGGGCGTGGCCGAAGAGCCCAGGATGCTTCTCAAGGAGCAGATGAGCGGACCTTAGTGTGACCAGGGAGAGAGGACAAAGGGCGGAAGTCAGAAGGGCACCTGAGTTGGGGACAGGAGACTGTGGACTGCCCTCCCTTGGCCTCTGCCACTGACCCTCCCACGGTTCCAGCCCCTCCCTGCCTGCTCCCCTCACCCCCACCACGTGTCCTCCACCCTCCTGCGTCCTGTCCTTTGTGCTGGTCCGGGTGCTAAACGTGTTCTAGCGAAGCAATCAAATGAGGGCACTTTTAAAGCAAACTCACTTACCGAGCGGCCTCTGGAGCAGTCGATGGGCTGGCCCTCCTCCGGATGGAGACAGCGGTGTGATGGCCTCCGGAGCTGTTGTTACCCTGACCTTACAGCCGCTAATAAACCGGAGGGCGCTACCTGTCTGCCCCCACCTGTGGCCAGGCCAGCCCGAAGGTGCATGGGGCTGCTGCGCCTGCAGCTCCGGGGGATGGCCACGCGAGGGCGCGCTGGAGCTGTGGCTTCCCCGTGAGCCTGGTTCCCTGCACTGAAGGCTTCTTCTCAAGCACCCCCAGTTGGGGGTTGGGGGGAAGGACCAGGGGGGCGGGCTGCAGCAGGAAGCAGCTGGCCCTGTGCTCTCTCCTCGCCCCTGGCAGCATGCGCTTAGGAGGGCTTGCAAAGCCAGTCTACAGGTCGGTTTGCAAGCTGGGTGGGCGGCTCACATCACTGAATCAGAAACTGGGAGGTTAATGGCTATTTTTAAATCTTTCAATGAAAGTGTGGTTGGATGCATCACTTCTTTAGGGAAAAGGCAGTGAGTTGAGCTCCGAAATCCCAGAGGCGGGATGTCTCTGGCTCCTCCCTTCCACCGGCTTCTCTGGGATGCAGGGGTGTGGTGTGGGTAGCACTTCAGAGCCCGCTGCTCTTGCAGGGCAGCGACTGGATTCCTTCCCTTTGCCGCCGCAGGACCAAGCTGGCAGCTGGAGCTTGCGAGGGTCGTGTCTGAGTTGAACTTGGTATTGTTTCTGGGTGTGTGTATGGTGGTGTTGTTGGTGGTGGTGGGGGTGTTAACCCTTCTGCCTAAGATACCAGCTCCTCCCCGCGGTGTGACAGCCACATCGTCAGACCCTGCAATACCATTTGGGACCAGAAAATAGGACCCTGGGTCTCACAGACCCCTGGGCAGATGTCCATTTACTCTCTGAGATGGTCTCCCCACCATCTCCAAAAGCTTGAGAACCCCAATACGTCTTAGACGTGTTTTTTTCTTAGCATTTCTAGACCATTCACGAGCACCACGGGCAACATTGTATTGATTCCGTTTCTGTCTAATGCGA
Organism: Lasiurus cinereus; assembly: GCA_011751065.1. Taxonomy (NCBI): domain Eukaryota; kingdom Metazoa; phylum Chordata; class Mammalia; order Chiroptera; family Vespertilionidae; genus Lasiurus; species Lasiurus cinereus. The sequence continues at coordinate 22,526,146 of JAAGEH010000417.1, forward strand.
TTAGTTTTAATTTCGCATGTCTATACCCTTCAGTGAGAGCACAGGCTGGATGTGTAACTAACACCCCGGCCGCCCCCTGGTGGCCAAGGAAGGAAGGGTCGCTAGGGAAGGGCGGTGAGCCAGGCTTTGCTCCTGAGAAAATCTGAATCCTTTCTCCCCTGACCTCTGCCATAGCCTGTGGCTCAGGGTGGGGAGGGAGGGACAGCCTGGGACACAGGGTGGCAGGGGAGTTTTCCTGGCCCTGCCTTAATCCCAGTGTGGCCTGAGCTCTAAGACACCTCCTCCTCCTGACTGGATGGCTGGGGGGAGGCTGGGCCCATTGGGGTTGGGAGAGGGAGCAGGTGGAGAGTGAATGTATGCCCCTTGCAATCCCAGCGAGGACAGTACTTCCTCTTGACCTCTCCCATCCTTACCTCAGAGGCTGGCTCAGTCCCAGGCTGGACTTAGGGCGTTTCTCTTGTGGAATTGTTTCCCCAAATGTTACTTTTCGCTTTTTTCCCCCCGAAAGTCTCTCTCTGGGGGCAGGTGGAGGTGAAGGCCAGGAGGAGGGGCTGGCCGGGTCTGGGACACCCTCCTGGGAGGCGCTGGACCAGCAAGACCCCTGCAGGGAGGGGACAGGGGGATGAGGTGAGACATTATTATAGGGAAATTATTGTCTTACCAGCACTTTATACTCTTGCTCTCCTTCATATCACAAAACGTAACACCAAATCGCAGCGCTGACAGTAGCTGGTAGGCACTGGGGGCTAATGCCTTTATTACATCCCTCGCTTGTGCCTTTCTCGCGATTATTCTAAGTGGGTCCCGCCCTGACCCGGACTGTGTCCATGAGGAAACCAAGTTGCCAGTTGCGTCTGACCACTAGGCGGGGCTGTTGCACAGGCAGGAGCCATAGCATTGCCCAGGCAGGTGCACTGGTGTTTTCTCTGACTCCGGTCTGCACGCGAGGAAACTCAATAGTATATTCACGTGGGGGGCTGAGGGCTGGACTTACGTGGCCCAAGGGCAGAGGGAGGGGATCAAGCTCCACACTCAGGACTGGAGGCCACGGGTCTCCCTCACGCACACCTGCCCCTGACTGAGCCCCTCTGATTAGATGGAGCACATGGAACTGGTAAGGAGAGGCCCGGATCTTTGGTTAAGGCAGTGGTTCTCAACCTGTGGGTCGCGACCACTCTGGGGGTCAAACGACACTTTCACAGGGGTCGCCTAAGACCATCGGAAAACACAGGTATTTACATTATAATTCATAACAATAGCAAAATTACAGTTCTGAAGTATGGTTGGGGGTCACCACAACATGAGGAGTTGTATTAAAGAGTCGCGGCATTAGGAAGGTTGAGAACCACTGGGTTAAGGAGATAAAACTGCCCGGGCAGCTGGCTGGAGTGTCCTTCCATGCACTGGAAGGTGTCAGGTTTGATTCCAGGGCAGGGCATGTACAGGAGGCAAGCAATTGATGTTTGTCTCTCCTTCCTTCCTTCCTTCCTTTCTTTCTTTCTTTCTTTCTTTCTTTCTTTCTTTCTTTCTTTTTCTCTCTTCCTCCCTTTTTAAAATCAATAAAAATAAGAAGAATCCTGACCTTGGTCATTGTGGCTAAGTTGCTTGAGCATCACCCCATGCATAAAGAGGTTGCAGGTTCGATTCCCGGGTAGGGCACAGTTGTGAGCTCGGTCCCCCATTGGGGGGGGCATGTAGGAGGCAGCAAATGGATGTTCCTCTCTCATCAATGTATCTCCCTCTCTCTCTCCCTCTCCCTTCTCTTTACAATCCATGAAAACATAGCTAAAAGCTGTAGCACAGTCAGCCCATCCCTGTTACCCTGGTCCAGATCACACGTTCACACAGTCCATCAGAAATATCCGGAGCTGCCAGGACTCTGGCGATGGGGGAGCAGGCAGCCTCCCCCGGAGGAAAGCACAGGCAGGCTGGGGTGCGCCCTGCACCCAGGAGCCTGGGGTCTGATACTCTGGCACCACATCCTTCCCCAGCGACGCGGCATCCGAAAGGCGTATCCAGTGCATCCAGCAAACGAGCCACCTAATCGAGTGGCAATCAATGACCGTCCCCTCCCACCAATAAAAAACAACTGTGAAAAAAGCAAAACTAATAAATGTTACAGCCAGAATCTCTGCTCTGGGAGTAGATCGACCTGGCCCCAGGAATCGTTGAGAATGGGGTTAAGGAAGAGGTGATGGAAGCAGATCCGGAATCGCTGGTGGTGAGCCTGCTTCCGGGGGTCCCCAAAATCCCCTTCTGTCCTACATCTGCCGAGGCGGACTAGCAGACCCCGAATGACAGATGGCTGGGTCGCTCTGACACCCAGTTTGTCTGTGGGCGAGAGCGCTAAGAGGCTGCCTGGCTGTAGTAACCAAAAGCCCGGGTGGCCTGCCTCCTCAGGCTTCTCCTGGCACAGCAGCTGGGGCTCAGATTAGCTTCCAGACACAATCATCGGGGTACGCCTCCTTGAGAAAGCACGTGCCTCTACAGGTCAGGTCTAAAGTCTAAATGCAGAGACTCCAGTAAGACACCGGGGGCTCAGACTTGTTTGGAAAAGTCAAGGCAGGGGCTGCCGCCTTCGGCAAGGTCCCCCCAGAGGCCCCGAAAGCCTTTCGGAGAACCCTCCTTCCAGACTTTCCAACCAAGTCCTCGGCGTCCCCACAAACATCTTCTGTCAGGGCTCCAGGGGCTTGGATGCTGAGACACGTACAGAGCAGCTCAGAGCCTCCCGGGATGCCAGGAGGCGGGGGAAGGAGACAGGCAGGGGAGCCCAAGGCTGTCCCCCACCACAGGGGGCCGTGTGCAGGCTCTCCCACGCCTGGCAGGCCCAGGGACGACTCCTGCACTCCCAACCTGGGGCCCACTGGGCGCCCTGCTCAACACACATTATGTAACCGGGCCGAGTGGCCCCTCCTCTCCTTGGGCAAGAGCCAGGAGGGGCTGCCCTGACCCCCCTCCTCCATCCAGGCCAGTCCTACCTTCCTGGGCTCTAGACACTGAGAATGAAATCCTAAGCAAAGAGGGGTTCAAGAAAGACCCCTGACTAAGGTTTAGTGAGTCCAGGGGAGAAATCAAAGGGACAAATGTCACTAATTTTAGGTGCTTCAACCAAAATATAGCACTGCGGGTCATTACATGAAGCCAGTCGCAATTCTCGGTTTTTATATCCTGGTTAGTTAATTTATGCAAGCATTTACATCAGCCAAGACCAACCATCAGGAAAGTCCGGGGCCCCCAGGAATGGATGGGGAGGGGCGTGGCCTGGGAAAGGGCTGTGAGGGGTGTGGCCTGGGAGAGGGTGGAAGGGGCGTGGCCTGAGGCGGGGCTATGAGGGGCGTGGCCTGGGGAGGGTGGGAGGGGCCTGACTTGGGGCGGGGCTGTGAGGGGCATGGCCTGGGTGGGCGGAGAGAGGCCCGGAGGGGCGTGGTTTGGAACCTGGCTGACCAGGATGAGGGGGCTGGGAGTGCGTGGGGTCCAGCAGACGTGGGCAGAGGACGGAGCCACGGCCTCCAGCCGAGGGCCGAGGGCTCAGCCGGGGTGCTGTCTTGGTTCTGAGGTGGCCTGTGTCCGGGAGGGACAGGGATAAAAAAGTCCCCAGCTGCCAAATGTCACCTTCACCCGCCTGCGCCCAGAGCTTGCACCAACCTGCCTGTCACCCTGACAGCTGACAGATGGCAGCCGGGCCGGGGCTGAGTGAGACCGGCGCGATCCGTCTTGCAAACATTTGGGGCTCTTACGATTTTTATCATCGCGACAGGTGAAAGGGTGGGGGCTTCCCAACAGGAAGGAGGCCCGGAGCTCTGCCTCCGCGGGCCCCCCCCGCACCCCTCCGGCAGCGGCAGCGGCAGCGGGGGGTTATCTGTTACCTGAGGGGAGGTGACGGGGAAATTGCCGGCCGCAGCCCCGTCTGCTGCCGAGCACCGCTCGTTTCCCCGTCACTAATTCACCGGGCTTGTCATCCTCCCTTTGTCTGCTCCTCAGCCGCCGCCGCCCCGCCTCTCCGGCCCCGCGCTCCTCCTGCAGCCTCGCAGCCTCGCACCCTCGCCGGGGAGGTGGCTGCAGCGGCCGGGCCTCCTCCCTCCTCCGGGCTCTTTGCAAGGACCTGCAGGCAGCCACTCCGCGTCTCTCCGCTCCCCCTCCGCTCCCGTCTTCATTGTCATCCCCCCGTAATTGATTAGAAACGAGAGAGAGAGAGAGAGAGAGAGAGAGAGAGAGAGAGAGAGAGAGAGAGAGAGGAGGCTGTGGTTGCACAGCCCGAGGCTGCAGGAAGCACATTTCGGGGCCGGTCCCTCCCCGGGGGCGGCCTGTGTGTCAGGAGGCGGCGGCGGCGTATTAACCAGGAGCCGCAGACTCACGCGTGTTGGCGCTGGGAGGAGGCTGCAAAGCCGGCCTGGAGGCCTGGCTCTCCGTGCTCCGTGCACGCTCCCCCCCAGCCTCGGTGTTCCCATCTGCAAGCCAGACCCCAGGCCTGCGAGCCTCCCACCTCCGGGGGGTGTGGGGGGTGTGGGGGTCACCATGCAATGAGAAGGGGCGAGGGGACGCGCGGGGCCTGTGGGGTGGGCGCATGAATGGAGAGACGGCGCTGGGCGGGCCTCACTCGCGTGCAGCCCGTGTCCCGCGCTCTCCTCTCCGGGACCCGCGGGGTGAACAGAAGTCACGGCGATGAGGTTTCGCCCTGCGGCGTCTGCCCTTCTCCCGGGCCGGTCCGGTCCGGCCCGCAAGCTGGTGGGGACTTCTCCTTCCGCAGGGAGGGAGCCAGTTCCGCGGGCCCCGCACCGTGTTCTGTCTGCGCTGGGCCGGCTCCGGGGCGGCAGGTGATGGGGCCCCGGAGCGCCCAGTCCCCGCGGGGAGATGCCGGAGGGAGAGCACGGGGGCGAGGTGCGCAGCTGGACTGGGAAGGAGTGGGGTCGGGGCTGCCTGAGAAGGTCCTGATGGAGGGGTGACATCCGGGCGGGGTGTGGGATGGGTGAGCCAGCAGGGTGGGGGGCAGGGAAGGGCATGAGTGGAAGGAGTTCCAAGATGGCACGCGGGCAGGGTCCTCTCGGAGGCCCGCAGGCACCCCTGGTGGACAGACCCCAGGGTCAGGCACTGGACATTGATTTGGACAAAGGAGCTGTTGCAGAAGGAGCGTGTATTGAGACAAGAATCCTGAGCTTTCCTGAGGGTGGCGACAAACGTTAAGGCCATCAATCGGAGGGATCTGGGCAGAGTGGCCCCCGATCCGCGGGGACAGGGCCTGAATGAGGCTCAGGACACACCCCGGGACCCTCAGGGCGCCAGGGGGGTGCTCCCCGAGGCCCAGCGTGGGGTGGGCGGGCCCCGAGAGAGGGTGTAGTTGCCAGCGGCGGCCACCAGAGGGCAGGGGCGGCAGGCTGAGAGGCAGGCGGCTCCTCCAGGCCTGACCCGCACCCGGAGGTGCTGGGGGAGCTGTCCGCTGGGGAATGCGGGCCGCGTTGTCCAGGGCGCTTTCACCTGTTCAGGCGCGTGATCAGAACAAGGATCTGGATTAAAAATTAAAAAAAATCCCTGGAACCCCACTGACTTGCGTGAGAAGCCGGGGAGCCGTGGTGCCATGCACACACCTGGCTTCCGGGCTCATGGATTGGATTGGATTGGATTGGATTGGATTGGATTGGACTGGACTGGACAGGACGGGACTGGGTGCCCACCACCAACTACCCCTGCGATGATGCTGAAGGCTGGACTGGGTCAGGATGAGGGTGTTTGGGTGCCACGTGTAATTTTAGAGAATTCTTCACCTTCTCTGAGCCAGGAGCCTTCCTGCAAGAAGAATGCCACGCGTCCGCCTGCGTGTTCACATGCATTGCCCGCCGCACCTTCGGGCAGCCCTGGCAGGTCCGTGTTCACAGGAGCACAGTCCTTTAAAGAAGCGACCGTGATTTGCCAGGGAGTGAGGTGTCAGGTTTGAGGATGGAGCTCACACCCCTACTTTCTCATACCAAGCCTCTCAGTCTCCTTTGTCAGCGGAAGGGGATGTGTTGCTGCTTCCCAGGCGGCAGATCCGTGGTAGGGTGTGTCACTAAAAGGCCTCATGAGACACCCCCCAAGAACTGGGGGAGGGTGTGCGGCGGGCGGGGCTGAACCCAAAGTGTCTGAGCATCAACTGTCACTGAGCTGCTACCTGGACCTTTCCCACTTGGTCCTGGGGCAACCCCAAGGGTAGGGTTATTACCCCCTTTCTCATGTTAGGAAATTGGGGCCCAGAGAGGTTGACAGTCTTGAGGCAGCACAGCCGTAAACCCCCCCACCCCCTCACCCCAGGTCTGCGCCCCTGCCGCTGTGCTGTGCTGTCCTTGCCCTGAGGTACAGGAGGCTGAGTCCCCTTGCCCACTCCCTGCCCCCCTCCCCTCTGCCTAACCCCCCTCAGGGGAGGCAGGATTGGCAATCATGAGGAAGGCTCGCCTTGCGGCCTGGAGAAGCCCACGTCTACGAAATCCTCCCCAGCACCAAGCATCGCTGACACCGCACCTGTGAGATCTGGAGAGAGCCGGCCTCCTGCCCTGTGGGGACAGTGGCTGCTTCCTCTTGGGACCACAAGGCCTCTTTTTCTTCTTGGAGGGGGCACGGCTCCTCAGAGAGCTGGTGCTGGGACTGTGCTGGGGGCTCCCTGTCCAGTGAGGACTGGGAGAAGGAGGAGGCAGGCAGGAGCAGATTGTGGGGCGCTAGGATGGAGAGTGCCAGGTGAGCCCCGGCAGTGGGGCTGGTGACGGGCAGGCGCTGCCTCCGTGGGCCTCTGGGGGGGCCGGGTGTGCTGGGGTCAGGCTGTCCGGAGACCCCAGCTGCACCAGCATAGGTACCCCTGGGCTCTGAAGCAAAGAGCACTCTGTGCACATGATGTGTCATAACATTGTGTACCTGAGACCTATATGATTCTGTTCATCGATGTCACCCCAATATAGTGGCACCTCGAGATACGAGTGCCCTAACATACGAGGTTTTTGAGATACGAGCCGTCGAGTGAGCGATTTTTGCTTTGAAATACGAGCAACAGTTGAGATAGGAGTGATCGCGCGGATCGGCCGGCTGCACACGACCCACCATTTTACCGCGACTCGAGAATCTCATAGTTTCCCACGCCTCAAGGTTATGGAACGAATTAAACTCGTATCTCGAGGTGCCACTGTACAATCAATAAAAAGATGGAGAGGAGAGAGAGAGAGAGAGAACCTTTCATTCCTCCCACAGACACAATCTTGTGCTTCTGTTGACATAGGAATTCTGGATTCTGGTCACCATGTGGTTGTCTTTTCTTTCCTGAAGAATCAGAGCCACAGCTAAGTGCCCCTCCCCCTGTCACCTCGCTTCTCTGGCTCCCCTTCTCCTCGTTGATAACTGAGCAGGACAATACTCTCCCCCTCTGATCGCTCCGAGAACGGGAAGAGTTGGCATGTATGGCAGTAATTAGCTCAGGGGAAGGCACAGTGTAAAGCTAAATAAATATTGGTTTTTCTCTCTTCCTTCACCTTTGTTGTCTCAAACACACACACACACACACACACACACACACACACAGCAAACCACGCACCTCACCCATAAATCTGCGCTCAGAGTTAACTTAGAAAATGAGCGGAGCGCCGAGGCTTTTAGAGGACCGACATTCCTCAGGTTATCCAAAACCATCACCATACATCTTCGGGAATGTCACCTTGCCCCCGGCGCGGAAGACAGGAACCCGAGCAGGCACTTTGGGGGAACAGTCTTGGATTGGGCAGGGAGAAGCTGCAGAGACCAGACTCCCCGCCGCAGGGAGGGGGGGCGCCTTTCAGAGAGGTCGCTAGGGCACAGTGGTCACTCGCTTGTCATTCTGTCCTCAGTGTTTCTCCAGGTTAATTTCAGGAGGAGGATACCCGGGAAATGCAGTCAATGTGATCAAAGCAGGGATCCCACTCATGGCCATTTTGGCATGGACTTGAGGAGGGGGACAGATCAGTCCAGAGCCATTCATACTGTACCTCTCAGAGTCTCTCAGACTCTGCTGGAGGCCACTGCTGTCACTGTTTGCATGGTGACAGGCTTTTTTTTTTTAATTTTCTAGTATTTTTTTAATATATTTTATTGATTTTTCACAGAGAGGAAGTGAAAGGGATAGAAAGTCAGAAACATCGATGAAAGAGAGACATCGATCAGCCGCCTCCTGCACACCTCACACTGGAGATGTGCCCGCAAGCAAGGTACATGCCCCTGACCGGAATCGAACCCGGGACCCTACAGTCCACAGGCCGACGCTCTATCCACTGAGCCAAACCGGTCTCGGCTAATATTCTAGTATATTTTTATTGATTTCAGAGAGGAAGGGAAAGGGAAAGAGAGAGAGAGAAACATCAGTGATGAGAGAGAATCATTGACTGGCTACCTCCTACACGCCCCACACTGGGGATAGAGTATCGAGCCTGCAACCCAGGCATGTGCCCTGAGTGGGAATTGAACTGTGACCTCCTAGTTCATTGGTCGACATTCAACTACTGGGCCACACTGGCCGGGTGTGGTGGCGGCAGGTCTGAAAGGTGTGCTGAGCCCACCACCACAGCTTCCTCAGGAGCCCATCACTGTTGAGTGGTTTACATGTTGACTGGCTATTTTCAGTGCATAGGTCCTTTAGTAATTTTAGAGAATTCTTCACCTTCTATTATCTCATCAAATATTATTTCTCAGCCCCCTCTTTCTGAAGCTCCTATTAGGCATGTATTGGCTCTTCTCACTCTTAATTGCTATTGTATATGTTTCATTCTTATTTCTCTGGGTGACTTCCCAAGTTTTTTAATATATTTTATTGATTTTTTACAGAGCAGAAGGGAGAGGGATAGAGAGTTAGAAATATCGATGAGAGAGACATCAATCAGCTGCCTCCTGCACGCCTCCTACTGGGGATGTGCCTGCAACCAAGGTACATGCCCTTGACCGGAACCGAACCTGGGACCCTCCAGTCCGCAGGCTGATGCTCTCTCTATCCCCTGAGCCAAACCGGTTTTGGCGTCTTCCCAAGTTTTATTTCTCACTTGGTCATTTTCTGATAATGCCAAACCATTCATTGAGATTTAAAAGTTGCCATAACTTCCTTTACTTATTTCGAAAGGTTTTCTATTTTAAGGCTCCCTCCTTTTTTTTGCATCTTGCAATATCATGTGTCTCAGACTTGCTTTTTAACGTATTTTAAGATGAATTATCCCATAGTCTCTATTTAGCTATGGGGTGACTTGCAGTTTATAGGAACCTAAGAGCCGAAACTGGTTTGGCTCAGTGGATAGAGCATCGGCCTGTGGACTGAAAGGTCCCCGGTTCGATTCCACTCAAGGGCATGTACCTTGGTTGCGGGCACATCCCCTGTAGGGGTCGTGCAAGAGGCAGCTGATTGATGTTTCTCTCTCATCGATGTTTCTAATTCTCTATCCCTCTCCCTTCCTCTCTGTAAAAAAATCAATAATAATAAAAAAATATAGGAACCTAAGAGAATGTGGTTGCTTGCTCGTGTGTTTGGTAATTTCAGATGATGAGCACATCTTTAGCAGGAACACGTGGGAACTGCAACTCTCGCGTGACCTGGGGTGAGAGCACGTTTCTCGGAGAGCATTTCTGTGTCTGCCTCTGCCAGGAGCCCCCCCAGGAGGGAGTCAGCACTGGGAGCAGAAATAAAAAACCCAACCCAGTCGCTGTCCCCATGCTAATTATGGAAATTTGTTTTAATCCAACACTCGGAGGCCTTTGAGGGGCTCCAATTTTGTGTGTAAATGTCATCCAGATCCCAGGCTCCACCCCCAAGTTCCTGGTCAGATTTGGCCTCTTACCTCCACCGGAAGTTCCACTCTCCCTCCTGCAGCCCCGGGCAGTGGAGGTACAGCCACTGCTCCTGCTGTTCTATTTTTAAGTTCCCTCTTTGTTGCCGGTCCTTAGAGAAAGCCCTTATTTTCTTGCAATCATCATCATCATTAGCAGCAGCATCACCGCGGCTAACATTTATTGAGCCCTTGTACTCTGTGCAAAGCCCTGCTCTAATTGCTTTCTCTGAAGTAGCTCATTCAACCCGCCTTAACAACACCAGGAGGCAGATGCTGTAATTATCCCCATTTCACAGATGATACCATTACAATTTCCTTTAAAGAAAAAGCACTCCCTATTGGAAAACAAAACAAAACAAAACAAAACAACAAGTCCTAAATATTTGGGTAATAATTTCCTAGAAAAGAAAGAAGAATCAATTCATCAAAGCAATGGGTTTTCCAGGGTTCACATAGGGAGGTCACATCAGAGTCAGGACCCGCACCCCGGTGTTCTTACTCTCAGCACGGCGCCGTGTGACTGTATGAAGGGTATTTCTCCAATGGCGTTCTAGTGACTTCTTACACTGTGGTCAGGATTTGATTGGCCGAGGAAAACTCGGGGATGGGGATGGCGTCCTCAAAGTAAAGTTACTTCGTTGCTTTTTCTGATCTCTACCTGTCAGCTGATCTTTCTAACCTGCCTGGTCCTGGGAAGGTAGCAGAAGGGGACTTACCAATGGATCCCAACATTTTTATGGGAAGTGGATGTTCTATTTTTGTCTTCCAAGGGAGGCATTTCCTATAAATGCAGACATATTTATAAACACACATGGAGCAATCTCTCAATGAGAAGTATTAAAGTTCCCGTGGACTGCCTCCCTTGATATGACTTGTTTGAAAAAAATATTGTATCTAATGAAATCCTCTAAATAGCATCTGGATTGTATCTTGAAATTGCACTGCTAGTTTTAAAGAGAATTATGATATAAAATGAGCAGAAACAGGAGGATGCAGGCTCCTTCCGCCACCTCTTAGTCCTGAAGGATTCTCTCTCATCATTTGGGAAGATGACTGACCTGAAACAAAAGATAGGACCAGTCAGAAAGGGAGAGATGGGGAACCAGTAGTTCTTGGGACATGAAAGGTCTAATCAGGCAGGAAAGAGTTGGGAGGGGTCTGACACAGCCTCTATCTGAGACAAAGAAGGCAAAGAAGCCGCCAGAGTGCATAAGTGGCTTCCTGTCTTAGGAGGAAGCTCTCAACTCCGTGTGCCCCACTGAGTTCAGTCAAGTGCAGAGCCTACAGATACCCTCACCTCTCCCTGGGCAGGGACAGGATGCAGGAGGGCCATGCGACATCTCCAGGGTTCCCTGCTAGGGTGGATATTTGCATTCCTACCTCCATCAATTTCTGTCTCATCAACTGCATTGATTGCTTCTTCTGGACTCAAAACCTCTGCTCCAAACAAACCACCCAAGTTCAATGTGCTGCCTTCCTGACTTTGCCAACGTGCTTTCTAACTCAGGCATCATTCTTTTTATTTTCACCTCCTATACATATTCACCAAATCACATATTCCACCTCCTACATGACAGTGGTCTTCTCGTTTGTTGCCTTTATAAACCTGCATGGACTCATCTCCACCTATGCTATGCATGGAAGCTTCTGGCCTGAAGTATGGAGCTTGGGACCATGGGTGGAAGATTAACTGGGGAAACACCCAAGGGAACGGTTGGGGCGGCTAAAGTGACCTGGACCTTGTTTCCTGTGGTGGTTATACAAATGTATACAATTGCCAACCTTCATGGACTGTGTGCCTTTTAATGTGTGTTAATTAGACCTCAATGAAGTTAACTGAATCAAACAGAATTCTAATATTGGACAAGGAAGAACAGAGAACACTGAGTCTTCACAGAGTCTGGGAATCTAATCTGGAAGCAGAAGAGGGCAGGGACTACACAAAAGATGCTGACATTAAAAATGCACTTTCTAATATTTTGTTACCTGAGAGTCTCGGAGCACCTGTGGTGGTCAGGTAACTCGGCTAGGTGCTGAGTGGGGAGTAAATGACATGATCTGTGTGCTGTAATAAAGAAGACCAATTCAGAGGATGAGGGCTGTGTGAGAGCAAGAGGAGGGAACTATGGGGGACCTCACACCCAGAGAAATAGCACAAACAGCTTCCTGCAGGACATCCATTTTGAGCTCTGAGGTCAGGAGAAGTCCTCCAGAGTCACTAGCCAAAGCAATTGAGTATATTATGTGGTGTGTGTGTGTGTGTGTGTGTGTGTGTGTGTGTGTGTGTGTTTTCAGTGTCTTGAACGAGACCATGGCTCTTGAAGACCAGGGCTCTTGATCACTTAGTGACGTGGGTACCACATTTGGGTGTGGATCTAATTGAGGGGTGTGGAAGTTCATAGTGTATAATGATGCTGGGCACAGACGCTGGTGAGCATTGTGTTCAGGCACTGAACAGAGATGTTTGGATAACCGGGGTCCCTGTTTTCCAGGAGTTGGGTTCATTAACATTTTATTGGTTATTTCTGATGGTACTGGTTACCATTCAAGGAAATATCCTTTTTGGTTCAGAGACCCAATTCTTCATGGCAAACCTAAAGAAGTGTTTCTTCTCTGTTAAAACTTCCGGAACTTTCTAAGGACCAGCCTTTATCCAATTATGCCAAAGGCCATTTGCGTATCTTACGAGATCTCCTTTTCTCCCATTACTTCCGGTATCATCTTTGTAAGTTCAGACCTCTCTTCATCTTCTGTCTCTGGCCAATTAAGATCCCTCGTCTCAGCTCCATTTTGGCCCAGTTGCTTACTGGGTCATACTAATCTTAGCTCTCCTATGACCCAGTTGTTTACTGGGCCATAAGAATAGCAAACACTTAATGTGGCGTTTGCTCCGTGCCAGGCAATTGGCCTGCGTATTAACTCATCTCATCTTCACAGGAACTCTCTAATGAAGGTGCTATTATTGGACAGCATCCTCCGGGATGTCTCGCAAGCACCCCAGACTCAGCAGGTCCAAAAGTGACGCCACAATCCCTCCCCTAAAACCCGCGCCTCCGCCTTCTGTTTACACATTTCATTAAGTGACTCCGTCTTCCCACCTGGCGCTCCACCATGAAACAGCAATCACCTTTGACCTCTTCCCACCTGTATTTAACCACGGGGGTTGCTCTACCCTGTCCCCGTTTCTCTTGGGGGAGGCAGTACCCTAGAGCCACAAAAGGGTCTGTCTTGCGGTGACAGACTGTGCGGGATTGAATCCTGCTTCTGCACTTAACGGCTGCGGGCCCTTATCAAAGTTCAAGTCTCTGAGCCCCGGTCCCTTTGAGAGAACTGAGTGACTTAAAGCACGGAATGCACTTAGCACAGCACTGCGTCTGAGAGCTGCATGGGAACATAGTCATGAAAGATTTCATCCGCCTCCCTTCCCAGTGAGCGGACATGAAAAAGAACCAGACAACTGGTGACAGACAGACCCGGGAATCCATCCCAGTCCGTAGCCACTCACTCTGTGTGCGACTTTCCCTGCAGATAACAGAGATAATACCCCCCACCCACAGGCCATTGTGAGCAATACCTGGAATCTCTTTTAAATATCTTTTATTTTTTACAGGGAGGAAGGGAGAGGGATAGAGAGAAACATCGATGAGAGAGAAACATCGATTAGCTGCCTCCTGCACACCCCCTGCTGGGGATGTGCCCACAACCAAGGTACATGCCCTTGAGGGGAATCGAACCCGGGACCCCTAAGTGGGCAGGCTGATGCTCTATCCGCTGAGCCAAACCAGTCAGGCCTGGGATCTCTTAATAAAGCCCCTAGGACAACTCCGGCCATAGAGCAGACCCTCCATGAGTGTGGTTCCGCCTCTCCCTGCTCACTACTGTTCCACAGCACAACCCACGTCTAAGACGGAAGTCGTCAGGTCCCCGGGTGACACCTGGCACCTTGGAGGGAAAGAGGCAACAACTTGGCACATGTGCCAGCTCTGCCAGGAGCTCCAGGATTAGCATCACAGTCCTTGCTTCTCTCTGAGAGCCCCTTCTTTCTCACTTTTTACCCTTTTTTTAAAGATCCGAGTGTCCAGTTGGTCTCTCAATCATGGCCTGTATTGCAGCTGGGCACCATGTTCAGTGCTCACATTCCAGAAGAAGGGCATTCTCTGGTTCTTCTTCCCACTTTACAGCCAGAGAGCGCTTTCGCCTCCTGATTTCAGGCGGAGTCAGTGGGGCCTGGGCATAAGGCCCCGAATAAGCACAGGGCTGGCCTCACCCCTTCGGAATGAGGACCAGGCAAAGGGTGGAAGAGGTGGGATAGGCCAGCCACCTCATGGAGGGGGAGAGGTTGGCGCCCAGTGCAAAATGCAGCGGTGGGACCTTTGTTCACAAATCGCTAAGCTTTTCAGGATGGCAATACAGTGGTACCTCGAGATTCGAGTGCCCTAACATACGATATTTTTGAGATACGAGCCATCGAGCGAGCGATTTTTGCTTTGAAATATGAGCAACGTTTGAGATAGGAATAATCGCGCGGATCGGCCGGCTGCACACGACCCACCAGTTTACCTCGACTCGAGTGTCTCATAGTTTCCCACGCCTCAAGGTTATGGAACGAATTAAACTCGTATCTCGAGGTACCACTGTAGTAGAGCATGGCCCAAATCCATGGCCCTTCTGAGCTTGGGATGGGGGGGTCATAGGGGGCATCTACCAGGCACCCCACCATGGTGGGGGAGATCTGCTGTTTTTCCCACAGGACCCCTCCGCCTTCCCTTGGATGCTTGCAAACAGCCCCCACACCCTCCTCTTCAGCCTTGGCATCTTTCCCCCTCCGCCCCACTCCCATATCAGAGAATTTGATTACCTGAAGGCAGTCCCTCCATCAGCCGTCTGATCTCTCTTCCACCAAAAAGTCCCCTTTTCAAATCCCCGATTTATCAGATTCTGCTTCTCTATGGCTGTCACTCCTTCTCCTTCGAGAACAAAGATGCTCAGGATGAGGATGTGCTGAGTTTGGAGAGGGAGCACTTAGTAATTGCTCAGTTAGTTCCACCCCCAGGGGCGCTGGACAGAATTCTCCCGTTTCATCTCTAAAGCCACGTTAGCGGTCGTTGCTGTGATCACTCCGTTTTACAGGTGAACGCACAGATTTAAGGAGGTGGAGGATCTTGTCCAGGATGGTGCAGTGAGCAAGGGGTGGGGCGGGGGGCGGAACCCCGCTCTGGATTCCAGGGCAGGGGAGACTGCTAGCGCGCTTGGAGAGATGGGAAACCCGCTGAGACAGTGACTACCAAGGACACAGCAAACAAAGAAGGAGAAGCTGACTGCCTTTCTGATGAGAAGCTGGAATACCATTAACATGTCAGTTTTTCCTGAGTGGCTTTATAGTTTTAAGGCAATTCCGAGCACAGTGCTGATAGTGTGTGTGTGTGTGTGTGTGTGTAAGTAATGGCTGTCAGGGGAGAATAATGTTCACTTTTGGCCATACCTTCCCCCTTCTCCCCCCCGCAAAAGAAAGAAACAGACCCCGAGAGAAACCGATTGGAGGGTGGGAGGCTCAGCCCTACAGATTTTAAGTCATTTCACCAAACGGCAGACAAACTGTGGCATTCTGGCATCACAATCAATAGATTGATATATGCCACAGAATGAATTGCCCAGAAGAGGTCTTACGAAATATATGGATTTGGGGCCTGAAGATGACCATTTCAGAAACCAGTTAGGAAAGAAAGGGGTGGTCAATAAGTGTTGTAGTCTTTATAATAGCCTAAAATCTATGTCGAGCCAACTCCAACAAAATTATAGTTAGATCACAGAGCAGAAATTAAAATACGAAACCAGGAGAACTCCAAGTCAATCTGCATGGGGATGCCAGATGGAGAAGGGCTGTCTGTGTCCAAAAGCAAGGGCAGGAGGGAAGAAAGGCTGAGGAATCTGGCAGCCTGAAAATTAAGTCCGTCTGCATGTCAAACGTACAGTCATCCGGGCAAATAATGTTATCAGGACAACAGACCGCTAATGTCGTTAGCACGTAACGAACTTCAAAAATCAGTAAGGAAACAAATATCTCAATAGTCACACCAGCAAAGGATCTAAAGAACTAGTTAAAATATGTTAATAATCAAGGAACGTCACAAAAACTTGCCATCACTTTTCATCAAAGGGATTTAAATTAATGCGAGATTGAAATGTGCCTGGTTTTGCCTCCCAGATTGGCAAAGGTTAGAAAAATGTTAACTCCATCTCTTAGCAGCGGGTATTCTTAAACACTACTGTTGGAAAAGCAAGCTGAAAAGCAGTTTGGCGGCGTGCAACAAAGGTGGAAAATACCTCCTCCACTTTACCCGTTTCTCATATTTATAGGATTAAGTCCTAGGGCGGTTAGACTATAACTAATAAAAGGTTTTTCTAAAGGGCTATTTGTTGCAGCATTCCACAAAACAAAACAAAAAAAGGAGTGAAAATAACCTAAATGCCCAGCCTGGGTAGAAGAGTTACTTAACAGTGACTCTGATGCCAATGCTGAAGTCACACGCTCATTCATTCAACAAAACCGGTTCTAATTTAGCCCGTTTGGCTCAGTGGCAATAGTTTTCAACTTTTCTCATGCCGCGACCCTTTAATACTTATTCCTCATGTGGTAGTGACCCCCAACCATAAACTTATTTTTATTGCTACTTCATAACTGTAATGTTGCTGCTGTTATGAATCGTAATGTAAATATCTGTGTTTTCCGATGGTCTTAGGCTCTACAGCAGTGGTTAGCAGGGTCGCCTAAGACCATCAGAAACACAGACATTTACATTACGGTTCATAATAGCAGCAACATTACAGTTATGAAGTAGCAACAAAAATAATTTTATGGATGGAGGCCACCACAACATGAGGAGCTGTCTTAAAGGGTCGCGGCATGAGAAAGGTTGAGAACCACTGGATAGAGCGTTGGCCTATGGACTGAAGGGTCTCAGGTTCAATTTCAGGCAAGGGCACAGGCCCCGGTAGCGGGCTCCATTCTTAGTAGGGGGTATGCAGGAGGCAGCCATTCAATGATTCTCTGTCATTATTGATGTTTCAGTCTCTTTCTCCCTCTCCCTTCCTCTCTGAAATCAATAAAAATATATTTAAAAAAAAAAAAAGGCAAAACGGTTCTAACGCCTTTGAGCCAAACAACAGAAGTCCTGCCCTGTGAGGCTTTCTGTTCTTGTGGAAAGAACAGAAATGAAAGCATAACATAAAAAATGATAGTAAAGGTAGGAAGGTGAGATAGGGGATTGGCAATGGGCAGTGGCAAAGGAGGAGGAGGTAGGGTGCGATTTTACAGTGGATGATCAAACGTGGCCTCACTTGGAAGGTGTCATTTGAAAAAATGCACAAGCTGAAACCGGTTTGGCTCAGTGGACAGAGTGTCGGCCTGTGGTCGGAGGATCCCGGGTTCGATTCCAGTCAAAGGCATGTACCTTGGTTGCAGGCACATCCCCAGTTGGGGGCGTGCAGGAGGCAGCTGATGGATGTTTCTCTCTCATCGATGTTTCTAATTTTCTATCCCTCTCCCTTCCTCTCTGTAAAAAAAAATCAATAAAATATATATATTTTTAAAAATGCACGAAAGTACCAATAGAGTAAGCTTTGGGGTCATCTGTAAGGAGAGAAAAGCATTCCGTAGAGAGAAAAAGGGCTGCAAGGTCCCTGACACAGGAACTTGTCTGATGTATTCCAGAAAAGCGGGCAGGGCCCAGCCAGCGTGGCTCAGTGGTTGAGCATCGACCTATGAACCAGGAGGTCACGGTTCAATTCCCGGTCAAGCCATAGGCCCGGATTGCAGGCTTGATCCCCAGTGTGTGGCAAGCCAGGTGGCAGCCGATCAATGATTCTCTCTCATCATTGATATTTCTGTCTCTCCATTTCCCTTCCTCTCTGAAGTCAATACAAATATATATACATTAAAAAAAAAAGCAAGCAGGGGTGTGGGAGATGAGAAGGACAGGAAGGGAAGGCAAGAGGCGGGACAGAGATGTCCCTACCTAGGGGTAGGTCCTTGTAGGCCACTGTAGAGACGTCTGCTTTCACACCAGGTGAGTGGATATCCATTGCAACTTCTGAGCAGAGGAGGGACATGAAATGACTCATGTCCTCGAAGGATGGCTCTGTTTTCTCTGTTGGCCTGAGACTCCAGAACAGTGGTTCTCAACCTTCCTAAGGCCATGACCCTTGCATACAGTTCCTCATGTGGTGGTGACCCCCAACCATGAAATTTTGCCACTGTTATGCATCGTGATGTAAATATCTGCATTTTCCGATGGTCTTAGGCGACTCCCAAAGGGGTCACGACCCACAGGTTGAGAACCGCTCCTCCAGGGTGACGAGAGTGGGAACAGAAGACTTTTTAGAAGATAACTTTCCAATAATCCAGGAAGTAGGTGAGGGTGGAAGAGACCGAGGTGGAAAGACAGATGCGGTGGGTAGTTTAAAGGCACAAGCCCCCGGGATTTCTTGAAGGATTGGCTGGCAGTTAGCGGCGAAAGACAGGAGGCAGGCTGACCTACAGGGTGTCAGCCGTGACCTGGCACTGTCGTCGACCCACAGGTTGAAAACTGCTAGCAAGGTCGCCTAAGACCATCGGAAAACAGATATTTACATTATGATTCATTAACAGGAGCAAAATGACAGTTATGAAGCAGCAACGAAAATAATTTTATGGTGGGGGGTCACCACAACATGAGGAACTGTATTAAAAGGTCACAGCATTCAAAAAGGTTGAGAACCACTGGTCAGTAAGATGAGCGGGAAAACCGTGGTCAGGGAAGCCGGCAGCCGCTCTTCATTGAGCAGGTTGACTTTGAGGTGTCTCTCAGCCAGTCGAGGAGAGATTCCGAGGAGACCGTTGGTTGTGGGGGGCTGGGGCTTGGGGCAGAAGGCTTTCCTGCAGGATTGACGTATCTGGAAGTCTTCAGCATGCACAGGCTATTGGAGGCCATCAGCCCAGGTGAGATCCCAGAAAGGCAGATGGATACAAAAGGAAGCTGCCACAGTTGCAAGCCACAGACACCCCCACCGCCCCCCGTCCCCCCACTCTGAGAGAGCAGTGACTATTACAGCTCCATCGGGGAAGATATTTTTTCTGCAGTGAACACATTTTACCTGTATGATGAAAGCAAGTGGAAATTGGAAATAAATAAATACAGCGGTACCTCAAGATACGAGTTTAATTCATTCCGTAACCTTGAGGCGTGGGAAACTATGAGACGCTCGAGTCGCCGTAAACTGGTGGGTCGTGTGCAGCCGGCCGATCCGCGCGATGACTCCTATCTCAAATGTTGCTCGTATTTCAAAGCAAAAATCGCTCACTCGACGGCTCGTATCTCAAAAATCTCGTATGTTAGGGCACTCGTATCTCGAGGTACCACTGTAAATAAATAATGAGTTAAGGAAGAAAAGGAGGGAGAGAGAGGGAGGGAAGGAAGGAAAGAAGAAAGAGAAGGAGGGAGGGAGGGAGGGAGGGAAGGAAAGAAGAAAGAGAAGGAGGGAGGGAGGGAAGAGAAAAGAAAAAGAGCAGCACGCAGAATCCCGGGCAGTGAGTGCGTTTGACGGAGGGAAGGGTCCATGGAAGGCAGGGTCGGGGCCCGGGCTGAGCAGGGTGGGGGCTCAGATGCCTGCGTTGGCGTGTGTGTCCCCAGATCCCATCTCGTCTCCCGGAGCCGCTGCCGGCGGCCTCTTCAGCACAGCCTGCGCTAGGCGTTGAACGGGTCTTTGTGCGAGAAAATAAGATGTCAGGCCGTTGGGTGTGTAATTATGAAGAAATGAAAATGTTTAGGGTCATCAAGGAGAAAATCGTTGAGTACACGTTCTAAAAATAAACTGCACCAGGCCACCCACGCGAGGGGAAGAGAGAGAGAGAAGATGACAATCCAGCTCCGCACAAAAGGGTGTTGTCACTTCACGTTACCAAGTTCACTGTCGAACCGTTTCCTTTATTGTCCGCCGGCTTAGCTGCGTGGCTCAGCCCGGCCTGTCTCCACTCAGCCTCCGCCATTAAGCAAAGTCCAAATGTCAAATGCCTCATTAACATTTCCCGCCACCGGGAGCAATTGTGTCTCAAGTGATTTTCCCCTAACTTCTCCAGGTCCAATTCATTCGTTTCTGTTTCTTTTTTCTAGACAACCGATCTCTGAAAAACGTTTCTCTCTCCCTTTCTGCATATTATTATCCTTTCTCTTTTCAAAAGTGTGTACTACAGGAGGTGGCCAGACCCTCTGCTCTTTGTATTCACAAGCCTGACGCAGGCCCGTTCCCCTAACTTTGGAATCAATTTAAAAAATATATTTTTTATTGATTTTTTTACAGAGAGGAAGAGAGAGGGATAGAGAGTTAGAAACATCGATGAGAAAGAAACATTGATCAGCCGCCTCCTGCACAGCCCCGACTGGGGATGTGCCCGCAACCAAGGTACATGCCCTTGACCGGAATCAAACCTGGAATCTTTCAGTCCGCAGGCCGACGCTATATCCACTGAGCCAAACTGGTTTCGGCTGGAATCAATTTAAATCTGAGACATAGATTAAGACATTGACTGAGCAAATGCCACCTTTAGGAGTTGCATATCAACCCTATACCTTCCCATAGAGTTGTCTGCTGGTCCACGCTGGTCCGTGGTCACCCCATGTCTACTCCCTAAAGGAGACATTTGACACCACATTGCTCCCATCCCTCTACAGCAGCGGTTCTCAACCTGTGGGTCGTGACCCCTTTGGGGGTTGAGCGACCCTTTCACAGGAGTCACCTAAGACCTACGGAAAATGCAGATATTTACATCACGATGCATAACAGTAGCAAAATTTCACGATTGGGGGTCACCACCACATGAGGAACTTGTATGTAAGGGTCGCGGCCTTAGGAAGGTTGAGAACCACTGCTCTACAGTGATCATGCCAGCTGCCACAACCTCAACTGTTTCCCGTGGCCAACAGATATAAGGTGTGGTGGTGTGAGGTGAAATTTTACTGATGTAATCTCATTTACATTTATTAAAAGGGGCTCCTTAATTTGTGAAGCAGAAGAATTCCTAGAATCACACTTAATAAACGTGTTGTTGTTGGTGGTGGTGGTGGGGGTTTAATGATAAAGAGCAAACCCCGTTTGTGCATGAAATTAGGCCAAGTCCTTCAGGAAGGTTCATAACAACTGAGAAAAGGGGGATTATGAGATATGTGGTTATTGGATAAAGAATCGGCCACCCCAAACACAGTGGCTTAGTCAGGGGAGAATTCTGTTTCTCTCTCACCTGATGTGTCTGAAGTACATAGGCTCAGTCCCCATGGTGACTCTGTCATCTCCAGTGTGTGTTCCAGTTATCACCAGTTCCCAGCTGGGAAAGTGGAAGAAGAAATATAGGACCAGTAACATACATCCCCTTTGCTCATATGCCATTGGCTCAAACTGAGTCACATGACTACACTGTTACAAGAAGCCTGAGACATGTAGTCTGTTAAGTGCATTGCTGGATGCACAACTAAAGTGGAAAATGAGAGAAGTTGTTTCTGTTAGGGAAAGAGAGGAAAATTGCTTTCTAAAAGGTTCCCTTTGTTTTGTAGGGTTTCCATAACAAATAACCACAAACTCGGTGGTTTAAAGCAGCAGAGATGTGTTTTCTCACAGTTCTGGAGGCTAGAAGTTCAGAATGAAGGTGCTGGCAGGGCTGGCTCCTTTGAACTTTCAGGAACATGTGTCCCCACCTGTGTTTTACCTCCTGGTGGTCATCAACAACCCTTGGTGTTCTCGGCTTGTGGACATAGCATTGTAATTTCTACTTCTGTCTTTACATGGTCTGCTCCTCTCTGTGTTCATGGAAATCTCGCTCCCCTTTACCTTATAAAGCTTCGAGTCATTGTACGGACCACCCTGCTCCTGTATGCCCACAGATCAGGGGTTGTATGAAGGTTGGTTTCTTGCAAGACCTCTTTCCTTGGCTTGCAGATGGCCGTGCTCTCGCCATGTCCTCACATGGTCTTTCCTGTATCACCATGTCCCTGGTGTCTGTGTGTGTCTTAAATTCCAGAATACAACAGTCAGCTTGCATTCAGGTCTACCCTCACAGTCTCATTTGAACTTAACCACTTTTTAAAAAAATATATTTTATTGATTTTTTTTACAGAGTGGAAGGGGGAGGGATAGAGAGTTAGAAACATCCATGAGAGAGAGACATCGATCAGCTGCCTCTTGCAAGCCCCATACTGGGGATGTGCCCGCAACCAAGGTACATGCCCCTGACCGGAATCAAGCCTGGGACCCTTCAGTCCACAGACAGACACTCTATCCACTGAGCCAAACTGGTTTTGGCTTAATCACCTTTTTAAAGGCCGGCTTCCCAAATATAGTCACATGCTGAGGTACTAGAGGTTGGGGCTTCCACATATGAGTTATGTATGACACACACACACACAAACCCATAGTATCTTAACTTGATTACATATGAACAGACCCTTTATCCAAATAACATCAAATGAATAGATATCAGGGTTAGACTTGAACATCAGGACACCGCTCATCCTGTTACAGAAGCTCCTAGAAGTGTCCTGCAGCCCGGCCAGTGTGGCTCAGTGGGTGGTTTGTCCTATACACTAAAAGATTGCCGATTGGATTCCCAGTCAGAACGCATGCCTGAGTTTCTGGCTCAATACCCAATAGAAAGCATGCAGGAGGCAGCTCTCACATTGATGTTTCCCTCTCTATCTCTCTTCCCCTTCCTCTCTCTCTAAAAACAAATAAGAAGCAATGGACAGACTGTCGTGCTACAGTGGGAAGGCAGGGGAAGTTGGGGAGGAGGAGCCTACAGGTCCTCAACCTGTGGGTCGCGACCCCTTTGGGGGTCGAAAGACCCTTTCACAGGGGTCGCCTAAGACCATCGGAAAATGCACATATTTACATCACGATGCATCACAGTAGCAACATTTCATGGTTGGGGGTCACCACCACATGAGGAACTGTATGCAAGGGTCGCGGCCTTAGGAAGGTTGAGAACCACTGCTATAGGAGATCAGCCGAAGGACTTGTATGCCTGTGTGTGTGGGCATAGCCAGTGGATACAGGGCAATGGGGGAAGGTGGGGAGGGGGAAGGAGGGATGGATGAGGGCATGTACTGGGGGGTAGGGAGGTTAATAGGGGGACAAATAATAATAAATAAATAAATTTTAAAAAATAAAAATAAGAACTCTTTTTTAAAAACGTATGTTAAATAAAGGAAGTATCCTGATTATGTAAGCAAGATATTTATATTTAACAACTTAGTGAGATATAAGTGGTAGTCAAGAAATTACATATAAGTTCATATACAATAAACTAGGTAAAATTTGATGTATTTGATCTACATACTCATGAATTTTGTTGAAATCAAATCACCATAAGCAAGATAGTGAACATACCTTCCCTCCTGTCATCCCAACTCCTCACCCATACAACCACTGATCTTATTTGTGTCACCATAAATTAATTTGAATTTTCTAGAGTTTTAGATAATACATATTTGTTTTTGTCTGACTTCTTTTACTCAGCATAATTATTTTGAGATTTTATTCATGATGTATCTCTCAAGTTCATTCTTTCATTTTTTTCTAGTATTTTATTGTGAGAATATACCGTACAACTATTTGTTATCCATTCACATATTGATGAACATTTGGGTTGCTTCTAGTTTTTGTTTGGTGGAAATATAGTTGGTATAGACATTCATAAATAAGTCTTTATGTGGTCATATGGTTTGAGTAAATATCTAGGAGTGTGATTGTTGGATTACATAGTAAGTGTATGTTTATCTCTTTATGAAATTGCCAAGCTCTTTTCCAATATGGTTGTACCATTTTACATTTCCTTCATATTCTTGCCAGCATTCGGAATGTTAATTATAGCCATTTTAATAGCCATATAGCAGTATCTCATTGTAGTTTTCATTTGAGTTTTCACAATGACTAATGATATTCAGCATATTTTTGTGTGCTTACTTGCTAGTGGTATATATTTTTCATGTGTGTTTGGCATTTTCATATGGGTTTTAAAATCTGCTTTTCAATTTCCACACAAAAACAACACACCTATTAGTATATGGATTGAGATGGTATTAGATCCATAAATTAATTTTGAGAGAAATTTCGTCTTAACTATAATGAGTCTTATGACTGATTAGCTGAGAATATATCTCTTTGTAGGTCTCCTTTCATTTCCTGCAGCAATGTTTTTTAATTTTCAATGAACAGGTCTTGAATATCCTTTAGCAGATTTACTCTGAAGTATTTAAATTCACGATGACTTTGTTGAATAGCATTGTTTCTTTATCATTTAAGTTTTTGATTATGTATTGCTAGTATATAGAAATTCAGTTGATTTTTACATAGAATACTCTCAGTTGTAGTAGCTTTTTTTTTTAGATTTCATCAGATATGCTGTAATGGCAATCATCATGTGTAAAATAAGTTTTACATTTTCCTTTCCAACTTGGATGCCTTTTATTTCTTCACTGGAAGCCTGGTGCATAAATTCATGCACCAGTGGAGTCCCTTGGTCTGACCAGCGATTGGGGCCATCTTGCCTAGTCATGATCAGAGCTGGCTGGCCAGGGAGGGACCATGGGAGAGTGTAAAGCCCATCTCGCCCAGTTTCAGCAAGCTAACTTATTGGTTGGAGTGTTTGCCCCCTGGTGGTCAGTGTGCATCATAGCCACTAGTTGAGCAGTCAACTGAAAGGTCAACCCATGGTCAGAAACTTAGCATATTATGCTTTTATTGTATAGGATCTTTCCTTATTGCATTGGCTAAAATTTCCACCACAATAGTGAATGGAAGTCATGGAAGCAGATATCCTTGTCCTGTTTCTGATTTTATAGGAGAAGCATTCCATCTTTTACTTTTAGATATGCTGATAGCTATAAGGTTTTCTTTTTTAAATAAATTTTATTGATTTTTTACAGGGATAAAGGGAGAGAGATAGAGTTACAAACATTGATCAGGTGCCTCCTGCACATACCCTACTAGGGATGTGCCCTCAACCAAGGTACATGCCCTTGACTGGAATCGAACCTGGGACACTTCAGTCTGCACGCCGATGCTCTGTCCACTGAGCCAAACCATTTAGGGCAGCTATAGGGTTTTAATAGATGTTCTTTATCAGAGCGAGGAAGTTTTCTTCTTAATTTACTGCAAGGTTTTTTTCTGTAGCCAAGAATGATTGTTAGATGTTGTCAAATGTTTTTTTTCTCTATTAGGATAATCAAATGCTTTTTTATTTTAGTTTGTTAATATTGTGTCTTACATAATTTTGATTTTTCTAAATATTAAACCAACCTTATTTTCCCAGAATAAAACTTACCTGGTACTTATGTATTCTTTCAATATATTGTTGACTTCAGTTTAATAAAAAAATTATTTTAGAGTAGTTGCACGTATTGTTCATGAGGATATCAATCTGTAATTTTATTTTTTAAACGTCTCTATAATTTTGCTGTCAGGATATGCTGGGCTCATAGGGTGAAGTGGAAATTATTTCCTTTTTTTCAATCTCCTGGAACAGTGGTTCTCAACCTTCCTAATGCCACGTCGTAACTGTAGCAATGAAAATAATTTTATGGTTGGGGGTCACCACAACATGAGGAACTGCATTAAAGGGACGTGGCATTAGGAAGGTTGAGAACCGCTGTTCTGGAAGAATTTGTTGACATTATTTCTTTCTCAAATCTTTGGTGAGATTCACCATGGAAAGCCATCTGGGCTTACCTGTTTCTTTGTGGAAGAGTCTGTATCTACAAATTCAATTTTTTTTCCATCTTATTTTTAAGGTTTATCAGGTGAGATTAGTGTAATGTTTAGTTTTGGGCCCCACTACTCAGGCAAGAAACTTACGAGAACGAAACTCGGGGCCTTACAAATCCTAGGTTTCTCTGTCTGGTGCTCTTCCTGGCCCTGTGGGAGCTGCTCACCATTCCCTCCAACCTTCTGGAAGGTTCTCTCTCTCTAGACATTGGTAGTTTTGCCGCACATGCAATGACTACTGTGCCCAATGCTCAAGAGGACCTTCTACAGGCCTCTGCGTTCTCTCTCTGCTCAGGTCACCCCGTCCTGGTATTCTGTTCTGAGAACCATAGCTGCCTTCGATTTCCCTGGTCTCTCACCAGCTCAATGCAGGGAGTCCCCTCCGTTCTGCCTGATTACCGCTCACTGCACAGACTGCAGGCAGCCAGCCAGGGCAATTGCAGGGCTCACCCCATTTGTTCCTCTCCTCCCAGGGATCACCATCTTCCACTGCCTGGTGTCTATTCCCCTGAAATCCACCGCCCCCTATATTTTCCCTGTCTTGTGGCTGTTACTGTTTCAGATGAAAGGGCAACCCGGTGCCTGTAATTCCATCTCGGCCAGAAGCAGAAACCACACTGTGCTTTTGAATTTAGGGGAAACCACGCAGTGTTATCCTGGAGAGGCAGCTGTTGGGCTGTGCTGCACCCCTAATGTCAGAGAAACACTCAGGGAGAAGAGCAGAGACAGAGCTCCCAGTAGTCCATAGCAGTTCAAACTGCAAGGTCACATGGAAGGTGCTTGGAACAGAAGCAGGAGCCTCTGTAATCTGCAGGTTTTACTTGTGAGAGTGGTCCTTGTCTTAGGAGGGCCAGGTCAGAGACATGATATGTCTCTGGATGGTCCCCTAAGTACTTCAGAAACTTGACAACAAACTGCCTCATACCTGTCCTTGCAAGCTAACCGCGCCATCATTTGCTAAGTAAGGAGGCGTTTATGAAGGCCGAAATGACCTTGTTTATTTTAGGCGTTCTATTGTGCTTCACCAGTGCTAATGGG
The DNA here is from genome assembly GCA_011751065.1 of Lasiurus cinereus. Lineage (NCBI taxonomy): Eukaryota > Metazoa > Chordata > Mammalia > Chiroptera > Vespertilionidae > Lasiurus > Lasiurus cinereus. The sequence continues at coordinate 22,552,764 of JAAGEH010000417.1, forward strand.
AATTGAACAGCCAAATCATCATGCATGTGTCACATCCACTGGGAAACCCATTCCCCGAAATCCAAGTGGAAAGGATCAATTTGAGGAGACACTCAGAAAGTGGCAGGTTGCAAGTCATTGAAAAGTACTCTGTTCTGCACGTGCCCTGATGATGGACTCCCTTTTTGGCAAGGTGTTGTTCTTACTGAGGTTTATGTTCACCTTCAGAACGTTTTTGCTGTACACTGTCTTAAAAACCTTTGCAGAAGGAAACAGGCCAACCACCCTCATATTTCAGTGGGAGCTTCCTTGGAGCAAAGAAGCATGATGATTCAAAAATGTAGATGACAGACACAGGCTACAGATACTACTGCTTAGGTTGACATGGCTTTATTTGTTTGTTTACTTATTTATTTTCATCCTCACAGAGGATTTTTTTTTCCATTGATTTTAGAGCAAGTGAAAGAGAAAGGGAAAGACAGAGAGAAACATCAATGTGAGAGAAATACATCTATTAGTTACCTTCCTGCATAAGCCCTGACCAGGACTTGGGTCAGGGAGGAGCCTGCATCCCAGATATGTGTCCTTGATCGGAATCGAACCTGGGACCCTTGAGTCTGCAGACTGATGCCATAAATACTGAGCCAAACCAGTTAGGGCTGACAGGTTTCTTATGAGGGTTAAATGGGTAGTCTATCATAAGCACTTAATAATTATCATCTTTTTCTTCTTTGTGTGTACATAGCAATACTTCCCTCTTTAGAGTTAATGGGAAATGTATTTCTCTCCTATGGAAAAATTATTACACATTAAAGCAATAATTCAAGAACTAGAAAGAATTGTAGAAAATATATTTTAAAACACATAATGCTGTTGCCCCACCAAAAAACAAACAAACAAACAAACAAAAAAACCCTCCTCACAAATTGGGATAGGTGACCCAGGAAATCCAGAAGAACCCAGAAAATCAGCACAATACCTCTGATCAGCTCCCAGAAGACTACAGGGGAGTCCTCTTTTCTTCATGCTCTGATGCTACCCTTGCCTCTCAGACTTCAGCTTAGCACAGTGGCTCCAGAGGCAAAGATTCCTGGGATAGATTCCTCGCTCCTCCTGCTACTGGCTGGATGGCCTTGGACAAGCCACCTAAACTTTCTGAGCCCATTTTCTCATCCAAAACACGGAGATAATAATTCTTTTTCCATTAGCTTTTTGTGATCATAAAATAAGATGTTTATGATAGATTTAGCACATTATTTGGCATGGTAGATGCTTAATTAATATTAAATACGCATATGGCTGAGTCAAACATGCCTGGATTTGAGGCCCAACTCCATGTGCCAAAGAACTGTGATCCTTGGCCAGTTACTGAACTTCCATAACTACCCTTTCAATCTCTTAATCTGCACAATAGGGACTACACTGCCTCTCTCTTAGGGCTGGGATAGGATTGAAGAAAATCATGCTAATCACTTATTTACATGCCTGAAGAGCACCAAATACAATGTTTGGCATACAGTCATTGTCTACTAAAAAACAACAGTTGCAAGTACAATTATAATTACTTTATTATTCTTTAAATCCCTTGGTGTCTGTGTCAACACCACCATGTGTTTCAGTGATGTTCTCCAAGGTTCTAGACAGTGAAATCAGCTCACTGCACTGTAGTCTACATCTCTAGTCATCCTCACCCACAACTACAATCAGTAACACGACAACGTGCCCGCTGCCAGGCTGCCAAGGGGAGATTTGGTGAGATTCCCTTGATATGGTCTTGTTATTACAGAGCAAGATTCCAGTCACTCTTCAGGCATATAAATAATTGAACCCATGTTTCAAGTTAGACACACAAGAGTTAAAGGATTTGGCTCACCCTTACAGAGAGTCAGGAGGAATGTGAGGGATAAGCGACTGGGGGAAGTAAACATGCTTTTGTTGGTGTTTTATTTTCCACCTTCTAACAGATTCCAGTGGGGAGGAGGATTTCAGGGGTGATCACAGCAGGACACGTGACTCATTTTGGTTTGGCCTCAACAAACCTTGATGGAGCATCAGGCCTCCAGGGCGTAACAGGGTAGGAGCTATGGTGAAATAACCCTAAGTAAGGGCATCTCAGGCCATTAGAACCACTTTTTCCTCCTAGGAGGATTTATTGGTCTAAAATATCAACTCTCCTTTGTCTATTGTTGGTGTCACACACTTGCAATATTTGTAATGTTCACTTTAATTTCTTTTTAAAAAATATATATTTTATTGATTTCTTTTGTAGAGAGGAAGGGAGAGGGATAGAGAGTTAGAAACATCGATCAGCTGCTTCCCGCACACCCCTCAGGTACCCACAACCAAGTTACATGCTCTTGACCAGAAACAAACCTGGGTCCTTTCAGTCTGCAGGCCGATGCTCTCTCCACTGAGCCAAACCCATTAGGATGCATTTCTAATTTTCCCAGGGAAGAAATGACCTGGTGAAGTTGAGTGAAATATCTGAAGTCTCACAGTTGGCTAACGGAGAGGAGGGACCTAATTTCAACTCGTTAACCACCTTTTATGTTATCAGTACCTCAAAATCTCAACATATCCTGTATTCATTATTAGTTTCAAATTTTTCAGACTCAGAACCTGTCTGCCCAGGGAAGGGACATGATGCTCACCAAGGGACACTTGGCTAGTTAATGGCAGATCTAAAACAAGAAGCCAGTGGTTCAGCTTCTCAATTCCCTTGAAAGAACACAACTTGGAAATAGGAAAATCTTTTCAGAGTCTGGCCATGGAAAGTCAGGAAGCCTTATCTTCTGTCACTAACACAATCCACTAAAATATTAAGCCCCTCAACACAAAACTAAAAAGGCACCTGCAGTCCTGATATTGTTCCTGGTGCTGGAACAGTGCACAGCCAGGAATCAGCCACCAGAGATGTCCCTCCACTCAGGGGATCAACAAGCCACTGGGCCAGAATCAGTCTTCTCCATGATGGTGTGATACCTCCTCGTGGCAGGTTCATGTTAATTAACCACACAGCAAACAGAAACATGAGTAAAACCAGTAGGTTATTCCAGACCACTCCTACTCCTCCTTCTTGTCTTCTCTTTCTCCATCCCTCCCAGCCCTCCTCCCAGCCTTCCTCCTTTTCTTCCATGTGAACAAGGAACAGAATCCTCAAATTCATGTCCAACTTCAGTTTTCAGCCAACCAGAGAAAGCCCATCCATCACACCCAAGTCTCCAAGAGACCAGACACCGGACTTAATGAGAACTGTAATATGAACATATCCAGATCATTTGCTTCATGTCATCCTCCTCCTTTATGGTATTTCCCCTCTTCCAATATCTTCACCAAAGAGATGCGTGTGTCTGTGCATGCGTGTGCGTGCATGTGCCTGCGTTAGTGTCTGTCTGTGTGTTGAGACATTTGTGAAGATACTGAGCATATCTGCTACAGACAGAATGATGCGTACTGAAAGGTGGTTTGTTAGTCACAGACCCCGAGATATCAAGATTCAGCAGAAGGGTTGGGAGGGGAGATGGCTGAGTCGTGGTAGCAAGCAACAAGAAGGCCTAAGGGGCGACACAATGTCTTTGAACCAAATAAAGAATTCATGCGCCTGTGATATTTCAAAACAATTCCCCAGTCTGACATTCTCTATTGAGCAGTGGATCTTTCTAAGGAGGTCATTGAGAACAAGTCAGTGAAGGGAAGAACTGTACTTTTTATAGCGGGGATTACAAACCAATACTGTAATTAGTTTTAAGTGGGCAAGTGGGGGTAGGGGGGGGGACACAGGTGTCTAGGGCGTTGCTTTGTTCTCCTGTCCAGATGTTCTGCCAGCTGCAGGGCGACGAGGGAGCTCATGGATCTCACCTTCCCTACTTGTCTGATTCGTAGCTGGAGGCTTCTCTCTTTGGCTGACCATCTGGCTCCTGGCTCCAGGAAGTAAAATTATTATTATTTTTTCCAAATGAAAGGCTTTGAATCACAGCTGTTAATTACCCGATGATTATTAAAAACACATATTGCCTACTGAGGGTTGAACAGACAACTCATGCGTGCTGTCTGGCCCCCTCCCAGAAGCTCTTGTCCTCCATCGAAGTGCACGCTCCTTCAAAGAACAAAATGTGCTTTTCCTATACGTTCAGGCACATGCCAGTCGGAAGGGCGGTGAAGAGACTCCAGGGCCCTGTTTAAAGCAATAACGATGCTTTCTCCCGGCACAGCATGTCCCAGGTTCTCACACTGCTTCTCTTAGCCCGGCGCTTGACTCAGATTACTTCCATGTGGGGGTCTTGCAACCCCCTGCAGCCCCTCTCATGGTGCTAAGACCTGTGTACCAATGATGCCATCAAGAGAGAGAAAGAAAGAAAGAACAAAAAAGGAAGAGAAAGAACCCAGCAGAAGGGCTGGAATAAATCATAACTCTCAGCTGTCATGCCCGGTTCCTGGAACTCTGGTGTGGGGCAGATGGACGCACAGCCTGGGGACAGAGGGAGCAGCCAGTGAGAGGCTGGGTCTTTGCATGCCAGAGGAAACGACTGGAAATTATGGCTGGACAGGAAGGGGCAACGAGCTTGGAGCTTCTACGTGAGAGTTGGATCTGGGGGAGGAGCTCTGCATGTTTCTGGGGCATTGCAAGGGTTTTCCATCTCGAATCCCATGCCAGGGTACCATGTGGTCAGAGCCATCATCGAGGTGTACCTTGTGCGCTCTTAATCCTAGGGATGGTGCTAGGCATGGTGGGAAAGTCAGACATCCAAGATGAGCTATCGTTTTTCCTGGCTTACAAACTAGCTGGCAACAAAAACGACAATGGTCGGGGTAATTCATGAACAAGGGAAGAAAAAGCTAACTGCTAAATTCACACATGGAATGAATATTTAGTGAATACTCATCACCACATAAATCAAGCACTGTATCCATGAACAAGATAGGAAAACATGATCTAAGATCTCCGCTCTCTGGGAGCATACAGTCTAGCCGAATGAGACGAAATCTATCAAATTTAAGGAAGTGAAATATACACAATGTTATCTGTAGATAAATGATAAGGGGAAAATAAATCAGAGAGCAGGAATGACTGCTCTTGGTGGCCATAAACCTAATTATCAGTGTTATTGAAAACCGGAGAAAAACCAAGCAACACAGAGAGAGATGGAGTTACATTTATTATGTGCGGGCCCAGAGGAAAATTTCAAAATTTTTTTTCAAATTCTGGACCCCAATGTGGAGAAACTTTCCCTATTTCTATGTTTTTACCTTCTTTGTCACCCAACTATGGGATGTTTCTGGCCCCTTGAACATTCTTAAAGAGCCTCTTTATGCTGAGGCCTTGAGACCTCCATCAAAGGCCTGGCCTGGTGCCAGCACTGATAACTTTGTCCGGGGAAAGTTTAATGGCCTCTCCGAAGGGGGGGTAGTCTTCTTTTCCTTATTATTTAAGCAAGCAAGCATTGACAGAAGCCAAATAGCAGGGTTAAAATTCCAAACAGCAGTTTTTCTAGAAGATGGATGCTTCATCAGTACGGTGACAAGGGCAGGCTTCTTAAAAGAAATGGCTTGAAAGCTGTCAGGGACTGAGCCGTGCAGACAACTGGGGAGGCGCAGGCCAGGCGGGGTCCCAAGGAAGTTACTGAGGCAGAATGCAGCCTGGCCAATTCCGCAGTCATCAGCCTCAGTGCCTGGAGTGGAGTAAGTGACAGGGACAGTGCAGGGTGAAGCCAGTGAGGTCAGGGAGGTACTAAAAGGGGAGCAATGTCCACAGAGGATCTTGAGAGCCATTACAGGCATTTGGGCTGTGCCAGGAGTGAAGTGGGACTCTACTGGCGGGCCCTGAGCCGACAAGAGATGGGATGTGACTGCCACTCTTACCAGAGGCCCTGGCCCCTGTGTCCTTTTCCAAGGAGCATGCCTCAGAATAATCTGAGAACTTGTGGAGACACTGATGACTGAGCCCTACCCCAAATTCAGCGAGTCAGGTGCAGGGACTGAGGGTTCGCATTGCTAACACCCTCAGATGGCCGTGTTGCCAGGGGTCTTGCAGATTTGAGCTGTTCTGGAAAAGCCATGGGAAGAAATGGATAAAGCATCAAAACCCCTTCCTGGAGGAAGCGGATCGACTCTACGCCCAAATGAACAGGATTTGGTCCGGGAAACAGCAGAACCACTCAGGAAAGAAGAATAACCTGGTCCTCCTGGGCACCTGGTTTTTCTTTCCCATGCTGCCTTGAGCTGGAAAGAAGGCTGGGCAGTTTATAACATGTGGGACTCGGTTATCTCCATGGAGACCTCTCCCTCAACCTTATCTCTGGCAAAAGCTAGCCCCTCCAGTGCCCTTTGAAAGGTTCTCCTTCTTGTGTTATGTTTAAAGGGAAAGGGAGGTCTCACTTGTGAATGCATGCAACCTTGGTCTCCACTGCAGGCTACATGCTGGCAATATCCCCAGCACCTCTCTCTCCTGGATCCTGTGGCTGCCATCCATCCTCAGTTCCCTTCTGCAGGGGTCACATGTGTTCTATACAGGCATGGGCATGCGCATGTGTGTGTGTGTGTGTGTGTGTGTGTGTGTGAGCAGATAAGGCTGGAGTTAGAAATTTTGTAATAATCACCCAACAGGGGGTCGCTAGAGCCATAACATGGAAAGAGCTCCAGAAGGGAGAGAAGAGCAGGGATCCTTGAGCCCTGAGAGACGTCTGCACTCGGCGGGAGAGTAAGAGAGAGAACAGGAAGATGAAAGACAGGATCTGCCAAAGTCAGCAGGGGAGATACAGTACCTCTGTGAGAGCCAAGTTCAAGGTTATTAGGGTCAGCAAACTGCCCGGGGGCAGGGGATTCTCTCTGAAGAAGAGACAGAAGGGGGTGTGTCCTAGAGAAGATCATGGCCAGTTTCCGAGCCCAGTCAGTAAGGGTTCACGCACTTTTGTTATAACCAAACAGTTAGAGCAGAGCGTACCCAAGGCTTCTTGCATCAGCCTGACAGGCTCCCTTTGCAAAGTCAATGACACAGGTACCGGATTCAAAATACGGAATTTCATGAGCACAAAGGGGGGTTCTACATGAAGTCTTACTTGTCCTCCAGCCCCGTTCCCCAGTATATGTTCTCATTTTGTTTGTTCTTCACATCCAATCTCTACACCCCAATCTTGCTCCACTCAGAGGACTCCAAGGAAAACCACAAGCATAGTGGGTCTTTGTCATCTTTATGTTCACCCAGTTCCCTGAGCTCAAAGGCATGTGGATCAGCTCCCGTCTTCCTGTTGCTTCACATCACCCTGTTTGGGCGGGCGAGCGCTTGGTTTTAATGCCGATCCTCCATCCGCGTCTGCGATCGCATCTCCTTGTGTACAACGTTACTTAATCAACTCCAGGCTCGGCTCCTCGAGAAACGGCCCTTCACTGTTCCTGTTTATCCCTCTTATCTGAGTTCATTTTGATGCCGCTTCAAACACAACTGCCACTCACCCGGGTCCATTAAGGGAAAATAAAGGTCACGGCTGGGGGCGCCAATCATCACCTCCGCAGACTTCCAGCCAGGCTTGCGCGAACGGGCGTCAATCTTTTCAAATTTGTTCCTGATTTAGCGGAAGCAATCAGAACAGAATTGGTCCTGAGCGTTGGCTGCAGAGCTTCCTCCAAGAAATGTACCAACAGCCCAAACCGGTTTGGCTCAGTGGATAGAGCTTCGGCCTGCGGACTGAAAGATCCCAGGTTCGATTCCCGTCAAGGGCATGTATCTTGGTTGCGGGCACATACCCCAGTAGGGGGTGTGCAGGAGGCAGCTGATCGATGTCTCTCTCTCATCCCTCTAACTCTCTATCCCTCTCCCTTCCTCTCTGTAAAAAATCAATAAAATAAAAAAAGAAATGTACCAACAGGCAGGCTGCGGGCTGGCTGTGGACCCGAGGATGGAGCTCACCAGAACGCACTGATAACAGCGTGGGCCTGCTCGCCAATCACAGGATGAAAATGCCTCTTGGGCTGGGTATGCGGGCAGTTGGTGTCTGTGACCTGGCGCTGCTTTCTCTGCCCACCTCACCACCCCCAGTACCTCTGTCTGTACATATGCTTGAAGATGTGATACCTACTGTGCGCGGTGGCACATAACGGTTAGGAAGAGGCACGCGCTTTCAAATCCAACTACTCCTGCTACTTCTTAATTGGGGCGGTCCTGGGCATATTTTACATAAACTCTCCGGGCCTCCATTTATGTATCTGTCTGCAAAGTGAAGATAATTAAAGGACTCGGATCAGAGGCCTCTCAGGGGGAATCAAGGAGATCCGCTCTAGCAAGTTCTCAGCACAATAGAAAGCGCAAGACTCATCTTGCATTTTGTTATTTAGTCATCAGTTTGTTAATTATCCACCCAAGCTAGAACCTTCTGAGTCTGGGTCAGTATCACTTCTCTCCCCAGTCCTACTCTGGGTGTCTCACTGGCCTCTTTTCCTGTTCATTATTCCCCAGAGCATCTCTAGGACCCACCCCCTTCTGTCTCCTCCTGCTGCTATTGGTTCATCTTGGCCTCACCTGTCTCTGTGGTCCTGCCTCCGGGCCTCCACCGCCCCATCCCTTTCATCTTTCTTGAGGTCCTCAGAGTTTGTTTTCCCTAAATAGTTTCTCAGTGTGAGATTTCAGCAGGAGAATTTTAAGGCACTCTGTTCATTGTAATTTTGATAAAATGCTCCCCCGATCCAGTTTTTATCTTCATATGTCTTTTTATTCACACTGTCTCATTATCTCAAACATGGCTCCACGCTATTCCATCATCTTGGCATTGTTAGTTTGATATATCCTTCAATGGCACTGAGTAGTTCTTAGCGACGCCTGTTTGTGCAGACTTTTATTATTTTGGTCAGGATACAAGATCAAGGTCTACAGATGACACATATTTTTTCATATGTGTATGTGCATGTATTTTACTTTTAAAATATTATCTTATTTATACTCATGTATAAGAAATGACTACCCTGTTATGTATGCAGATGTAGCAATCTTTTTAAAATATATTTTTATTGATTTCAGAGAAGAAGAAAGAGGGAGAAAGAGAGAAACATCCATGATGAGAGAGAATCATGGATTGGCTGCCTCCTGCAAGTCCCCCACTGGGGACCGAGCCTACAGCCCAGGAATGTGCCCTTGACTAGAATTGAACACGGGACCTTTCAGTTTGCAGGCCAACATTCTATCCACTGAGCCAGACCAGCCAGGGCCAGATGTACCAATATATATATATATATATATATATTTTAAATAATCACTTGGTAACGTTTTTTTAAAAACATATATTTTATTGATTTTTTACAGAGAGGAAGGGAGAGGAATAGAGAGTTAGAAACACCAATGAGAAACATCGATCAGCTGCCTCCTGCACACCCCCCCACTGGGGATGTGCCTGCAACCAAGGTACCTGCCCTTGACTGGAATCGAACCCGGGATCCCTCAGTCCACAGGCCGACACTCTACCATTGAGCCAAACCAGTTTCATCCAGATGTACCAATATTTGAAGTACTAGTTTGATAATGCATCACATCTAAATTTAATTTAAAAATGCATAAACATTAAACACTGATTGGTCATATAGAAAGCAGAGCGGGAGAAAAACAAGCATTAGCTATCATTTTCATTTTTATTAAAGAGAGGCTCCCTCTGAGAAGGATCAAATTGGCTGGTAATAGTCATCCATATTGCAAAATAATATATGCTTGAGAAAGTTAAAGTCTCGCGTGCTATAGTCACTTGTTCCCAATGAGGCATCTCTGCTTCTTTTATGATTGATTCTGTTGGTATAAAATGATGTTTTACATTAGTATGATTACAGTGATAATCACTTATTAATTTGTAACATTAGCATGATGAATATAATTATTAACCGAATAGTAAAGGCTTATTTTAATGAAAAAAAAGTCATTTTCATGTCAGCTCTGCTACTCTCTTATACAGAATTTTTGCTGTTTTCCCCATCTCTATAAGTTAACCCAAATCCTATCAGCAGGGCCTTCAAGGAATGTTATGCTCTACTAGTCCAACCTCCCCATTCATTGATCCATCAGCAAGGACCTTGTCCTCAACTTTTTGTCCCTGGTTCTGTTCCCATTTAACATCATCCTATGTCCCCAAGCCACTAAAATTATTTTAATAACTGCACAACCGTATATCATATGGATATGCCATAACTTATGTAACATCCCCATATTCTGGGTTTTTAAGATAATTCACAGTTATCTGATATTATGAAGAACATTATTATTCGGAATTTTTGTCGCATCCACAGATAGATTTTTGGATGACTTACTGACAACCTGAAAGGGGGCTTCCAATTGCCACTATGCCAGACTCCTGCTGGGCACAGACACCTGTGACAGCTAAGGGACCCGTGGGCAGTGCAGGGCGGGAGAAGAGAAGATGGTGACAAAACTATTACCCAGTGACTTTCCATCCATAGTGGTGGACCTCATCCGCCAGCTCAAAAGCTGACTTGCTGGGTGAACTAATCCTGGTCCTCTGAATGGCCAGTCTGGGAATAACCTGGTTTGGAGGCCAAACAGTCCTTCTCTTTGGGATCCAGGTGGCATATTGGATGAGGTCCCCCTAAGAACCCAGTATATCCCTTACTCCTTTCTGACTTACATTTTTTTTTTAATTTTAGTGCATCCTTCCTACCTCCCTGCCTCCCATCCTCTCAGCATACGCTATGGACCATACCTGTGTTTGGTGGTGAATGCACTCTGGCCCCGCCCTAAATGCATGAGCCTCCTCATGTGTAGGTCAGAAAGTCAAGATTATAGCCAGATCCCCAACGGTGCTGTGTATTTTGGTGACTGCCAACTATTTCCTGTGCTTATGTTTTGCTGTTTTCTCTTACTGTAGGGGAGGTACATGGTTAATACCCAGCCTCCTCCCCTTTGCCTCCCCGAAGATGTGTGCGTGTACACGTTCCTATTTCTCTCAAATGCTCTGAACATCTAGATGGAAACTGCTCTTCTTGTGACCACGATTAGCATCGTTATTAATAACTTAAATAATACGAGGATGACCAGGAGCACAGGGTTCACATGATTATTAGACCGCTTTTTATTATTTCTTCGCCATTACCCAGGGGGTGTGCAGAAAATTAAAATCCAGTCATAAGAATGAAGAGTAATTAAAATAATCCCAAGAACAATAGAAACGGGATGACAAATTTTGAAAAAAACTAAGAAAACATAACCCGAGGACTATCTTCATGATGACTGGTGCTAATAAGATCAACGAGGAATATATGACAGCAGCCTTCCCCGAGAACCCGAAAATTCCCTCCTTCATGCTCTATGGCCTTTTGCCACTGAGGTCTCAAGAGGTGCTAGATTGTGTAACACCCATTTAGCTGATCCTGACAAAAATATGCTGCCGGGAGGCAAAAGATGAAGAGAAAAAGAAGCTCTTTCATTACAAGAGTCACACTGCGGACTCTACCCCTCTGGCTGGATGCTGACAAAGCTCCTTGGCCAGTGGTTCTCAACCTTTCTAATGCTGTGACCCTTTATTACAGTTCCTCATGGTGTGGTGACCCCCAGCCATAAAATTATTTTTGTTGCTATTCATAACTGTAATTTTGCTACTGTTATGAACTGTAATGCAAATCTCTGTGTTTTCCCATGGTCTTAGGCAATGCTGCTGCTGCAGAGCCTAAGAGCATCAGAGCCTAAGACCATGGGATAACACAGATATTTACATTATCATTAATTAACAGTAGCAAAATTGCAAAATTACAGTTATGAAGTAGCAATGAAAATGATTTTATGGTTGGGGGTCACCACAGCATGAGGAACTGTATTAAAGGGAGCAGCATTAGGAAGGTTGAGAACCACTGGCCTAGGCCTTCTCCACCACCCCGCTGGGCCTGTGGAGGCTTTGTGGATCTTAGCAGAGACTTCACACTTCACTTCCCCCCATGTCCTGTACACCCTTGTCAGCTTTGACCTTCAATTTCTCCATCTGAAAAATGGGTATATTGGTCAGACGTACAACTCAGGAGAAAAGCGAAGAAAAATGGTTGTTTCTAAGCAAAACACAGAGGGTAGTCACATGATGGTCATTCTGATGAAGCATATAGGCATTACAAAGTCAGAGGGGGTGGGATTTTACTATCTGAGACCAAACCAGCTGAAGAAAGGAAACAGCTAGAACAGGCAAGGTTTGTTTCCTGGGCATGTTGGTAGACAGACGTCTGACTCTGAAAAGCAGAATGTGTCTCCAGGCTGTATCCCTACTAGACATCTACTCACCATCTGTGTTCACATGATGCTGGGCAGGTTCCTCGGATGCTGTCCTGCCTTGTGACTCAGTCGCTCTTTCTGTTAGTCTTGGGTCTGAGGCCAAGGTTGTCGAGCATTCATGTCTGCAGGGGGCAGAGCACTAGAGTGGGAGTCAGGCCATGGCCACTGCTTAGGGCTTCCCTCCTGAAATAACTATTCTGCGTGTTCTTGAGCCACTTCTAGGTAAATGCTCAAAGCAGTGTGACCCTCCACACATTGCTCCACTCCATGTCTCAGTTTTCTCATATAAAAATAAGTAAATAAGGGTATGGGGTAAGCTGAACTTCCAGCTCTGATGTCATTTCCATTACTTCAAAGATAGAAACGAAGATCTGAGAAAGATGGCTTGTCTAAGGTGTCATGCCTGATGGACGCTGAGCGAGAGCCAGTTCTAGAGTCCAAAGTGATTTCCATGTCACCAAAGCTGCTTTGTATTCCAAATGCCACAAGATAGTGAGACCTGTTCTTTTTAAAAATGTATCTCTATTGTTGAAAGTATTACAGATGTCCCCTTTTTTTCTCCGTTGAATCCCTCTCTCCCACTTCTGTCCCAGGCCTTGCAGCACTATTGTCTGTGTCCATGGGTTATGCATGTATGTTTATACATTCTTTGGTTAATCTCTTCCCACGGCCCCCCTTCCTTTTGAGGTTCTACAGTCTGTTCCATGCGTCCATGTCTCTGGATCTATTTTGTTCATCAGTTTACTGTGCTCATTAGATTCCACATACGAGCTCTTTATAGACACAGGCCTTCACTTGTCACCGACCTGACTGACATCTATTCTGCTCACAGGCTAAAGGCACTGAGCAGATACAGTCTATTAAGGGCCTGGAAGGGCTTTGTCTGCCTAGCTCTGCTTGCACGGTGCCAGGCACCAGTCGGAAGGGGCAGGAGGCTGCCCGCCACCCCTCCCTCCCGCCGCCCCGTGTCCATCAGCCTCGCGTCCCCTGCCTCCTCCAATGCATTTCGCTTTCTGTTTCATCTCACTGGACACTCCATCAGGCCCCGAGCCGGTGCCTGTCAGCTCCCGAGATACAGTCCGTGTCTGCCAAAGCCTCTCACTCCGGGCAGGGGAGCCACCATCACGGAGAGAAAAAGAGGCAGATGATTAGTGCAGCTCCATTTTGTTCCAAGAGCGCACCCCTGACTTCTCTGAGGGTGGCCTGGGGGAGAGGAGGGGAGCGGGAGAAGAAGGATGGAGGAGGGGGAGCTGACCCCCTGCTTCTATCCTGGCAGGAGGCGGGTCCCTCTTGGTTAAGAAACCAGTGCGGATCCATCACCTTCTCACCCATTAGGTGTGCACTTTTACAAGGAGCCAGTCTAATCAGGGTCCCTATGCCGGAGGGAGCAGTATCAGTGCAAGTCCCTGTGCCAGAGGGAGCAGTGTCAGTCCTGGTGACTGTCCTCAGGGAGCCTGACTCTTACCTCCCCTTTCCCTGGCACACAGCCTTCTGGTTTACCCAGGAGGGAGGGCACTGCTCCTGAGCGGCAGGTGTTCGCCCCAGGGTGTCCGGGAGGGGAAGGGACCCCCCTGCCTGGCTCCCCTGTTCCTGCATCCCTCAGGCAGCCCCACCAGGAGCGCATTGGAAGGAGGCCACCTGTCAGGTGGGAGGAGCGCCGGCCACTTGGTGCAGTAGGGGCAAAGGAAGGAAACGGGGGTGGGGGCACTATAAGGGGGGTATGGATTCTAGGGGAGTGGGAAGGGGCGGGCCAGAGCTGCTGGAGCAGGCGGGGACCCGCCCCCATCCAACCAGGGGACCACAGCCGCAGAGATCCCAGGAACCTTGGATGGGAAGCTGGGCCTGCACATTGGTTCCGCCCCACTTCTGGGGCGAGGGGAAACCCGTCACGCCATTTGTCCCCCGCACCTCTATTTCTATCCGGGCGTAAACTGTGTTGATTTTTCAGCATTTCCTTATTTGTTATTTTATTCGCCCTCCAGCGCTCAGGGGGGGAAAAAAAAGGCATCCGACTTCATCTCGCTCCTGCCCTCCTGATCCCGGGAAGATGAATAGGCCCGCGCGTGTGATGTCTGCGCTGAGGGCTCCCTTCCCCCTTTTTCTTCTTCTTTATGCGCCCCCTCGGCCTCCTCCTCCACTGCCCCGGCCCCCTCCCCTCTCTCTTCCTGGGAATCCGCTCCCTGGTTTGGCCTGGAGTGAGGCGGGGAGGTGGGGGGGGGTCTCCATTCCCCTCAAACCCCAGCCAGAAATATTAATGCCACCCCCAGGCCCCCCGGGGTGCCATCCGCGGCGTTCCCTCTGCCTTGTCCGGCTCGGTTCCCCAAGTTAAATGGCTTCTCCTCTGATCTGAAAATTAATTTCGGGGCCAAAAGAAATACGGCCGCGCCGGGGCCCAATTTGTGTTGTCTCGCGGCGCGGCTGTAATTACACTGTAGATCAAGCTGCCTCCTCCTCCGGTCCCGCCGCTGTCTGTCCCCCAGGCTGCCAGCCCGGCCAGCAGCCACCGCTGTCATTAGCGGGGCGAGCGATGGATGGGCCGCGCCGGCCATCACTCCTGGCTCTCTCCTCGGCTGGCCTTCCCGGATGGACACCTGCGCACCCAGACAGACGCCGGGGGGCCTGGCGTGGGGTGCTCAGCGGGACTCCCAGCCCCTGGTCTGCCAGCTGCGGGTCCCTGGCTCTGACACCTTCCCCAGGGCCTCTCTGCACGCTCCCCCCACCCCCCTATCCCACCGCGCAGAAGCCTGGGCGCACCTGCTGAGCGCGGTCACTGTTGGCATCAAGCGAAGAGCTGGCGGAATAGGGCAGAACCCACACATCCTCCAGGGTAACGAAAGGGAAGTGACTTGGATGTGGTGGTCAATATTGAGAGAATTCTAGAGTGTTTCCAGAAAAAACAAACAAACAAAAAAAAAAACATGGCTTCACTGTAGCTCCCAGAGCTCGTTCTACATCGTTCCCCGGGCTAATTCCTCACCAGCACCTGCGGTCCTCCAGGGGCATCTGCTCTGCCAGGAAGCCGTGTATTGTTCGCCAAGGCAGCTTCTCTGATTCTGACACCTACCCTGTTTCCCTGAAAAGAAGACAGTGTCTTAGATTCATTTTTGCTCCCAAAGAGGCACTAGGTCTTATTTTCAGGGGATGTCTTATTTTCCCATGAAGAAGAAGACGGTACACATTGACTGTTGAACAAAAAAAAAAAAAGGAAATGTATGACCTGTCTAAGGTATGGTAGTCGTTGTCGTCACAAACCAGCTCACTGATGGGCCGCAGCGCAGCTGGAGCTGTTCGGGCAGGGCGAGGTCTCTTCAAATCGGGAGTCAGACGCCTGACGGTAGCTTCGGGGGCCTTCTATTCTGGGGAGGCCTTATGTTCGGGCGAGGCCTTACGATCGGGGAGGTCTTATTTTTTTTGGGGGGGTGCCTTCTATTACAGCGAGAGGCAAAACTAGAAGTAGGTCTTATTTTCAGGGGATGTCTTACTTTCGGGGAAACAGGCTCCAAGGGGAGTGCACAGGCTTTGTTCACACATGTGACCAGCGTTGCTTCACGTGTTGGGATGCAGCGTTTTGGGTGTGGAGAGAGGCAGCCCGGGATGTGTGGCTACTCCATCAAAGGAACCAGAGCTAAAGGATGTCATTCCGTGTTCTCTCTGTCTGAACGGGGTCCCCAGGGAGGTGGGCCAGACCCCTGCTGCCCCCACTGGCCCAGGGGCCATTCATCCCTCTTTGCATCTGCCCATTGAGGTTCGGGTTCCCCCTCCCCCCCGCCCCGCCCGGGGCTCAGCAGTTTAGAGATGGTTGAGCTCCCGTGTCTCTGAGGAGTAAACGTTCTCTCTCACACCCCATCCCCACGATTCTTCTTCCATGAACCAATGTTCATGGGGACATGACTGCTTTTGAGAAGTTAAAAAAATAAATAAAAAGCTCGCTTTGTTACAAAGGGTAAAAACAAAAGGTGTGTTTTGGAATGAAGCATTTTGAGGTGCGAACCTCAAAATTATTGCCATGGATAAGCTATTTGACCTCTTGGAACGTCATTTTCCCAAACTCTGAAAAGTGGGGATGATAATACCTCCCCTCCATCGATGCTCTTACTTTTTTTTTTAATATATTTTATTGATTTTTCACAGAGAGGGAGAGAGATAGAAAGTTAGAAACATCGATGAGAGAGAGACATCAATCAGCCGCCTCCTGCACGCCCCCTACTGGGGATGTGCCCGCAAGCAAGGTACATGCCCTTGACCGGAATCAAACCTGGGACCTTTCAGTTCGCAGGCTGACGCTCTATCCACTGAGCCAAACCGGTTTCGGCCATCGATGCTCTTTCAACGAGGAGAGCAAATGGCTGTTGTGTCTAAGCTGCTGGACGGCCTATGGCAGACCTCTCCTCACACATACCGGTCTCAGCTTGCTTTCCTTGGCCGTTATCCTGTCCTTGGTGATGCCCGCGGAGGCCTTTGAAAACCGGGACAGCTCAGCACCAGGTGCTGACATCTGTCAAGGCACAGGGCAAGCTGTCAGCGGCTTCAGGGACAGGGAGGAGAGGCAGGGGTCCCGGTTAGAGCAGAGGTTCTCCAGCAGAAGAGGAGGTATGGTACTGTGGAACCACCGACCCCAGGTGGGGAGCTACAGGTGCCAAAGGCTGCCCACAGATCACATGTCTCTCCACCCTGCACACAGAGGCAGATGGGAACATCTGGCTGAAGTGAATACCCTTCAGGATCCATGGGTGAGGGGCTCCGATGAAAAGGAAACACTTGCTGAGACCGGTTTGGCTCAGTGGATAGAGCGTCGGCCTGCGGACTGAAAGGTCCCAGGTTCGATTCCGGTCGGGGGCATGTACCTTGCTTGCGGGCACATCTCCAGTGGGGCGTGCAGGAGGCGGCTGATCTATGTCTCTCTCTCATCGATGTTTCTGACTTTCTATCCCTCTCCCTTCCTCTCTATAAAAAATCAATAAAATATATTTTTAAAAAAAGAAAAGGAAACACTCATCCTGAGGAGGGGGCCTCCGTGCAGAGCCTCTTAGACCCAGGAGCCAGATTCGCTATCTGCCCTTTGGGGTCATGGGAAGAGAGACGTGGTTGGGAGTCCAGTATGCGTTTGGAGCCGCACTTTGGTGCGTGACTCAGCAGAGTGTGGAGTAGTCACCTTTGTCACTCACCCTCAGCTTGTCTCCCCCCCACCCCCTGTTACAGCCACAGATACTGTCCCACCCCTCCCGGGGCTGGGCAGTGTGGCTGTGCCAACCTCAGCCCCGGCATCTGTCTCTGGGTGTCCGGGAAAGCTGCTCACCTGGGTGCACCTCAGTTTCCCTCTCAGGGGTGTGGTGAGGATCAAATGACACAGCACCTGATGCAATGAATACTGGGCAGGCATCTCCCTTTTCAGTAATGAGGGGCTATTTCAACTGTTTCATTGTTTTCTGACGTTCTACTTACTGCCCAGCAAACAGATAGTTCTTACCTCCTCGGTAGACTGCACGCGGGCACCAATGAAGCCACCTGTATGTTTTGAGTGGCTTACATGAAAACCCCTAGAAATGTTTCATTTCTTGAAAAATACTTTTGACTCTCGAATTTCCTGCCATGATTTATATCCTCTTTCCCTCTCTCTCTTTTTCTCTCTCTCACCTATCTCTCTCTGTCTCTCTCTCCCTCTTTCTCTCTCCCTCTCTCTTTCCCCGGGTCTCTCTCTCCCCTGCACTAAAACAGAGCTGCAGGCACTCAATTTCGAGGCAGTGGGCTGTGAAAAGCAGCTAGAATAATAGTTGATTGACCCTGACTGTGGCAGCTGGAACTGAGGGCAGGCCGGGCTCTGCTGGGATATAATCGTCATAATGGATGTTTCGTCGTCTTTGATCATTTCCGTGACCTTTAAGGCGCAGAATATTTGCGGGGAACTGGGGGAGCACTACTAGGGGGGGGTCCCAGCCAGGGGAGGTCCCAGCCAGGGGAGGCAGCCGAGCCCCGGGAGGGCTGGGCCTGGGCAGGAAGCACACAGGTGCCTGATGGTTAGGGCGCGCTCACCTGGGGGCGTGGATGCTCCCTCATTTCAGGGGGTGAATGTGTGACCTGAATCCCTAGTTTCAAACATACCAGAGCCACACAAATATGCTCCATCTTCAGAGACTGGGATTTTGCTCCTAAATATTGACCCGCCTTCTTCATTCACGGAGGTGATCACAGACTTCGTGTTGAAAACATAATCATAAGGCAAAAAGAGATATTTAAACCAACTTAATATGTATTTCGGGATTGTGACCAACTTTTTAGCAAGTGGAATTACAAAGAGATGAGAGTGGAAAGGCAAGACGCAGGAAGGAACTCAAAGAGAAAGCAGAGAGCGTGTTGAAATGAATGATGGCATACATTCCCAACTTGTGGGTTAAATGCAGTAAAACAAAGTTAGAATTTATAGTCACCCCAATCTTATAAATTTAATAAAGACACTCAAAACATATATAAATTCCGAGAGGAATTTTTTTGTGACCTTGGGAATAGTAGGATGCTCCCTCATTCTATAAGCTACCTCTTGCTTGGTTGTTTTTAGATTTATCCGTTTTGCGATCATTCGGTTCAACTATTTATTTTGAGAGGAACACTATGTAAATGATTTTTTTTTTCTCTTTGAAACAAAACACTAAAACAACCAAACAGCGCATGAGTATCTATCTTTTGGTATCTGTAACCTAAATTATGGTGTACTTTTTCTCTTTGAGCTAGAGAAATAACCTATGTGAATTACATAGAAATGGTGATTTTAGCCAAGCTGTTTCCAATATTTGATAAAAAATGGCACTTAAATCAATTTAACCATGTTGGGAGCTCGGGGTAAAATATGTGAGAGGGGGAGCATACATTATTTACTTTCATTTAATTTATTTCCATTTAAAGCAAGGCAACTCATGGTAAACAGACGGGTCCGCTAGAAAACAATGGAAGTAGAATTGATTGCTTTGGGAGAAATAGAAAAAAGAACCATGTATTCAAGTAGCATAGAAACTAGGTGACGGGCGAGGACAGAGAAATGAAATAATAGTTTGTTTTTCATGGCAACAACTCAGCAAGCGTGCCCATGAAATCTGTATGAACTGCAGGCCTGCGTGCGACCTGGGTCCTGGGGAGGCGTGCCCAGAGGCATCTCTGAGGGATGGTGCAGGCTGGTGGGCTCAAGTTCACTTCTTCAGTGTCAGTGCATTTATAAGAGACCCTATGCGGGCTTTAGCTTTGCTTGATGGTTCAGTTCAATTCTTGCAAGAAGGGAGCTCAGAGAACATATCTTTGTCTCCTTTCCTCCTCTTATAAAGTATTCAGTGGTTTCAACGAAATTGTTTCGAGCTGTGAATTCCAGGCCTGGGCCTAGGTTTTGCACTTAACAAGTTGTTTCTTTATTTCTTTATCATTAAGCCGTCCCTAATTGCGTGTTTCACTGGTTATTATTAATAAGGTGTTTTTGTGTGTGTGTGTTTTAATTCTAAAAATAATAACTCTTGGTTAGGACATACCCATTCTGGTGCCTGGTAGTTATTGAAGAACTAATTTTGATAGAGATAGAATGGAAGAAGAAAATAACATGGGAAGGCCCTATTATGATGTTTTACCATTTGCAAAAATTTTCTTAAAAAATAAAGATGTTGTTGCTGAAACCAGTTTGGCTCAGTGGGTAGAGCATCGGCCTGTGGACTGAAGGGTCTCAGGTTTGATTCCGGTCGAGGGCACGTGCCTTGGTTGTAATTCCACTTGCTAAAAAGTTGGTCACAATCCCGAAATATTAAGTTCGCTTAAATATCCCTTTTGCCTTATGGTTATGTTTTCATCACGAAGTCTGTGATCACCTCCGTGAATGAAGAAGGCTGATTGATGTTGCTCTCTCATCGATGTTTCTAGCTCTCTATCTCTCTCCCATCCTCTTCGTAAAAAAAAAAAAAAAATCAATAAAATATATAAAAATAAATAAATAGAAATAAATAAAGATGCTGTTTTCCAGAAATAAGATGTGGCAAAACAAAGTAAAACCAAACAAAATACAATGCTAATCCTTCGTGGGTTCTTCCTCAGAGGGGTAATTTACTATGTAGGTTTTATTATTTATTTTCACATATATTTTTATTGATTTCAGAGAGGAAAGGAGAGGGAGAGAGATAGAAACAGCAATGATGAGAGGGTATCATTGACCAGCTGCCTCCTGCACGCCCTCCTCTGGGGAACTGAGCCCACAACCCGAGCATGTGCCCTTGACTGGAATCCAACCCGGGACCTTCCAGTCTGCGGTCCACTGCTCTATTCACCGAGCCAAACCAGCTATGTGGGTTTTACATTAATTCAGGATCATGGCACAGTTACATTGAATTGTCATATGTAAGAGTCCCTACTAAGTGCTCCGTCAGAATGAAGGTGTATCAGATTGATGACTTAGCCCAGTCTCCAAACATATTTTAAGCCACTGCCCCTTCGAGAACTTTCCCTCTACATTTCAAGGAGAACCGGCAAAAAGACCAGGAAGTCATAGGACATAGTGGAAACAGATGTTCTTATTTTTCTGAGAATGTGTACATCCCTCCTCATGATCCAGATAAACTAGGGCTTCCTGTAGAACAGTGGTTCTCAACCTGTGGGTCGCGACCCCTTTGGGGGTCGAACGACCCTTTCACAGGGGTCGCCTAAGACCATCAGAAAACACCTATTTCCCATGGTGTTAGCAACCAACACACCACTCCTCGGTGTAGCAAAGTGTAGCAATGTTGTTATATGAAGACTGTTGCCCATGCTACACCACGATTCAAGACAAAATTTCATTTATTTGTAATTAGAAATAAATATTTCACAATATATAAATACATATTGTTTTTGTGATGAATCACTATGCTTTAATTATGTTCAATTTGTAACAATGAAAATACATCCTGCATATCAGATATTTACATTACAGTTCATAACGGTAGCAAAATTACAGTTATGAAGTAGCAACGGAAATAATTTTATGGTTGCGGGTCACCACCACATGAGGAGCTGTCTTAAAGGGTCGCGGCATTAGGAAGGTTGAGAACCACTGCTGTAGAATAACCATGTCAAACTCGCCACCACATGAATCACTTATTTGGCCCATGTTAGCCTTTGAGTTTGACTGGCTTGAGGCAGAGCTGTTGAATCAGGATGACGCCTCAACACTTAGAGTGCTCTCCCCTCTGGTTTGATCATCCCCACACTCTGACCAAATGGACCTTGTGGTCATCCTACTTCCCTCATGGCACCTTCTGTCTCTAATAACCTGCCAACATCTGATTGGATCTTCACGTTCGGAAATGAGCCTGTATCGTGAAGCAGGTCCTATTGAGCTTCCTGCTTTGAAGATCCTGACATCTCTGTCACTTGAAGCAAATTTCATCCCCTTCCCGATGTCCCCCTTCTGTGAATCGGAAGTAATTTAATTATTTTTTTACCTGTAAGGAGCCACTGAGAGGATTGATTTGTTCATGTTTGTAAACCACTTTCGGGATGTGAAGTGCTAAGTATTATTAAGTTCCGTACCAGTAAACCTGCAATCCGGAACCTAAAGGGACTGAATAATTGACTTTATTCTTACGAGTTTATAATATTTTAGCGAATTTACCAAAAAAGGTGTTTTTATTCCCATCTAGATCTGTATAGAGACATTGTTTGTAATACAGAACGTGCAAACCAGCCCCTACTACCTACTCCCGTTAATAAAAACACGCGAGAACTGACTACCATTAGGAGCAAACTAAGCTGTCCAGGGGGAAAGTTAGCTCCCAATGTCAAACATCGCTGGCAATTTCCTCTCCTCGCAGCCTGCAGGCCACCTGTGGAGAAGGTGAGAGGCATCCAGAAGTCTATTAAGGAATCCGATATGGATTAGACGATGAGATGCTAAAAACACAGACTCCTCTAACTGGGTTGCTTCCTGGACTCTGGCACAATCGGGTAGATAAACATAACAGATTTGCCCTCTAGTCCCCCTTCTTCTGGACACAGGAATTGAATATGAAACTGGTTAGAAACTGGTTAGCCCGAGACTCTCGGATCCAGCTATCTTCTGTTCCTCTGACGTCATTGTACAGGGGTGCGTCCCCTCCAGCGCTGGCGTCATGCGCTGACTGCTAGAAGCTCACACATCATAAGTGGGCTACCGGCTGCACTTATCTGCTGGGCAGATGCACACACATGGCAGAGGGCCCCATCCCTCACAGCTCCCAGCAGTGGTCTGCCCTCTGCACCCCGCAGCCCAGGGTTAGGGGCACAGCAGAAAGGGGCACAGATCCGAGAATGAGCACATTCCCTGGAAATGCTTCCTTTGGTGAAGTTCAACAACAACATATAGGGCTGCACGTGCACTTACCTCCTGAGCGGATGCACACCCGTTGCTACTGACCCCGCGTCTCAATGTCTCTGCTACACACACAGATCTCTGCACACGAGCACAACCCACAGCTGTAGACTCTCCAGGAGGAGCCAGCACGCTCAGTGCCCATCTTGATCTGGGAAATTATACCAACAAATGACTCTAACAAAGATTTGACAGTATGCCCAGTGATGACTCGGCTGAAACCACGCCCTCTATTCATAAGGGGGCGCTCCTCTCCAGACAATCCCTGGCGCACAGCTGGGGGCACAGCCCCTGGGGGTGGTGACCAGTTACTCTCCGATGGATGGTGCTGCCAGAAGCCACTTGGTGGAGTTACAGCCTTGGGTGACAATGATCTTGGCTCATGTCACAGGAGCTGTATTTCCTGGAGCTGTCCCTGTAGGATTTGAAGGGAGCAGAGTGTCAGTTCTGGGGATTAGGAGGTGTTGGGGGAGGCGGGGGCGAGCGGGAAGGGGGTGGAGTTGGGAATTGAGGGAGCCTGGGCCAGGTCCCCTTAAGGGTTCAACCCCTCAGTCTCCTGCTCTTTCAAATCGGGAGAGTTATTCAAGTTATACCTGCCTTCCAGGATCAGGCCAAACATGATAGAATGACTGTGAGGGTGTGGAAAGTTGAAAGCTCTAGGAAAACACACTTGCTGGCTGAGAAGCACTGTGTCTGCCACCACCAGAGCCTTCGTCCAGCTTTATCATGCCTTTGGCGCCATTGTTGCACCCCAAGGCTCCTGAAGAAGCCCCCTCATCCCTACAGAGAAGGGGTTCAGTGGCAGCTCTGAACTAAACTCCCCAGTGGGCAGAAGAAGCCCTACATTACGTTGTTGAATTTCACCAAAGGAAGCATTTCCAGGGCGTATGCTCCTTCTCGGATCTGTGCCCCTTTCTGCTGTGCCCCTAACCCTGGGCTGCGGGGTGCAGAGGACAGAGCACTGCGGGGAGCTGTGAGGGATGGGGCCCTCTGTCATGTTGTGTGCTTACCCATCAGCCAACATTTCCGGTGCCCTCTCTTTGGGAGTCTTCACACTCCCCTGCCCCTATGGGTCATCAGAAGGCCCAGGTAAGGAGATACAGTAGGAGAATCCAAGAAAACTTCCCTCGGAAGGTGACTTTGAGGTTTGGCGAGATTTAATTTATTTCTCCGCGGCAACCGTTGGGGACGGACATCTTTCACAGCGCTCCTTGGACAAGATGGGGACAGATGAAGCATTGCCCACTGGAGAGCCGGTGGTTGACTTGGAGGTGGGCTGTGATGGAGCCTGTCAGCCCGGTGACAGTTTTACGGGGAGCGAGAGGGAGCGACGGAGAGCAAGAAGACGATGCTCATGAGTGTGTCTCTTCCTCCGGCGCCAGCCTCCTCCTTCGCCTTCCTTGATCCTCAGGGATCAAGATGAGCACTGAGCATGCTGTCTGTCTCCTGCTGGTTGCGGGGTTTGCCCAGATGGACAAACTGTGTGTATGCAGAGACATGAATAAGCCTGAGCCTGTAATCACCTTTGTCTTCAATGGACCTCAGAGTTGTTACAGAAGGCTCATTGCTTTCCCCCCTGATGTAGACCCTGAGAATTTAACATTTCAGCCTCCTCTTTCATGAGGTTAGTGTCCCTTCAGAAAAACAATGGCAACAATAGCCACAAATCACTGTGACAAAAACTCGACAATATGTCCAGAGAGGATTCAGCGGACTGAGATCTTAAGCACTGATTCGATCGCTTTAGTTGTTGTAGCCAAGTCACTTAATCTTAGAAACTCAGTTTCGCTACCCGTGAAATTTGGGTAAAGCTATCCAACCTGTAGGCTCGCGGGTGAGGGGGAAAGAACGAGATGCCCATCTCATTGTAAAACGCTGTACAAATACGCGCTGATTGTTACAAACATTCCCTGGGAGCCACTGCCTCCTTGAGGAGCAGTTTGCTTTTTGATATAAATATGCCAGAGGGAAACTAAGGCACAGATGGAAAATGGACTTCGTCTCACTGCAATCTAGAAACTAACAACTCCCCGAACTATTAGTGCAGTCAAAACTCCTAGGAGCTTAGCACTCCCGCATCAAGACGCCCGCTGCATAACTTAACAGGCGCCCAAAGTCCTCAGCATCTCTTCTGAGCTTTCCCTGCAGACCTTGCCCTCCCGCTGGCTTCCAGTTGCTGACACTTACAGGGGCGCCAGGGACCGGAGCACAGCCTGGCCTCCAGTTCCCCGGGCCAGGCAGGCCTGGCTGAGCCCTGGCTTGTACCTCCTTCCCCTTTTTTCATATCAACCTTGCTACTGATACCTCAGCAAAGCCCCTCTGGTGTTTCCATGTAAGGCAATTGCTTTCTTCCTGGGCCAGTGGTCGGCAAACTGCGGCTCCGTTGACTGATGGGTTTGCCGATCACTGTCCTGGGCTCTCCAACTCTTGTCCCCCTTCCTTCATCCCCCCGCAAGGCCAAGGCCACTGTGTCACTGGGAATGATGGTGGGCGCCCCGCTGTGCTCGCCTGTCAGCTCTCATGGTGACTGTGGTCTTACCGGGGACACCTTGCTTAGCAGAATCCATTGATGGGGTTCAAAAGTTCCAGTGCTACTGTGAATACGACATCATAGTGCCCTGGGTTCAGTCAGGGTTCAATCCTATAAGACAGTGGTTCTCAACCTTTCTAATGCCACGACCCTTTAATACAGTTCCTCATGTTGTGGTGACCCCCAACCATAAAATTATTTTTTTTGCTACTGTTATAAATCGTATCTGGGTTTTCCAATGGTCTTAGGCGACCCCTGTGAAAGTGTTGTTTTACCCCCAAAGGGGTCGCGACCCACAGGTTGAGAACCGCTGCTATAAGAGAATATGTGTTTGGTCCTGTAGCCACTCAGCTGTCTTTGCTAGGTTTTTGTTTTGTTTTGTTTTGTTTTTTTGGGAGGGTATATATTTTGTTGATTTTTTACAGAGAGAAAGGGAGAGGGATAGAGACATTGATCAGCTGCCTACTGCATGCCCCCCACAGAGGATGTGCCCGCAACCAAGGTACATGCCCTTGACCAGAATTGAACCTGGGATCTTTTAATCTGCAGGCCGACGCTCTATCCACTGAGCCAAGCCGGTTTCGGCTGCTAAGGGTTTTTAATGTGCCAGGCACTCTAGTAGATTCTAGGCCACACCCGGTGCAAGGATTCCCATCAGGTGTGCAGGCTTCCCCTGCAGCCCCCAGTAGCTCCCACAGTTCTGAAAACAGCCTAGAGCAGCAGAGAGTGATTCTTGCCAGCAGGGGTCACTGCAGCTATCCAGACACCCAGACAGCTCCCATCAAGAGGCATTAAGCTCTCTGTCTTGAATTAATAACACTCTAAACGTTTCCTATTTGTATGTGAAAATTCACATCTCTTTCTCTTTGGGGACCAGGCTAGATCTATTCATTCTCCTTTAATGGCTTTGTAAACACTCTGGCTTCTGTGACCTGTCCCCCCTCCCCCCCTCTCTCCCTGTGCCCATTTATTGCCTCTTACTACATGGAGTGAGGAGTGATTTTTATTTTGATTGTATTCGTTTCCTGTAAGGAGAGAGGCTGTGAGTGAATAGTACATCGGTTCCAATGACTTTCTGTTTTAAGAATGTTCCCAGAGGGCTGCAATTCTTTTAATTTATTTAATCCGATGTGCTTTTGCAGAATCACTCTCCTCTGCAAAATAGGTGGGAGGGGACTGTGCCACTACATCTCTCTCTCTTTCTCTCTCTCTCCTCTCCAGCTCTCCCCTCCCCTGGTGACAGGGGCTCCCTACATAAGCAGGAGGTGCCTTATGGGGCTGTGTTGGGCCACCGTGCAATGTAGAAGGGCTTCTCCAGCAGTGGGGTCCTTGACATCCGGGACCTTGGCTCTGCTCTTCTCTTGGTCCTGCCTCTGTGGCCTGCGTCCTATTGTTTGAACGTAGACACAAGGACACAGGGCAGCACATGTCCTCAGCACTTAGAGCCACGGCTGTCGCCTCTGAAGCATAACCTTCTAGGCAAGAGAATAGAACAACAGTCAAAGCAGGAGTGGGCGCTGGAGAAGGTGGAAGAGACGCAGGCAACTTCATTTTCCAATGAAAGCTGTTTGTCAATGAACTCACCATCATCATCAGGAGCATGGGCTGAGGTGTCAAATGGACCTGGGCTTGAATCCCGGTTTGGCCACTTCCTGAGACTGTGACCTTGGGCAAACTGACATGTGGAAGCCCCAGATTCCTAGTATATCATAAAGGAATGACAATATTACCCACCTCCCAAGGCTGCTCTCAGGAGAAGTGGCAAGTGGCATAGAGCTGGCAAGTTGCTCAGCCCTGTGTTTGGGAATAAGCCTGCCGGTGATGCTCACATGTACAGAACGAACCCATCTTCACACATGTCTTTGCTTCTATCTGTAAGACTCCCACCCTCCCCTTCCTCATTGCCTCCCTAATTCCTACTCACCCTTCAGGGTGTTTCAAATGTTCTTCTTCTAAGAAGGCTCATCTTTCACCTCCTAGTCTGAATTCAGTGGCCTCTGTTATTTTTTTTCTTAGTGTGACTTATTTATATTTCTAATGATACTTGTCACCATTTATATTCATATGGATGTGTGTGTGCGTGCATGCATGCAATGAATACTTGGTTCAAGCTTTGCACCTGGTAGAGTTCATGTTCGTTATTTCCCACTTTATACTCAGTACCTGGAACATGGTACCTGGCCAAAAAGAAAAAAAAAATAGGTGCTCAAAATTGCTTAATAAAAGAAGCCAACATTTTTCCCCTGAATATTTTAAACTCAATTGACCTCAAGGAAATGCAAACCAAACCCAGTACGAGATAGAACTACACAACACTTATAATGTTGAGGAAAACTTAATTTGCTCTCTCCTTTGCATCATTGATAGTCTCTACTTCCTGGGGTAACTGGGGTTCCTCCTAGATCAAGAGTGAATCCTCTATATGTGACCACTGAAATCTGATGTTCCATTATGTGTCTAACGGAACTTTCAAAGACTGACCAGCCCAGCCAGTGTGGGGACATGTTTTGAGCATCAACCTACGAACCAGGAGGTTATGGTTTGCTTCCCTGTCAGGGCATGTGTCTGGGTTGTGAGCTCCATCCCCAGTGGGGGCATACAGGAGGAAGCCAATTAATAATTCTCTCTCACCATCAATGTTTCTGTCTCTCCCTCTCCCTTCCTCTCTGAAATCAATAAAAGTATAAAAATATAACTAAGTTTTAGTCAAATGTGGGGCATATGTTTATACAAAGGCTTGTACACAAATGGTAGAGCAGGTTATAATCTATGTCCATCAATGAATGAATGAACAAACAAATTATGGGAAATTCATGTAATGAGACATAATTCAGCAATAAGCAGGAATGGACTATTAATTTATGCAACAATATTGGTGAATCTCAACCCATGATTCAGAACAAGAGGAGACAAAAACAGAAGACTGGAGTTGGTACAGTCTGTTTTCCATTTATATGAAATTCTAGGAAAACAAAACTAATCTACAGTGACAGAAAGCAGAGCAGCTGTTGCCTGGGACTGGAGGGGAATTCGGATTTTTTTGCAAAGGATATGAAGTAGCTTTTCGGAGTGATAAAAATGTTCTCTATCTTGACTGGGGTGGTAGTTACACAGATGGATATTTTCATCAAAATTTATTGAGACGCATTCCTGAATGTATATTTTATTGCATATATCTATACATACACACATATGTATGTACATGTATAATACCTTGATAATGTTGGACTTAAAAGTTTTGTTAGACACATAATGGAACATCAGATTTCAATGGTCACATATAGAGGATTCACTCTTGATCTAGGAGGAAACCCCAGTTACCCTAGGAAGTAGAGACTATCAATGATGCCAAGGAAAGAGCAAATTAAGTTTCCTCAACAGCATTTTTAGTTTGTCACAGCAAAATGAAGCTGGAGACTCAAGGCATTAAGATTCAGATGGACAACGTTTAGCATTGCCAGAAAAAAAAATGAGATTACCAGCTAAATGTCAATTTATAATATGCAACAAGTAATTTTAATATAAGTATGCCCCATGCAATATTCGGGGCATGCTTACACTAAGAAAATTATTTGGTGTTCATCTGAAATTCAAATTTAACTGGTGGCCCGTATTTTTATTTGGTAAACCTGGCAACTCTTCCAGCATACCATCTTATCACCATGTTTGAACTCCATGTGGAAAGATTTATTTTTTTAACATTAACATGTTCTGCATTTTATAATGCTGCTCCTATGGGAAATTGGAATCAATGCTCTATAGTGAAATATTGTGGATTTTGCAGTGAGTCAGACCTTGACTCTTAATTCCAGCTTTGCATCCTGTCTCATGTGGAGAGTTTGGCCAAAGTTCTTTAACATTTTTTTCAAAATGGGAATAATAACATCTCACTCCTCACCTTTTTGAAGGGTGGCAATAGAAGGTGTTATTTGCCATCCCAAATCCAGAAGACTCTGTTTCTTTTCTCCCTGCTGCCTACTTAGAGCAGCAGAAGCCAGTGTCTCAACTTTCAGAAACATACATGTGGCACCTGGACAGGAGGCAAGATCAGTTGAAGGTCAGCAACAACCCTCGTTCTAAAAGGGGTGGTTATCACCACCAGGGAGGAGGTAGTGTCTTAGCAGTGCTGGTAGGAATGGACTAGGATGTCATTTTCACTGTCTGCTAATGCTTCTTGAGAGGTGGGAGAAGGAAAACATTGAAGAGGAACGGGGAGGGGTCTTGATGGAAAAAAACTGGGGGAGGGGTGTGGAGAGAAGCTCTCCTCATGTCCAAGAATTCCTACAATCGTGGATTCTTTTCTCTCAGGAAGAGACAAGGAAAGGATGTTTGAGGGGAATTATGAAAACTGCTTACTCCCCTGACTTACTTTACCTGACAGTAACACACAGACCTGAGGGCACTTGGTGAAATTTATAGCCAGTCAATTTCTGGCTATTAAGAGGTAATGCTTCTTACTCTGCTGTGCGGTTGACTGCGGTGGGAGGTCGGTGGAGCAGAACCAGAGGCTGGGTTCACGGAGGGGACCTGGGAACTTTACGATCTATAAAATCTTGGCTGGGAAGGCCACTTGGAGCAGGGGCAGCAGATGCCACCTGGGAGCTCAGAGTGACAGCTGATGCTGTCAGCTAGAGCAGACTGTCTTTGGGCCGCGCCTTCTAGTTGAATGTCTTCTTGAACCCCAGTCCCTGGCACTGGGGACATCTTCTTCCTTTGATCTTTTCTTTGACCTTTCTTTGAACCTGGTTGACATTTCCTCTGGTGGCTACTCTATACCCTGCCTCCTCATCTCCTCTTTCACTCATCAGGTAGCTTCGTGTCTAGTTCCCACTATGAAATACCCTCTCTTGGAGAGCCCATCAAGCATATGTACCCTGCCGGACTGGCTCCTGACCAGTACACGTGGACACATTATTCCTCAGATATCCCTGCCTATCACACACCATCTTAATTCATTCCACATGGTCTGTGCAGTCGCATGGTTAAAGCAAACTTGAATGGAAGGAGATTTGAGAACTGACTCTCTTCCTGCCCTCAGTGCCCATCTTCAGGGATGCACTGGTTCCATAGTCAATGCAATGTCCCAAGGGAGATTGGGGCAACGCCAGCAGTACCACCTGTGAGACAGGCCCTCCAACCATCAGATGACCATTGCTGCTATGTCTTGTTTTCTTTGGAGAAGGTTATCCCTAAGATTTTCATGCAAAATCAGGATTCAGAGTAATCAGGATACAGAGAATTTTAACTAAAGGAGGGACATCAGGGCAAAGATTTGTAAAGATGTACCAGAGCTGAGAAAAGAAACTCACCTTTCCCTGACTGATTTGGCTCAATGGATAGAGCATTGGCCTGCGGACTGAAGGGTTTCTGGTTTGATTCCAGTCAAGGGCGCATGCCTGGGTTGTGGGATCCAACCCTAGTAGGGGACATGCAGGAGGCACCCAATCAATGATGCTCTCTCCTCATTGATCTTTCTATCTCTCTCTCCCTCTCTGAAACCAATACAAACATACTAAAACAAACAGACAAAAAACAAACAAAGAAACCCACCTTGGTAAAATGAGAGACCATTTTTAAAAGCATGGTTAGGGAAAGTATATTCTAAGAATAAAACTGGACAAAGGACTTAATGTTTAGCTAGGATTCTACCAGCTTAAAATGTTAAACAGACCTCCCCTGAGTAGTCCATGGGCTTAAATGGGTCACGCCTCCAAAACGCAGCTGGTCACTGGGCATCATAGGGTTCTGCTGAGAGCGAGTGTCTTATGTAAGCAACAATCAGGAAAACCTATCATTTTAAATCCATTACGGATAACTTTCTGTGGTTTCACCTTGTTCTAGTTGGAGTTCCAAAATAAGCTTTATTTAATTACATAGCTGCAAAGGGTACCCCTCTTTTCACTATTATCTCTGATCCTTTATTCCAACTTCTGTGTTTTCCCCCACTGGAGAGTTGTAGCAAACCCTGAAGATGTGGGTTTACTTTATTATATTTCTGGACATTTGTGGGAAATTGAATGTTATTTACATTTGAAAAAAAGGTCATATGTCATATTCACTACAAAATACTGTCTCTGAAGCAATATTCCCAGAGTTCTGAGAGATGGAGAGAAAGAAAAGGAGATGCGCGCGCGCGTGCAGACACACACACACACACACTCTCTCTCTCTATTTTAGTATATTATCATTTCCACATTGATGAGTTTTGTACACTTGGAATTTTCTAGATAAAACATTTACCTGCTTACTACAAAACTCTGTCTTTGAAGCAATACCCCCAAGAGTTCTGAGAGACAGAGAGAAAGAAAAGCACACACACACACACACACACACACACACAGAGAGAGAGAGAGAGAGAGAGAGAGAGAGAGAGAGAGAGAGAGAGACTTTTTTAGTACATTCTCATTCCCAAATTGATGAGTACTGTACAGTTGGAATTTTCTAGATAAAACATTTACCTGCCTAGATGAGTCCTAATAGAAGCGACATGGAACATGAGTGGATCACCCATCTTCATTGACATAAGAGCCAACCTTAATAACCGCAGGCATTTGGTTTTTGAAATGTCTAGGAGAATCCAACAGGAAGAGCAGGGCTGTGCCCTGAGAGCTACTATGGGGAATGATTTCTCTGAAAACCTTGCCCCCTTTGCGATGCCACTGAGACGATGGCAGCCATGATGCAAAGGTGCACAGCTGTGCCATCCTGGCAGGAAGGTGAGGCTGGAAGCAGCAGCCTCACGATGCTCTGCAATACCTCACGCTGCTCCTTGGCATACTTCTCCGTCCTCTAAAAAATCGCTCCCGGCTTTTTAGGGAATTGAGAAAATAATTCCATCTTCATGGTTCCCAGTAATGTATTCCTGAGGCTATAAAACCCAATACTATAGAGGCTCAGATCGCCCGGCATTCCAGAACTCGAGAGCAAATAGAAGACAGTATTTAATTTACATGGCTTGGCCGATCTTATTCCAGTCTGCATGGGAACATGGCGATTTTCATTGGCTTACCGACTTCTCATTCATCACCCCCTTTCCTCAGCTCTTGCCCCCCCCTGCTTCTTTTATTTCTCATTCATTTGTTTGGAGAAAACACACTTATGTATTTAACAGCAATTTTATTTGCCTATGGGAACCAATTCCTAAACGTATAAAATATGTAAGAGGTTAGAAAGAAGGCTGCTTTTCGCCAAGACCGATTTGACTCAGTGGATAGAGCGTCGGCTTGCGGACTGAAAGGTCCCAGGTTCGATTCCGGTTGGGGGCATGTACCTTGCTTGTGGGCACATCTCCAGTGTGGGGCGTGCAGGAGGCGGCTGACCGATGTCTCTCTCTCATCGATGTTTCTGACTTTCTATCTCTCTCCCTTCCTCTCTGTAAAAAATCAATAAAATATATTAAAAAAAAAAAAGAAGAAGAAGAAGGCTGCTTTTCCATAGGAAGCACATGGCCAGAATTTATTCTCACGATGTTCATACTCGGGCTTCTTGGGGTCTATTTCCTTAGCCACCATCCAACCTAGTGGGGAAAGAACATCCTTAATGCAAGGCATTCATTCGCCTTCCTGAAACTGAGCAGAGGCGAGAATCCACCTGAAACGTGATCCCCAGTGGATTTATCTCTTCGCGACGAGACAGACCCTAGTTTCCTTTTTTTTTTTTTTTATTTTCGGCGCTCCTGCGGGTATTCTTCATAGGAGGGAGAGGGCCACGGCAGCGCGTTAATGAAAAAACTAAATAACTCTCTGAACATGAACCCATCATCCGAAAAACAGAAGCTAATTTTGAATTATTCAAGGAGGCCGGATCACAACTCACCACTGAGGAACCGAGGGAGGGAACATGGTGCTGGGAAGCCCAATTATTCCTAAAGCAGAGACAGTCTTATTAAGTTGGGCAGAAAATTAATTAGGCTAATTAGAAAGCCTCATTGGAATTCAGCAAGGAGTTACGGGAGGGAACAGGACAACACGGGGTGCATCGGCAGCGAGGGAAAGTCTGGGGGGAGCGGAGGAGCTTGGCAGGAAGCAGTTGGAGGGTGATTCACGCACATTTTCGCGGGGTCCTTGGTCACTTCGGAGGGGAACAGCGGCGGTTTTATAGACCTCCTGTTCCCCGGGGTGGGTCCTCCCTGAGTCTTCAAAAAGGATGGCTGGTGGATGTTCCCGAAGAGCACAAAACGGGGAGCGGGGGGAGCTCAGATTCAGCCCGAGGCTTCCGTGGGGCTTGGTATTTATTTGGGTATTTCCGATCCGCTGCTTCATCAGCGAGGGGCATTGTTAAAAAATGCTAGGTGGCTGGTTTCGCCTCTTCACGGCGCTCTGGAGGCCTGCAAACATCTGTTCCGTCCCGATTCCCCTGCGCGGCACAGAGGCGTTAGTCAACGCAACAGCCGTGGCAGCAGCCAGCAGGGACAATCCCGGCGATGGCAGCGGTGGTGTCTGGACCGGGAAGGAAAGTTCCTGAATAATGCGCTCCACCGCCTGGCTTGGTGCTACAGATGCTGACAGTGACCTGAGGCACGAGGGCCCGGCAAGGGGTCACACAGGATGGTGGGGGGCTGAGGCCACTGCTCCCAGGGATGTCACGATGATGGACAAGGACTGCCACATGTCTCCCAGCGCCCCAGTACAAACACCCTTCTTCTCATGTATGTCATATGTGATAAGCTGTTTAGGAGGAGCCATCAGAACTTCCGGGGTGTCTTTCTGACTGCTGCTGTTTTCTGAGAAAGTTAGCTGCAACCCAGCCCAACCCATCAGGGTGGACAATCACCGAGGGGTGGGGGTAGGGTAGGTCAGAACTGGTTAATAACTGATGCTCGCCGAGATGCCAAACTCATTGAAAGGCGACAGGCAGAGACCACAGCTCATACTTGTACTAACTAATATGTACAAACGGAGTTTTCTTCTGAAACTCTTCTTTTTTTAAAAAAAAATATATTTTACTGATTTTTTACAGAGAGGAAGGGAGAGAGATAGAAAGTCAGAAACATCGATGAGAGAGAGACATTGATCAGCCGCCTCCTGCACGCCCCACAGTGGAGATGTGCCCACAACCAAGGTACGTATCCCTGACCAGAATTGAACCTGGGATTTTTCAGTCCGCAGGCCGACGCTCTATCCACTGAGCCGAACCGGTCTTGGCTGGAACTCTTCTTATTGCTCACACACAGGCTGGTGTACCCCGTCCTGTTAGACACCTGATATAAGTGAAGTAACTGAGATTCTGGGCACTGAAGATTTACAGGTTCCACACCTGTTTTTTTTTTGTGTGTGTGTTTTGTGTGTATGTGTGTGTGTGTGTGTGTGTGTGTGTGTTTTAAAGGGAAGTTGATATCCCAAACCAGGTCTTACGTGGACGGGATGTGTCTGGCCTCCTCAAACCATATGTCTGAGGCCTAACTCCAACGTGATAATATTTTAGAGATTGGGCCTTTGGGGTGAAATTAGACTCAGATTAGATCGTGAGGGGATGTCCCTCATGATGGATTAGAAGCCGAAGAGAAAGAGAGAGTTCTCTCTCCAAGTCCAGGAGGAATGGGCACGAAGAAACTCCAGGACCCTGTCGTGCTGGCACCCTGATCTGGAAGTCCCGGTCCCCGAACTTGAGAAAGGGCATTTCTGATGGTTAAGCCGCCCACCCGACGGGCTTGTGTCCCGGAAGTCTGAGCTGACTCATGTACCAGGTGTGTTTACTTTCAGTCCCAGGCCTTTCCCCAGCCCCTCGGTGCCTCTAGAACAGCGGTTCTCAACCTGTGGGTCTCGACCCCTTTGGGGATCAAACGACCCTTTCACAGGGGTCGCCTAAGACCATCAGAAAACACAGATATTTACATCACAATTCATAACAGTAGCAAAATTACAGTTATGAAGTAGCAAGGAAAATAATTTAATGGTCGGGGGTCACCACAACGTGAGGAACTGTATTAAAGGGTGAAGGTATTAGGAAGGTTGAGAATCACTGCTCTAGAAGTAAGTGAGAAACAGTCAGTGAGGAGAGGGAACATTCTTTGAAGGCGCCCCCTTGTGGTTCAAGGTCACTGGAAGGGGAGCTCTTGGAGAAGTGGCCTTGACCCCAGGAGGATGCTCTGCGTTCACCTTCCTCTGGGCCGAGTGAAAAGGGTTTCAAAGTGAAATATCGAGGCCTGGGGACAAAGTGACGCCAGAGTGTCTGATCTCGGAGTGTCCTTCAGCGCCGCGGCCCAGGAGCCCGGGCAGATGGGCAGCCGCAGGTTGGCACATGACGACCTGCGTGCGCGAGGCTGACACTGGGTAGCGCGTTCCCAGTCCCCCCCGGGGCCCAGCAGGCGGGGTGTCCTCTCAGCCCTGCCTTGGCCCGGGCCTGATCAGAGCCGTGCTTTTCCACTCGCCGACTTCGCCTGTCACGCTGCGCCAGGTAATGAGACAGGAGTCAATTAGTTCTCCCCGATAGACCTCTCCCCTGTCTGTGCCCAGTCTCCCAGGTGACCCCATTATGATAATGGCCCCACCTGGCTGCTCTCGGAACAGGCCTGATGGAGAAGCGGGAGCCTCCTTGAAACGGTGAATTGCAGCGAGGCTGGCAGAGGGCGGCTCAGCGCCCCGCTGGCTCTGGACAGGAGCCTTCTGCCTCCGTTGTCACCGGTGAGCGACGCCAGGTGCTCACTCAGGCCACATGCCGCTGGCATCCCAGGCACGTCCCCTCGTGCCATTCTTCCCAACGACGAGCTGGACCTGCCCGCACCCGGGGAGACAGGCGGATGGATGCAGAATGCCCAACGCCTGGCGCTCCCCTGGGCATCGCAGGGCGAGCTCTGTCCATAGAGCAGGTGCGCAGTTTTATGTCCTCGGCTCTATGGTGATGTCCCTCACCCTGGACCTCCATAAACACATTCTTTTAAAAAAATAAAACCTGGGCAGTCTCCCTGCAAAACTTGGGGATAAAAAATGAACAAATCTGATCGTTTGATTTAACATCAAACACCTTTGTCTTCCCACATATTTGCGTCTGTGGATATTGTGATAATACAACCGAAGAAATATTGTGCCGAAACCGGTTTGGCTCAGTGGATAGAGCATCAGCCTGGGACTGAGGGGTCCCCGGTTCCATTCCGGTCAAGGGCATGTACCTTGGTTGCAGGCACATCTCCAATAGAGGGCGTGCAAGAGGCGGCTGATGGATGTCTCTCTCTCATGGATGTTTCTAGTTCTCTATCCCTCTCCCTTCTTCTCTGTAAAAAAAATCAATAAAATATATTTTAAAAAAAGAGAAATATTGTGAGGTAGTGACCCAGTGTTTCAATGACGTCAAATAATTCCCCAACAATCTCTCATGTTCAACCTCCAACAGACACTCCCGTCTTAAAGCACCCGCGGGTCATGGAGACAGAGCAGGCTGTGGTAGCGACACGACATTCAGCCGGGACTCATGCTCCGTCGTGTGATGGTTTAAACGTGTGTCACAGGTGATAAGCCGGTTAGTGAAAGGGGATTCCTAATCCAAGTGATTTAGAGCCTTAGCCAAGTCCATCACTTGGTGTTCTGGGGGGTCCTTAAAGGCACATGCCTGTCTGAATATAGACTGGGTACCTGAAGAGACCTCTTACCATCCACCCCACACCTCCCATCCCATCCCATCCCATCCCGGGGCGTGTGGCTTTGCTTCCGATCCACAGGCCCATCTTTCTGCCTTTTTACTGTGTTACCCAATGCTTTTCTTCTCTCCCCCATTCTCTAAGCTGCTTTGGTGTGGTGCGCGTCCCCGTAGGTCTGGCTAATTTATTATTTAATTATGTAACCGTTACCTAATTCTTCAGCTTCAGCCGTCAGTGTTGGCTGTGGGTTGTTAAATGTAACCGCCACGGAGGCACGCGCGCTTTGTATTTATCGTTTCCATGGCGGAGCGATAATTATGTAACTCTGCAATTCTGCAACTATTATTTCTATTTGTTTAATTACATAACGATAATGATATTAAACCCCTAAAACACTTGGCGGATAGATTTATGCCGACGACGCTGGGAGACGGCCATAATATTGATATATCAGAGCAATAAGAAAGCTAAATAATAGTATTAATATGAATATTAACGGCAATAGCGATAACGAGCAGCAAGCGCGGCCGTTTGCTTTTCCTCCGCGCGGGATTTGGCCTCTCTCACGGGTTCCTTCCCAAACCTCGGCGGCTAATTAGCTCGGTAACAGTTGGTACGCAGCAGTGGGCACAGTCTCATTTCCAGACTCTACCTGGCAGAGGCTCAGCCTTAAAGAAGAGCAGATGGAATGGGTCTGTTCTCCCCTTGTCATAAGAGGCATGGAGTGGGCGGATTTCTCTTTTCTCCTCGCACCGGGGTCCTTCCATAGAGAGGGTGCCCTGGGCCCAGAGACAGTGATGTTGCAGACCCCTAAGAACCCGAGATGTGTTCGAGTGCAGGTGTGCGCTGTGCTGAGCGGCCGCGGTGGCAAGCGTGTGGGCTTGGAAAGGGACAGGTGGGGATTGGATTCTGGCTCTGCCGTGAACTAGGTCACCTTGAGCCATTACCTCACGCCTTTGGACCACAGTTTGCTCCTGTCTAAAACGGGGTTCATCATAGCTCCATCGAAAGACCGATAGGAAAATGAACACAAGAATGGGTGCAGATGACTAGGCCTATATCGGTAGCTCTTGTTTTGGAGCGTTTAGTCCACGAGATTAAGGGGGAGAAGCTGACTTGACGTTGCTCTTTTTTATGAATTGCCTTTGTTTAGCCTCTCAACTCACATATGACCAAGAGTCCCCAGCTCCCCCCAGCCCCTGTCAGTCAAAGTCACCGGAACAGTTAAAAAGCTAATATTTCACCCCTAGCTGGTTTGGCTCAGTGGATAGAGCGTCGGCCTGTGGACTCAAGGGTCCCAGGTTCGATTCTGGTCAAGGGCATGTATCTTGGTTGCGGGCACATATCCAGTAAGGAGTGTGCAGGAGGCATCTGAGCGATGTATCTCTCTCTCATCGATGTTTCTAACTCTCTGTCCTTCTCCCTTCTTCTCTATAAAAAATCATTTAATTATATTAAAAAAAATTTAAAGCTAATATTTCACCAGCAATCACACTCTTCAGTAATAAATCTCTATTTGTTTCATGAATAACATGCACTATTCTTGCAGATCCTTTTCAGGCACTGTGTCTGCCTGCACAGTCTTACCCTGACACATAGCTCAGTCACTGCATGATGGGACCATTAACACACATTCTCTGATTAATCATCACACCCACCCTGAAAGCTAAGTATGATTATTTTCATCTAGGTGAGGAAATCAAGACACGGAGAATTGTTATAAAGTGCCAGCCTCCTCCTGGCTCATGTGGAGAGGTGCCTGTCTGCACCACAGGTGCTCTGAAGCTAGACTGTGTACCGGTCCCAGGCCCATGTCCCAGCAGCTACGCGAGGAGGAAGCCAGGAGTGCCTCCTGCTCTGAGGAACCCACTTCCTCTTGCCTGCTTGTGCCTCCTCTCCAGTCCATTCTCCGCAGAGCAGCCTTTCTGACCATCTGAAAAGCTAACTCAGGGATCATTTCTCCTCTCTCATCTCCCAGTGCGTTTCCAGTATTCCCAACCTCTTGCCAAGGCCTATATTTAACTATAGCTATGCTCTGACTCCTGCTTACCTCTCCAAACTCACCTCTTCCCACTGCCCACCCCATGCCCAGCCCTGAGGCTATGCCAAGCTCCACCCCATCTCTTAGGCTATTGCACTCATTTTTCTACCTTCTGGTCTCCATGCATGTGTGATCTCTTCTAAGAATATCCCCCAAAAGCCTTACCCCAATGAACCCGGCCTCGTGTCCCACTATTCACTAATAAACCTCTGACTTGTTTCATGTATAACATGTACTGTTTTTGTAGATCCTTTGCAGGCACTTTGTCTGGCTGCACAGTCTTACCCTGGCACATAGCTCAGGATCTGCAACTCGGTAGACACTGGCTTACGGAGAGAGTTGCATGTCTGCCTTTGCATGGTCATGTATGCCCTGGGGAGTTCAATTGTTCATGTATGAGGGGGAGAACGGAGGTTGTATTTTCTCCTGAGGAGCACTGATTAACATCCACCCAGCTTCTCTCTCTTTTTTTAAAGTATATTTTATTGATTTTTTTACAGAGAGGAAGGGAGAGGGATAGAAAGTCAGAAACATCGATGAGAGAGAAACATTGATCAGCTGCCTCCTGCACACCCCCTACTGGGGATGTGCCCGCAACCAAGGTACATGCCCTTGACCGGAATCGAACCTGGGACCCTTGAGTCTACAGGCCAACGCTCTATCCACTGAGCCAAACCGGTCAGGGCAACATCCACCCATCTTCTAAAGCTTAGACCCTGACCAGCGTAGGTTGGTCACCAAGGGCTAGGAGCAGAGCCGGATGGTAATGCGGTCAGCCCCTGGGCAGAGTGTGTCTGGGAGAAAACAGCTAAATCATAGGCACTTGAGAGGCTGATGGAGAGAGACTCCGAATGTGGGAGAAATCAGGGTTGTTCTAAACTGCTATCTTCGTGGGGACTCTGAGTCTCATGCCAGAGGTCCCACGGCAGCCCCTCCATTCTGCTCAGGACATCCCTTGTTTATACAGTTCCCACCAAAGAGCTCAGACCGGCCAATCTCCATGGTGCCACCCGTCCTCTCGTTACCATGGTTTCACGACGCTTTTCCTTCCTTGAATTATATATCTGTGATCTCAAAAATATAAGCGACATTATTTATAGCAATGCATTCTTTTTCCTTTCCACTATTTTCCTTTTAAAGCAGATGCTATTCATCCTTACGCATCACATTTCAGTCACTGCACATGAGTAATAGGGAGCGGAGGTATTCGATTCCAGCCTCTCTGTCTCCTTTCTAGTCCCATTTTTCTTCTCCCCTCACCTCCATGAGGATAATCCTCTCTCCTTTCCCCAGTGGCTTCCTTACCACACCCCTGTCTTCTTCAGTATCATCACCCCTATTTATGTCTTTAAAAATCTTTATTGTTGCGAGTATTACAGGTGTCCCCTTTCCCCCAACCTCCTAACCCCCCTTTGCCCTCCTCCACTCAGTTCCTACCTCACCCCAGACCTTCACCACCCTACTGTCTTTGGTCAATCTATTTCCGCTTCCCCTCTCCCTTCCCTCTGAGGATCATCAGTCTGTTCCTTGCCTGCATACCTCTGATTCTATTTTATTCACCTGTTTATTTTGTACATTCGATTTTTTGTTCGTTTATTTTTAGATTCAATTGTTGATAGATTATATTTGATGCCATTATATTTGATGCCATTACCCCTTCCCCTCCTCCTCCTCCTTCTTCCTCTTCTTAAAGAATACCCTTCAGCATTTCTTGTAATACTCATTTTAAATTATTCACTAATGCAACCAAGTAAGAATACATACTTCATTATTTTATGTCCTCTCTCTTTTTATTTTTTTTATTTTTTCCTACTCAGAACTATGGCCAACACAATTAATATATTATAAGCTGGTCTGGAGTCCTTATCTCAGCTCAGGGACACATTACTTAACATTTTTGGACCTCTTTCCCTTCATCAACAAAAAGATGTCAACAAGTTTACCGCGTGGGATATTTATAAGAATTAAATAAGACAAACCGTATAATGAACTCAGTAATTTCTCAATATTTCTCTTTTTTAAAAAATAGATTTTGTTGATTTTTTGCAGAGAGGAAAAGAGAGAGAAAGAGAGTTAGAAACATCGATGAGAGAGAGACATCAATCAGCTCCCTCCTGCACACTCCCCACTGGGAATGCACCCGCAACCAAGATATATGCCCTTGACCAGAATCGAACCCGGGATCCTTCAGTCTGCAGGCCGACGCTCTAGCCACTGAGGCATACTGACCGGGCATTGAACCTGCAGCCTTAGCATGTTGGGATGATGCTCTAACCAACTGAGCTACCCAGCCAGGCTAAGATTTTCTTAATCAGAGCCGTGTGTGCTAAATTCGACCAAGAGCCCATGAGTGGAAATGTGAGCTGCCTCATGCAGAGATCCCCACATTCTGAGCTGCGTGAACGCTAGCTGAAGTCCTGCAGTCTTTTAGTCATTGTTTCTCTGCCGTTGGTCCCTGGAAAGATTGGGACACTGGCCCTTCACAACCTTGCTCTGCGTCTTCTCGGTCAGCATGATGAGTGCAGCTGCCTGCCGTCTCCTCCTCTCAGCTTCTGTTAAGCCAGGGTCAGGTCAGAGAGGCCCGTCACCAAAGGGACACCATCTGTGTCCGTCTCTACACCAAAAACCCGCAACTTTCTGCTAGAGGTTCGCTTGTTCCTTCTGTGCTGTTCTGCACACAGGACAGCGGGCTTGCAGATGTTCAGACTCAGGTTGATGCCCCCATTCAGTTTTTGTAACCCCAGTAACTCCAGTTCACAAGAAGAGGTCCTCTAAGCCGTGCATGGTCTTCCTCCCTTTTAGTACATGGCTTCCTAGCAAAACAGAACCACCTCTCTGCACGAGCTGTGAAAATCAACCACTTCCAGATAGTGTGAAACTTACAGGCGAAGTCTGGCAATACAAAAAAGGTGGTTTCTTGATACAGCCATCTTGGAAATGCTCAAAGTGCTGTATCCATCTCACTCTAAAGCTTTAACCAATGACACTACCCTTGTTCATGATCGCAGTGAAGTGCAGTTTGGCTTCTAGAGAATTCTGGAAGCACACTGCTAATCAGGAAGGTCTCAGCACAAAAAGACAAATATTTGTGTGTGAATTTCTAAAAAAAAGTATGTATAAGAATTATTCACTGGAAACTACAAAATATTGCTGAGGGAAATGGAAGTCAATCTGAATGAAAGAGAAGAGAATATATAATGTACCAATGGGTTGAAAGACATTACCTTTAGATGCCAATCCTTCCCAAATTATATATAGGCTCGACAAAATTCCAGCCAAAATCTTAGCATAATTTTTTATGGAAATGGACAAGTTAATGGAGAATAGCCATACACATATTCAACTGATTTGCAAAAAAAACAACAACAAAAAGGTGATATGGTAAAGAAATGGAGTTACCATCATCTTAATTCCCCACACATGTTATTACCCAACATGTTCTGTATCCCCTTTTCTCAGCAGTAGTACCATGTTGATACATTTAAAAATCAGAAACCCATTAGTGATGCATATAGCAAAGCGTTAAGTTGGCATCTTCACCTTATCTCGTGACACGCTCTTCCTGATGACTACCCCCATTTTTATACGGCCAAGGTGTCACCCCAAACACATACCCTTGGCAACCCCAAACCTTCCATTGTCTTGCCAAATGCCGTGTCTCTCTCCAAGAGAGGCAAGTGACCCCATTGAGTTCCAAGTTCAGCGTGTCCTGCTGTTCACCTCGGTGACTAAGCCCTGCCTGATGATCTTCCTCCCTTTTATTACAGGGTTTGGGTCCCCGTGTATCATCCTGTCAGCGAAGATTGCCGGGACTTTCCATGCAATCCCCCTAAGTGTTTTAAAGCTTGAATTCAATAGTGTTAAGGACCTCCAATTCCTGACACCTTCCGTCATGCCATTTTTATACAAAATAGTCAATAGCCTTGGTGTCATTGACTTTGCCTTCTTCTGTTTTTCCCCCAAAATTGCTTTGAAACCTTCTTGTAAGCTTGGAGTACTTAATCGCCAGCGCAGTCTTCATAAATGTCAGCGGGAAACCCATCTATTTCGCGAGCTTCCCGTTATCTCGATAGCTTTTATTAAGCCTCCTACCCCTCTGGCACTGGGTTTTACCCTTACAACCTCAATTTCTTCTCCTGCAGCCACCTCCCAGGGAGCCAGCCGAAGTGCTTCTTCATTTCTTCCTTCTCCCCGTTTCTGTCTTCCTCTTGGGGACGGCCCCCCGGATCGCTCACACTAACCCCTGACTTTGCACACAGTTGCACCAACTTTCTTCAGGATCTGGAGAAGTTGTTTTCAAAAAGCCACTCAACCATAATGCTCTGCGTGGAAAAAATGTGCGATTCCCCGCCTTCTGCTTTCTACATGCCGACCTTCCTAGCGGGGCCCATAGAGCATCCGTACAGATGTATTCACGGCAGACAGGATAAGTGCCAAGGTCATCTCTTTGGCTCCCCATAGAACCGCCCTCCTCTGTTTGGGGTAATTGTGCGGTTGCCAACATGCAGGGCAAGACTTTTTCTAGCATTTGCCATCGCGGACATCCCTCCCGGTTTCCAGGAATGCATTAAACTTGAGGTGGAAATCATTTGGCCTCCGCACGCAATACGAGTGGGTCGTTAATGAGCTGAGTGCTGTTGGGGCTGCTTCCTTCCGAAGCTGCCTGCGGCTTGGGGAGCAGACCAAGGTTTTGCAACCGCTGAGAGAGCCATGGCCCTTTGGAGAGGTCCGGAGATGGCTCAGGAGAAAACCCTTCCCCTCCCCCTCCCTGCCCTGCACACCTTCACAGCAACGCACCTGTCTCTCTCTCTCTCTATCTATCTCTCTCTCTCTCTCTGAGCTTTTTTTTTTTTTTTTACAGAGAGGAAGGGAGAGAGATAGAAAGTCAGAAACATCAATGAGAGAGAGAGACATCGATCAGCCACCTCCTGCACACCCCACAGTGGTGGAGATGCGCCCGCAACCAAGGTACATGCCCCAACCAGAATCGAACTTGGGATCTTTCAGTCCGCAAGCCGACGCTCTAGCCACTGAGCCACGCTGGTCTCGGCTCGGGGCTTTGTTTTTATGGAAGTTGGAAATCATCGCGCCAAATAGGAATGCGTCCCCAATTTACTGTCAGAGCCACCGCTGCTTCCATGTCCAAGTCCCGGGGTGGCAACTCAGCACAGCGCTCCTCCAGGGAGGGCCTTGCTTCCCCCCAATCCATCATTTCCACCCCAGCTGGCTGCCTCTTAGAAAAAAAAGATGCGGGCCTGCTCTGCGTGGGGCCTGTCTGCTGAAAAGGTGAGATACAGCCCAGACCGGTGTGGCTCAGTGGATAGAGCGTCGGCCTGTGGACTGAAAGGTCCCAGGTTCGATTCTGGTCAAGGGCATGTACCTTGGTTGCGGGCACAACTCCAGTAGGGGGCATGCAGGAGGCGGCTAATCTATGTCTCTCTCTCATCAATGTTTCTGACTTTCTATCCCTCTCCCTTCCTCTCTGTAAAAAATCAATAAAATATATATTTTTTTAAAAAAGGTGAGATACAGAGCATCCCCACTCCGCTGCGGTGGGCACCTTTATGCGTCCGTTCGCCTGGTTTCCAGTTCACTGTCAGGGTGCTGTTTGCTGTGCACAGCACCCGCCTCTCAAGGAAAAGATCACGTGGTTTTCCCCCCCGGAGGTGGGCTTCTCCGCCAGGCGAAGATGACATGAAATGTGGGTGGTTTTCAGACAGCGGGAAGCTACATCATGGAAATGGCGTCCCCTTCGTGTGGCACTTAGTAAACCCCCAAAGGGAAACAGGTGCCCCACGACTTCCCTTCTCCTTCCCTTGTCCCCACCCAAAGGGATGCGTTGAGGGACCCTCTCTTCCAGGTGTCGTTTTCAAGGATCCCTTTTGTCGGAAAGGAATGGTCATTAAGCAAGTCTTGGTGCAGGTGCCTGCGACAGCGCTGTCTGGCTGGGGCACATCATGGGAGAGAGTGGCCCATACGTGGTCTGTTTGCTCCAGGAGCCTTTAATGCAGGGTGCCCAGGAATACAGTGGCACCTCGAGATACGAGTGCCCTAACATACGAGTTTTTTGAGATACGAGCCGTCGACCGAGCGATTTTTGCTTTGAAATACGAGCAACATTTGAGATAGGGGTCATCGCGCGGATGGGCCGGCTGCACACGACCCACCAGTTTACCGCGAC
This sequence comes from Lasiurus cinereus, assembly GCA_011751065.1. Taxonomy (NCBI): domain Eukaryota; kingdom Metazoa; phylum Chordata; class Mammalia; order Chiroptera; family Vespertilionidae; genus Lasiurus; species Lasiurus cinereus. The sequence continues at coordinate 22,597,656 of JAAGEH010000417.1, forward strand.
TCGAGCGTCTCATAGTTTCCCACGCCTCAAGGTTACGGAACGAATTAACCTCCTATCACGAGGTGCCACTGTATAGGAAACTCGGTCACCATGATGGTTATGTTGGAATGAAGGCGTCCGATAAACAAAAGTTGATGTTACTTTGATGTTGAGCCGATGTGCCCTTGCACGTTGCGAGGAGAGAGTGAGAGAGTTATGCCTAATCGGTGACCATTTGGGTGATGTGTCGGTCAGCAAAGATAACCCCAATTCATCTCATCGTTTTCCCAGCCCGTTCCCTGCGCCGGAAATCACGCTAAGAGTTCTTTTCCGGAACGATATGGGGGGCTGGTTTTATTTCCCCTTTCGCCCCCACCCCCTGCCTCTCTCTGCGAAGGGAAGGGTCGGTACCCCAGGCTCTCTGGAACCACAGGCCCCGCACTGACTCCGTGGCCCCGAGAAGTGGGAATGGGCCTCTGTGTCTCCCCGGCTCGCAGAGTCTCTCTTCACATTGTTTGTCCTCTAGAAGCGGTTTCAAGTCTGCGCGGCTCCAGATTTCTGATATTTTTATTGCATCCCTTCTTGCCTCCAAAACAGCTCATTCTTTCTTGACGTACCTTGCCAAACGCAGCAAGGGAAGGAACATATGCTAGCGTTCTGGCTCTTGCCAACCGCGCTCCTGAGATGCACGGGCACAGTAGGCACGCGGTCTGCCTTCCGTGCTAACACGGGTGACAGTTTTACCAACTGTTTCCCTACAGCAGAGCGGGGATTTCCAGCTTGCTAGATCTGTTTCCTCCCTGCCTGCCGCACGGCTGCTAAGCTCCTGTCAGATCATTCAGATCGCTTCTCGGAGGCAGCTTCCACTCCCAAGGCCTGGGGTGTTGTCTCGTTTGGGGTAATGCTAACTCCCGGAGCAGACAAACCTCCACAGGTTGAAGGCATTGCAAAGGGAAAGTTATTTTTTAAACATTTTTTATTAATATATTTTATTAATTTCTTACAGAGAGGAAGGGAGAGGGATAGAGAGTTAGAAACATCGATGAGCGAGAGACATCGATCAGCGGCCTCCTGCACACCCCCTACAGGGGATGTGCCCACAACCAGGATACATGCCCTTGACCAGAATCGAACCTGGGACCTTTTAGTCCACAGGCCAATGCTCTCTCCACTGAGCCAAACCGGTTTCAGCGGAAAGTTATTTTTTATATCTAAGTTTCAGAGCTGGTGTTCCTGGGTTAGTCTGGCTTCCCTCCAGGATGATGGGTGATGGAGGGACGCAGGCCCCTTCTGTACTGTGGCCAAGCACTCAGCATCCAGCCACAGGGCAGGGGGTGGAGCGGGAGGCTTTTCTGGACCAGTCTTGGAGGTGGGGCAGTGTCACTCATGCTTGGGTCCCCTCGGGCTAGAATGCAGTAAATGGCGGCACCGAAGTGTGAACACACATGTAGATGTGGTCTCTCTCTGGGAGGCCACTTCCCAATGACAGCAGTTCACTCCTGAAGGTCAGATCACAAAGTTTGGGTGGCAGGGAGATACTTTGGCCATACTATATGGGAAAAAAAAGTTTTGGAGGAAATTATTGAGCTCATTATAGAGGGAAAAGTAATATCCACTAATACTTAACTGGATTATATTATATATATATACACATACATACACATACACACAGTGGTACCTCGAGATACGAGTGCCCTAACATACGAGATTTTTGAGATACGAGCCGTCGAGTGAGCCGTCCAGCGAGCGATTTTTGCTTTGAAATACGAGCAACATTTGAGATACGAGTAATTGCACAGATCGGCCGGCTGCACACAACCCCCCAGTTTACTGCGATTCGAGTGTCTCATAGTTTCCCACGCCTCAAGGTTACGGAACGAATTAAACTCGTATCTCAAGGTACCACTGTATACACACACACACACACAAAAGTATTATCTATACTAATAAAAAGGTAATATGCTAATAAGACCAGATAGACTGGCTGTCTTCCAGGCATCCTTCTGGACAAAGCCACCGTGGCATGGGCCGAGGCAGAGGTGGGTAGGAGCGATGAGGCTGGTAGGGGAGAATGGTTAGGGGTGATCAGGTAGGCAGGCAGGTGAACAGTTAGCAGCCAGAGTCCCAGATTGCGAGAGGGATGTCCCTGTGGGGATCGGGCCTAAACCTGCAGTCAGACATTCCCCAAGGTGGGAGTGGAGAGAGTGCAGGCTGAGCTGAAAGATGCCCCCCTCCCCCCTGGGCCTCTAGTTTATACATATATAATACATATACAAGAAGATGGGGCTCCTTGCAGAGAGGTGTCTGTTTAGAGTTGTTAACGTGGAAAATAATACAATAATTAATAAAGAATAATACACAGATAATCTGTTTTATGTACTCACAACTGTAAACCTATTTTTTCCACACTCTGTACATAAGTATTACAGTAATATTATATGTTATAATATGTAGTGAATATAACATTTTTACCATCTAGAGCAGTGGTTCTCAACCTTCCTAATGCTACGTCCCTTTAATGCAGTAGCAACGAAAATAATTTTATGGTTGGGGGTCACCACAACATGAGGAACTGCATTAAAGGGATGTGGCATTAGGAAGGTTGATAACCACTGATTTAGAGGTAGGGAGTCCACTCTGAGGGCCTGGGTTAGACAGCTTGGTGTGGGAAGAGTTCATGTCAAGGAGACAATCTAGGTTCCATGAAGAAAACATGTCACCCAACCAAAGTCCATGCACCGCCACTGCGAAAGGCCCAAACTCAAAATATCAGAATGTGGAGTAAGACGATGTTTATCGATTGAGAAGGCACCAGCTGAGAAGATGGGAGACCAGATGGCCTTGCTCGCTATAGGTGGACGGGGCCAAGGGTTTTGAGGGCTAGAGGAACAGGTGTATTGAAATGCTGGCGGGACAGGTGTTAATCGGAGGGTCTTAGATTTGGCCATTCATGGTAAAGGGGCATCAACACCTGAGCTTCCTGGACAGAGGACACTTAGCTTCTGAAAGGGTTCTGTTGTTCAAGTACTAGTTCTGTCTGGTTCTTGGGTCCGTTGTGGAGGAGGGGGAAAGGGCATGAGACTTTAATTCAGGGTGCCGCTGGAAATCCAAGTTAATCCTCCCCTCTGCACATGCCTGGGTCCGGGACTTGCTGTTTTGGTCTGCTGTCTCTGAAAAGCAACTCAGTATCTCGTTAAGTGGGGTAGAATGATTTTAAGTTGGTTCTGCAGTTCCAAACACACATGCCTTCACATGCACACACTGTAAATTAAAGTTTCCTTGTGAACAATGATTCCAGTGCATCTTTATGATACAAGGGCTCCTTTAAACAATCATCTGAAATGTGTCAACTGTGAATTTCCATACTCCATTTTTTTATGAGCAAATGCTTTCCCATGTGCAGGCCCACCTGCTAGCCTGCACGAAGCATGCAGTCTCAGATCCTTCCCTGCGCCCATCATTCTCAGACTGAGTTGGAAATGGATGCCAACCCTGAACAGTGTGCTCTCATACTGCTTCAAAGTATGGCGTTAAAAAAAAAAAAGAACTTGCCCAGCTGGCTTGGCTCAGTGGTTGAAATTGACCTATGAACCAGGAGGTCATGTTTCGATTCCTGGTCAGGGCACATGCCAGGGTTGTGGGCTCCATCCCCAGTATAGGGCATGCAGGGGACAGCCAATCAAAGATTCTCTCTCTCATTGACGTTTCTATCTCCCTCTCCCTCTCCTTGCCTCTCTGAAATCAATAAAAATATATTTTTAAAAAACCACCGAAGAACTTGACTCTCAGTTTTGCAAAAATGGCCCCCAAAAGTATTGTTAGCAATGCTGCTAGTTCACTCTAATTTCCTGGCAAATTGACACACTCAGATATTACGGTTGTTACCCAGTTCCTGGTCGCTTTCGAAAATTTTACATTCCATTAATGTAATGACAAAGTTATCTACAGTACATGTCTATGAGTGCTCCAGCATGCACTTCCACTCTAGTTTTTCACATCAATCATGAAGGGAATTGATAATTGCCTATGGGGGTTTTACCTATGAGCAGAAAAAATGTTTGACTTAATTATGCCTGCATGGTGAGAGACGAATATATTGAATTTGGATACATAGATCAGGGGTGGATTTCAGGGGAGAGAAGAACCATTCCCAGGGGAATAAGCTAGGAGGGAGCGAGTGTTAAAAAAAAAAAATTTAAGTTGATAATGCTGTCATTATATCACCTGTCACAGCTTAGAAGTTTAATCCCATCCAGTGAAAGAGATGAAAAGGTAAACCTGGGATGTTTGGTTAACACTAAGCACCTGTCATTCAAATTCCAGGACTCAGGTGTAGGAAGGCAAAAGACACCCCTCTGCAAGGAGCCCCGACTGCCCATGCGCGCTGCTGCCTGGCTTCCTGGAAGGCTAAGCTAAGCTACTGTAAGGGGCTTTGTGCAAACTCATGCTTTGCGAGAGGATAAACTGCCAGTCTCACTTCAAAAGCCGTCAACTCTGTTCTTTTCAACTTGACGTTTAAGATTCTATTTAGAGTCAATAAAGTTAAGCAAGTAATTTAAGAGTGACTGATCAGACTTAATTCCCCACGAAAGCCCCTTTCACCCACTTAACTTTTCAAAGGTTGAAGGCTTTTCATTTGTTTGTTGATATTGACTGAACGGTAATTATCAAGAAGAAGAAAGATCATATTCGTCGCAGTCAGCAATGCTGTTTCTCCCGCAGATTACAAGGTCCTCGCATTTCCCATTCATTTACAAGATGAAGAATTTGAGCACATAGATGTTTAAAATCCAGCTCTAGCATACATAGCATGATGGTAAAACGTATCTCTCGATCTATTTGAATCATAGTTTATCTTCCTCTTCAATATGGGCTCCCTTTCCCATGTCCCCAAACTTGTCACGAGCACTGACGTTTTTCCGGCTAACTCTGGTGGCAGGGAGAATTCGATGATGGCCCTCCAGATGCCCAACCCCTGCACGTGCCTGGGTCATTCTCCATCTTTGAGGGAAGGCGGGGCCTGTGAGTGTGATGAGAGAGTCTAGCATCACTGCCTGGGTCAGGCTAATGTGATGACATTGCAGATGTGTTCCAGTTGGCCTGGAAGAAAGCTGTGCCCGGCCTGTGAGGGTTATATGCCAAAGGTCCTCAGGCGGGCTCTAGGACCTGAAAGTGCACCCAGCTGACAACTAGCAGGGACATGGGGACCCCAGCCCTCCAGCACAGGGAAGGCGTTTTGCCCTGGCCAGTGAGCTGGGGTGATGACTGCAGCCTCAGATGGGTCCCAGCCTGCCCAGCAGGGGACACATGGACATCTGACCCACGGAAACTAGGAGGTGACACACTTTCATTGTGTTGAACTCCCAAGTCTGTGATACTTTGCCGCGCAGCAATCGAAAACTAATGCGAGTAGATAGAAAATCGCCAATTAATGTCCAACTTCTTCAGTTTCATTTGATATCCATGGATCCTTATAAAAACATTTATTAAGTAGCTACAACATGACAGATGGTGTACTCCGTACCAATGACATGTTATAGACTAGTAACGATGGGAGATGTACTCTAAACAAAGTCTGTCGAGAACGAATCACACAGGGGGCTCTAAAATGTAGCTCATATCGTGCACAGCCAGGGCATCTATGGGGACAGGAGGTCTCAGGGAAAATTTGCGTTATAAATGCAGCTTGAGGGTTCAAGAGGAATCGAGGCTCTTCAGTGGGAGGGAGAGGGAGCAATGTTCTGAACAGAGAAGCAATATGACCCATCACACCAAGATGTTTTTCTAAGGGCCTTGGGGGTCATTAGGTGCAATGGGCAGGGCTACAGTGAAGGAGATGGGAAGGAAGATGAGTTTAGAGATACATATGCATAGAACGATGGAGATGTGCTATTCAAAGTACGGTTCAATAGGTAGCAACAGAGGTATCCCATGGAACTTGTTAGAATGCAGATTCTCGGGCCCCTACATCTACCCAATCAGAATCTTTGTCCTCAGGGTTTTCAAGGTCACTTTCATGGTTTAGCGAGTCAGAGTCTTGACACTAGTGAGTCTGAACGCTACTGTCCTTGAAACAAAGGGAATATATTGATGTTTTAAGGCGAGTATTAACACCATCAGATCCATCGTTTAGAAAAAGCACCGGTAGAAGTGAAAAGGGATGATTACAGGAGTCTGAGATAGAAAGCAGAGAAACCAATGAGAACAGTATTTTAATAGCCTGGGCCAAAATAAAAAATAAAAAATCAGAGACACTGGGCATAGGAAGGAGAGGATAAATAAGACAGATGTTAAGAAAGCAGAATATCTGAAAGTTTGAACCACAGGCTAGATGAGCTAATGCAGGGGCACTGAATTATTTTAAATGAACTTCAGGTGTCTGCTGAATATGGCAATGCACAGGAAGTGGTCGTTTCCAAATGTAGGCAATTATAGGCAAAATAATGAATTTCACTTTGGACATGCTGAATCTGAGATGCCTGGGAGACTGAGGAAGTGTGTGGGTCTAAGGTCACTAGGAAAGGCGGGGCCATTGATTTGGATGGCAGGGACTTGCCTGTAGGATATATTGAAGGTATGAGGATGAATGAATGTTTTCATGCTGGTAATTCCAATTCAATTTTACAAAATTGTTAAGACGTTTGCACTCAAGATTTCCAACCATACTTGATTTTTTTCTCCTCTAACATGTTAAGAGAATATTTATGAAAACATATACATATATTCAATATTAAAAGGTTTAAAGTGGACTAAACACATTGAGAACCCCTTTAAATTGTGATGTGAGGGAATTCGTACTGTTCCCAGGAGGTGGGAAGTGATGTTGATGGAAAATCCACATATCCATCCATTTCCTTATACCTTTGCACTCATGGAAAAGTACAAAGAGTGGAGTAATAACCGTAAGAGTCTTGCGAAATGATTTAGTAGAATCCTTGTTGTACTTTCCAGATGAATATCATTACACCCAAGATGTAAGGGAGAAAACACAATTTAAAAAAAAAATCCACTACAGAAAACAGAAGACAACTTTAGAAGTGTGTCTTATATGTATGTAATTTCCATAAAAGACAAAAAAAGTCACTAGCTCTGCGGGGAAAAAAAAAGTGATAAAATATAGAAGATGATGAAACAGCAGATTGAGTGAAAGAGAGTTTTGCTATATCAAGAAATATTTACGGAAAGTAACATTCAAGAGAAGTACAGGACAGACATAGCAACCTAAAATTAAATCAGTGGTGCAGAGAACAACTTTGAGATTATTTTTTCAAGAGTAAAAGATGAAGAACAGAGGAATGGAAGAAATCAGAAAGAATAGAAATCTCTACTTAGGAGAATTTGTGTTTTATAAAAACACTAGAGGCCCAGTGCACAAAATTTGTACACAGGGGGTGGGGTGTCCCTCAAACCAGCCTGCACCCTATCCAATCTGGGACCCCACAAGGAATGTCCAATTGCCATTTAGGCCTGATCCAGGTTGGACATCCCTCTCACAATCCAGGACTGCTGGCTCCCAACTGCTTGCCTGCTTGCCTTCCTGATTGCCCCTAAATGCCCTCACCTGCAGGCCTGGTCACCCCTAACTTCCCTCCCCTGAAGGCCTGGTCACCCCTAGCTACTCTCCCTGCAGGCCTGCCCCTCCCCCTAACTACTCTCCCCTGCAAGCCTGGGTCTCCCCAAACTACCCTTTCCTGCAGGCCCAGTCACCCCCAACTTCCCTCCTCTGCTGTCCTGGTCACCCCTAACTGCCCTCTGCTACTGGCCTGATCTCCCACAACTGCCCTCCCTTGCAGACCTGGTCCCTTCCAACTGCCTTCCCCTGCTGGCCATCTTTTGATGGCCATCTTGTGTCAATATGGGGACAGCATCTTTGACCACATGAGAGCAGCCATCTTGTGTGTTGGAGTGATGGTCAATTTGCATATTACTCTTTTATTAGATAGGATAAAGGCCTGGTGTACAGATGGGGGCCAGCTAGTTGGCCCTGAATGGTGGGGGTTCCCTTGGGACGTGCAATGGCCTGGGTGAAGGGCCTGTGGTGGTTTTCAGGCCGGCCACACCCCCAGCAACCCAAATGGGGGCCCTACTATCTGGGGTTTATTTATCTTCTATAATTGAAACTTTGTAGTCTTGACTGTAGGCCTGGGCAGGCCAGGGTGGCAGGGAAGCTTGGCTTCCTCCATTGCTGGGACAACCCAAGCCTCCTGCTTGTTGAAGCTCCATGGCCACAGCCATCTTGGTTGGATTAATTTGCATACTTCCTCCTGATTGGATGGTGGGCGTCGCTTGTGGATGTAGTGGACGTGCAAACAATTTGCATATTACTCTATTAGATAGGATGCCATATCAATTAGGGGCAATATATGTATAATGCATAATCATTCCCTAAGTAACATATCAACCATAGAAATAAAATATTTAATAAACACCAGGTGAAATACATAAAAAAGCAAAGGGATATAGAAATTCAATTTAAATATATTATATATTCATTTATAATTATGCCAGTACCATAATGCTTGAATTACTATCCTTTTGTAATATAGTCTGAAATCAGCAGTTGAAATGCTTGTAGCTTTGTTCTTTCTCAGGAATGCTTTGGGTATTTGAAGTCTTTTGGGATTCTGTGTAAATTTTAGGATTCTTTTCTATTTCTGTGCACAATGCCATTGTAAGTTTGATAGGGATATCCTGGAACCAGTAGATGGCTTGGGTAGTATATACATTTTAAGAATATTAATGCTTTAGATCCATGAATACAAACATTTTATTATTTTTGTTTTCTTTTCATTTTTGTATCAGTACCTTATAGTTTTTATGTGTCAAGATCTTTCATTTCCTTGGTGAAGTTTATTTATAAATATTTTATTGTTTTTGATCCTGTTGTAGGATCCTAACTGAGCTTTTTCTCCTCACCTTTTTCCCCCAAGAGTTTATTATTATTGGATAGAAATGACTTTGGTTCCTAAAACTTTTCTGAATTTGTTTCTTGGATTTAAGTTTTGGGTGGAATCTTTAACATTTTTATTTATATACAAAATTATACCTCTTCCTTTCCGATTGGATGCTTTTATTTATTTTTCCCCTTTTCTTGCCTCGTTGCTCTGTGGTCGGCGGTTGCCTTGGAGGGGCTTGGAAGCATCTGGGAGAGGCTGTGCTGGGAACAAGGTTGGCTGCCTCTAGCTGCAGGCTTGGAGCATGCCCAGACCAGCCACTGCTTGTTTGGGTTTTGCGGCCTTTGCCAGATGTCATTTATTATAGTTGTTGTTGAAAGTATTACAGATGTCCCTTTTGCTTTGAGAGATTATGTGAAAAGTCACAGCATTAGCCTCTCAAAAAAAGGTTCAAGCCTGCTTCAGAAACTGGTTGGGTGTGATCTCAGAAAATCACCAGGGTGGACAAGAGAGGATGTTGGCCCTGTTCATGGAGACTCGGATTTGGCCCTTGCCTGCAGGTGTAGGCTGTGTGTGGGAAAATCGTTAATAAAAAAACAATGGTGCCTGCCAGCACTTTAGTGCTGGAGAGGGTTCCCCCTGCAGCTTCCCCGTTAAAGCCAGACAATCCAGTTCCTTCCAGTTTTTTCCTGCTGCTTTTCAACCTTCTGTTTCTTCTCTGGAGCTTAGGACAAGTTTGGGCTCTTTAAGCAGCCATCTGGTCTCCAAAGCTCTCCATCTCACCTGCACTGAGCCCCTGATGAGTCTCCGCCCTTAGAAGCTCTGGGTCCCAGCTCAGGGGTGTGGGGCTGGGACCCCCACCGCTGAGATATCCTGCTGGTTCTTAACTGCCACATGTTAGGGTGGAACCAGCCCGTTTCTCATACCAGCCTTCTACCATTCTCAGAGTGGCTTCCCCTTTAAATCCTTAGTTCTAATTCTGGTCAGCTCCTCTTCAGCTGGGTCTCCAGGGTGGTGGTTCTGTACTTGAGTTGTAATTGTGATATGACAGTGGGAGGAAGTGAGGACGTTTTCCTCCTGACTATCTTGACAGGAAGTCTCATTGGTATAATTATTTAATTGTTTGGTAGAATTCACCTGTGAAACCAGCAGGTCCTGAGCTTTTTTCTTTGTTGTAAGGTTTTGGATTACTGATTCGGTCTCCTTTCATGTTATGGTTTTGTACAGATTTCTACTACTTTGTGATTCATACTTTCTTGTTATGGTTTTGTACAGATGTCTATTACTTTGTGGTTGGCAGGTTGTATTCTCCCAGAAACATATCTGTTTTCCTAAGTTGATGAACTTATTGGCATAGGATTGTTCCTAACAGTGTTTCATGATCTTTTGTATTTTTGTGCTATCCGTCTCCCTTCTGTTTCTGATTATTTTGCATCCTCTCTTTTTTTCTTGGTATTTTATGCTAAACATTTGTCAGTTTTTGACTTAGAATCTATTTTTTTAAATATATATTTTATTGATTTTTTTACAGAGAGGAAGGGAGAGGGATAGAGAGTTAGAAACAGTGATGAGAGACATTGATCAGCTGCCTTCTGCATGCCTCCCACTGGGGATGTGCCCACAACCAAGGTACATGCCCCTGACTGGAATCAAACCTGGGACTTTTCAGTCTGCAGGCCTATGCTCTACCCACTGAGCCAAACTTGTTTCGGCTTAGAATCTATTTTATCTGATGTAAGTATAGCTGCCTCTGCTGTCCTTTGGTTTCCATTCATATGGAACTTTTTCCCATTCCCTCACCTTAAGCCTATAAACTTAGCAAGGCAGATATTGGATCAATGCACAGAAATCAAGTTTATTTCTATACACTAGCAATGAATTGGAAAATCCTATTTTTAAAAATCCCATTGACAATACAATAAAAAACTTGAAATATTTACATGTGAATTTCTAAGAATATGTATAAGAACTATTCCTTGGAAACTAAAAAATGTTGCTGATGGAAATTAAAGTAAATCTGAATAAAAGCAAAGAGAAAACATACCATACCAATGGATTCAAAGACAGTATCTTTAGATGCCAAACCTTTCCAAATTATATATAGGCTCAACAAAATTCCATTCAAAATCTTAGCATAATTTTTAATGGAAATTTACAAGGTGACTTAGACTAGCCATACACATGTTCAACTGATTTGCAATAAAGGCGCCATGGAAATTAAGTAAGGCAAAAATTTGCCTTTTCAGTGTATAGCAGCAAAATAAATGGTTTCAATTTGGAAAGAAGATAAACATCCATCCTTAGATCATGCACAAAACTCAACTCAAAATAGGCTACAGCTCTAAATGTAAGAGCAAAACTATAAATATTCTAGAAAAAAAATAGGACATCTCTGTGACCTTCAGATAGGTAAATATATCTTAGGTCTAATAAAAAAAGCACAAACAAAAGAAAAAAACTGACAAATCAAGGTGATTAAAGAATTAAAAAATTGCTGAAACTGGTTTGGCTCCTTGGATAGAGTGTCAGTCTGTGGACTGAAAGGTCCCAGGTTCGATTCTGGTCAAGGGCATATATCTTGGTTGCAGGCACATCCCCATAGGGGGCATGCAGGAGGCAGCTGATTGATGTCTCTCTCTCATCGATGTTTCTAACTTTCTATCACTCTCCCTTCCTCTCTGTTAAAACTCAATAAAAACATTTTTTAAAAAAATTAAATTCTTTTAATGTTTGGAAGTATAAGAAAATGATGGCAGGGAAAGCTACAAAATGGAAGAAAATATTCTTAACACATGTATCTGACAAATGACTTGTATCTATAATCTATAAACTTGATCTTAACACTCAGTAGTAGGAGGTCAAATAACACTAATTATTTTTTAAATGAGTGAATGTTGACAAAAGAAATCATTTACAAAAGGAGCGTTATAAAATTTCAATAATCAGAAGAAAATAAATTTCCACATCAAGTAAGTCATCAGGCAAATGCAGTGGAAAACTATAATGACTGCCACTTCTCTCTAAAATGGATAAATTAAAAAGAATGAAAAAGAAAGTTTCAATGAATATGGGGTACAAGTAGAATTCTAATATATCGCTGGTGGGTATGTAAACTATACAATCACTCTGGAAAATAATTTGGTGTTTGTTTTATAAACTTATACATGCATTTAAATATATAATCAATCTATCAGTCCATAGGCATTTATCTAAGATAACTAAAAATGTGCCCACACAAAGACTTCCACACACATGTTCATAGCAGCTTCAGTCATAATAGTCAAACACTGGGAAGACTGGTAACAATCCAAATGCCCATCCAAAAAGTGAATGGCAAAAAAAATTGTATTATAGCCAGAAACTGGAATTCTATTGAGTAAGCAAAAGTAAACACTTGATGCACAAAGCAGAATGAGTAAATCTCCCAAACATTAGGCTGAGCCTACAAAGATAGCCAACAAAGGAGAATATATTATTCCATCCAATCAGAAGAGGTTCTAGAATGGGCAAAACCAAATTATACTGAAGGAAAAAGTAGAGCTGAGTTACCTGGGGTGAGGCTTGGCAGAAGGGTAAGGGAATATTAATGAAATAAATATTCAAGAGCTAATTTGGGAAGGTTTTGAAAACACTCTATCACCTTTTTGTGGTGATAATGAACATGGGTGTAGATAATTGTCAAAACTCATTGAACTGTAGGCTTTAAATGGTTATGTTTTATTAATAACTGCAAAATATACTTTAAGGAAGTTCAGAAGTGATTCCATAAATGTTTAAAAATCTCTCCTTTTGGCCTTGCTGTACTTTCCAAATTCTTTGAATGTATGTATTAATATTTTCATAAAAGGTAAGCCAAGAGATTATTTTGATCCACTTGTATTGCTCTTGCAGCAGATCTTGTCTAAATATTCTTTGCAAGCAGCCCAGTCAACTCTACCTAGTATAATCTGGACTTAAGAAAATTACAGTCCTTGAAATCTTCTTACTGTGTACACTTGTAGGTTTTCTTTTACTAAAGATATATTTGATTCATCGTGAAAAAACAAACGAACAACAAAACAACAACAAAATTGAGCAGGAGATGATTCGGCTCTGCTTTGGAATCAAGATTTACACTTTCTTCTGCCATCTTACTGGCGCTGACCTTCCCTCCCTCTCATCTTGTTATTAAGGACAGTGGCAGTTGGGACCCAGGCATGTCAGCCGTGCACAGAATGAGAGCAATGGAACCGCGCTGAGGTCAAAGCTAGGTCAGACGCCAAAATCAAGAGTATATGAATTTTAACAAGTGAAACATAGTGTGAAATGAGACAAAGGTAAAAAAAAAAATACCAGACCTGAAATAGTCTCCAAAATGAGAGAGTCGATTTTTTTCCCAGATACCTGGAAAGGCTAATTTTACCGCTGAGCCTTTGGCAGCGAAGGCTAACACAGAAAGTAGGTAGCACCACTTAATTACCCTTTCCCACTGCAAGGGAGCGTGCGGGTTTTCTGATGGAAAATGTGTTGCTGGAGCAGAACTCAAGACAGAATTTATTATGGGAAGAGTGATCTTTTGGTAATGAGGTAAATGGTATCTTCAAAAGAATGTTGTCTCGGAATCCCTGCTCAAAGACACAGTCCTTGTGCCCAAGAAGGCAGAGGAGGTGACATAGAGATGGAAACCCAATAAAGACAGTCAATTTGGAATACAAGGTTAAGGTGTTACTGTTTCATTATGGGTTGTGTCTTTTAAAATATATTTTTATTGATTTTTTTTTTTTTACAGAGAGGAAGGGAGAGGGATAGAGAGTTAGAAACATTGATGAGAGAGACACATCGGTCAGCTGCCTCCTGCACACCCCATTCTGGGGATGTGCCCACAACCAAGGTACATAGTTGACTGGTATCGAACCTGGGATCTTTCACTAAAGGCTGACGCTCTATCCACTGAGCCAAACAGGTCAGGGCTGGTTGTGGTTTTCTGTTGTTGATTCCAGAGATGAAGGGGTAGAGAGAGAGAGAGAAATAGCAATGATGAGAGAAAATCACTGCTATGATGCCTCCTGCACGCCCCCTACAGGGAACCGAGCACACAACCCGGGCATGTGCCCTGACCTGGAATCCCACCAGGACCTCCTGGTTCGTAGGTCAACGCTGAACCACTGAGCATTGGTTTTTGACTCTCTGACTTAATGCAGTACTCAGAGCCATGGGAGGGAGGGTGAAAGAAAACAGTTGCTATGCTAAGAAACAGTCTTCCTCAAAGAGCAGATATGTCATCAGAGCCTCCGGCTGACGCTGGGGCTCGGGCACGTTATGATTGAATCCTCTAACAGGTACCTGTAGTGCAGGCATTCTGTGTTGCTGTGATGGCCATATGCTTCCAGCAGCAGATGGGAAGGAAGATGGCAGTCTGCGTGGAAGGGAAGGAGCCAGACAGAAGGCTATCTCGCTGCGGAACAGGTGGGGACAGCGGGGTTCCTCCCAGGTAGAGCCGGACTTTTCTTCAGGGGAGAGCTTTCCGTCTTCTAAAGGAGGCGAGCACATGTCTGGTGAAGACCTCTGAGTCTTACGCAACCTGATGGAAGCGGCTACAGCTTGACATGCGTTGAGACAAAGTCGTATAGCTGATGGCCTTGCTCCTGAGAGGAACTGTGGTGCTAACATTGTGGCCTCCCTTTTGGACAGATGGCACCTTGCCGTGTTGGCCAAGATGATACGCTCCGGGCGGAGGTGAAAGTTGCACCCGTGATTGGGGTTATGTGTGCTTTAACATACGCATGCTCATACATGCTTTACAAATATAGCATTTGCAACTTTAGCACAGCGATGCTGAGACTCGGGCTCAGATCCTTCTGGACACTCACTATGACTAAAGTCAGAGGAAGGAGGCACCATTTAATTTCCACACATGATTCCTGAGAACTCCCCAGAGACCACGGAGAAACAGACACAGAAATAGACAGTCAAGGGGATTTCACGGAAAAAATAAGGGAAAGACTCTTAAAGAGCCTGAAATGTACAAAGACATAATTAGTCTTTTAGATTTATTAGGTTATTATGATACATGTGATATATTGTGAAAGGGGAGCTAGGAAATATGTCAAAGTACAGCTCCGGTGGATGGCACTTAAATTGGAGATTGCACCTGCGGGAGGCTATTTTTATCATTAACAGTGGTTGTTAGCAGTAGGGAGTTTAGACACCAGTCTGAAGAGGCATTCGGGAGCACGGTCTATCCCCCATAGACTATTCCTGTCCATGGAGCTTGAGGCCAGTTTCATGAATATTGCAGGAGACTGAACTTTGTCAGGCATTTTCTCAATGTGTCGGCATTATCTGAATAGAATTCTACAAATCTGGGGCTCCCATAAACACCCACGCATATGCCACTCTGTGAGCAATAATATTGCTAACTCTGCACTTGCTATTGTCTTTGACAGCGAAGGCCATATCTCTAATTAACTAGAGAAACTACACTCAAAGGTAGGGAGAGTAGATTTTTAAAATCTTGAGTTGAAATAGCTCTCAACTAATTCTCATTTCCAACAACCTCTTCATCCTATTCTAGTTTTACTTGGAGTCCCCGTATCCCTGTGTTAAAGGCATAATAAAATATAATATAATTTTATTTAATAAAGAGGGAATATACTATTTGACCCTCATGCCATTGCAAAGATGGTGGTGCCCACAGTCAATAAGGAAGGAATATGATAATTGACTGTCACACCCTCAAAGATGGTGGATCCCACAGCCAATAAGGAGGGAATATGCTAATCCACAGCCATGCCCTCAAAGATGGCGGTGCCCACAACTACAAGATGTGGCACCCAGTCCCCTCAGCTATGTCGTGCCTACCTCCGTAGTCCTCCAGTCCCCTCAGCCCCCCAAGCCACCCAGGGCCAGCCTGAGGTGCAGGCAAGCCTCAGATGACAGCTTCCCAGGACTCAGGTAACCAGGGCTGGCCAAGGCTTGTGCTGCCAGCAGTGGCAGCAGTAGCAGAGGTGTGATGGGGTGTTGCCTTCCCCTGATTGTCAGGTTGCCTCCCACCCCTGAGGGCTCCCAGACTGTGAGAGGGGGCAGGCCAGGCTGAGAGGACCTCCCCCTCCTCTCCTGTGCATGAATTTTCATGCACTGAGACTCTACTATAATATAATCCATACTAATAAAAGGGTAATATGCTAATTAGACCAGACATCCTTCTCATGTCCTTCCGGACAAAACCACGGTAGTGGGGGCCAAGGCAGAGATGGTTAGGAACAACCAGGCCAGCAGGGGAGAGCAGTTAGGGGCAATCAGGCTGGCAGAGGAGGGCAGTTAGGGGCGACCAGGCAGGTAAGCTAAGTGGTTAGGGGTGATCAGGCAGGCAGGGAGGTGAGCGGTTAGGAGCCAGTGGTCCCGGATTGCAAGAGGGATGCCCAACCGACCATCGGACATCCCCTGAAGGATCCTGGAATGGAGAGGGTGCAGGCTGGGCTGAGAGACATTCCTCCCCCATGCAGGAATTCCGTACACCAGGCCTCTAGTATAATATATTACAGCTTAGTTCATTGGTTAATTCTAATATTTTAATGAGATATCTGTCTCTGTATGCAAGAGTGAAATTCATTTATACTATTTTTGTTAAGTTTCAGTATTAATGTAATTGTGGATTTATAAAATAAATTTAGAAGTTCCTTTTTTCTCTCTCCCTGTATGGCCCCCAATAGTTCAAATATCATTGGAATTTAAATCTCAACTGTGAAACCACATGATTCTGATTCCTATTAAAAATGGCAGGTGTCAATTTGAGCTGTTCAGGGTTTCACTTCGGAGGTGACTTCTTACAAATTTGCATTTTGCTAAGATAGCATCTATCTGTCTATTGAGTTTCACGTAGCTTTCTCTTCAAATGCTTTAAGCTGGCTAGAGCGAGTGTTTGTTCTCCTTTTCTCACTCCCAGTGTGTCCATCCTTGTTCATTTCTGTTTCCTTATTCAGGCTTTGCAGTGAACCGGCAGTCGGATTTTCCTTCTTCTCCCTTTTATTTTTCTTTATCTCATCCATGTTAAGCTCATCTTTCTGAATGTGCTCATTCAGTGGCAGCAGCCGAGGGGTGGTGAGGCGGCGCCTTCCCCTGATTGGCTTGGTTGTTCTGGCTCTAAGTTCTTGTGAGTGTTTAGTTCATACACTTTTCATCTCTCTTCATGAATAAGAAAGGCAATTAAAGATACATTATTTTTTCCTCTGGGCTTCTACAGTGGTACCTCGAGATACGAGTTTAATTCGTTCCGTAACCTTGAGGCGTGGGAAACTCTGAGACGCTCGAGTCTCGGTAAACTGGTGGGTCCTGTGCAGCTGGCTGATCCGCGCAATTACTCCTATCTCAAATGTTGCTCGTATTTCAAAGCAAAAATCGCTCGAAGGCTCGTATCTCAAAAATCTCGTATGTTAGGGCACTCGTATCTCAAGGTACCACTGTATAGTCTTAATGTGAGATATTTTCATCCCGTTTGTTTATTGGATTCCTTGGAATTCCCTTTTCTGACCCAAAGATGATCTGGGATATTTCTCTTAATGTTCCCTTGTTGTTCAGTGCAAGATTGATTTTTAATAGTATTCCTTGCACATGCATAAATTACCACCATCTCTCTATAGCATGTGAGAATATAAGATGACATCTGAAGTCAATTTTATTGACTGTAATCAGATTTCCTACCTTTGCATCATTATGTTTTGTCTACTACAGATGCCAAATTCTATGAAAATTGTATTGTTTTCCATTATAACTATTTTATCTTGCATTATAGATAATTTTGTTTGATAAAATTGACGATAGCCGCAACCAGTTTGGCTCAGTGGATAGAGTGTCACCCTGTGGACTGGATGGTACTGGGTTCGATTCAGGTCAAGGGCATGTACCTTGGTTGTGGGCACGTCCTCTGTAGGGGGTGTGCAGGAGGTGGCTGATCGATGTTTCTAACTCTCTATCCCTCTCACGTCCTCTCTGTAAAAAATCAATAAAACATATCTTTAAAAAATGACTATATATTGTGTATCTATCTATCTTATCTATCTATCTATCTATCTATCTATCTATCTATCTATCTATCTATCTATCTAAAGAGATATCTACTACATCTTAATCACTACATTCTATGGCTCGCCCTTCTGTGTTTTTAGGCATTCCTGTCTGCATTATTATCACTTATAGTTTATTCCTCCTGACACAATTAGACATAGTGTTCCTATTTTCTGAAACCGATATAAAATATAATCTCCCCACTAAGGTTGACTTGCATCAACAAAAATGTTTGATTTTTCTAGCAATCCTCGATCCCCCTCGGGTAGAAAAGAACTTTGGAAAACTTTTCTCCCTCCTTTCCTTTAATCCAAGTCAAATCTTTGGTTTCTTTTACTTTCCTTCTCTGACACCTCACCACCCCAACCGCAAGTTGTAGGTTTTGTTACAGCTTTCCAGACAGTTGGGGTTTTTTGTTCTTTTTGTTGTTGTTGTCCTGTGTGTGTGTGTGTGTGTGTGTGTGTGTGTGTGTGCATGCTTCTCTTTCGAAGGGTGGGCTTACACACACTCTGGAACGATCTCTCCTGATCCACCTTGGAAGGAACAGACCCGGGCTTCTCACCCCTGTCTCTCCTCTCACCTCCCCTGCCCTTGGGGCTCTGCTGTCTGATCCCTGAGTGCTCAGAGCTGTTCTTGTGTTTCCCTCAGATGAGCCTCCGCACTGAGCAGTTCCTGAATGAATGCCGATGCTCAGGCCCTTTCTTTTGCGCTGGCAGATATCCTGAGGGAGCACAGGATTCTTCTATCGCCTGCATTTTCTCGCCTTCATCCCCGGATGTTATGTCATTGTCTTCTAGCTCCCGCGCTGCCAATGAGTTCGGTGCCAGCTGATTCTTTTGCCTCCGTCAGCCACTTGTTCTTTCTGTGCAGGGGTTTGCGAGATGACATATTGATAGGGAATCGTGAAAAGGCTTTGCAATATGCTGGAGCATGTGTTTCTCTTATCCACCTAGCCTGCAAGAGAGGAAGCTCACTCAATATTCACACTCCGGTCCCCCAAATTCTCTTCTTTTTTTTTTTTCTTTGGTTCAGATTTTGCCTGTCTCTTCTCAGTTGCCTCCTCCCCCATGTTCAATAATTTTTATTTGCATATAAGAGTTTTGGATCTGTCCTCAAGATTATCACCTTTTTATCTATTTAATATGTGATTTAGACACACCTGGCCTCTGAGACTCCCAGCAACTTATTTAAGCCTCAACAGTGGCACTTTCTCTTGCCATTCAATTTCAGAATGTTTGGTGGAGAAATTATGCGATTTTATTTTTTACTGCAGAAATTGTGTGCTGCAAGTGAATATATATATATATATATATATATATATACGTATATATTCATATCTTCAAATATAACATATCTTCAAAAGGATTTGAATGTTATTTAAAACAAAAAAGATCATGAAAGTCGTCATATATATATATGTGTGTGTGTGTGTGTGTGTGTATACACACATATAAATGTATATATATATATTCATTTGCAGCACATAATTTCTGCAGTTAAAATTATATATATATATATATATTCATCTTCAGCAGCTTTTTTAGCTGAGCGTGTACTCTCTTTATTTTGAAAGACTCTTCCTCTCTAACTGCCACCACTCCCCTCTTCACCCCAATAGATTTTTCTTTCTCAATATGTCGGGATTCGGGTCCTGTTGAGAAATTACTAGAAACTAAAGTGGCCTCTCTTCCTGGGGATCCATGGTCTGGGAAGTGAGTTATCTCCCTGCCCCCAGTTCCTTTCACCCTCCCGTTGTCAGGAGCAGGGAGGACTCAGCCCACCTGTTCAGCTTCTGCCTGAGGCCCTGGGAGAACCAGACCATCAGACCCGGCAGAGGTCGGGTGCTGATCTTTCCCAGGACCGTACAGGTTGCTGGGGAGTAGGCTTGTCCCAAGGTCCGCCACCTCTGGTCTGGACAAAGACTCCCTGAAGGTGACTTCTACTTCCTTTCTAGGCACAGGAGAGCAAGCTCTGTAGGAATCTCTTTATAGCGATGCCAGCAGAGTTACTTGCCTCAGACTGGTTGTGACTTTCTTTTGGCCGCAGGCATGAGGCTCAGGAGAAACCGCCTGAGTTGCAAATAACAACTTTACCAGGTTTATTTTAGTCACTCAGGACATCTCTGAAGGGATCTCTATCAAACCCACAATGCCAGGAGCAGCTACAACACTCACAACTAATTATTGTATGTGCTCTAAGGTTTACCAAACACACTTGATCCTTGAGGTCACTCTGTGTTATGGGAGGTGTTGTGAGAAAAGAGGCTCAAAGTGTTGAGTGCAATGCCTAAATTTACAAGTTGGTAAACAACAACAATAACTGCAAAACCAAGGCATTCTCTCTCCAAGTCCAATAATTTTAACACAACTATTTTAATAAGCAAGAGGAAGTCAAGGCTATTCAGCTACTTTAAACTGAATATATAATAAAGTAATAAGGTAGATATATATATATATACATATATATATACACACACACATACATATATATGTACATATATATACACATGCAGACATGCAGACATATATATATACTTTAGAAAAATGTAAACAATGCTAAACATTAAATGATGTACTTTCAAATATTTTTGGCTAAGGAAGAGTTACTTTCTTTTATTTGGTACAGTGGTAATTTTCTAAAGCCAAGGACAGAATCAGTATTTTTATTGCTTGTTTATTTGGTTTTCTGCATGTTTACACTTTTTATTAAATATCCTTTGTGTGTAACATACACATACATCGACATGTACATACAGAAAAGCCCGCTTATCCTAGTGTGCAGCTCCATCAATTCTCCAACCTGGACACATCAGTGTAGCCAGCAGCCATACCAAGTGACAGAATATTACCAACATCTCTGACAGTCCCTCACGCTCCTTTTACAGTCACCATCCACCCCTCCAATAGCGATGATCACCCTGACTTCCTCAGCCTACCAGTCTTCTGCAAGGACCGCCTCACTTACAGCCGACATTTAGCACCGGGAGTTGGCTGTGTGTGATAAATATGTGTTGCTGCGTGAGCGAATGAATGAATACATCCGGGAATCACTAAGCGAGCCACGTATTAAGTGAAGAGAGCTTGAGAAGGTGGGACGGAGACAAATTTGGCTTTGGAGTCAGAGATTGGAGCTTAATGGATCATGTAAGTTGAGGAAAGTTATTTAATCTCAATGAGCCTTTGTTGCTCATCTAAAAATAGAAACAGCCATGTATTCCTTATAGGGCCGTTTGTCATCAGCCTTAAAGTTAATATTATGTGGAACCAGCGGTTGGCACCTAATAGGCTATTTATTATTGGTACCTAATAATTGTTGTTACGGAAAGAAAAGGGACCCAGCTGTCTGCATTTGGGACATGACTAATCCCCTTACCATGATCTTTTGTGTTTTAAATAACATTCAAATCCTTTTGAAGATATGTGATATTTATACAGTGGAAAGAAGTTAAACACCCCAGAAAAAAAAATGAAAAAGTAGAAATCAACAGAGAATGCCAGGGGTGGGGTGGGGAGATACAATTATCCGTATTTTCCAGCGTATAAGACGACCCCCAACTTTTCCAGTTAAAATCTAGAGTTTGGGATATATTTGCCCTATAAAATGACCCCTGACTTTTGAGAAGATTTTCCTGGGTTAAAAAGTCGTCTTATACACCAGAAAATACCTTAGTTTCTGTCCTTGAATTAGTGGGGTTCTGTTCTGGATTTTTGCTCCTCTGCCTGTAGTGTCTCTTACCTTAGATCAGTGGTTCTCAACCTTCCTAATGCTGTGACTCTTGAATACAGTTCTTCATGTTGTGGTGACCCCAACCACAAAATTATTTTCATTGCTACTTCATCGCTGTGATTTTGTTACTGTTATGAATCGTAATGTAAATATCTGACCGGTAGGATGTCTTAGGTGACCCCCAAAGGGGTCGCGACCCACAGGTTGAGAACCGCTGCCTTGGATGGTTTTCTGACCCTCCGGGCCTTGGCTTATTCCTGGTGCCCAACCGGATGGATTTAAGGTGGCATCACATCAAGCCCACGTTCCAACCCTGTATCGGATGGTGCCAGTCCCCATGATAACCTAGCCCAGCGGTTCTCAACCTGTGGCTCGCGACCCTTTGGGGGTCGAACGACCCTTTCACAGGGGTCGCCTAAGACCATCGGAAAATGCAGATATTGACATCACGATGCATCACAGTAGCAAAATTTCATGGTTGGGGGTCACCACCACAGGAGGAACTGTATGCAAGGGTCGCGGCCTTAGGAAGGTTGAGAACCAATGACCTAGCCCCACGTGACCCCCCCTCCGGCACCACAACCACAAGAGTCCATGCTCTGCGCTTCTCCATTGAGCTGCCCACACCTCCAGATCGCTCAGTCCGACACCACCCCGGCCATCGTTGTCTCCTCACCGCTCCTTGTCCCAAGTCATGCAGCAAGGGGTACAGGTGAGCCGGCCTTAACACACAGACACACCCATCTCCACCCCGCCCCTCCTGAAATGCCAGCTGTGGTCCTTGCTCTTCACATGGGCATCGCTTTCCTTTGGTTTCCAAGTGAACAGCGTACGCATGAGGGGCAGTTCACTGGGTTTGAAAGAAGAATGATTCGGCTATAAAAATGGTCTGCTTTCCTGCCTACCTCGGCACATATCTCTTTAGTGGGTCCAGATCTGCGGCCTTTTTACTTGAGTTGAGTTGCTTGCTTTTTCTCATTAGCAGCTCCCTTTCCCATAAAACGGAATGCCCAGATCGGACTCCCCCGAGAGCAGTTGGCAAATGCACAGGGGGGCGCGGAGTGGGGCGAGCCCTGTTACAAGGCAGGCCCCGGATTTTTCCTCACCGAGAATTGCCACTGCTTGCAAAGACATTTCCGCTTCCGTTTGCCCTCTCTGTCACCCAAACTGCAGGACGCCGAGAGCTACCTAGGACTGTGGTCTGAGGGGTTCTGATGGAGCCTGTGCTTTGAGAAGAGTTTTCGTAGCGCTAATAGTGGAAACACTACTCCTGTGTGACTGTGACTACTTATTACTTTTTATGACTGTGATTATTAGGGATAATAACTATGCTAAGTGTCCGCTGAACTTGATGAAATCAGTGGCCGTCTCTGTCATTTTTATACCCTAACCTCAGCATTTAACGTGGGGAAGCAGAGATGCAAATCAATAATACAGCAGGCGGGGACTCAATAAAGGAAGGCCAGAGACTGTGGCCCATACTTTGCTATATCATCTCCTTGGACTTAGAAAAGAGGGAGTAACGCCTCCATTTCACAGGCTAAAAAAATAAATTAAAAGACTGATGCCAAAACCGGTTTGGCTCAGTGGATAGAGCGTTGGCCTGCGGACTGAAAGGTCCCAGGTTTGACTCCGGTCAAGGTCATGTTGCGGGCGCATCCCCAGTAGGGAGTATACAGGAGGCAGCTGATGGATGTTTCTCTCTCATGGATGTTTCTAACTCTCCCTCTCCCTTCTTCTCTGTAAAAAAATCAATAAAGTATATTTTAAAAAAAAAGAGAGAGACTGAGTAGCAGAGATGCTAAACAGTTTGACAAAACCATTGCACCTCAGCATTGGCTCCTGGTCCTTGGGCTTTGAGTCTGCAGAGCACCCCAAGGCAGAAGCTTTCTGCAGCTCAGTCACAATCCCTCCTATCTTAGGCAAATCTTCCAGTTCGTGGTTCCTGAATCCCTCCCTATTTTCATTTTATTTTTTCAAAAAATGGAAATCAGCTGAGACCAGTTTGGCTCAGTGGATAGAGCGTCGGCTGGCGGACTGAAAGGTCCCAGGTTCGATTCCAGTCAAGGGCATGTACCTTGGTTGTGGGCACATCTCCACTGTGGGGCGTGCAGGAGGCGGCTGATCGATGTCTCTCTCTCATCCATGTTTCTGACTTTCTATTTCTCTCCCTTCCTCTCTATAAAAAAATCAATAAAATATATTTAAAAAAACTGGGAATCAGAGTGTGGGAGGCAGGGATCTCGGCAGCAGATCCCTGGAGCAAAGACGCCACATCTGGAGGCCCCTGCATTGGTCTGAGCCTCCGAACACAGACCGAGGTCGAGCCCCACCTCCCAGCTGCTGGGCTGGGCTCTGCCCCCCTTCCTTTCTGTAACCGAGAGAGGTAGACAAATGGCAAGGTTGCGGCCACCGAGCAGCAAGAATGATTAGAAGGCTGGAGGGATGGACTTGTGAGATAAGATTAAAAGACCTCAGTATTTATCATTTGTCTGAGCTGCGACTGCGGGACAGACAGGATAACCATCTACACACATTCGCTGGCTGGCGCAACCGCTGGGGACCACTGGACTCTGCAGACAAGTAGATGCTGCTTGTCAACAGGGAGGGGGCCGTGCGAGGGGGCATGTGGGAGGATGGCACGCACAGTGCCACGCTGCCTTCCAGCCAAGTCAGAGGTTCGGGGTCTCTTTGGCACCTTTGGCTGGGAGGGAAACTCCGTCTCTCCATTGGCCCCAGGGACAGTCAAGCTGATATTTTTGGTACAAGTTGGTGTTTAGCACCGGGCAATCGCTTTGTTGTGGCCGACTGTAAAATAAGGCAGCAGAGGAAAATGGATAATCGTCTAAAGCAGTGGTTCTCAACCTTCCTAAGGCCACAACCCTTTAATACAGTTCTTTATGTTGTGGTGATCCTCAACCATAAAATTATTTTTGTTGCTACTTCATAACTGTAATTTGCTATTGTTATGAATCTTAATGTAAATATTTGTGTTTTCTGATGGTCTTAGAAGACCCTGCTAGCTGTTCGCGACCCACAGGTTGAGAACCGCTGCTCTAAAGCCCACCATGCGCAGTTAGGGAACTCAGGGAATGTGTTTGCAATCGCCAATTTCCAAAGAAGTCACCTGGACTCTTCCTGATCTCCAGTCTCTGTCTGAATTAGGACTGGACTCTAAGCAGCCGCCTTTATCTCTGATCCGTTGTTGACTACCTCATTCCCTGGGAGTTCACCTAAGGAAGACAGATTTTTACTCCCGGCTGCTCTTTCCCAATTCATTCATTAAATCCCACAAGTGCTTAAATAAATAATGGCAATAGACTCCGAGAAAACAGGCACTCGATGACCGTGAGTTGAATGAATGCACGAGTGACTGTGTAAGTAGTATATACAGAGTCAACTGGCACCGTTTCGTAGTTATTTTTAAGACACAGTGACCTGGAAGGCATGAAATCTAAATTCAGATGGTGTAGAATTGTTTTTTTTTAAATATATTTTTATTGGTTTGAGAGAGGAAGATGGAAACAAACATCAGTGATCAGAGAAAATCATTGATCGGCTGCCTCCTGCACGCCCCCCCCCCCCCTCCCGAGGGGATCGAGCTTGCAACCTGGCCATGTGCTCTGACTGGGAAGCAAACCATGACCTCCTGGTTCATAGGTTGACGCTCACCTACTGAGCCACACTGGCTGGGCGAGATTTTGTAGAATTTAAAGGACTAAAGAGTTCCATGTGACATGTGACAAACATTCATGTTCTTTAAAAGTCTCCACCTGGATTGCTCTACACCAGGGGTTCTCAACCTTCCTAATGCTGCGGCCCTTTCATACCGTTCCTCATGTTGTGGTGACCCCCACCCATAAAATTATTTTCGTTGCTACTTCATAACTGTAATTTTGCTATTGTTAATGAATCGTAATGTAAATATCTGTGTTTTCTGATGGTCTTAGGCGACCCCTGTCAAAGGGTCATTCGATCCCCAAATGGGTCGCGACCCACAGGTTGAGAACCACTGCTCTACACTAACTACAGAGCTCAGCTCACAAAGCCACAGCAGGTGACGTGCTCTCTGGACGGAGACTATAGTCCCCCTGCCCCTGGAGTAAGTGGTGGATGATGGAGGTTGGGAATCAGGGAAGCTGAATTTACAGGTCAGCTCCCTGTCTCCCCGGATATGCCCCTATGCAAGTTACAGAAGCAGTCAGCCATGCAGCCTTCCTGAGATCAAAGGGAAAACCAGCAAAGTGCTTAAAATACTTATGTCCTTTTTATCATTGCTTTTCTGCATTCATTTTGATTTAAAAATGTATTGAAATATGTGTGTTGATTACCAGTTTTAGTCACTTCATTAAATTTTGCCCCTCATTCACCTCATACTGGTCCCATCCTTTCAGTATCACTTTTTCTTCATTTGCAAAATAGGAAAGTGATTTCGCCCTCTGAGACAGGGCAATGCCTCCTGGTGCATGCGCAGTAAGTGGCAGCTAGTATTGTTACCTTTGTTTGCTCAAGGAAGGAATAGTGATAGTTAGAACTTTCCTTACGTAGACGATTGGTACAAGATCAAATGTTTAATACATAACTTAAAGAAGTGTCACTGCGTCACCTCGAAGCTGCCTGCTTTTCTCCTTTCCTGTGATTCTTTTTCACAGCAAAACACTCTTCTGTCAGAATCCAGCAAGGACATCGTCACTCAGGGTTCCCCACGAGAATCCCCGTCCTACCAGTGCAGAGGTGGGGGTGCCTCTTCGGAATCCAGTTCATATTGAGGCCAATATGGTGTCGTGCTAAACCAGATGTTGGTGACACTTCTCTACGCTGGGTGTGGTCCAAGGTATGAGAGAGACAGTGACCCATCTTCTGACACTGGTGAGAAAAGAAGGTGGGGGGAGGGCAATTGACAGGGCGGACAAGGCCAGAAAAATATCAGTGTGAAAAGAATCAACCAATGAATACATCAATAAGTAAAACAACAAATCTCTTTCTTTCTCTCTCCCCCCCCCTCTCTCTCTCTCTCCCTCTCTCTCTCAAATCAATTAAAAATATTTCAGTGTGTAAGAGTAATGGACAGTCACAGAATGCCCAGGGGTTGGATCTTTCTTGGAGTAGGTGATACCTGAGCTGCATCGGGAAGGTTGACCAGATCTCCCAGATGTAAGTAAGGAGTGGGAAGAGGGGTTTCAGATGAGAGCAAATCATGAGCAAAGGCTGAGAGCCAGCGCATGTGTGTGGAGGTGTACCAGTCAGTGCTGGGCAGGGAAAGGTGCTCCCACCAGATGAGATCACTTAATTCAGGGAACTGAGCCACCAGGTTTTGGCAAGTGGAAAGGACAAAAGGAAACCCGGAAGTGCTGCAGGGGCTGGGAGAACAAAGGAAGAAGTGAAGGCCTTCAGGGCTGAGCACCTGTTGGATTGGTGGGCGGGGCCCTGCAGAGCTGGGAGCCAGAGGCTGCTACCTGACTAAGGCTGTTCCTCAGGGGCAAGCAGGAGGGGGCGGGGCGGGGCCTCTTCTGAAGGGCGTGGCCTCTTCTGAGGGGCGTGGCCTCTTCTGAGGGGCGTGGCCACTGCCCTTGCAGGTTCCTGAGACAGTGCACAGTGAGTGACCTGGAAAGGGAAACAGCTGCTCCTGCAACTGGGTCCAGCTGCCAGGGCAAAGGGCCATTGCTAGGGCGACCCTGACAGGGACAGCCAGCCAACAGGCGGAGTTGGCTCCTCTGGCCTTTCTTGCCTCTGCTCTGTTTTGGGGCCCCTGCTGCAGGGCCTAGCACAACACCAGCTGGCACAGAAGAGATGTGGTTTGTAGCCTCAGCCACACAGGCGGCATATAGAGGGAGCTTTTGGGGCTGAGCAAGAAGGGGCCTTGGGAGTAACGGAGAATGTCTGGCCTCAAGGAACCCAGTGAGAGGCTGGACTGGCCTTGGAGAACCTGGTGAAGGAAGGCTTCCCCTGACCTGAGGGGCCCAGGGTAGACGGTGCCTTCGGGGAACGATGAATCCCTGTCTCTCTTCCTGCTGGAGAGGGTGGCATTAATTAATCAGCAGAGAAGGAGCTGAATTTCTTATGCTTGCGCTGGAGTGATCCTAGCCAATCCTTGAAAATATTTTGAAAACGATGAAATAGAAATACCTTTCTTCCTTTTGTTTTCTCCTAGCAAAGCACTGCATTGCTTAAGGAGTAACTAAAGGATCAAACAATGTGAGCTTAATTAAACGCTTCTGAACATAAAAATGATCCTGAATAATGTGTTTAGTAGGCAAAGGTGCTTTACACCGAGACCATGACTTAGGACCATTTATTAGAAGGTAGTGAGGTTGTTTCTCATTGTTTTTCTGTCTGCGGTATCAAGGGCGAACAGAAGAACATGGAGAAAACAGGAAAAGGCATTTTGCACCCATGAAGCTCTCTCTGCTCCATATCTTATCCACGTACCTTCTTTTTTTTTAAATATGTTTTATTGATTTTTTTTTATAGAGAAGAAGGGAGAGGTATAGACAGCCAGAAACATCAATGAGAGAGAGACATCGATCAGCCGCCTCCTGCACGCCCCCAATTGGGGATGTGCCCGCAACCAAGGTACATGCCCCAGACGGGAACCGAACCTGGGACCCTTCAGTCCGCAGGCCGATGGTCTATATCCACTGAGCCAAACCGGTTTGGGCACTATGCATCTTTATAGAGCATGGGCAGTACGCGTGACTCCGAAGGAGCAGGGCGGACCCCAGGCAGTGAGCCTTCCAGAAAGGCCTGATTCCTGCCCTCCAGGGATTTATCAGGAAAGGAAGATGGGCTCCAGGTACAGGAACACACAGCCTTTGCGCATGCCCATGGCGATAGATTTATCTGCCTCAAGTGGAGTCTACAGAAAGGTGGAAAAATGAGGGCCTCTTAAGCTATGTCTTGTCCTCCAGTTGCCGGCCCACTGTGGGAGCTGATGCTCATTTTCTGTTCTTTTGCCGAGGTAAGCAAGAGCCCCTCACACACTGAAAAGCCATAACACAAGATGGCCATGTGCATAAATCAATATGCATTTCTAGAACAATTACTAATGTAAATCCCAGGTGTCTTTCCTCCTGGGTAGATTTTTCATATTCTCCTGAAAACAACCACTTGATTAGGTATCACTAATTAAAAACTCGAACGATTTCTAATAGATATTATGTAATTATTGGCAATTCCGGGGCCGGCACCGGTAAATAATTATCTCACCTTGTATCACGTAATTACCATGACAATGCCCTCCCCCGCGAACAAATATTAAACAGTCATAAATAATGGCAATTGTGCCCAAGTAGTCAGCCATGCATTTGACTTGGGTGTGTTTGTAATTTAAAATGACATTTTTCACTTGACTGCTGATTTATGAAATTTTTAAAAAAATCAATTTGCCTTTCTTAATGGGCTGCAGCCCTTGGGGGATACACCAGATGTTGTTCTGCCCAAGGTTGGCAGCTGGGCAGGAAAAAAAAAAATCCGCCAAGCATATTGAGACAAGACCTAAACAAGGAAAGGGGAGTAATCATGGGTGGCAGGGTAAAATAAATTAACTGAGGATTTGCTGCAAAGTGGTTCTTGTGATCCTGGCCTTGATGATGTGTGTGGACATACAAGCTGCCTTCTACAGGTTCCTCTCAGCACCTCTCTATCCTTTTGTGGCGGCCATTGTTATCATGGAGATATCAGCGGACATCTCAGCGGTACAGTTTCCTTCTCTTCTGCTGATGGGAACAGTGTCTAAGTCAGCAGTTCTCAACCTATGGGTCGAGACCCCTTTGGGGTCGAACGACCCTTTCACAGGGGTCGCCTAAGACCATCGGAAAATGCGGATATTTATATCACGATGCATAACAGTAGCAAAATTTCATGGTTGGGGGTCACCACCACATGAGGAACTGTATGCAAGGGTTGCGACCTTAGGAAGGTTGAGAACCACTGGTCTAAGTAGAGGGAGGAGAGGGCGCTCTTCCAGATGCTCCCTTACATTTTCCACCCCCCCCCAGACTACCTTTGGCATAGGAAGGGCATGGTAGTAGGGTTGGCAAGAAGGAGGAGTCAGTCCACAGCCTGATTAGAGCAGATACCAATCTTTCAACTGATGCACTGAACACATAGTTGATGAGCACTTACTACATGCTTGGTAGGTACTATGGTTGGTGCTGATGTTAAGATTTCCTCACTTCTGAAAAGAGAAATTGTTTCATCTCGCACAAGTTAAGGTCTCTTGATCTACATCCGCAAAACAATACGCGCTTATTGCCCAATTCTGCTACTATGTGGGTTTCAGATCTGATGAAGCAAGATCACCTCTGACTTTATGGATTCCGAGAAGCTATTACGGGTCACCTAGGGTGTCTGCAGCTTCCTTCCTTGTGGATAGAAAGTGACCATCTGTCCCCGCATCTGTCTTGGGTAACTTAGGTGCTTTCAGGAAGCAGATGGTAATAACCGGTGAACTTCTCACTTTTCAATGATCTCTTCCCTATTAGATCATTACGTTTCATGAGAGCAGAGTCCATGCCTATATTAATAAAAATGTCTAAAACGGCAAAAAGAACAGAGAGCAAAATTGGCAACACCTTGCACCCTTTATAATAAATTCATAATATTTATTGTGAAGACACATATGACTACATATGCTATACCCCACCCCTAATCTCAATCTGACCCTAATCCTGACTATCATCCTACTTGATTCTTTTTTTTAAAATGCCTAATATATTGATTTTTTTTTCTTAGAGAGAGAGGAAAGGAGAGGGAGAGAGAAATAGAAACATCCATGAGAAAGAAACATCAACATAGATCTGCTGCATCCTGCATGCTCTCTGCATGTCCCTCGGTGCATGGGTCAACGTTCAACTATTGAACTACACTGGCTAGACCTACATGACCTGTAGTGGACAGAGTGCTTCAAATGGCCCCAGTGCTAAAGCCCAGAGTCAGGTTGGGGGATTACCTGACTTGATTAGGTATCACTAATTAAAAACTCGAACGATTTCATTCGGCCCAGAGCACTGGATGGCTCCAGGAATCACACCAGAAAGAGTCTGAGCTTGGCTGATGGGAATCTTTATCCCTGGTATGAAGAATGAACACTTGCTGAAACCGGTTTGGCTAGGTGGATAGAGCATTGGCCTGTGGACTGAAATGTCTCAGGTTCGATTCCGGTCTAGGGCATGTATCTTGGTTGCGGGTGCATCCCCGATGGGGGGTGTATAGGAGGCGGCTGATCAATGTCTCTCTCTCATCGATGTTTCTAACTCTCTATCCCTCTCCCTTCCTCTCTGTAAAAAAAATCAATAAAATATATATTTTAAAAAAAGAATGAACACTGCAGAAATCAGATGGCAAAGAACTGTATTCATGTGTCCTATACCCACAGGTAAGGCGTTGGCACGAATAGGGGAGAATTCATTAGAAAGTCTAGGTTGGGGGAGGGGAGTGGTCATTAAAGGCCCCTGGTGGCAGCAGGGAAATAAGGCTCCAGGTTCGGAGTCTGCCTGATCCATCCCAGCTCTGTGGAGAGTCTGTTTGTGTCTGTCTGCCAGACGTGGGAAGGCAGGTGCCTGAGCTCTGAATCCACTGGCAAGGGATCAAAGCCACGGTTCCAAGTGGCAGGGTACCCCTTCTCGGAGGTGGGCACCAGTGAAGAGGGGAGGAGAAAGACATGGAATAAAGATATTTTTATGAATGTGGCTCAGTTGCAGGCTTGGCAAAGTACGTTCTGATATTCTTAAGGAAGTATTTGACTTACAGAGAAAGTCACTTGAGAAAGCTTTGTTTGAATAGATAGGCGGGCGAAGGTTCAAGAGAATGGAAAACCACATATCAAAGTTTCAAAATTATGATTGGCATCAATTCCATTAAACATCTAGGCTGGCCAGGGTGACATATGGAGACAATGCTATCAAATACACATGTCTCGCTTTAATAGAAAAGTAGATTTTGGTGTGGGTGGGACTTGAATTCTCAAGGAGCTGGGTTTTGGGGTCCCATCGTGGTTTTATTAAAATCTAGTGACACATTCAAGAAGATGATGTTTAGTAGATTTCCACATACATTCAATTCCCCAAGGATCCAGCACAGAGCATGTATTTGGGAAGTGGGAGAAAGATACAGGAAACACCTATGTCCCCGAGAGTTCTTTCCCAAGGAGCTCTAACATAGAAGCTTCTAGAGACCCTTTGCACCTCTGCTTTTGTTTAACAGAGGCTGATTCGATGGTTGCTTGACCAATGCCAAATTTCAGGGATTTCAACGATGTCTCACTCTCACCCTCTCTCAGTCTTTATACGGACTCCGCCCTTTCAGCGCTGGGCCTTCTGTCAGCCCTGGAACCCCTGGAGCAGGAGGACTTGCTGTGTCTCTCCCCACTCATCTTCAGGGTCCTGGGGTTCGCTCCGGCCACAGCTCCATAGGATAGCATGAATTGAGACTTCAGCATCGCGTGACTTCATTGTGTATCCTAATCCACCTCTTACCACTTATAAGACCTTGGTCATTTTTCTTGAACTTGGATGAAATTTTGCACCTTTTTTTTGAAAATGAGGAAACATTCATGAAGGTCATTCGTGGATTGAATGGACGGATGCCCATGAAGCGCCTGGTATGGTTCTTGGCACTTTCTCGATCCTCAATAAACCTCAATTCCCTGTGCCCTTGGCATCAGGCCGGGTAGAATGGACAATGCTGAGAGAGGGCAAGCGCTCTTGTAAACACCCACACTTAAAAAGCAAACACAGCCCTGGCTGGTTTGGCTGAGTGGATAGAGCGTCTGCCTGTGGACTGAAGGGTCCCAGGTTCGATTCCGGTCAAGGGCATGTACCTTGGTTGCGGGCACATCCCCACTGGGGATTGTGCAGGAGGCAGCTGATCGATGTTTCTCTCTCATTGATGTTTCTAACTCTTTCTCCCTTCCTCTCTGTAAAAAAAAATTAATAATATATATATTTATTTATTTATTGCTTTTTATATATTTAAAAAGCAAGCACATTTACCACCCAGAGGCCTGTGGCTTTTGGAACTGTAGGACACTGTCTGATTCACCAATCCCCATTGAATGATCTGGGGTGTCTGACCTTTTTGCCCCTCATTCTGTGTTTGTGCTGGTTGGGGGGCGCGGGGAGTGGTTGCTTTAAAACCGTGAGCTTCCATTTGTGCCTCACCCTTGCCCCTGGGAATTCTGATACGTGGAACCACACATGTCCCCACAGGAGGCTGCATGTCTTCAACCTCTCTGCAGCGGACTCTCGTGGGCTCAAGAGCGGATGGGCACGTTTTGCTTTGTTTAACTAACACTCGGTTCTGCTGCTTTTCATCGTGGGTCCCCCCCGCGCATGGCAGGCTTTGGGCGGCGCACACGGGCTGCATCCCTAACGGATCTCTGCGAGGAGGCAACAGCTTGCCTTCCCTGCTGCTCGGCTGATGGCAATTGGCTAGGTGCGCCGTCCCCTTCCTTCCCCGCCTCGGCGGAGACAAGGAGATTTCAAGTGCAATTTGGCCCCGCACGTCCAACAGCCATTTTCCGGTAGGACCCGCCACCTCCCCAAACTCTCCCCTAATCAAATCTATCAAGCCCAATTTAGGGGCGAGCTTCTGTCTGTTTATCAAGGAAATGGAGTTGAAATTGCCCCCTTTAATGGAATCACAGCCGCCCACCCGAATCTCTCCCGTGGACGTTTGAATTAATGGCAGGACGCGCGGCCCATGCTCTCCAACCTTGGGATTTGATTCCGGTTAGAGGAAATTGCTATAATTTCAGTCTCCTGGGACTCTCGGGGGGGTGTGGGGGGCTCTGTAGGCCGGGGTGAGAATTAACGTGTCAGAGGAATTTAAAGAACTCAGAGATGCTCGTGGGAGATGAGCGCTTTTACACGGTACCCGAGGCATTACCTTGGCATCAAATTAGACCCACGGTGACCCATGTCAACTACTTGTACCGAGTCTGGGAGGGAACACAGAGGAATGACTGTTTCTGATGTTGAGATTGTTGAATAAGAACACAGCAGACGTGGGCAGAAGGGAGGAATCCTTCCGAATACAGGCCATCTCACTTGGTTCCGCTGCGTATCAGGAGTTGCCACAGCCGCTGGGCAAAGATCCCAGCGAAGATGCCCAAGTCCTTGCTGTGCCAGGGCACTGGCCAGCCACTAACTGTGGTGCCATCTTCTCCTCTGTGTCACCCTGCAGGAACCCAAGGACATGCCATGTCCCCACGGAGACCCCAGTTTTAAGCTAGGAAAGCGTCATTTCATTTTGTAAAAAAAAATGTCCTTCCCAAGAGAGAATTCTCTTCCGCCTTCAGGCGTGTGAACATCTTGTATTTGTATAGAGCCACGCTAGCCCATTTTTCTCTTGCACGTTTTTAATGCTTTTATCCCTTTTTCTTCTCACAGTACAGAAGGGAGGGGAAATATTTAACAGGCAATATGATGAGTAAGGAAACCCACGTAAAATGCCACCTCCAACACTGGTGGCGCCACAAACAGGCTCCTCTTCCTGCAGAGCCAGTGCCTACCCCAGCCCAGCCCTGGGCCTCCCCGCCCCCTGAGTGAGTCTGAGCTGGCACCTGCCCCTGGCTCCTTCACACGCCCCTCCCCCCGTATCTTCCTTCCTCCAGCCTCAGCTTCCCGCAGGAAGTCGCTCTGAGCCGCAGTCATCAGGTAATAGGGACCCCGGCTTTGTGAAATGCACCTGACGCTCCCTCCTTCCACTGAAAAGAAAAAGACTCCTAAATTAGAGAATCGCGCACATCCAGGGCAGGCGGCGAGAAAGCCTCCTGGTTTTCCGAGTGGCGAACGCCTCGCAGGAAGTCTCCCCCTTAGAAGTGGTTCAGCTTCCCTCTTGCTTCCTTTCCTGTCCCTCCCCTCCTTCCCAGACCTGCTTCCTTTCAACGAACTGCAGGCCACCTGCAGGGAAACAGCACTGGAGCTACTTAGGGGTTTACCTGCCCCCCTTTATCCTCCCTTGGCATTCCTAATCCCCCCGAGAAAGCCTTCACGTGCACCCAGCACCTGTGGGGTGTCTTCCCCCCGAGAAAGCCTTCACGCTGCGCCCAGCACCTGTGGGGTGTCTTCAGGCAGGAGGGCACATGTCCCCAGTACAGATGAGTCTTCTGGGGGCCTCGGAGTCAGAGGAGTATCCTGGCATCCACCCTGAGCATCGCCCCTGGTCAAGTGCAGGGTCCGTGGACAGGTGCCGTGAGGGTGGGCTGCCAGCTGTCTTGGGGTCCACCACTCTGTTCTCAATCTCTTGAGCGATTGTCACCTGTTGGCCTGCGCTGGGTGTGGCTCCTTTCCTGTACAGCACGCATGTCAAACTCAAAGGCTGACACGGGCCAAATAATCGAGGCCTGCGGCCCGCGGGCCGCGGTTGTCTGCCAGCCTGAGCAGCGGCCAAAAAGCAGGGGAAAACCCCAAACAGCGCTATTTTCCGCCACTTCCCAGAATTTCCCACGGGATTATCGATTGCGTTATAGCCATTCTGCGGTGCTACCTCCTGTGTGGCTGGGGGGGTTGTGAAGGCTGCCTCTCACTGAGGAAGGAGCCCCCTGGGTGGCCCGCAGGGGTGCGCGCACGGGGACAGATGCAGGCTCAATGCGGGGCTCAGGAACAGGAAAGGCGCGGGCCCTAGCAGGTGCGACAGTGCGAACGCTCTGGGTCCCCTGGTGCGCTCCGTTCCCAGGCACGCCACCGAGCTGTCAAGCAGCAGGCACGAGAGATTTAAATAACTTCCCCATCTCCGGTGGGCGAGCTTCATCTTAGGGGTGTTTGCTCTCCTTTCGCTGACACTCTTCGAAACATCCTCTGCAAGTTTTTCCCTGACGCTCATTGTCAGATGCATTGCTGGGTCTCAATCCATCCTTCTCCCTCCTGCAGCGTTGCACGTGGCCACCGCCTGCTCCTCTCTGTGAGACGGGCCTTCCTGACCGTCCTCCATCTCGGTGGTGGCCACTTGTCTTCTGTCCCCCACTTGGTCCCACCCCCCTGTCTCTAGCTGCGCAAGCACAGGTATTCCCAGGGTTGTTGGTTCCCGGACCCTTCGCTTCCTTTTTAATTTGGAGACTCTCTTCTTCGCGTTATCACCTCCCACTGTCCAATTATCACCTCGGTGGGAAAGATGCTAAATATGTCTCCAGCCTTGCCTCCCACCTTGAAATCTATTCCCTCGTTTGTAATTGCCGAAGGAATCCCCCAACCCCCTCTCTCTGGCCCCTACAGAACAATCTGCCTCGCAGGCCTGTCCCTTCATCGATTCTAACTTGATCATCCCCCACTCCCTCCTTTCCATCCTTCCCACCTTCGCCCTAGTTTATGATTTAATTGCTTCTCACTTAAATTATCAAAACAAGCCAATACTAAATCGCTCTCCCTTCTGCCTCTACTTTTTAAGAAAAAAATATTTTATTGATTTTTTTACAGAGAGGAAGGGAGAAGGATAGAGAGTTAGAAACATCGATGAGAGAGAGACATCGATCAGCTGTCCCTTGCACGCCCCCTACTGAGGATGTGCCTGCAGCAAGGTACATGCCCTTGACCTGAATAGAACCTGGGACCTTTCAGTCCGAGGGCTGACACTCTATCCACTGAGTCAAACCGGTTTGGGCACCTCTACCTTTTACATTATTAATCTTCCCAAAGCACAGCTCTGACCCTGCCGTTCTTTTATCAGAAACAATCCATGATACCTCGAGACCAGGAGAGCTAAAGCTAAACTCCCTTCCCAGGCATGAGTGAAGGGTCAGGCCGGACTATGAAGCTCAACACCCCGTGTCCTGTGTGCGCTTTGGTCTGTCTCAAGCCCTCACCTTCTTCCTGTGTGTGCATCACGCGCCCCGGGTCTCAGGTCCCAACAGCTGCTTTCCTGAAGCTGCCAACGGGGTGATGCCTCTGAATTCCATCATGGCGTTGACTCTGCTGGGATTTGAATTCCCACCCCTGTCCCTTCCACCCGCACCCCATCTCCTCCACATAACCCAGCTCCTGAACGCCTTTCCCATTCAGTGTAAGGATCATGTTTTGGGCAAACACACTTTTCTTCTTTCACCTAACTTGGGAGGGTTAGCCATTCCCTTCTCTCTTATTCTCTCAATGAATATATGACTCTGTGTTATAATATCTGCTTCTGGAAGGCTAGAGTCATCTGACCATCTGATCCATCATCATAGGCCTGGCACCCAACACAGAATGAACATGGGATCCGTGATCACTCCTTGCCTTCTCACTGATCTGGACTCTTTGTTATTACATGTCCCTGACTGAGATTTCTCTTTTGGCTTGTGCCCCGGTCCTTCCTTCCAGTTGCAATCCTTTCATCATCATCATCATTATTATTATTATTTTAATATATTTTATTGCTTTTTTACAGAGAGGAAGGGAGAGGGATAGAGTATTAGAAACATTGATGAGAGAGAAATATAGATCAGCTGCCTCCTGCATGCCCCCTACTGGGGATGTGCCCACAACCAAGGTACATGCCTTTGACCAGAATTAAACCCGGGACCCTTCAGTCTGCAGGCCAGTGCTCTATCCACTGAACCAAACCAGTTTGGGCCTTTCTTTATTATTTACTCCCCAAAGTTTTATCCATCCCCAACAAAGCTCAGGGTGAATATCTTCTCCCACAGGAAGCCTTCTTCTTTAAAAAAAAACACACAAAAAAAAAAACACCCTCACCAAAGGATATTTATTCCATTGATTTTAGAGAGAGTGGAAGGAAAGGGGGAGGGAGTGAGAGAGAGAGAAACATGTACTGAGAAAGACACATGGATTAGTGGCCTTCTGGACACGCCCCCATGAGGCTGGTCATTGAACATGCAATGGAAGTAGATGTCCATGCACGGGAATCAAGCCTTCAACCTTTTGGTCCCTGGGCTGACTCTCTAACCACTGAGCTAAACAGCCAGGGTGGGGAAGCCTCCTCTGATCTCTTTTTCCCTAACAGTACTTCTGCGTGTGTGTGTCGGGGGGGACCCTGCCACTTGGACAGAGCATGATTTGTAGCTATCAGACTGGCACTCGGATTTGGACTCAGACAAACAGAACTTGGTTCCTTCATTTTTAAAAAGTTTGCTCGGCATTACTCTAACTTCAACTCCCCTTCAAGGACAATAATACTCATGAAAGATCCCATAATAGCACCTGGAACACAGCAAATAATCAATAAGCGTTAATTCATGGTCTTCCTTCCTCGAGGCACTTATCGTTTTCCGACTCTGAGCACAGGCGTTCGTGTCATTTTCTTATTGGTAATAATAGAACAAAGCTCCCAGGGGAAGGACGGTGTCTTATTCACATGTCTTTTCCCAGAAGTGCCGATCAGAGCTCCTTATATTTCAGTTGTTTGGGATATCTGTTGAATTTAATGAAGCAAGCTGACTTAGAAAGCTTTATGCTTCCAAAAAAAAAAAAAGTCGTTTTATTATTGGCACAAAATCAAACCTGATGTTTATGGTCATGCCTATAAAACGTTGGACATCACACTTTCGGTGAGGAATGTAACATACACGATAACGTATTTCTCTGGGAAAATCAGATTAGACACCCATCATTTCCATTTAGTGTCTTTAACAGAATTGTTGCTCATTCTCTGTGTGAAGACTACCTCTTATATCTTTATAAGCATAAAAAACGAAACAGCATTGACTTGATAACATTCTTCTCAAAGATGGTCAATGAGGTAAATTAGATTACCTGGTAAATTTCATGCAGTCATTGAGCTTTTCTATAAATCTAAGTGAAGAAATGTTGAAGACCTTTGTTCTCAACTATGGGGACATTTATAAAGATTTTTATATGCTTTTAAATGCTCTGCCTCAGAATCTTAAGACTCTTCAAGTTACCTTCAAATGTAAAGCTCTCTGAACTTTAGTTTTCTCCTTTGGTTAAAAAAAAAATACAAGGTCAACAATAATCACCTTGCCTGGATTGCAAAGTTGATGTGAGAACCACATATGAGGTTCTTGATTCCAGACTTTGTCTTTGTTTTCACCTCCTTCAAGCCAAATAGAGTGTCCAGACTAGAAAAAGGACACAATAACTATTTATTGACTACATAAATAATATCAGGAAGCTCTCAAAGATTAAAAAATGTAACATAGGGGCCAAAACTGGTTTGGCTTGGTGGATGGAGCGTCGACCTGTGGACTGGGGGGTCCTGGGTTCGATTCCGGTCCGTCGAGGGCATGTATCTTGGTTGTAGGCGCATCCCCAGTGGGGGGGCGTGTGGGAGGTGGCTGATCGATGTCTCTCTTTCATCGATGTTTCTAGCTCTCTATCCCTCTCCGTTATTTTCTGTAAAAAAATCAATAATTTTTTTAAAAAATGTAACATAAGGGAATTAATGTTATCTAGAGCCACCCTCTCATTCTAGATGAGATCCTGAGACTCACAGAGGACAAGGAATTTGCCTGATGCCACACAGCAAGCTACTGGCAGAGCAAGAAGCAAATTCCAGACTCCATGTTACCTGGTCTAATGCTTCTCCCACACATCAGACCCCAGCAGCCATTTCCCAGATGTGATGTGTTCTTTCATAACAGAACCAACTTAATTCAGCCAATGTTTATTAAGCTTGGCTTCCTAATGATGACCAGGAACCGGCAGTTCACTTGAAAGTCTTCAAGTCCTTTTTTTTTTTAAAAAAAATATATATTGTTATTGATTTCAGAGAGAGGAAGGGAGAGAAGGATAGAAACATCATGATGAGAGACAATTACTGATCAGCTGCCTCCTGTACAACTCTACTGGGGACCAAGCCTGCATCCCAGGCATGTGCCCTGACTGGGAATTGAACCCATGACCTCTTGGTTCATAGGTCAACACTCAACCACCCAGCCACGCCTACTGGGCTGGAGTCCTTTCTGTACTTAAGTTTTTATGCATATGCATTTGTTTGATCAGAATTAATTGTCTTTGAATAATAAAATTTCAAATTCTTTTTAAAAATTCCACTTTTTGAAAAGTGAAAATCTCATTAATGAAGACTACTTCATTACCATACACCTTGGTAAAGCACCTGCTATGGCTCGCACACTCTGCTAAGCATGATATAAATAAGTACAAAGAAGCCATAAGACCCACAATTCCTGGGACTGTGAACACAAAGAAATCATAACTATAACATAACAAATTCCATAAAGAGCAAAATGCCCTGGGGAGATGTGTATAAGATAGAAAACAAAGAGGAATTAACTTTGGGAAGTGGAGTTGGCATTGGGCGGGGAAGGGACCAGAGCCCTGAGCTGGGTCTAAGTGTGAGTAGAATCATGATCATGGGGGAGAAGGTAGAGGGCTTATTCCAGGCTGTGGGAAAACATACAGGGTGTGTATTAAAAGCTAGTTTGAGGCGAAACCGGTTTGGCTCAGTGGATAGAGCATCGCCCTGGGGACTGAAAGGTCCCAGGTTCGATTCCGGTCAAGGGCATGTACATTGGTTGCGGGCACATCCCCAGTAGGGGGCATGCAGGAGGTGGCTGATAGATGTCTCTCATCAATGTTTCTGGCTTTCTATCCCTTTCCCTTCCTCTCTGTGTAAAAATCACTAAAATATATTTAAAAAGAAAAAAGCTAGTTTGAAAAGAAATTGGTCAAGTCTATAGAAGCAGGCCAAGAAAACACACACACACACACACGAATGTAAGAGGCTGGTTGACAGAAGATAAGGCCTAAACAATGAGGCATACTGACAGATCTGGACTGGAATCCTGGTTTTCTGATCCCGTTGACTCTCAATTTTCTCATCAGTAAAAGCAGATTCATTATATCTACCCAGCAGTGCTACTGTGACTTGAGATGTCTAACACTTTTTATTACTAGAAAATAAAGGAATTAATACACACATATATGATAAGTAGGTATACTTGCTTTATTACTTGAAAATGCATACATATATGGTAATACATACATACATGATAAGGAGATGTATTTGCTTTAGGGGATGTACATATACAAGCCTACATATAAAATGTTTAGAGAGAGAGAGACTGATTGATTTGGTGATAGACACCTAGGGCTGAACTTCAACTCCTGCCTCATTTTCTAGAAAATTCTATGGAAGACTAGCCATCTTTAGATCAGCATGCAAAAGTGGCACAAACTGGCCACAGAGAAGCAGGCCTGCTTCCCACACGGCCAGCTCTCTTGGGGTCTCTGGGTAGCTGCTTTGACATTTATGTGCGTCTTCAGGTGGCAGTGCGGTGCTGTGCCTCCAAACTCGCCTGTCTCAGGGGATGTGCACCCTCGGTTCATGACCACACCTCCTGGGGCAGCCAGCAGTCCCTGCTATGGTCGTGGGGAGGGCTTTAGTGTACGAGGGGGGACCAGAAACTGTGAAACCATGGGCAGTCCAGGGGCGGCTTTCTGAGTGACACCAGGACTCAACATTGAGTTGGCACACGGGTTTCAGAACCACCTAGCTATGCCTCCATCTGTTTTGCATCAGTTGCTATCTCAGCTTTGTTGCCATGAAAGCACCCTCTTTCTCCTTTTGGGAAAACGCTCCCTGATTTGGATCCGAGGCAGCGATCCTCTGGTGACAAGCAGCGATTCCTGCGAACAGCACTGATATCAATCCCCGGCTGCCCCCCTCCGTTCCCTCCAAGACAGGGGGGGACGGCCGGGGTGCCAGGTGACATGGCAGCTTCCTCACTCTGTCCCCAGGCACGCAGGCCCCCAGCGGCCGTCTTCCAGATCACCTCCCAGATTTGTTTCCAAAATGCTGGCCTGGCGGAAGATGTGTGTTTTGATAGAAGGTTAATGCATACGTGAATACACAACTTTTTGATTTATTGTCCGTGCGAGCTCATCACTCTTTCCTTTAAATTAAAACTCTCTCCAGATGGGGATCGGTGACACAGATTTATTGATCTGCAATAAAACCTCACTCATAATCTCTACAGCTGCCCATTCATCTTCCGCAGAAAAGGGTTCATTATTCTGGAGGCCCCAAGAATGAAAGCCAGGGACCAACTTGCTCCTTCTGTTCCCGTCTTGCCCCACCTTTGCCTTTCGGTTTTCTCCTCCCTCCCAGGCCATGCCCACCCCCTCCTTTTATGTCCCGAGGCCAGGTGAGTCCCCCAAATAGGATCACTCCCTTCCCCCATCTTTGTCCTGCTCCCTTATATTTTCCTTCACTCCCTGCTGCCCACCCCAAGGATGTGTTTTTTTTTGTTGTTGTTGTTGGCATCCCGGAAGAGTGGTGACACTGAATCCAATTTGTGGCTGTAATCAATAGCCCAGCCCTGCCAAAACCGGTTTGGCTCAGTGGATAGAGCGTCGGCTTGCGGACTGAGAGGTCCCAGGTTCCATTCCGATCAAGAGCATGTACCTTGGTTGTGGGCACGTCCCCAGTAGGGGGCGTGCAGGAGGCAGCTGATCGATGTCTCTCTCTCATGGATGTTTCTAGCTCTCTATCCCTCTCCCTTCCTCTCTGTAAAAAAATCAATAAAATATATTTTTAAAAAAATAGCCCAGCCCTCCACTTTGCTCATTCCAGAAGGTTCTTATTCCCTGGTCCGAGCAAACTACTCTGGACTCAGGAGATGAATGAGATCATTAGAACAAGGAGAAGTTCAGCAGCCGGAAGGAGAGGAAGGAGAATAAGGGCAGGTGGGCCGGTCCCAGGCCTGCAGCCGAGAGGAGGTACAGGTGGATGAAGATGCTCCCCACTGTGAGTTTCGTTGGGTCCAAAGAGCCTTCTGATTTATTGCCTAGGAGACGTTCTCCAGCGCATGCCCCATGGAGGCTGTTTGCACCGGTCAGCAGATGGCTTGGCCCGTGTGCCAGGAAGCCCGGGAAGTAGCCGTTATCTCACCCTCACCAGAAGGAAGGGCAAAAGGACTTTGGGAGCGATCAGATGGATTGCCTCGTCAGTTCAGTGGACTCTCTTCATCTGGCTAAAATCCTCTTGGTTTTCCCGGCTGGGAAAAAATAAAAGCACAGACACCCACTAGTCTAGTGCATCACAACTGGGGCGCCTTGATACACGGGTGCGTTTCGATTAGCTGTATGGTGCGATGCACCATCCCAGCCTGTCACAACTTCCTGCTTTTAAAAACAAAGTACTGGCCAAGACCGGTTTGGCTCAGTGCATAGAGCGTCGGCCTGCAGACTGAAAGGTCCCCAGTTTGATTCCGGTCAAGGGCAAGTACCTTGGTTGCGGGCACATCCCCAGTAGGAGGTGTGCAGGAGGCGGCTGATCAATGTCTCTCTCTCTCATCAATGTTTCTGGCTCTCTATCCCTCTCCCTTCCTCTCTGTAAAAAAAATCAATAAAATATATTAAAAAATAAATAAATAAAAATAAAGTACTGAAGTTTGCAAATTAACGCATTTTTTAAAAAAATCCTCACCTAAGGATATTTTTTCTATTGACCTTTAGAGACTGAGTGGGAGAGAGAAGGAAAGACAGAGAAACATCAACGTGAGAGACACACATTGATTAGTTGCCTCCTGCCTGAGCCCTGACCAGGGCCTGGGCAGGGGAGGAGCCTGCAACCCAGGTACATACCTTGACCGGAATCAAACGCAGGACCTTTCAGTCCTCGGGCCGTTGCTCTATCCAGTGAGCCAAACTAGGCAGGGCCAAGTTGTCTACTTAAAAACAATTAGAATAGATTGGAGGCCGCACTTACAATATTGATTTTTTTACAGAGAGGAAGGGAGAGGGATAGAGGCCATTTTCACTCACGTGGATTCTGAGGTGATTTCTTGCACAGGAATTGGATGTCCTTAAGAGGTAACCTGGCAGAAATTACAAAACATACTGAGGGATCTGGTGGGCATGTGGCCAGCGTTCATCACTGGGAGCTGAGGTTGACTCTCTGCTCTGTCCCTCTCTTCTAGGCAGGAGAGAGGAACTCTCAGTTCTTCCGTGTCCTCATAGCATGACAAAAAACAACAACAACAACAACAACAACAACAAAACGTAGCTTCTCACCCTCATTTTTAAATAGCAAAACTGTAACCCAAACCCAAGCAATGATCGCCATAGTTAGGATTGGAACAAAAATGTACAAATTAGTGCCCTAACCGGTTTGGCTCAGTGGATAGAGCGTTGGCCTGTGGACTGAAGGGTCCTGGGTTCAATTCTAGTCAAGGGCATGTACCTTGGTTGTGGGCACATCCCCATTAGGTGGCATGCAGGAGGCAACTGATCGATGTTTCTCTCTCATCCATGTTTCTGATTCTTTATCCCTCTCCCTTCCTCTCTGTAAAAAAAAGTCAATAAAATATATATATTTTTAAATGTCCTAATTAGCATTTGAGCGAAGACTGTCCACTGACCACTCTCTCCATCCTCCCTCGGGCTGGCCCGAGGAGCTTGGGACATTGGCCAGGAACAGGTGGAGAAAGAGCCAGCGGGAAGAGAATCGCTATTTATCACTGTAATCGGAAGCTACCCCAGGCAGGTTTAATCACCCCATGCCGAGCGGGATGCAGAGCAAGTT
This sequence comes from Lasiurus cinereus, assembly GCA_011751065.1. Lineage (NCBI taxonomy): Eukaryota > Metazoa > Chordata > Mammalia > Chiroptera > Vespertilionidae > Lasiurus > Lasiurus cinereus. The sequence continues at coordinate 22,641,737 of JAAGEH010000417.1, forward strand.
CATGGTTTACAGTGAGCCGGCTGACACAGCTGATTGATGTCAAATGTGTCATGATGTATATTGTAAAGCAGGGAGATTTAATGGTGTAACTCGGTGGCAGGCTCCGAAGTGAGTTGCCGCAAAGTAAGGAGTGATGGATGGGCTCATTTACATGTAAAATTGCCAATGGCATTGACAGCACTGGTATGCGAGAGGGAGATAAGAGGCACATAGCAAGTTCCCTCTTGCCCTCGTGTTGGAATATTAAAATACAGCTGTGGCAGCATCTGGCACTTGCAATGGACTTTACAGATATAATTATTTTACTTTTTTTACCTTTAGCCCCGAGATAATCTACATCTTTTATGAGGTTTTTCTGAACCAGGTACCATCCCAGCCCTGGATCAGCGTTTACAGTAGATGGCGATGCCAGCATGAAATGTATTTGTACCCGGGTTGTCAGCAAACCCAAACACTTGGTGGCTTTTATCTGTCCCCGGCCTGACAATCTCCGAGCGCTTATAGAGTAACAATGTAACAGGCTGGCAGACTGGCTGTAAAATTGGCTTTAAAATTCTGTTTGCCTCTCCCAATCTCTTGCTTTCTCTCGGTTTGCTCTGCCCAATGCCAGAAAGAAATTCTCTCTCCCTCACTCTCTCTCTCTCGTTCACTCTCTCTCTCCACCTCTTTTCCCCTCTCTCTCTTTCTCGCCTCACCCCCATGTATAGATTAGTTTCTTGTTTATTGTCCCCTTCTTTTTCCTCTAATGAAACTGCCATTAGTATGTGTGGGTTCATGTCTATTACATATGTGAGTAGGGGAAATTGGTTCATCCTTTCAACAAATAACGATGCTTGGATCAGCCCCAGCCAAATATTCAGTCTTTTTTTAAAAATATATTTTATTGATTTTTTACAGAGAGGAAGGGAGAGAGATAGAAAGTCAGAAACATTGATGAGAGAGAGACATCGATCAGCCGCCTCTTGCACGCCCCACAGTGGAGATGTGCCCGCAACCAAGGTACATGCCCCCAACTGGAATTGAACCTGGGACCTTTCAGTCCGCAAGCCGACGCTCTATCCACTGAGCCAAACCGGTCTTGGCCAAATATTCAGTCTTAAAGGTAGACTCCAAAGCCTCCCCTGTCCAGTGGATAAGCACTGTGTATGTGTCCCCGTTAGGAAAACAGCAGTCCAGCGTTCGAGGCTGCCTGCCTGCCTCTCCTCCCTGCCTCTACCTTCCATTTTTCCTTTCCTGTGTTCGCCCCACAACATACGCCAAGCATTGTGCTAGGTGCTGGAGACACAGCAGCGAAGGGGACCCTGGGTTAGAACATGAGACACAGAGGCGAACATGGCTCTCAGTCATGCCCTGTGTGATAAATGCCAGGGAGGGACCCTGGGGATGCACGGGGACATGGGACAAAAGGAGGGGAGGGGTATGGCTGTCGAATAAATAGGGATAAGTTCTTGAAGAAATTAGTATCTGCACCAAGACTGGAGGTAGCAAGGCAAAAGGAAAGCGAAGTGGAGAGGGGAGATTTTACCGAGAACAGGTGGTGCCCACCTGTCTAAAGCAAGAAAGTGTTTGGCAAATTCAAGGACTTACAACTGGTGTGATGCGAGAAAAACACACTTGAAAAGGGGCAGTCAAGAGATGAGACTTGGTAAATAGAGCATTTGAGCGAATAATGTCCATTGACCACTGAAGTGTCCCAGGTTCGATCCTGATCAAGGGTACATGCCTGGGTTGCGGGCTCCATCTCCACTGGGGGGCATGCAGGAGGCAGCCGATCAATGATTCTCTCTCATCATTGATGTTCTTATCTCTCTCTCCCTCTCCCCTCCTCTCTGAAATCAATAAAAATATACTTTTTTAAAAAGAGAGAGAGATGAGGCTAGAGAAACTCTGGGTACCCTGCAGAGCTGACTAATCCAGTTAAAACTTGTGAGCTAGGACACTCAAAGGAGCCTTTGGCACCACATATGATGCCGTTTTAGATTTGCCCTGTGTACATGGTTGCCTCTCATAAGCTGGGTCTTATTTCTGAATATGATTGTCAATTGTGCAATAGAAAAAATGTTGATAATAATAACATTCATCATCAAAGCCATGCCTTTTTTTGGGGGGGAGAGGGTGCTCATTGTTTGGAATTAAGTACATAATATTTGAAACTAAGGATGTACTAAATATTTATCAATTCAGTGTAACATATTTTCTGTACTTGTCAATAATCAGATGATTGGTACAGTGTCAGCAAGTTAATTTAATACATTAATTAGTAGCACTTATACTTTAATTATTCTTTTATTCCTTTATAACATTTATTGACAATCTATTAAGTTCAAGGCATTTTTGCTAGGTCAGTGGTTGGCAAACGCATTAGTCAACAGAGCCAAATATCAACAGTACAACGATTGAAATTTCTTTGGAGAGCCAAATTTTTTAAACTTAAACTTCTTCTAATGCCACTTCTTCAAAATAGACTCGCCCAGGCCGTGAAAGAGCCACACTTAACGGGCCAAAGAGCCGCATGTGGCTCGAGAGCCGCAGTTTGCTGACCATGGTGCTAGGTGAAGATGAGTAACTTAAAGAGTCCTCATAAGCAAAGGAGGAAGACACCATGTAGAATGATTGCAATACATCCTAAACTGAGCTATTTAAAGTATGAACTGGGGCTCTGGAGAGCAGAGGGATTTATGGCCTTTTCAGGAATCTGGGATACTCAACAAAACAGATCTACATGCTTTAATATTTTAAAGTATTTAAGAGTTTCCCATGGGTGAATATTGCTGATGAGGAAGCTAGAGAGTTCTGATGCTCACCCACAGAGAATTTCATTGAATTTTCAACAATAACATGAAAATAATGTTATCATTCTTCGGTTGCCTGCAGCTCTACACAGCAATGTTTTATTCTTCTAAGGACTTGGCTGTAACATTATTTCTATGATGCAACCGACAGTAAGATGGTGGTCAGGACCAGAATCTTAGGAATAAGAGACCTGGCCTCTAATTTCATCGTCGCCACTTAATTTCATCGCAATCATTTAATCTCTCAAACCTTCATTGTCCTCACTTGTAAAAGTGTCTACTTCATAGAATTCATAGACTGCTCCAAGAGGTAATGTGCTTAGCTCAGTGACCGGCATGCAGTAAGAGTTAAATACATGTTAGCCATATATGATTAACATTATTATTATTACCTATCACTTCACGGCTAATGAAACACTGAATGGACCACAACAGAGGAACTTGATTGAGCTAATGTAGCTTCTGGAAACCCATAGCGCGCTCTACTCACCTCTCTTCAGAGAGAATGCGATCCCGTTGTAATAAATCACCGAACAAAAGTGGGTACATAGGAGCCTCTGCTCTCCCCTTGGTTCTGCCTCCAATTATTTTGCTATTTTCCCTCGTGCTTTCTTTTCTTGCTGTTCAGCTAAAAACTTCATGAACGTGCAGTTTACTTTCTCTTCCAGATCATTAACCAAGCTGCCTTGAACAGTCACACCTGGCTCTCCTTCCTCAGCACCCCTCCCTCTAGGAAGCTCCCCCAGCTGGTACCCCGCGGCACCAGATTGCGAGTCCACCCAAATATGTATGTTCTGATCACATGGGTGTGGTCACGTGAGCACAAAGATGCTGAAACCCTTTCATGCAGTTTCAGATGGCAATGCGTTTTCATTCCTCCCCACTTCCAGCTTACCTTTGTATTTTCTTTTATTTTTACCGGTTACTAGGACCCTAAAAGGCACTCTTAGCCCTGTTCCTGTTCTTAATCAGTCCAGTGGGAAGAAATGTCAAATCAAAACCAAACCAAACTCAAAAGACAGGATGGTGCTGAAACTGGTGTGGCTTAGTGGATAGAGTGTCGGCCTGTGGACTCAAGGGACCCAGGTTTGATTGCGGTCAAGGGTATATGTCTTGGTTGCTGGTACATCCCCAGTAGGTGGCATGCAGGAGGCGGCTGATCGATGTCTCTCTCATCGATGTTTGTAGCTGTCTATCCCTCTCTCTTAAAAAAAAAATCAATAAAATACATTAAAAAATAAAAAGGATGGAGAAGTGAGAGGCAGCCGTTTAGAACCACACCACGTTCTTGCCCTTTTTCTGCATGTCACCTCCAGTTTCCTATGTTGCTCACACTCTGTATTGTTTCCCTGGTGTCCCTGGTCCTGTGTTGCTGCTCCGGCCTGGACTAGAGACCTGCACTTCACTCTTAGTTCTTTCTCTTCCTCAGCCATCGCATCCAGAGGCCCGCCAAGTAAGCCCTGGTAATCCAACCTCCCAAATGTCCCTCAAAGCCAGTACCTCGCCTTAGCTCCTCAGCCAGAGGAGCACCTAGCATCTTTACTCTTCTCTAAGTCTTTTTTCTTTTTTAAAAAATAGTTTTATTAATTTTAAGGAGGAAGAGGGAGAGAGAAACATCAATGATGAGAGAGAATCATTGATCAGCTGCCTCCTACTGGGGATCAAGCCCATAAACAGGCCATGTGCCTTTGACTGGAATCGAACCTGGGACCCTCCAGTCCATAGATTGATGCTCTGTCCACTGAGGCAAATCAGCGGGGGCTCCAAATCTTTGTTCTACTCAGCTGTCAGTGATCTGTTAAAGGGCAAAGGTGATCTTAGAGCCCTCCTGTTGAAAACATTTCTAGAGCTTTCCATCACCTCAGGCTGAGACCCAGCTTGAACTCTTTGTGGCCAAAGAGGATCCCCATGGTTCCCAATGCCCTCCCAGTTACCTATCGGTACTCCTCTGCCCCCTGACCCCGCCGTCCTGCTACCATTGGCTAGCTTCAATTTATTTGTTGGTTTAGAGCTTCACTATGACTTCCTCTAAGAAGCTTTCTAACTCTGCTATACTTATGCTCTACACCTCATATGTGCTTCTATCGCTTTCCAAAACCCTCAGTTACAGCACCTAGCATACTAGGCTCTGTGGAGCAGCGTCAGACCGCTGTTCCCTTGCCAGGCTGTGCTCTGTAAGAGCAGGTGTTACCTCTCCAGCTCAGTTCCAAGAACACAGTAGGAATTTAATCTATATATATAAAAGCCAAGCTACCAGAACGACCAGAACATCCTGAATGACTGGTCGCTATGATACGCACTGAAGCCAGCCAATTGGCCCTATTTGAGGTGGAGCCAGCCAGCCAACCACTTGATGACCTTCACACACACCCCAGTCAGCCAACCCCCACTTCGCCCCGATCAGGGTGGGCTGGCCAGACCCCATCTGTGCATGAACTCGTGCACCAGACCTTTAGTATGTTGATAAAATTCTTTTATAATACTTTTTAAAAATATATATTTTATTGATTTTTTTTTTACAGAGAAGAAGGGAGAGCGACAGAGAGCTAGAAACATTGATGAGAGAGAAACATGGATCAGCTGCCTCCTGCACACCTCCCACTGGGGATGTGCCCACAACCAAGGTACATGCCCCTGACTGGAATCGAACCTGGGGCCTTTCAGTCCACAGGCCGATGCTCCATCCACTGAGCCAAACTGGTTAGGGCTAATCATACTTTTGAACCCTTTCAAAGAATCCTTTTGGGAATGAGGGTGGGGGAAAGAAAACCAGTTAGGAATGAAACCACCATGATCTTGGGTGTGGGTACAGAAAGGGATGGCTCCGTTTTCTCCCCGTTGTCTGCCCTCCGGCCACCTGTGTCTCTCCATAGCCCCTCTCCTGATCAGGATCCAGACTCTCATTTCTCTTTACTTGACAGTCAGCAGAAGGGCCTAAATTGGGATATTTTCCAGAGGCAGGTTGAGTAAGCACCGACTGAGCTGACCCTGATAGAAATGCTTAAGAAGCTTTGCAGGAGGATTAAGCAGCCTTCTTTAATCTCACTTCCTTCTGGGTGGCGGGAGTGGAGTCCAGCCTGTGGGCAAGGCTGGGCCGCAGCGTCCCAGCCTCCGAGTTGCAGGTGTGGGGGGGATTATGCACCGGGGGATCCGGCAGTGGATATGAGGAGAGGGACGTGGTAAGAGGCAATTGTTTCCATTTCAACATTTAATACCCTCACTGAGCATCTTCTCATTGCTCCTCCTTTACTTACAGTTCAGAAAGCTTTCCTATTTCTAAATGGGTAGCGCTGTCATTCATGGTTGGAAAAGGCTAGATTTGCGGATTAAAAAGAAACCAGGGCTAAACCCAGAGACACAGAAGCAAACGAGGATCTATTCTGGGTCACATCACGTGAGCCCCTGGAGGGGACATGGGCGGCTCAGCCACTCCTCGGGAATGCATCTCAGATCATCTGCTATTCTCACAGATGTCCTGCAGGGTGGCCTGGGATACAGCGTCTGTCCCTCCGTCCCCAGTACTCCCCACAGAGCAGAGATGATCTTGCCTGAGAGTTTCTGGAAAAGCCTTGCGAAAGGCGAGTCAACGTGTTTACAAAATCTAGAATACATCCTGTCTCTGATAACTCCTATTTTAGAGACTTTGTCAATATGGATTACAGACAAAAGCAAATGACTTCTGAGTGGGGCAGGGGATGATTTTATTGGATACTAAAGCTGGAGAGACCTTTAAGGGTTGTCTAACTCATCACTGACATAATGAACCTGTGTACTAAAGACTTCCCGTCAGATCATGCCATCCCGTACTGACTGAGGGTTGGGCCTGCTTGCTTTCTGCCATATCACATCACGGGTCCTAAAGGTCAAGGTGGTGCCTCTACCAGGAGCCCCATGCAGAGCTCAATGGGTTCATGCTCCATCGGAGGCTCCATTCGGCTTGAAGGTTTACAATGGAGTTTCTAGGTGGAGGGCTCATCCTTAGCAGAGCCTCAACTGTAGGAAGCAGGAGCAAACATGAATTGGGTAACTGTTGAGGTTGTGCTGTTTGGTTTCCTGTACTCTGAGTGTGTTTCTGAGGGTCTGGAAGTTCCACATATTGTACCTAACACCCCCCTGAGATGGTTAACTGTTTTCTTCGTTTCCGATGACGTAGCATCTATTTCCAAACATTTCTTACTCCGGCCGCAGGCTGCTGTGCGGGCTTTTGGAAACCCAGGGGGAGGCTGAGGACATATCACCTTGTTGCGGTTTACCTCCCTCTATTGTTTTCAGGTTTTAATTTCAGGATTTGAAAGCGACTTCCCCCTGAATTGCTCTGGCTTCCTTTGCATTCACAGCCACGGTGTTCCTGGTGTGTACTCTGTATACCTGCGTGAATTTATCTCCAAGACTCAAGGGTGTCATCACACTTGTGTATTAATAATGCATCTGATTCATTACTACTGCACCCCGAGCAATATGACCTCAGGGTACATACCAGACAGTTAAGACCAAGAATCATTTTCACCTAGAACAGATCTGCTTTCAAAAAATAAAACCCTCTTTAGGAATTTCAGGCGAGTGGGAATGGAATAGATGATGCTGATATTTTTTTAAAAAAAAACAAAGATTTAACCCTAAAACGGCTTCTCGCAGTCTTTTGTCTGATTAGGAATAGGAAACTGGCCTCTGTCTGACCTCCAACCACCAGCCTCATCCCTCCCTGGGAACCTCAGAAGCAGCTCTCCCAGCAGAGTACCACCCTCAAATTTGCAGCTGTTCCCTCATCGCTTAGCCAATAACATAAAGAGGCAGGGAGCTCATCTGCACGTCCCAGGAATCCTGGGTAATTTAAATACAGCATGCTTGGGGGTTGGACAAAAACTTGGGGGGTTTTTGGCAAAGGTTGTCCTGGAGTGGGGCGGCGCTGAGCTTCTGTACCCACCATCTGCACTGCCCCAGCCCCCGATTCTGGCTCTACTCTTCCCAGTTAATTCATTGTCTGGCACAAGGCGTTGGCCACACGATTCAAATGCACAACCAGCCCCGGCATACGCCCACCTGACACTCGCCACTGCTGCTTTGTGTCCCTGGGCGTATGTCAGCGATGATGGCTGAATGTGCTCCTCACCTCCCAAGGGTTAAGAGTGAAGAAGCTGGTGCCAGCGACGACGGCCGCTGGGTTGGAATTGTACCCACTTAGTGTCTTTGCAAAAAAAGGGCGAATTCTCTTGCCTGTGCTTATTTCCAAAACAGCTTTTTTATTTTGTCACCCACAAAACTGGAGTGGAGCAGGGTCCGCACAAAGAACACCCCGCGTTTGCTTCTGCTCGCCCATTAGCTGGGCTGTGCATCCAACAGTTATCAGCTGGAGGAGTCTGAGAGGGACAATGACGCGAGATCTCCCCTCCTTGCTTCAGAGCCCACCTTCACGCTACAGTGCCTCCTTCACAATGATTTCCAGGGAATTAATTTTCAGTGGCTCTCTCCAATCCTGTCAGAATCTCTGCAGCGGGGCCCCCGCGCCCCCAGTCCTGATCACACCCAGGCTCTCTCCTGACTCCAGGAAATGGCTAAAACGCATCTGCGTCCCGCAGAAGGCACTATTTTAAAGAGTTAGGAGGCTCTCCACCTAGTGAGGTGGACTAACCTGCAAATGTCTCCTTCCTGCAGAAGAAACCGGATCCTCCTAGGCTCTGAAGCCAGACATTTGCATATTAATAGAATCTATGGGCTTGTAGAGCTGGGCTGGGATATTAGAATCCATCAAGCACAACTCGGTGCAGCAGTTGGCCTGTTGGAAACGCACGGCAAGGTGATTATTTAACATCTAGTGAGGCAGAAACACTCCATTTTCAGAGACAAGCCACACTTTGATGCAATATGAGAGGCAACATTCATTCATTCATTCATTCAACCAATAGTTTGGTGACTGCCTCGCTGTCAGGCATTGTCAGTAACTGGAGGGAAAGCGTGTCCAAGTCTGTTGCTATAGCGCTTATCTCCACTGTTCATCTGGACTCATCAGTCGTCTGTGCATCAGGCTTTCTATCCGGCATCTATGCAGAGTTTAACAGGAATCATAGTATCTTATCTGTGCTTCTCATTAGGTGCGCATCCTCCATCTCCCCGCAGAGAGCCAGTACATGGAAAAGGCACTCGGCAAACGTGTGTGTGTGGGTTGTTTTACATGAGCTCCGGGTCATGGGGTTTTCAAGGTCAAACCCGAAGGGACTGCAAAGGCAGCTAATTATCAGACTCCCGTTTTTTAATAGATGAGGACGCCGAGATTGGAAGAGCTTGGTTGGCTTGCCAACAGTTGCAAAGCCAGTCATTGGTGGAGGCAAGATCAGATCCCACTCGTCCTAATTGCTTTCTGGGGAATCTTTCTACTGGATAAGGGCATAACAAAAACCTGTCCAATCTGGCTGAGCCCTACCTAATAAAGAGGGGAATATGCTAATTGACCGTCACGCCCTCACAAAGATGGCAGAACCCACAGCCAATAAGGAGGCAATATGCTAATTGACTGCCATGCCCTCAAAGATGGCGGCACCCACAGCCAAAAGATGGCGGCGCCCAGTCATCTCAGCCCTGCTGGGGCAGCAGGCATGCAGCATAGCTGAGCCTGCCCCCAGGTGGGTCTGGCCACTCTGTCCGTCTGCCTCAGCTCCCTAGCTGCCCAGGGCTTGCCCGAGGCACAGGCAAGTCTCAGATGGCAGCTGCCCAGTTGCCCAGGGCTAGCCCAAGGAGCAGGAAAGCCTTGAATGGCAGCTGCCCAACTCTCTATGGCCACCCAATGCTCAGATAATCAGGGCCAACCCAGGTGTGATGGGGGTGTCACCTTCCCCTGATCGCCAGGTTGCCTCCTACCCCTGAGGGCTCCCGGATTATAAAAGGGGGAAGGCCTGGCTAAGGCCTCCCCATCCCCTGCCTCCAGTGCATGAATTTTCATCCACTGGGCCTCTAGTAAGCCTATAAGAGACCATGCAGCCCAACAATTTTCGCCTCTGGAGACACATTTACAGTCACCTGGAGGAGCATGTGAAACCCCCAAAGAATGGGTTCCAACCTCCCAAATTTCAGTTTACTTGATTTGGGGCCAGGTTCATCCCTTTGCATTTTAAAAAAGATGTCCTAGCTGATTCTTATGTGTTGCTTTGAGGAACAACTTGAAGGGACCATTCACTGATGCAGTCTACCGCCATGTTCATCCATCTCCTTCCACAGATTTCCTTTGCGTGTTCACTAATAGGAGAGATGTACTATACATAGACAACCTCCAAAGATGTCCCTGTCCTTTGTCAGGGAGATCCTGCCAGGTCCCAGCACATCCCAGGCACATTCCACACACCTTCCCCCCGGGACTGGACATCCCTACCCGGCAGGGTTAGCCCGCAAAGCTCCCCCCAGGCTAGCAGCCCGCCATGCTTTCCAAGTTCCCCTCCCCAAGAAGCCACCCAGAGCCCTGCCCCCATCTCCTGGGACCATGTTCGTGTCGGGGTCCATCGGGGTCATTGCAGAAGGCACCGGGGGCTCGTTTCCCTTTATTTACTTTTAATTAGAATCTTCCTGCGCGGCGGCTCTGTCCTCTCTGGGGAGCAAAGCAGCCCCCCGTTAATGGGATTGTGTGGTGCGGCCGCGGCTGGGCACGCGCCGCTCCCCCTGTCTCTGAATTTCACCCAGATAATTGATTTTGGTCTGTTCCCTGACACTTGCCTTGGCAGCACAGGGTGTTATTAGGGCCTTTGTTCCATTTTTGAGTGACAAAGCCTTTACAAGCCAGCCAAGCAAAAGCAATTGTTGCATCTCTCACTTTTCTTATTAACTAACAGAGAATTGCAGGCAGCTTGAAACCCGCTGAGAGAAATAATAACATAAGCGGCAGCTTGGGAGCAAAGTGGGGTCCTTTCAAGCACAACAGCCTGGCGAGATTAACAAGGGCCCTCGGTGCACTTATCTGCCGGATCCCAGCTCTCCACGTCTGCCTCCCATCCCTCCATCTTCCCTAGCTCCCTCTCTTGTCTACGCCCCAGCTGCACTCTCTCCCACCCAGAGCAGCACCGAGGTCCTTGGCCAAGAGGGACCATCTGGGTGGTTGGGGGGACAGTGGAACCCCCACATTCACACGGGGCCTGTTGTGCGCCTCGGTTCTCTGGGGACTGGAATCACCCACCCCAACGATTGTTGCTGGCTGGTGCTTAGGAGTTTCTCTACTTGCATTGACTTATTTTCCAAAATAGCAATGTTTACTAGAAAAGATTTTAGCTGAGACCAGTTTGGCTCAGTGGATAGAGCGTCGGCTTGCGGACTGAAAGGTCCCAGGTTCGATTCTGGTCGGGGGCATGTATCTTGCTTGCGGGCACATCTCCACTGTGGGGCTGCAGGAAGCGGCTGATCGATGTCTCTCTCTCATCGATGTTTCTGACTTTCTATCTCTCTCCCTTCCTCTCTGTAAAAAATCAATAAAATATATTTTTTAAAAAAGATTTTAAACATATAAAAGAGAGTGAAAAGGGGGAGATGAGTATCTGTGCATCTGCCATTCAGATGAACAAACATGATGTCCCTCATGCTGGGGAGGTCTCTGCGAACCCTTCTCTAATCTCCTTTGCTTTTTCCCTTCTTCTCTCCCTTCCTCCTTCCCTCCCCACAGAGTGCAATACTGTTCCAAATGCGATGGGTATCACTTCCCGGCATGCTCATGTAGCTACCACAGCAACGTGAAATGTGTCACCAAGCAACGTGAAACACCGCGGGCACCATACCTCAGTTGCTCTAGTGTTAGTGTACCGTGTGTATTTGACAGCCTTAAAGGATATTGTGTGATGTTCTTCCACAGGATATGCGAGCTCAAGTTCCTTAATGTTCACCAGAGGCCTCTCTCCCCATGACAGGTCACAATAATGGATCTGCCCATTTGTGTGGGGGAGGCCATTCGGTTGCTTTCGTCATGTTGCAGTGACAATGTCACTGCCATCATTCAGGGTTCATACCTCCTCATGTGAAAACACAATTCCTTTCATGGGCCCAACTCTACATGTGGATTTCAGGTTGCAAGAGTTGTGTGTCTTTAGTGGGTGATTCCCAGTACCCCTAAAGGGATTTCCTCCTAAGAGTATAAGAAGAGGAAAAGTAGGACCTACTGGTCCCATTTCACGTGCAAGCACAGAGAACTGGCTTTGCCCTTCGTGCATCCAGGAAGACCTTAGTGTTGGGGAAGGAAAACCACCTCCTGTGACTTTCCCCTCCTGCTCTTCCACTGTCAGGGGATCCAGCTGGACAACAGCATCCCAATGTCCCCCTGGAACTGGGAACTCATCCCTTGCTCCTGCTCGCCTTGGGATCCTCTCCTAGGGTCACTGATGGGCAGGACCCTTAGTCACAGACACACTCTTTCTGTGGCCCAAGCCGAATGGTTCCCACCCTGGGAAGGGGCTCTCCCTACCCACTCTGAACTTCAAACCAACTGGCTGTCTCTCCTCCCCCTCCCTGCACACTTCAGAGTCCGGTGGGCACTCTGGCAGAAACCTGGGTTTTGCAGGAAGAGTTTGCATTGAATTTGTAGTCTCACCCTCATGGAGGTTGTGGTCACACAAATACTCAACTTCTCAGGTTGCGCTTCATCCTCTGTGAAAGGAGAATAATCACCCCACCCTCACAGAGAAGCTGTCCGGGTGAGGGAAATGCAGCAGAGCATGAGGCGCTGTCTTGGCACTTGGTGATGCCCATGAACCGTGGACATGGCCTTGAATACAGGTTGGTTCTGTATGTCTGCCGAAGGGTGACCCGGATGCCTGCTGAAGGTGCCTTCCTCTTGTCCAACTCCAAATCCTGGGGTCGGAGCACACTGGGGATTCTCGCTTCATGGATGGGGCATGTCAATTTCAAAAAAAGGTGGGCTTAGCGGCAACTGGTTTGGCTCGGAGGATTAAGCGTCAGCCTGTGGACTGAAGGATCCCAGGTTTGATACTGGTCAAGGGCACATGCCCAGGTTGTGGGCTCCATCGCTGGTAGGGGACACGCAGGAGGCAGCTGATCAGTGATTCTCATCATTGATGTTTCTCTCTCTCCCTCTCCCTTCCTCTCTGCAATCAATAAAAATATATTTAGAAAAAGAATAGAGAAAGGTGGGCTTAGGAGAGCACTCTTAGACCCGCTTCCCTCCTTACCCTAAGGAGACAAGTAGAACCCATTTCTTCAAGGACAACATCTCAGATGTCAATGTGTGAGAACTGTGTCTTGAACCTCTTCTTCAACTCTGTGTAATTATACTTGGGGGAGGTGAAGGATGAATTCCCTTTATCTCTCAATAAAAACCCAGAAGTGAGGAATCCCTCAGGTCCCCTCAGAGGTGGGAGGGTGGGTTAGAGTCCACTGTATGCCACAGGGCACAGAGCAATGGTATTTTTATGCTGGTTTCTTCCCCACAATTCTCATTTGTTGTTGTTGGTGTGTGTGTGTGTGTGTGTGTGTGTGTGTGTGTGTGTGTTTAATGCAGCTCTCACCCTATTTAATTATCCCTCCTTTCTCCTTTCTGTCTTCAACTCCGCTCCACCTGGTGCTCTTCCTTCTCACCCTCTACTCATGTTTCCTTCCTCATTCTCTCTGGCCTCCGGGCAGCCCCCCAATGCACCCCCTGGCTCCAAAGACTCTCATGCCGCCCTCTTGAATGAATGATGATCGAAAGGAATAGAACTGTTAAAAACCACAACAGCAATGCTCTCCACACACAATGTGTGAGATGTGCCATTGAGAAAGCAGAGCGGCCCTAAATAAATGATGGTTTAAAAAATACGAAGCTCCCGACCTGTCAAAAAGCGAACCGTCAAACCGGTGGGAAGAATGCGGATGTGCGGAGAGGCAGCTTCTCTGCTTTTGTGAGGCACACAGGCCTCCTATCAGCCGGTTTCAGTGTCTTCAATGAGGAGCTGATAAAGGGAAGGAAAATAAATCGCCAGTGAATCCTTTTGCTACTTTTGCGTGGCGTTCAGGTGTGTTCGCCGAGCTGGGTGAAGGGCTCATCACCTCTTCGCCATCGGAATGATATCTTATTCCCTAGGACAGGGCAGATGGCAGAAGAGAAATGATAAAGACCGAAGTGGACGTGGACTTGGCATTTCCATATGCAAGGACGGATTTGCTTCTCAAAAACAGAAGGTTTAGAAGGAAAGCCAGATCCACTAGAAAACACTGTGAACAGACTAAAAGGCAACATCCTTCTGAGCACAGACCAGTGGCTTTTTGCTTTTACCACTCGCAGGAAGTCAGGAGACCAGTGAGCTGGTCTTTAATCCCCTAGCAGTCTGGTTTTCATAGAGGCCCTGAAAGTTACAGTTAAAAAAATGGGGGAGCCGAGACCGGTTTGGCTCAGTGGATAGAGCGTCGGCTTGTGGACTGAAAGGTCCCAGGTTCGATTCCGGTTAGGGGCATGTACCTTGCTTGCGGGCACATCTCCACTGTGGGGCGTGCAGGAGGCGGCTGATCGATGTCTCTCTCATCGATGTTTCTGACTTTCTATCTCTCTCCCTTCCTCTCTGTAAAAAATCAATAAAATATATTTTAAAAAATGGGGGAGAAAATTATAATGCTTGGGAAGTGAGTTAGACTAATGGTGAGAAACATGGACAGCATGAGACTATGGAAATTCCTTATTGATTCTTTTTTTAAAATATATTTTTATTGATTTTTTACAGAGAGGAAGGGAGAGGGGCAGAGAGTCAGAAACATCGATGAGAGAGAGACATCGATCAGCTGCCTCTTGCATGCCTCCCACCAAGGATGTGCTCGTAACCAAGGCACATGTCCTTGACCGGAATCGAACCTGGGACCCCTCAGTCCGCAGGCCGACGCTCCATCCACTGAGCCAAACCGGTTTCGGCTCCTTATTGATTCTTAGCAGGTTAATTTCTTCTCCAAGGTTGGATCAAGAAAATGTGGCCACTGGGGTCAGGGCAGAAGCCAAACAGATTCTTACCCTGCAGACATTCACAACTTCTTTGAATTCTGCTAAATCTCTCGGTTCTGGCTCTCGGAGGAAGATTAAATGGCCAAGGCATTAGCTGAGTATGAAATTAGATTTGGGAGAAACTATATTACAAACATCGGGAGCTTGCCTGACCCACAGGAGAGGTGTATTACATCCCGGTTGAATAAAGGAATTTGCTGTGAGCCACCCAGATGACCTGCGACAAGTTCTAATTAACAAGTGTCTGGTTTTTTGTTCCCTGTTAATTGTAGATAATACTTCTTGCTTGATCTTCATAAAACAGAGGATAAGTCCTTAAAAATGCTTCAGGCCCTCGTCGGCTTGGCTCCATGAAGAGAGCCTCAGCCTGTGGACTGAAGGGTCCCAGGTTTGATTCTGGCCAAGGGCGCATGCCAGGGTTGCAGGCTTCATCCCCAGCAGGGGGCATGCAGGAGGCAGCCGATCAATGATTCTCTCTCATCACTGATGTTTCTATCTTTCTCTCCCTCTCCCCTCTTCCTCTCTGAAATCTGAGGAGGATGTTGGAGGATGTGTGGGAGCTATAAATAGCCAGGGTGTGCTTTCTAGAGGTTTCTGAAGGGAGCTCCAGAATCTGCAGTCTCTGCCTGCAGGGGCAGTGCAGGTGGAGACATGGGTGTGTGCTTTCTGTATTTATATGCGTGTATATGTGTGTGTGTGTGTGTTTATATATATATATATACACACACATATATGTATATATATACATACACATATGTATATATACACATATAAATATACATATACACACATATACATATATATATTAAAGTGCCTTAGAAACATTGGATAAAAAGAATATATATATATACACACATATGTATATATATATACATACACATATGCATATATATACACATATAAATATACATATACATACATATACATATATATATTAAAGTGCCTCAGAAACATTGGATAAAAAGAATAGAAATATAAATTATTTTTATCATTGCCTAATAGAAAAGAGCATTTTCCTATCATATCCATATATTACAAGGTGTTTTTTTATCTTCTTCAAATTGCCCTGATGTACATTACTTAAAATAAATCTTTAAAAATTAAAACAACTTTCAGTGAGCGGAGTAAAGGAGGTGATGTTATTTCCACTGGAACTAAATGGGTTTCAAGGGCTTAGCCCCAAACATGAAAGGCTGCCACTTCGACCTCTGTTCCCATGTTAAGTGTCCAAACACGAGGATGTCAGTGGGGAAGGCCAGAGAGTGAGTGGAAGACTTCGCGGGTTCTGTTTGTTCTCTGAGCATTTCAAGGCTGCGTGCGATTACCGTGTTAGTTGCGTTTAAGTGCTTCGTTTTCCCCTGGGTTACAAACATTCCGGGGCGGAGGGGGGAGATAAGAGGATAAAGAGAATTGAAAAGAATTCTCCAAAGGCCTCCGTGGAGCACATCAGCTGAGGAGTGAGTTATAAATGAATCCGAGAAAGAGACATTTAATTTCCTTCCCCACCAGCTGGAGGCTAAAGCGGACTTACTGGGCATAACTTTACTTACCAGCAGATTGTAAAAACTCCGCAGTGAAGGGGGAAATAACTCAGGCCGTTTGGGGGTGGTCCTCCCTCCCGTTCCTGGGGCAGGTTGCAGGGTGTTGCTCTCTGCAGTTCCGAATTATTCACAACCATTTGTGGTATACCCGCTAGGTTCTAGATGAGTATTCCGCTTAGGTTCAAAAGAATCTCAGGTACAGGTTATGACAAAGGTATGATCTCTAGGGGACGAGATCCTTAAGGCGGGCCAGAGAAAGGGTTGTTGATTGTGACAAGGTCATGAGCCAGGAAGTTAGGTTTCTGGATAACTTACACAGATTTCAAGGTCTTTAATGAACAAGGAAAGTGACAAGAAGGTCAGGAAGAAGGCGAGGAGGAGAGAAGCAGATGCAATTGACAAATGAGAGTCAAAAGGGCAATTTTAACAAGAAAGCGAAGGAGTAATTGTCTGCAAGGGGCAGTGGTCAGCGGGGAAGGGCACTTCTGCACCTGCAGACTCCGGGGCAGCTTGAGAGAATGGAAAGCGGAGGCTCCAAGTAGAGGAAGGTCCCCAGTTCAGCCAGATGCAGACAGCTGGAACCGTCGGGGCCGAGGTAAGAGATTGATCGTGGCACCTTGAGAAATTAATATTGGAAATCTTCGAAATGGCATGATGGATGAGGGAGGAGTAGGAGACAAAGGAGCAGAGGTCAGGGAGGGCTGGATCCTCTCATGTCCACCCTGACAGAGGTTAAAGAGCGACGAGAACCGGTGTGGTGAGTGACGCAGTCTCAGAAGCCCCTTTGAGGAGGATGGAGGAGGATCCGTGCAAGTGACAAATGGCCAGGGTGTGGTTCTAGAGGTTTCTGAAGGGAGCTCGGGAATCGGCCATCTCTGCCTGCAGGGGCAATGCAGTTGGAGACACAGGTGTGCGCTTTCTGTAGATACACAGCCCGGGATAGTGGCCTTTCAACAGCCCGTGTGTAGATGAAGACTAATGGTGGCCCTGCTCGCCGCCAGTGCTTTCATTCATTCGCTCATGCGTGAATCCATTATTTTCCAAATTCATTCAGCAATTGTTTTTTAGTATCTCCTTGGTCCCGGGCTCCGGGTACACAGTGATGGGTGAAAAATGGGACTGCTGCCTTTGTGTTGCTAATATTTACTCGGGAAAGATAGAAAATAAATAGCAAGCAAACCCAATGGACATAAATGTAATTACATGTTGGGAAAGTGCTGTTCAGGTAAAAGGCACGATGCCATGATAGAACATAAAAGGAGAGACGTATAGAGGTGCACGGTCTGTCTACACGGAGAGCTTGGGAAATCTGATGAATCTGGCCAGGTGGCTCATGGGGAGGGAAAGCATTCCTGGCAGACATGGGAAAGGGCAGTGTGAGCATTGATCCTCTCTATCGTCTCAGAGGGACCCTTTTGCCTATTTGGGAGTCATTTCTTTTTTTTTCTTTTTTAATATATTTTATTGATTTTTTTATAGAGAGGAAGGGAGAGGGATAGACAGTTAGAAACATCGATGAAAGAGAGACATTGATCAGCTGCCTCCTGTACGCCTCCTACTGGGGATGTGCCCACAACCAAAGTACATGCCCTTGACTGGAATCGAACCCCGGATCTTTCAGTCTGCAGGCTGATGCTCTATCCACTGAGCCAAACCGGTTTCGGCAGGAGTCATTTCTTTAACAGTAGTCGCTTTCAAGATGCGGGAGGGCATCCTGTCACATCTATTATCTTTAAAAATTAACAAGTGAATGAAATTGCTATGGTTTGCTATGGTTTACAAAGCATCTACACCAATAAAAGAAAAACATGCAAATTAACCATCACTCCGCTATGCCCACCAGCCAATCAGGAGGGAATATGCAAATTAGAAGGAGAAAGATGGCAGCTGCCCAGCTGCTCCAGGCACAGAGTGGCCAGGCGGGGCAGAATAGGATGCCTGCTATGAGAGGAAGGGAGGGATCCACAGGAGTGGCACTCTGGCCACAGAGTAGATGAAGACTGCAGATCTGCAGCCAAGCAGTCAGCCTGACTGCAGTGAAGATGGCAGACTCTGGCCAGAGAGAAGGCCTGGGTCCCAGGTGCTGGAGGAAAACCGGTGCTTGAATCCAAGGGAAGGAAGGCCTATTGCACGAGTCTCTTTGTGCAACGGGCCTCTAGTATTAACATGTTTGATTTCCCTTGAAGAACCTACATAACCACAAGGAAACACTAGTGTCCCATTTTACAGAGAAGCAAACTGTGCCATGAGATTACATGATAGGCAACGCAGAGAGCTGAACATGGGCTTGTGCCCTCCATGTACGCTAGGCCCAGCAGGAATGAGGGTCTTCTCCAAGTCCCCAGGAATCCAGGCCTCTGGGTAGTTTTCATAGCATTCAGACCACTATTCAAATCTTCCCACTCCCTCATTTGTAGAGCTGCAGACCTGCCAGGAGTCCTCACAGCTGTGGAGCACTATCGTGCCCTGGAGAAGCCACTCTGTGAACTCCAGAGGAGAGCATTCTGGAACTGTATTTATACCGTGGCTTTTCAGCCAAAAGTAGGTCACAGATACTTTCCCTCCAGACCTAAATGAGAGAGAACGAATTTTACTTGACTACTCCCAGACCGGCCCTATGTTTGGATTATCCCAGGGTTGATAGGAGTCCCTTAAATATTCATGAAACAGAAAGGGCCCCCAAATTAATCTACATAATGAAGGTAGAGAGCAGGGAGGTCATATTTCCTAGTCCTTGAGTATGGGAAGCGCCAACATTACTCAGTTCTCCTGCCGAGCAAGATTCTTCTTTATACAAATGAATGAACAAAGGGAAAGAAAAAAACACACTTCATTTGAAAACCGACTCAGACTCCCAAATGACCCATCCACACTCGCCACACACACTCAAACCCAAGCATAAATACTCACATCGAACTGTAGGTGTCAGAGGGAGAAGAAAAGCAGAGGACATAGGCGTGCATGCTGCCCCCTCTTTTTCACTCCTGAGTTCAGAGTAATTTTTTCACCTGCGAACTCAATGTCAGAGTCTGAGAGACCAAATTCAGACAAAACAGCCGGGGGACTGAGCATGTGATGCCGGGCAAAGCAATCATTACAAAGATAGCTCGCTTCCAAGGGGAGAAACAAAACATGGATGCCCTGAGGAGGATTTGACCTGTATGTTTGTTCTTTGATGGTAAAAAAAAAAAAAAGATTTATGATTCTACAGACTCAGTAGCAGTAAAGAGTTTACTCTGAGCTTCACTTTCATCCTAATATAGGGCACATTTTGTTGTGATAAGTCCCGATGGCCTGTGAAAATTAATTTTGATTTCACCCTCCGCTTGGATATAAGGCAATCTAATGCAGGGAAACCCAGAATGGATCGTTCTGAGCCCATCATTACTAATTCTGCGGTCTCAGAGGAGTTACTAAGGCTCTCTGACCCCCGCTTTCCTTGGCTGTAAACCAAGAAACACAACAGTAACTCCTTCTTAGGAATGCTTTTGGAAATCAATTGAGGGACGTGAATGCTTGTGTTTGTAGGTAAATAAACACACATCTACACTCACACATATATACACACTTTCATACATAAACATACGCATGCATGCCTACATCTGTGAGACCACTTTGAAAACTGTGAAGTGGTACACAAATGATAAACTAACGTTGAAATATAATTTAGGCTGCTCTGTTGTATTTGTTCTCATGACAGATTTTTCTTTCGTAATTCTGAATGAATTTGCTCTTGCTCATAGGGTAAGCATAAGATTTGTGAGAGGGCAGGGTGAGAATTATAGTTAATAGTCATAAAATTAAATTTTTCTCTAGGAAAATATTAAACTCACAAAATGTCTCCTATTGGCTACATCTTACATAGAAGTTTATAAATAGACTTCTTACCAAAATATATGCGATTGCACCTGTTCACATGTTTCCCTTCGATATCTTCCCCAATTTTTGCATTTAAGAATTGTGGCACCAGGGAGTGAATGTGGGTTTTGCAACCAGCAAGACCTGAGTTGGACCACTCGTGCTAGTGTTTGCTACCTGCATCAGCAAACAGTCACTCACTTTCTATATATTATTCTTAGTAATACTCAGTGTTGGCTGACACTGAATATGCTCCAGGAAAGGCACTGCTTCGCCCATAGTATCTCATTTATTCTTTGGATACTAACTCATCCCCATCTTATAGGGAAGGAGAGGTTTATAGGATTGGCCCATGGTGATACAGCTAGTAAGTGACAGACACGTGTTTTGGACTAATTCCAGACTCATGCCACTAACTGGAAGAGAAGGTCTTAAAGTGACATGTTATATGTCACTTCAAAAACTGGTCATCGTGTCCGGCTGGTATGGCTCAGTGGTTGAGTGTTGACCCATGAACCAGGAGGTCACAGTTTGATTCCTGGTCAGGGCACATGCTCATGTTCCTTTAGCAAGCTTGTGAAGATTGACATTCCTTAACACTTGGGCTTAAGGTCTCTTCTCTCTCCCTCTGTAGTCTCTCATGCTCCACTCTCTTCCACACCTATGGACTTAATGATGACTTATATCTCACATCTTGGACCTAATTTCATACTTTCTGCCTCTAGTTACTCATTCATCGTTTATTCAGTAAACTAATGCTTATTGGATCCTTACCGTGTGGCAGGCACTGGCCATCTTCTGAGTCACATGAGGAGAGGCTGTTCACATGCAGCTGTAATGATCTTCATCATCAGTATCATCAGTGTCATCATCATCACTACTCCTTAGCGAGCTCTTACTGTAGGTCAGCTTATATGCATTAATTTACTTCATCTGGACAATAACACGGAGGGATAGGTCACATTATTATGTGCACTTTACACACGAGGAATCTGAGACCCAAGGAAATGATATAACTTATATAATAGGTCACCCCCATTCTTAGTCCTGGAGCCAGGATCCAAACCCAGGCATTATTTTATTTATAGCCCATGATTTAAGTCATCTTACTGCCTCCCATTGGATATAGGATATAAAGTCTTTGTTACTTTAATACCTAACAAGTCATGTTGGGGTGGTTTCATTATTGGAAGATAATCCTCTGAGAGATGTTGCCGCCATTGTGACCCTGGTCATGTTCTTCATTTAACAAAGGCCTTTTGCTCAGTATTCTCAACAGTGAGGCATAAAGCATCCAACAAGATCTGCAAAAATCCCCACCATCCTGGGCTTTACAAATCTGCAGGTTAAATGTATTAAAAAAGAGGAAGAAAAGCTTTTAGAGGGTGGTAGATAGCTGTTTTTTGTTCTTTGCTTAGACCTGTGATATCACTTTGGCTTCAGATCTGGAGCCGTTTCTCTGTTTATAAGGTGCTAGTGCCAAGTTCAATGTATAAATACCACCCCACCATGCAAAATGTCAGATGGAAATTGCCAAATGTATGTGCGTATGTGTGAGATGGGGGCTATGACATATGTCATCTAGAATGTTGCTGGGGGTGGATGTTAGGTTCCCTTGTCTAAGCAATTAGGATATTCCCAGGGTAGGGTTGGGCAAACATAGCTTTACAGTTGTTGGTATGAAAAAAGATATGCAGGTTATCCTATATAATAAAAGGCAAATATGCAAATTGTCCTCACGGGTGGGAGTTCCACCAACCAGGAGTTTGATACGTACTGACCAGCAGGGGGCAGCAGAGGCAGGCAGCCAGGGGAAGGGGGGCCCGGCCCCCACAAATTTCGTGCATTGGGTCTCGAGTGATTATTATAATAGCTTTATTAACTCTTTGTTTCATGTTCTCACAACTGTACACATATTTTGCCTACTCTGTATATGTAATTGGTTAAGGACATATCTATAAAGTATAAGCAAATCCTATATATTAAAAATAAAAAGATATCTAATGTAAATGACCATACGATTTAAGCAGGAACTTCAGAACATGACCAATAATTTGTAAAGGAACTGGACTTCACTAATCATTAGGGAAATGTTACTTAAGGCCACAATGATATAACACTGAATATGGACCAGAATGACTAAAATATCAAAGACTGACAATACCAAGTGCTGATGAGGATGCAGAGCCACTAGACCTCTCCTACATTGCTGCTGAGGGTCTTAACTGGTGCAGACATGTTGGAAAATTGTTCAGAACTATTAACTACAAAACCTCGCTTTATTTTCCCCAGACTGGATTCCCCAAGCATCAACATATACAGTACAGGCTCCAAATAGCATTTTACAAAAATGCTTATAAACATACTATTTGTTTTAGCTTCAAAATGGAATCACCTCAGTTGTGGACAGTCCATGGATATCTGCATCTGCATTGAGATATAGTCATCCAAAGAAGTCTTATATAAACAATACCTGGCACGCTATACATAACATGGATGAATTTCACAAATGCAATGTTGAGCCCAATAAGCTAGACACTGAAGAATTTATAACAAGTGAATCGGTTTCTACAGGGGCAAACACAAGCCAAACTGACCTGCTGCTAAAGGGACAGGAGCCATGGGCAGGGGTCAGGGGCTTGTCAGTTTGGGTAATGTTCCATTTCTTCAACTGCGGGTGGCAGTGCAAGAGTGCTCACTGTGAATATGTGACGCTCGTGCTGTATTAATGTGTTAATTTGTTTCCACATGTATTTTATATTTCTAGAAAGCTTTTCTTAGTAATAATTAAGATATTTGCCTCTTCTGTTTCCTGCATCTTCTACTGTGGTCCAAGGTTTCTCATGAATATCTTTTTCTGATATCTTCTCCCAGATAGAATAGTCACTCTTAGATGTGTGGAAACCTTTTGTAAATCTTTTGGCATCGAAGCAGTGAATAAATGGAAATAATTGTTAAGGAAATTCTCATTTTTATATGCTGTCGCACAGGCAGGCAGTGAATGCTTGGTGTGTGAATAAAAGGATGAGTTTATGCTTTCTAAATCACATGAATAAGTTTTTCAGTGTCTACACTAGTATGTCATTTATCGGAACCTGGGAATTAAACACGTTTAAAATGGTTTCTGTGTGAGCATGGGTTTCCCTGTATGGCTCTCTCTCCATTTCCTGAGAGGTGGACTTAATTGAGTCACCGAAGAAGTCAGTTACCCAGTAAGGGATGCTTTGTTTACTTTAAATATGTGAAAAACAGCTCCAATCCTCAGGGGCTTATCAATTTCTGGTTTACTAATTACTCTGGAACTGTTTTTCAAAAAATAAATCGAGGCCGTTGTTTGAATGAATTCTTATTTAAGCGAGTAATTAGTTGGATCAAAATAATTGACTAAATTAAGAAATTCTTTAATAGACATTATGGTGTCAGTTTGATTTTGCTACTGGTGATGCGGAACAAATTCATTGCATGATTAGTAATAAATCTGTCACTCCTGAAGGGATCCTTCTTAAAACAAAAAGGAAGTCCCCGGTGAGGCCTATGGAGAATCATATCTTTCCTACATATACCGTATTTTCCGGCGTATAAGACAACTGGGTGTATAAGATGACCCCCAACTTTTCCAGTCAAAATATAGAGTTTAGGCCGAAACTGGTTTGGCTCAGTGGATGGAGCATCAGCCTGCGGAATGGAAGGTCCTGGGTTCGATTCTGGTCAAGGGCATGTATCCTGGTTTCGGGCACATCCCCAGTGGGGGGCATGCAGGAGGCGGGTGATCGATGTCTCTCTCTCTCTCTCTCTCTCTCTTTCTCTCTCTCTCTCTCTCTCTCTCATCGATGTTTCTAGCTCTCTGTCTCTCTCCCTTTCTCTCTGTAAGAAATCAATAAAATATATTTTTAAAAAATATAGAGAGTTTGGGTTATACTCACCCTACAAGATGACACCCGGCGTATAAGACGACCCCCGGCTTTTGAGATTCTTCCCTGGGTTAAAAAGTCGTCTTATATGCCAGAAAATACGGTAAGCTATTACATTTTTTTACCTTTTGTTTTTAAACTTTAGTTGACCACAAAACTCAAAAGAGTCAGGGTTCAGAAGGAATACATATATATTAACATTAAAAAAAAAGCCTAGTGGGGCAGGGAGAGGAATGTTGGAGCCATGTCGTGTCAAGACACAGCAGGTGGAAGTCCCTTCATCGCCAGGCATTTCAGCAGAGGCTTCTGGGAAGTTAACTGGTCCCTCAGCCTCTTGGAAAAAGGGCAGTCCCTCTGCCATGCCTCCTCTGACCCTTCCACCCTCAATTAAGTAGCCGGCGACTCTGCCAGCTGGGTTTTGCTAACAGACTGTGCCAGCCCTCCGATGCTCTTCTCATTATAGGTGCCCGCTGACAGCCTGTAACCTGCTCCCGTAATTGGCTCTGTAATCTCAGGAATCAGCCTCGCCATTAAAGAGAGAATCAACAACGCATGAGCGAGTTAAAATGCAGGGGATTCACGTCCCCTCGGGCCTGGCTGAGCGTCCTTTCTCTGGTGTCCACGATGACACCGATCACCCCTAGGTTTTTTGCTCATTCTCCCCACCGCACGCCCAGGGTGGTCCTTCTTCATCCGTCGGAAGCTGAACAAGTCCAGCTACGAAGGTCCTGTGTCCCTAAGGGCCCAGGATCACGACATAGGAGACCCACGGTCATTAATGAGCATGGCCTAGGCCCCCTGGCAGGAGGGCCAACACGGGTCCCGGCGGGCGGTGTGACTGGGGGGCGGGGGGGTGGCGCACCCTGACACCGGGAACGCCTGTTCTAACCGGGGAGGACTTTAAACCTGCCTGCGCCAGCGCGAGGTCGTGTATAATACCCGGTTTTATATTAAACAAAAATAAATTTTCTCTAACGTGAGCTTCCAGACAGGTTGTCCTAATATATTAACTTCTGTCTGTGTTTTGAATAGTCAATTTCACGGTGAAATGAGTTCTTAATAATATATTTACCACCTGGGAGAAATCTCCCAGCCATCTGGAAAGGAGAGGGGATTTAGTGCCTCCAAACGGAGATTGAATTATTTTCCCGGTTATTTATTTATTTTCCCATCAGGAAGCGGG
The DNA here is from genome assembly GCA_011751065.1 of Lasiurus cinereus. Taxonomy (NCBI): domain Eukaryota; kingdom Metazoa; phylum Chordata; class Mammalia; order Chiroptera; family Vespertilionidae; genus Lasiurus; species Lasiurus cinereus. The sequence goes on from JAAGEH010000417.1 coordinate 22,666,969, forward strand.
GGGTACCTGGCGCCCGCCTCCCCGCGGCCTCGGGCGGGATGGGTACCATTTGCACTGTCAGCATGCTCAGTTCCCGCCCATCCAGGGCACGGACTCTGCCCTGTGTCAGCAATGTAGCCACAGAGGGATATCAAAGTTCCCGAAGGACTATCCTCGGTTATACAGTGGTACCTCGAGATACGAGTGCCCTAACATACGAGATTTTTGAGATACGAGCCATCGAGTGAGCGATTTTTGCTTTGAAATACGAGCAACATTTGAGATAGGAGTCATCGCGCGGATCTGTCGGCTGCACACGACCCACCAGTTTACCTCGACTCGAGCGTCTCATAGTTTCCCACGCCTCAAGGTTACGGAAAGAATTAAACTCGTATCTCGAGGTACCACTGTATTAAGTACTGGTGGGAACCCAGAAAGAGCAAAATGAGGTGTCCTTAAATCTGCATTCTTCTGGGGAAGGTGGAAGGTCACAGCAGTGGCCTTCGCCTTGGCCACACTGGCCTCAAACCCCAACTCTGTGACTTATTAGTTGTGTTTCAAATGAATAAATGCCTGTGCGTTTCCTCCTCTGCATATTTAAGTGGCAAGGATTCTATCTGCCTTTCAGTGTTGTTGTGAGGATTGGGATTGGTGTAGGCAAATTGTGTGGTTCAATGTCAGGATGGACAGTCAACGAGAAAGTCGTCAGGGTGAAAATATGGAACAGGTGAAAAAGGTTAAAAATATATTGCTTTGTGTATATTTGTCTACATGTGTGTGCATACACAGAAACCTCCATACAAAATATACACTCTCCCGAAACCGATTTGGCTCAGTAGATAGAGCATTGGCCTGCGGGCTGAAGGGTCTCGCGTTCGATTCCAGTCAAGGGCACATACCTTGGCTGCGGGCACATCCTTAGTTTCTCTCTCATGGATGTTTGATGTTTCTGACTATCTCTCTCCCTTCCTCTCTGTGAAAAATCAATAAAATATATATTTTTAAAAAATATACACTCAAATAGATCTAATAGGAGATATTGGAACTGGATGGATACAAAGTTCTGTTTTCCAGAATTTTTTTTTTAAATGGCCATTAACCCTTCACCAAACAGATATTAGGAGAGCACCTACTATATGCCAGATACTCTTCGAGGTGCTTTATACGTGTCATAAATTAAACAAATATCTCTGCCCCCTTTGAGTTCAGATTCTCAAGGTGGAGAAGTGAACAGACGATAAATTTAAATGTAATTAAGTCATGCGATATGTTTCAAGGTGCTAAAATAGAAAAAAAAAGATTAGGAATTGGGAGTTTCAGGGCTGGGCAGGTTGCAGTTTGAACAGGGTATTTGCAGGTTGGCATCGCTCATAAAATGATATTAGAGCAAATATTTGAAGGAGATGTGGAAATGAATCATATGGACAGCAAAGGAAAGAATCTAGTCCAGACAAGGAATCAGCCGTGCAAGAGCCCTAAGGCGTATGCCCAGCACGCTCAGGGAATAGCAAGTTAGTCAGTGCCTGAAGCTAAGTGAGCCCAGGGATATTACTGGGGTGAAGGTAATAAAGATAACAGGAAGCTCAAAAGGAGAGACTTAGAGGTCACTGTAGAGATGTAGGCTTGTCCTGGGGGAGAAATTGGCAGCCACTGCAGGGTTTTGCACAGAACTTACATCTAAAGCATCCTGAGTCTTTTAACCTCAATGTTGAGACTACATTTGGGTGGGTGTGGGCAAATATAGATGTGGGAAAGCGGTAGGAAAACTGTTGTAATAATGCTTGGGAGACAGAGTGGTGGCTCAGGCCAACCTGGTAGCAGTGCAGTCAATAAGTGATCCGTTGGGGGATATACTTCCAAGAAGGGAAATATGATTTTCTGGGGGGCTGGATTTAAAGTGTGAGGGTAAGGGAAGAGGCATATATGACTGCAAGATTCTTTTTAAAAAATATATTTTATTGATTTTTTATAGAGAGGAAGGGATAGGGATAGAGAGTTAGAAACATCTATGAGAGAGAAACATCCATCAGCTGCCTCCTGCATGCCTTCTACTGGGGATGTGCCTGCAACCTAGATACATGCCCTTGACCAGAATTGAACCTGGGACCTTTCAGTCCGCAGGCCAACGCTCTATCCACTGAGCCAAACCGGTTTCAGCTGACTGCAAGATTCTTGACCTGGAGAACTATAAGGATGGACTTCCATACGTTGAGGACTATGAGTGGCTCATGGATGGGTAGTACCATCCAAAGATGCTAAGTTTGTTGAACCTATTAGACATACATAGGTGGAGTCAAAGGCCAGAATACTGCATATTCACTTTTGTAGCTTGGATTTGTACCAGAGATAAACATTTGGCTGTTGTTGGCTTATAGGTGTTATTTAAAGCGCTGAAGCAAAACAGCATCTCCAAGGAAGTTACTGAGAATAGAGAACAGGGATTAGGGTTGAGTCTTTGAGCACTCCAATATTAAGGAGTAAAGGAGGAAATGAGGATAGCTCTAGAGAAGGGAACTGTCCAGGAACAGTCAGGGAGATGGAGGAAGACCAAGACCCTGGGTGCCATGTGAACGTGCATCACAGGTGATTAAATGCTGCTGAGATAGGTCAAGTTCAATGTGGCCTGAGAAGTAACCCTTATTAGGTCAGGAGGCATGAAGTCAGTAGCAATCTTGAGAGAATTTTCAGATGAGCAGTGACAGCAAAAGCCTGTTTGAAAAGAATTAAAGAGAGACCACGGAAAGCTAAATAGGAGACACCTAACTAGACAACTTTTTCTGAAGAGTTGGAGTCCCCCCCCACCCCGACAAAAGGAACAAAGAAATCACAGGAAAAGTAAGGTAAATTAAAAGGATGTGTGTGTGTGTGTGTGTGTGTGTGTGTGTGTTTTGTTTTAGTTTTGAAAGGCATTGGGGGTCAGAGGAGCTTCAGCTAAAGGAGCTAACGACTACCCCTTGACTCAAAACCCAGTACTTTTTATTAACACAATTTGTCCTAAGGCAAGGTGGAGATAATGTGTTGTGTTTTTTTAATGAAATGCAGAACAACAGGTTTTTATGTTGATGGGAATGATCCAGACCTGAGAGAAAAAATGACCTGTAGGAGAGAATGTGAGGCAGGTGAATGATGAGCTGGAGCACATTCGATGGAGCGGGATCTGGGGCTCCGGGAGGCAGCTGTGAGCCTGATGCTGGCAGGTGGATGGAGGAGTGCCAAATTACAGAAGTGCTCTTCTGAACAGTTTTAGTTTTTTCAGCAAAGTAGGACACTAGGCCATGAGGCGAGTCTGAGGGTACCGGAGGTGGAAGAAGAGAGGAGACAGTGTGAACTAATCATCGTGGCCGGTGAGACCAAGAATGGATGAGTGGTAACGGTATAGTTCGCCAGGCCCTCTTGAGGCTTTTGATGATTAATTTAAACTGCGATCTTTCTATTTATGGCCAGATAAATAAGTTAAGCACACGTTTTTTGAGACATTTTATAGGTCATGAGCTACTCTTGGCTCTGGAGATATAAAAATGAGTCGGATGCAGTCTCTGCCCTCAAAGAACCCATCGTCTCGCAGCAAGAGAGGCGGAAACATGAAATCAATAACTATAACAAATAGTGATAATTCTATAATGGAGTTATACTCATTGTTCTGGGAATAACTGACAGGAGCTGCTGCCAAATACAGTGACACGGCAAGCTGGCGCGGTATTACATCCAAATCCGAATGTACTGCGGCACGGTTCCCTTGCATTTACCGAACAAACATTTACCGAGTGTCCGGCACCGTGCTAGGTATCAGCGGCACAACGGCAAATAAAGTAACATCTCTTCTCAAACAGCTCACCGGCTACCAGCTCGGGCAGTGATGTCCACTATTAGCCACACAGAATCCCGTGTGTGTGATCACATTCCAGATCCCCAGGCCTTTCTCCCCACTAAGAAGTCAAGATGTCGAGCGTTCTCTAGTGTTTCTAAAATGCAGTCGAGGAAGACAAGGCGGATCTTGTGGGAGAGACAGATTAAGACAAGAGAAAATAGCCGAAACCGGTTTGGCTCAGTGAATAGAGCGTCGGCCTGTGGACTGAAGGCTCCCAGGTTTGATTCCGGTCAAGGGGATGTATCCTGCTTGCGGGCACATCCCCAGTAGGGGGTGTGCAGGAGGTGGCTGATCGATGTCTCTCTCTCATCGATGTTTCTAACTCTCTATCCCTCTTCCTTCCTCTCTGTAAAAAAATCAATAAAATATATTTTTAAAAAAAGAAAAGAGAAATAGAGGGATGATAAATGCGATAAGATAGGAAAGTCAGGAGGTACTGGGGATGTTCAGCTGAGGGTTTGCCATTTCCGGTGGAGGGACCCAGGAGAAGTTCCCAGAGGAAGAGCCACCTGGACCGAGCAGAAAGGAAAGGCCATGTGGGAAGTGAAGGAGGGAAGGGTGTTATAGCTGAAGGAACAGAAGTGACAAAGACTCGGGGCAAGAAGGACCATGTGAATGGGACAGGGAGTTCATAAAATAAAGAGAAGAGCAGCAAAAGCTGCCTAGTGCCCAGTAGCAAGCAGCACCTTGGACAGGGCAAGCTCCAGCTGTGTTCCTGCGCTATTGTCTCACCCCCATTCAGAGATGGACAGGGAAGCCTGTTGATCGTACCAAACTGGGTTCATGAGTTTACTGAGCCAGAGAGAGCAATAACTGGAAAAGGGCAGGAGACAGGAAAGGTACCTTTCTGGATCTGAGTGCTAGAGTTAGCCAGAGGGTGGATTTAATGAGCCGGAACTCCCCAAATCTGTTTGGTCTATTCTGTGGCCTTGTTTTGGGAGCAAAAAGATCGGAATGGTCTGGCGTTATAACCAGTTGAGTTTAGGTTACGTCTGGTGTCATCGGTCTGGCAAGCTGTAGTACATACAGGTTTGCAGGCGGCGGTTGCTCTTTTGTTCCTCACAATTCACCATGGGGCATGCTAAGGAGAGCACTTGACATTTGTGATGAAACAATGTCCACAAAGCTGCCGACACCTGTAGTTGACCTACACAAGAACATTGTCTTCTGATGAAAAAAATTCCCAGAGATCTGACCTTTTGCAACAAGGAAGGAAATCTGCAGACCTTGTCATGCAGACACTATTAAAATTAGTATCGATATTTATAGCGTGGATATTCCAAATAGACAGAAAAACAATGAGTAATAAAACATAAAAACATATACTCGCTGCCCATTTGTCTTGCATATTAACATTTTTGCCAAATTTACTTCAGACCTCTTTGTTACAGAATTAAAACATTATGGTCCAACTACATTGCCCTATTTATTTTACTTCAATTTTATTCTCCTCACTCCTTTCTCCCCTCCCCAGAAGTACTCATAATTAAGAATTTAGTGGGAGCCGAAACTGGTTTGGCTCAGTGGATAGAGCGTTGGCCTGCGGACTGAAGGGTCCCAGGTTCATTTCCAGTCAAGAGCATGTACTTTGGTTGTGGACGCGTCCCCAGTGGGGGGCGTGCAGGAGGCAGCTGATTGATGTCTCTCTCTCATAGATGGCTCTATCCCTCTCCCTTCCTCTCTGTAAAAAAATCAATAAAATATATATTTTTAAAAAAGAATTTAGTGGGAGATTTTTCCCCCACTGTAATACATTTGTGTGTGTAAATAAAATATATTATCTGTCATGATTTTGAACTTTTATAAATAATCTCACCTTAGTGATGTCCTTCTGGTACTTACCTTGTTTATGCAACTTTATTTTTCCAAGATTTGATTTATTGCTGTTACTAATATACAGACACATATACGATGTATATTGCAACATATACCACATATATTTCAGTCATTTTAATTGCAGTGAAGTGTTCCATTTTATGAATATACCACTGTTGAGGCTCTATTGTTGCAAAACCATTGGGTTGTTTCCAATTACTACAAACAATGCTGCAATTAACATTCATGCACGCGTCTCCCTAGGTACCTGTGAGAGAGAATCGCTGGGTGGAGAATAGGCACTTCCAAATGTCTAGATATGCCACATTGCTTGATAAATGCTCTTAGCAGTTTATAATCTATCGAGGGTGCATGAGAGTAGGCAATTTGCTGAGTGTATAATGATATCTTATAGTTGTTTTAATTTGTATTTTGGACATCTTTCAAAATACTACTTATTGGCCATTTAATTTTCCTCTTACTAAACTGCCCATTTTCCCTATGAAGGTTTTTTTTTTTTTTCCCATTCTTAGCTGGTAGGTAATTTCAAATGTCTTTGATATACTTGGAATGTTCATTTTTTTTATAGTTCTATGTAATGCAATTGCACTTCTTGTTTTTCCTCCCAGCCTGCGACTTGCATTTATACTTCGTGATTTTGGGAGGAGAGAGGGAAGATTTTTTAACTTTTTGTTTTAATTAATTAAAATTACATAAATATAGTTTGTGTATGCATGTGCTTGCATAAAACATAATTTTGTACCAGAAGCATATAAAAAGCTCTCTTATATTTGTATTCTGAAAATGTAATTGCTTTGCTTTTCATATTTAGCTGTTTTATCTGCCTGCAATTGATTTTTTGGTGTGGTCGAGAAAGGGGTCCTAGCAACATCTATTGATTACCCAAGTTCCTGTAAAGTCATTTCTTTCCTAAATCCAGATCCACATAATGTGGTCTGTTCCGGGCTTTTATTTTGTTTCACTGGCTTATTTGTCTATTCTTATACCCATGCTACAGTGTCTTAATTTCTGTAGCTCTAAAATACATTTTGCTGTCTGGTAGAATGAGTCTTCTCATTTTACTCTTCTCAAAATCATCTTGGTTATTCTTGACCCTTTGTTTATTCTCCTAAAAATTAATGTCGAGTACCACGCAGACATCTCTTGGGATTTTTACTAGAGTTGTATTACATTAAATTTATAGGATAATTTGGAGTGAGTTGACATAGTTATGATGTTTAGTTTTTCCACCCATTTACTTAGGTCTCAGTTTTTGGTTTTCACTAAAATCTTATAATTTTTGCTATAAATCTTTTCCATATGTTTTGTACAGTCATTTATTCCCACAAAGCGTATTTTGGTTGCCATTATAAATAGTGTCTCCTCTCATTAATTTTTTAGTGGTGTACAGCTTATGCTTACAATGGAATTAATATTTCTACTCAGCAACTTTTTTTAAAGTCACATGTTAATTCTAATTAATCTTCTTATTTACTTGGGTTTCTACATAGCTAATCATATCATTAAAAACTATTAGAAGGCGGTTCATTGTTTTTTGTTTTTTTTCCCTCTAATTCCTTTCATCTTTCTTTCTTTGCCTTGTCTCCCTGTTCTGACTCTGACCTCAAACTATCAAGCCAAGCAGTGAGAATGAGCATTTTTGCTTTGTTTCTGCCATTAGAGTGATTGCTTCTAACAGTTGCAGGATTAGATATGATGTTTGTCATACATTTTTTTGTAAATACCCTTTTTCAAGTTAAGGAAGTCCTTGATATTCATAGTTTTTTTTCATTACTATCATGAATGTATCACCTGTTCTTCAACAGGTGTTTTGCATTTATTAAAGACATAGTGGCGGTTTTTACCCTCAAAGTTGACCAACATTCCAGAGGTTCACTAAATAAGTCTAAGTGAACCCCATCCCTGGCAAGAGGAAAATATCTGAGACAACAGTAAATAAATGTTGGATAAGATGGTGTTCTTTTTCTAGAAGGAGAATGGACAGATGTTCCTGACTACAATGGAAACCCACTCCTTCAAAAATAATCGTCGACGTTGTTGCTTCTCAAATACAATGGGGAGAGCAGCAGCTTTAGCATCGCCCAGGAGCTGGTTAGAAATGCAGAGTGTCAGATCCACCCCCAACTCTGCTGAGTCAGATTCTGTATGAAAAGAGGCTCCCAAACGCACTCTAAGCCCATTCAAGCTTGGAGAGCCTTGTTAGACATCATCCGCCCAACTCCAGGGACAAATCCATTCATGTAATTCGGTACATGGATACATTTTTGAAAATTTCTTCACATTTGCATTCCAAGGATAAAGCAACTTGGTCATTAAATAAAAAGTCCTATCTGGACTTTGCATTTATATAGGTGAGAGTGACCTATAGTTTTCCTTTTCTGGGGCTCTGCTTTTCTGGTTTGGGTATCTAGCCCAGTGGTCGGCAAACTGTGGCTCACGAGCCACATGCGGCTCTTTGGCCCCTTGAGTGTGGCTCTTCCACAAAATACCACGCGCAGACACGCGCATACAGTGTGATTGAAACTTCGTGGCCCATGCGCAGAAGTCGGTTTTCGGCTCTCAAAAGAAATTTCAATCGTTGTTCTGTTGATAAATGACTCTGTTGACTAATGAGTTTGCCGACCACTGATCTAGACTGTTCTAGCTCAACAAGTGATCTGGGGAGTTAGTTCCTCCTTTTATCTTCTCTGAAGAGTTTATCTTTAGGGTTATCTATATACTGTATTTTAAAAATTATTATATAAGTTACAGGTGTACAGCGTTATAATTCAATATCGGCCTACACCCCAAAATGATCACCCTCATATGTCTTGTTGTCATCTGTGACTATACAGTTGACCCACTTCACCATTTCTCCCACCTCCCAACCACTCTCCCCTCTGGTAAGCACGTTTATTTTTGTTTTGTTTTGCTTCGTTAGTTTGTTTTGCTTCTCTTAGATTCCACATATGAGTGAAGCCATACAGTATTTATCTTTGTCTAACTTACTTCACTTAGATTTATTACTGTTGGTAACATATGTATATAGTGTAATATATATATTTATTCATTCTAATTGCAGAACAGTGTTCCGTTTTATGAATATACCATTGTTTATATGACATCTTCTTTATCCATTCATCCATTGATGGACTCTTAGGTTGTTTCCATGTGTTGGTTACTGTACATAATGCTACAATGAAAATAGGGTACATATGTCATTGCAAAGTAGTGTTTTCTTATTCATCAAATTGATACTCAGAAGTGGAATAGCTGTGTCCTGTGTTAGCTATTATTCTTAGTTATTTGAGTACTCTCCATGCGGTTTTTCACGCTGGCTGTGCCAATTTACACGCCCACGAACAGTGTGTTGGACACATTGCCAGGACCTAGTTAATGCCTCCCATCTACCAATGAACTATTGAGGAAGCCAATCTGGTTCCTGTCGACTCCCATTCATAGATTTCTACCATATCAGCCACAGAAATACAGTGACAAGTTAGCCAACTAATAGAGTAAGAATGACCGTGCAGGAATTCCTGGCTGACCAGTTCTCTCCTGACCAAATAGAACATCTGCAGTCTAAACAGTTTTGCCAGTGGGAGAAAGAGCCACATCATCTTTAAAGTGCCTACTTTTTAATCATGTTGCAATTTGTTCTGTCTGCTTCAGGGGAACAGCCCCAACCTAACCATGACCCACAATGAGCTATAGGGTCAGTCCATGACTTTGCTTGGCATTATGTTTAATATATTCTAAGTATGCTTAGGGAGGTGCCACTCATTCCTTCGTTTACCCATCAGGATGTGTTCTACCACATCAGCACTGTGATAGATGAGGATACATGATGGATGAGACATGGACTATGGTCAAGGAGCTCAAAGTTGAAGCATAAAGGCAGACACAGGGGCCCTAGCTGGTTTGGCTCAGTAGATAGAGCCTCAGCCTGTGGACTGACGTGTCCTGGGTTCGATTCTTGTTCAAGGGCACATGCCCAGGTTGCGGGGCTGATCCCCAGTGGGGGCGTGCAGGAGGCAGCCGATCAATGATTCTCATCATGGATGTTTCTATCTCTTTCTCCCTCTTCCCTTCTTCTCCGAAATCAATAAATACATATTTTTTTTAAAAAAAAAAGGCAGACACAGTGGCATAGAGCAGGGCATTCAATGACATCAATAACCCAAGGTTGTATGGACACCCCGAAGGCTGCCACCTACCCAACTATGACAACCAGGGAGGGCTTGTCAGAGAAACTCGTGCTCTGTTAGGCTCATAACGGACGCATGGGCTTTCTGTATGTAGAGACAGAGGCCAGGAGAGGGGTGAAGAAAACCCAGCTGGAGAGAAGATGCAGAGCAAAGATATGGGTGGAAAGGAAACATGTCACACGTGGGAGCACAGCCAGCTCAATATTGTTGGTACGCAAGAATGTGACAATTGAGTGGTGTGCGATGGAGCTGGAGAGCGAGCTAGGAATCAGGCATGGCAGGCTTGGCACGATGGCGACAGCTTTGAATGCCACTCTGTGGATGACGGACAGCCTCGGTGGGCTCGGAACAAGGAAAGAGGCATTGGCAGATTTGTGTTTTATAGGAGCTTTGCCACAATGTGAGGACAGAACAGCAGTTAGGAAAAACATTAGGAATCTTATGAGCCTGCACAACTTTATTGAGCACTCAGTGGTATATGGTGAATTAGCCATCTATTGTTGCACAGCAAATGACTCTCAAACTTAAAGCAACATGCAGTTATTGTCTTACAGTGGCTCTGGGTCAGGAGTTTGGGCCCCACTTCGCTGGGTCTTCTTTCTCTATCCGTCATCAAACTGAGATCAAGGTGTCTTCTAGAACTACAGTCATCTTACATCTCTGCTGGGGTGGATCCATTTTCTAAATCATCCACATGGCTATTGGCAGGATGCAGTTCTTCCGGGGCTGTTGGCAAGATGCTCTGCTCAATTTTTTTGCCACATGGACCTCTCCATATGGCAGCTCCCAATGTGGAGGCTCATTTCATCCAAGGGAGCAAGCAAGGAGGCAAGAGCTAGAGGGTGAGCAAGAGAGAAGTCACATTCTTCTATAACCAAAGGCATCCAGATGCTTTATGTATTCTATTTGTTAGAGGCAAGTTACTAGGTTTAGCTCACATTGAAAGGTAAGAGACTTACTTAAAGGCATAATGTATTAGGGGCAAGGGAGAGGGTCACTAGAACCATATTGGAGGCTGGCTATAAGACATAGGAAATGCCCATTCTATATTAGTAGAATATTTAATGAATGAAGAAAACTCTTTTGCTCTCTATTATTTATGTTATCCTTTTGTAACAGTTTTCAGAATATTATATAAATGTATCATTGTATGAAATCTGTTCAGGAGCTCTAAGATTCAGCTATGAATTTTGTGTGAAAATACAAGATACCCTGAAAAAAGTATTTTTTTCCCTTTAACTTCACCAAATTCTCTTTCCTCCACGAAGGCCTTGCTTTTATCTTTCACCTTCACTTTCATCTAAACAAATAGTATAATCGGGCAGATAAACATATGGCCCTCCAAGTAGTCATAACTCTCAAGTTTACGTTTTCTTGATTATTTGTATTAGTTGATTCATTTCGTCTCCTCCAATAAGATTAAATAGTGGCCATTTGGAATTTGTCTTGTCTAGATGAAAGTCGCTTTCCTAATAATGTGATGATATCCATCATGATGTAGCCTTCAGCTCTCTGCAAGGCTGTGGGCAAGGTCATGATGGATGTTATTAGCAGGAAGTGTTTCATACTTTACATCAACCCCTTCTTCAGTGCTTTTTGAAGAGCTACACTTTCCTCTGACTTTTGATAACTTTAATGCGCAAGCTCATTTTCAATACACTGTTAGTAACCAACAGGTAGATAGTCTGTCACAACGAACTTTCGTGTTTGGCATTGCCCTTGGTTTGCATCCCAGCACGGAAAGGCAACAGATTGGCATCAAAGCACACTTCTAGGAGACATCAGAGCCAGAACTAGAAACCAAATCTTCTCCTTTGCGAAGGATATTGATTACATTACAATACATTGTGAAGTTCCAATACTCTTTTGTCTTGTTCTGTTTTTCATAAATTAAGGAGTGCTAGCTTATTATATCACTTCTCCATGTTTCCAGGAAAGAAAGGGAGCCTTCGATAATTTCCAAAGAACTGACTTTTCTTACACAAGCTATTTTGCTTCTTGTGAAACTTAAGTTTCCTCATCTCTATAAAGAGGTGATAATAATCATTATATGAGACTAAATGAATTCAATATAGTTAGATTTTTAAGCTTAGTTATTTTGGCTTACCAATGGCATGGTTAAAACAATGCCCAGCCGAGACTGGTTTGGCTCAGTGGATAGAGCGTCAGCCTACAGACTGAAAGGTCCCAGGTTCGATTCCGGTCGGGGGCATGTATCTTGCTTGCGGGCACTTCTCCAGTGTGGGGCGTGCAAGAGGCGGCTGATTGATGTCTCTCTCATCGATGTTTCTGACTTTCTATCCCTCTCCCTCTCTGTGGAAAATCAATAAAATATATTTAAAAAAAAACACAATGCCCAATATTTAGACAAATTAAGAATTGAGAAGAAGAATTAAAAGCACAGATCCTCTTCTCAAGATAAATTGTAATTTAGAGCAGTGTTCCCAGTAAGTTTGGGGTCAAGTAGTTGCCTGGGTCCTTTGAGGACTATGACCCTTACCTGAAAAATCCCCACTAACAAAAAGTACTGCCCTAACCAGTTTGGCTCAGTGGATAGAGTGTCAACCTGCTGACTCAGTGGTGCCAGGTTCGATTCCAGTCAAGGGCATGTCACTTGGTTGCAGGCACTATAAAACACAAATCTGCCAATGCCTATTTCCTTGTTCAGAACTCACTGAGGCTGTCCATCATCCACATCCCCAGTAGGGAGTGTGCAGGAAGCAGCTGATCGATGTTTCTCTCTCATCAATGTTTCTAACTCTCTCTCCCTCTCCTTTCCTCTCTGTATCAAAAAATCAATAAAATATATTTTGGGGGGAAAAAAGTATTGCATAGAATTTCAGAGGCAGTTGTAAAGCTAAAACTCATCTTTGAGTGGCATCTGGAGGCACGTGGCCTGCACTCAGGATGCTTAAGTGCAGGTTACAGTGGCCATTACCAGTAAATTAATGTCCAGTATTAGCTTTAATGGCCTGCTGATATTCGTGAAAATCTAAACACTTGAAACCATTCTATTGACAGGCAACATGCACTTTCACATTCACAGTCGCAGCTTTGGGTATTTGGGTTAGCAATTAAACTGTTTGAAGTGAAGGATTGCTACACAATTAATGATAGACAATGAATATTCACTTAGTCCATTCACTAGATTAAATCTACATCCTAGCAGCTATTATAGGGCATTAGCCCATTGTGGCTGCACACACACACACACACACACACACACACACACACATGCTAGTGTTATTTCCTTGCCTTTCCCACTTCATTTGGCTCTGGGATGGACAAGTCTAGCTTTACAATCCCAAGTTACCTCTTTCTTCTTGTCCGTGCAGAGTACAGTGGTACCTCGAGATACGAGTTTAATTCGTTCCATAACCTTGAGGCGTGGGAAGCTATGAGACGCTCGAGTCTCGGTAAACTGGTGGGTCGTGTGCAGCCGGCCAATCCGCACTATTACTTCAATCTCAGATGTTGCTCGTATTTCAAAGCAAAAATCGCTTGCTCGATGGGTCGTATCTCAAAAATCTCGTATGTTAGGGCACTCGTATCTGGAGGTACCGCTGTATTCATATCTACCAGCAAAATCCAGAGTAGGAAGGGAGGGTGGGATTAGCTAGAGTAGGATTCTTTCCTTGCCATGTAAGTTTGGCTTATTCCAAGTATAAGGTCATGGCTCTTGATTCACTTAAAGAAAACCAAAATACAAACAAAATCATGGGTTAGCGGAAATTCCTGTGGGTCAGTAGTGGCTGCTGAGGGGAATGGTCTGTCTAGCCGAGCAGCAACAATCAATATTCAAACGGAGGTCACAGGTGAGGCTGTGCCATCGGATTCGCCTTGGATTGTTTGGTCAATAAATGACCCGGCAGGAAATTACTGTAAACAAAGGGCACCGTCTTCAATTCAGGTGAGGGCAGCGGGGAGGGTTTGGGCCCCAGGATTTCTAGATTAGAAAATGAGGCATCCGGTTATGTTTCAGTCTCCTTTCAACAGAGATATCTGCTGAGCAGAGGTGAGTGTCCAGAGACATTCTCAGCCCTCCTCGTTTGTCTTCCCATCTTGGTAAGCATCATTGGTACCACAGCTGTCTTGATACTGTTAGTGGGTATGCACCATCACCCACTTCCCCTCCCCCGGAGTGTCCACATCTGACTTGCTACTTGCTTTATTGGTAGTCTGAGGAGAACCAAGTTTTGCTATTGTCAGTTGGTTGCTTTGCCAAATCTAAAGGAGAGTACAGTGGTACCTCAAGATACGAGTGCCCTAACATACGAGATTTTTGAGATACGAGCCATCGAACGAGCGATTTTGGCTTTGAAATACGAGCAACAGTTGAGATAGGAGTAATCGCGTGGATCGGCCTGCTGCACAGGACCCACCAGTTTACCGCGACTCGAGCGTCTCATAGTTTCCCACGCCTCAAGGTTACAGAACGAATTAAACTCGTATCTCGAGGTACCACTATACTTTCAGTTCAAGTTCTGTGTAATCACTCGAGGTCCAGTGCACGAATTCCTGCACAGGTGGGGTCCGGCCGGCCCACCAGGATCAGGGAGGAGCTGGCTAGAGGGGCCACAGTTGGTTGGCTGTCTGGCCCTGCCCCCAATCGGGGTATGTGTGGGCTGCAGGGGGAGGGCCCTGGGTAGTTGGCTGCCCAGGCGTCCCCTGATTGAACATATTATCCTTTTATTCTATAGGATTGGTGTCACAAAAGTCTAAATGAATTATTAAGTGAAAGTAAAAACTGTCGCAGAGATCCCGGTGATCAAAGTCTTTAGTTCCATTCAGCAGTAGGGTGCTTCATGTCCCAGATCTGTGAAATACGGGAAATGAGGGGCCTGGAGGATGTGTAGTCCCGGATCTGCATTTCGCAGATATACAATGGAAGCCCTAAGTGATTAAAGGATGCCCTGTTCACAAGTCAGTCCTCTTTTCATTCTTATTGTTAAGCTAACATTCGCATTCAATGTGGTTATTATCCTTTAGTAAATATAAAAACCGGCTTTGCAGACCTGGCTGGCGTGGCTCAGTGGGTTGAGCACCGTCCCATGCACCAAAAGGTTGCTGGTTAGATTCCTACTCAGGTTGTGAGCACCCGGGTCATGAGCGCCACCCCTGATGGGGGGCATGCAGAAGGCAGCTGTTGGATGTTTCCCTTTCTCATGGGAGTTTCTCATTCTCCCTCTCCCTTTTTCTGTATAAAAAAATCAATAAAAATATATATTTATTTAAAAATTCAGGAGAGAGGGCTGTTTTCCCCCATGATTATCTCTAGGATTGCCTGCGTTTATAAGCCCTTGTACTGAGTTAAAACTCCTTTCCCCGTCGGCTGGCCTATACTCTCCCACGCTCTGGGCGAACATGTGCTGAGTGTCTGGTGCCTGGTGGGGGCCAGGTCAGGAGAAATGGTTCCATTCCTGTGAACCCTCCCCCTTCTCCTTCGCCATAGGTTTCAGCATCCCTCCTTTGTCCCTTTTCCTTAGAGAAGTCTCCTTAGAGCACCACGGAGAGCATGTTACTATTCTGGTCCCATCAGTGATCTGCTGGAGGGCAGGAAGCATCCATCCCCGTCTGGCATGGAAGAGACATAATTAATAGTTAACACAACTTTGTCAAATGATGACTGCAAGAAGGACCCGCACGTTACTCAGATGTTTGGTAGGATAAGAGAGAAAAAAATTAGAGAAGGCTAGAGCAGTAATTCTCAACCTTCCTAAGGCCGCGACCCTTGCAGACAGTTCCTCATGTGGTGGTGACCCCCAACCATGAAATTTTGCTACTGTGATGCATCGTGATGTAAATATCTGCATTTTCTGATGGTTTTAGGCGACCCCTGTGAAAGGGTCTCAACCCACAGGTTGAGAACCGCTGGGCTAGAGGCTAGGAGTGAGAAAGAAGCAAGCGGGAAGAAGAAGCTGTGGTTTGGGTGGCAGTTCTGAGGAAGGGCTGAGGTCACTTGGCATTTCATCTCCTAAATCGATGTGCCCGTCGGGAGCCAGGGCCTGGGACGCTCCAGGTTGGGGATGAGCTGGCTTTATCGCCGGCTGCTGGACTGGCTGATAGCATTGTCCTGGGTGTCCTGGAGGGGAGAGGAAGGCAGTGAGGGACAGAGGGAGTGTGTGGAGGCTCCTGCAGGGACAGTGCTGAAGCCTGCCCACGCGGCTCCCCGTGGAGCCAGGAGCCGTGTGCCCATGGCAGTCCCCGTGTGCTTTGAAGCCTCCAGCCTCGGGAACTTCAAACAGGGAGAGAGCAAGCAGAGGATCCATGGGAAATTGATATCTAACGGGGCTCAAAGCTGCCTCCCTGTCACCTAAATATTCGGCCTGCTCACTGACAGTATTTACTTCCAGAACATGGCAAACATTTTGCTAAAACAGAGGCTCCCACACCCTTAATTTTTCTACAGAAAATCTTTCATTTCAATAACATCCATTTTAACTATTACCCCTTTTTTTCCCCGATTCATTTTTAACTGCCTCTTTCTCTAGCTTTGGAAGGTTCTCTTGGGAGCAGGGGTGTGAACAAGATTTGAGGGAGGAGTTAGGCTGGCAGATGCCCTGCCCTGTCCTGCCCTGGAGGTGCCCAGGGAACTAGGTTCAGAGGCAGCACCCAGCTGGTCTCCTTCCGCTACCTGGATATTATTAACCCACACCCCCTAGGATCTTTGATGTTAAGTTTCCTTTGGACTATCCTCGGGAGAGAGATATGGTTTGCTCTATCTATTCATCCATCTATCTATCCATCCATCCATTCATCTTTCCACCTATTGCTCCATCTATCCATCCATCCATTCATCTTTCCACCTATTGCTCCATCGATCCATCTCTTCACTCATTCATGCATTTGAACATTCAGGCAGATAGTCCATCTACAACCATTTTTAATTAAAAAAAAATTAGCTCCTGCCCAACACTATGCTAGATGCTGGTAATGAGAGAATATGTAATCCTGCCCTTAAAGAACATGTATTCAACATCAGGAAAGAACCATAAGCAGGCACCTCTTTGCAACCCTCTTTGATATCCACTGGCTAACCTGTCCCTAAGTCCCCACTTGATGGCCTGCCCACAGTGTCCTGTTTTCACTGCCGGTTAGGCTGGCCAGCTAGGTCAGGTTTGCCCAGCATTGTACACACTGTGCCAGCGTTAGTACCAAAAACCTCACTTCCCAGGACATCCCACTGTTTGAGGAAAACCAGGATATTTGGCCACCCACCATCTTAGATGCTCAACCAGTGGTCCTCAAATGACCCAGCACCTCCCACTAGGGACCCAGGAGGCCTCCCACCATCTAGAAACTGGTCACAAATGCAGATCCTTAGATGTTCCCCATGACCTAGTGAATCAGAAACTCGGGGGCCACAGCGATCTGCATTTTAATAAACCCTCCCTAGGATTCTGATGCATATTACAGCTTGAAAACCACTGCCCTGAATTGGTTCTGACCTCTGACTCGTCAGTATTTTTCTGTCTTGAAGGGTTCTCTGAATCCTGCAGGTGGCTGCCCAACTGATTGGGTAAGGTAATCATAGCCAGATGCCAATGCTGACAGTATATTTTCTGAGCAAATCATAATGGATGAAGAAATAAATGAGCAAGCAAGTAAATGAATTAGGTTTGATGGCTGAAATATCAATGAGCCAGCAGCAGTAGAGCTGAGAAGCCACATCTGGCAGCCTGGGGGTATTTCCCTTGGAAGGGCAATCGGCAGGAGAGTCCAGGCAGAGCCCGGCCTGTGTGTTCTGCCTACAAAATCACCCCCCCCTAGCCCTGACAGGTTTGGCTCAGTGGATAAAGCATCGGCCTGCGGACTGAAAGGTCCCAGGTTCAATTCTAGTCAAGGGCATGTACCTTGGTTGCGAGCACATCCCCAGAAGGAGGTGTGCAGGAGGCAGCTGATCGATGTTTCTCTCCCATCAATATTTCTAACTCTCTATCCCTCTCTCTTCCTCTCTGTAAAAAAATCAATAAAATATTTAAAAAATCACTCCTCCTCAGAGCAAAGAGGGCGCAGCCTGTGTGTACCGCCTACAAAACCACCCCCCCACCCAGCTCATAGCTCAGCAGTGTTCTACAACGATTTTTGTATCAAATGTCTTTAATATTTGCCCTTCTGTCCGGGGAGCAAATATTTGGAGAGCTGCCTGGGTTGCCAGTTTGTTTTTTTTTTTACTATATATATTTTATTGATTTTTTTACAGAGAGGAAGGGAGAGGGATAGAAAGTCAGAAACATCGATGAGAGAGAGACATCGATCAACCGCCTCCTGCACGCCCCACACTGGAGATGTGCCCGCAAGCAAGGTACATGCCCCCGACCGGAATCGAACCTGAGACCTTTCAGTCCGCAGGCCAACGCTCTATCCACTGAGCCAAACCGGTCTCGGCAAGGGTTGCCAGTTTTGAGAGCCGCGCTAGGAGCCCGAGGACCTGGCCCGTCATCTCCGCGCAGGCACTGAGTGATCCCCAATAAGTAATTGAGCAGGTTCTTTTGAAAACGATGTCATCGCCAACTGCTGCTTCTGTGACGATCGATTCATGCCCTTATATTGTGTCTAGTAACACAGTATATGAATCCTTTATACAGTCCCGTATTGCATCATATATTTGGCTTTTCTGTAACAATGCAGCAATGCTGATCATAGAAATTCGACGGCAGTGAAAGGGCTCGGGGTACATGCATCTGGGGAGTTAGGAAAGCAGCCCAGGCTCTTGGTGACCCATTGTGACAAGTCTGTCTCTAAGGCTCCCCAAGAAAGCATCGATCATCACAGACGAGTCTCGCAACTGCAGTGTTTGCAGAGGGAGAAATGTGTTTTCTGAATCTAGAGCATCCGCGTGGGGGAAGGCCGGGAGGTGCCAGCCGCAGGACCGGAGAGGGTGTCTGGCCTGTCTTGGTGGTAAAGGTGCCCTCAGGGGTGAGACGTGCCCCATACACAGTGATAAACAACACCCACCGGCCCTCCCCTGAGGGAGCTGCCATTTGAGCGGAAAGGTACAGCGATAAATAACACAGTCAGGACATGGGGACCATCTGTGACTCATGGGCACCAAGGAGGCACTAAAGACGGGGGGAAGGGGGGGCAGAGGATCACCGCCTGCAGGTGGTGAGGGCCTTTCTGAGGGTGTGGAGTTTGAGTTAAGGTCTGAGAGGAGAAAGGAGGCAAGGGACTGTACTGTACGCAGAGGAAATATCTGGGCGTCAGTGTGTCCTCTGTGTGTGGGGACAGAAGGGAGTGACCAGTGTGGCCGCAGCATCACTCGTGAGGCAGGGGGAGGGAGCAGTTCAGGGGGAAGGAGAGCGGGATCTCTGGCCCTCGGTGGGATTTCACTTTAACAGCTTGGAGGTTGTGAAATAGAGTGAACATTTTAATTGTCCAAATGCAATTGCTTTTGGAAGTGGAAAGAGCATTCTTCGTCATCGCACCTGGACAGTGGGGATCACGGGCAAATCGGGACTCAGGCTTCCTCTCCTTAGGAGCAACGTGGCCGGTGGGTCCTGGGTTCTGTGTGGAGCTGACAGTGGATCTGCCACGCAGAAGGGACAGAGAAGGAGGGTGCGAGTGGTGGAGACGGATGCGATGCCCATGGTCGGGGAGGAAGGCCCAGGAACGGAGGGAGCCCCCGCCAGTCAGTGCCAGGCAGGGACCACAGACGAGGTGGCAATTGGAGGTCATCGGAATGAAGAGGCGCCACGTGCAGAGGAGGAAGGTAAATTGAGAGCAATTAAAAGGAAGTACCTCTTTACGCAGCAGGTAGCAAGGGCACAGAACTTGTTACTCTGCGACAGGCTGACAGCCCAAAGTGGGTAAGAGGAAGGGAACGCGATGGGTTGCTAGGGGAAACGTGGGCTATTTTGGATGTGTCTGTGATGTGGGGCTATTCATGTGAAGGAAAGCAGCTGTGGCGTCTCCATACCAACTTGAGAGGCAGGCAAGCACAGAGCACGGGGAATCGTCGCATGTAACTCTGATGGGACATTTTCACCTTTTAAATGACCCCCTCCCTAACCAAAAAGGAACATAAAGCAAAACAGATGACAAAGCAGAAGAACAACTTTTTTTTTTTTATTCTGTCATCCCTCAAACTGCCAACTCGTTTTCTTCTTCCCGTCACTGCCAGGTCTCTTCACATAGCTGGTTATACTTGCTTGTCCCTTTTTGTTGCCTTTCACAGCTCCTTAAATTAATGCCTTTTAACTTGTATCCTAATAACTCCACTTACATGTCTTTCTCAAGGGCGCTCACAGTCCCTGAGCACCGACCGCCATGAGGTTTCTGCTGATTCCTCCTATATATATATACATATGTATATGTATATGTATGTATATGTATGTATATGTATGTATATATTATATATATATATATAGTATTGATTTTTTTTTTAGAGAGAGGGATAGAGAGTTAGAAATTAGAAACATTGATGAGACATCGATCAGCTGCCTCCTGCATGCCCCCTACTGGGAATGTGCCTGCAACCAAGGTACATGCCCTTGACCAGAATCGAACCTGGGACCTTTCAGTCCGAAGGCCGATGCTCTATCCACTGAGCCAGACCGGTTTCGGCTGATTCCTTCTTTTTCTGTGCAGCCCTGGGAGAACTCTTTGGTCCCTACAGATTGGAAACCCTCATGTCCTTCAACAGATTTTGACTTCCTTGGGGATGGGGACTGTGACTTACTGATCTTCGCATCCTCAGTAGCTAGCTTAGTGCCTGACACATAATAGATGCTCATGAAATATGGTTTAAGTAAATTCCATATAAAACGGCCGACGGTGTGGAGTGCCAGATCCCCATTTCTGACAGATGGCAACTGCCCAGTAAGTGTTTGTTGAATGAATGAAAAAACGGAACTGTTAGATGGATGAGACAGTCCACACATGGCTACCACCCCCTCCAGAGGGGGGCACTGTGCTAGGTGACTAGTGCTTGCACTAGTGGGTGATATAGGACCCTGTGGCTATGGTCTCGGTTTCCTCATCATCCACTCCCTTCCTAGCAGCCTGGGCTGATCTTTCCCACAACCACTGCCTTATAGCCTCCGTCTCTAAAAGGTAGCATTGCCCAGAACGTGTGGCTCAGGGGTTGAGTGCTGACCTATGAACCAGGAGGTCATGGTTCAATTCCTAGTCAGGAGCCTGGGTTGTGGGCTCCATCTCCAGTGTGGGGTGTGCAGGAGGCAGCCGATCACTGATTCACTCTCATCTTTGATGTTTCTCCCTCCCTCTCTCTTTCCCTTCCTCTCTGAAATCAATAAAAAGACATATTTTTTAAAAGTAGCATTGTTCTTGTCAACATCGAAGACAATGACTTTTTTCTGAAAAATTGTGTGCGTATTATTTTACAATTAAAAAGACATTTAGAGATTTACCAACAGTCTCCAAATTTTGCAGAAAATACTGGTCATTTTTTAAATTCCCGTGACACCACTTATAAGAATGTCTCCCCAACTTTATATTCAGAAACAACTCATTTTCTCCTTTAAACGCAGTACATAAGCACGCACACATACATTTACCATTCAAAGTGACTGGCCAGCATTTATTAATAAGCTGAACACATATGTCTTAAGTTGATGTGTCCCTAATGCTGGGCTAGATGCCGGAAATTAAATTATGAACAAAAAAAACCAAAACAGATTGTTCCCTCATAACTTCGTGATCTACCAGGGGAGCTACCCAGTGCTACCACACACAATTTCTCTGATTCCAGCCTAAACAGAAGGCACATTTTCTTTAGATGGTACTGCCCTTTGTAAATAAAAGCATTGATAAAAGACTAATATGCAAATTAACCAAACTGCGGAACAACTGGCCGCTATGATGTGCACTGACCACCAGGGGGCAGACACTCAAGGAAGGAGCTTCCCCCTGGTGGTCAGTGCACTCCCACAGGGGGAGGGCCACTCAGCCAGAAACCGGGCTCAGGGCTAGCGAGCACAGTGGCAGTGACCCGAGCCTCTCCCTCCTCCTCCACAGCACTTAGGATGTCCAGCTGACGGCTTAGGCCTGCTCCCCGTGCCTAACCCGTCAGTTAGACATCCCCTGAGGGCTCCCCGATTGTCAGAGGGCACAGGCCAGGCTGAGGGGTCCCCCCCTAGGTGCACGAGTTTCGTGCACCGGGCCTCTAGTATATACAGCCTTTAGAGGCTGGAATATATCAGCAGAAGCTCAACATAAGAAGCCACGCCCCTGGTCTAATAGCCCACTTTACAGACAGGCACGCTGGGGAGGGTCTGTTGTGGCTTTCTAAGGGGCACACAGCTGACAACCACGAGTCTGGAACCCAGAGACGCGCTTCCAATCCTGTGCGGTTCCCTTTTATTTCTCTGTAGCCTTTATCCTCTCCCTTCCTCTTTGTCTATAATATTAAAGTATCTCAGAAGCCAATTAATAACGGCACCTGTTTAACTTCGCTTAATCCATCCTTTTCCAAACTTAATTTAACTATAAGCCTCTCATTTTATAAAAGTGGTTCTGAACATCTCCCGGGACACGGGCCTTTCACACAACAGATTTAGGGAAACCCGGGCCCAGATTTAGAAAGAAAAAAAAAGAGAGAGAGAGAGAGTTCAAACTCTTCATTTAAATTCCTTCGCCCTCTATTTGTTCGTTTTTATCTCCCATAATCCCCATTTATACATCCTCTCCGAAAGGAGAATGCTGAGTTCTTTCTTCCTGCTCCCCACTGCTGCACCTGTTCTCCCGCATCCCTCCCGCATCCGGGGCCGCCCCGCCCGGGGTCCGGCTCAGTCCTGCCCACCTTCTGAGCAGCTCGGCCAACCTCCCCGCAATTCTTGCAGCTGGAAGCAACCACGTGTCCTCCCCACAGCACTTCCAGCCGCTCTCTCCCTTCACTTGGCAGAAAAAAAGCAAAAATGTCTGACTCTTCGCTGTGATGGTCTTTGCGCGCGTCTCCTTCCCTGTGGACCAGAGCCTTGTCTTGCTCTTTAGAATGCCTGCAGGGCAAGCAGCAGGAAGAACGGAGACATCTGAAAGCCAGTCAGCGTTTCCCCTCTTCTCGGCGCTCCCTAAGTGACATCTCACATGTGTACATCTTCCCCATTCCCATTGTTCAGGCCTTCATCTGGGCCCGTTAGCTCTTGTCTCGCCCATGCCCTGTCTCCTAACCAGTCTCCTCCTCTCCTGCTCGCCCACCTCCAATTATCCTCCGCTCTGCTACAAGGTGACCTTTTTAAAACAGAAATTGGAGCCAGTTATTCCGATGCCCCCTCCATCATGGGCAGGCACGAGCCCCAATTCCTTCAGGTAGCATAAAAGGCCCTTCAGTGTCTGCTTCCTGACAATCTTTGTCTTTATTTCCCTTCTCTCTGGCTCTTCCTCTCCCTTCCCCTTCCTTCGCAGCTGGTTTTACTGAGACCCCTCGGAGATTCTGGACTACACAACTGTTCCGTGATTTCTGTGCACACCATTACATGCGCCTGGCGTGTTAACCCCCGTGTGCCCACACACTGTTTTCCATCTGGTACGTTGTCACACTTCTCTTTGTCCAACGTGTATCTGCCAGTTACTAGGCTGAGGTTTTTTTTGCGAATCTTCCAGGATGAGAAGATTGAATTGGATACCAATTTCCCCCATTGGGTTACAAGCACACAGAAGCCCTGTTTGAATCATCGTTGCATCTCTATGACTGACAAAAGAACCTGGCCATGTCAGGAGTTAGGTATTGCCGAAACCGGTTTGGCTCAGTGGATAGAGCGTCGGCCTGTGAACTGAAAGGTCCCAGGTTCGATTCGGTCAAGGGCATGTATCTTGGTTGTGGGCACATCTCCAGTGGGGGGCGTGCGGGAGGCGGCTGATCGATGTCTCTCTCTCATTAGTGTTTCTAACTCAACCTTTCTAATGCCGCAACCCTTTAATACATGTTGTGGTGACCCCCAACCATACTTCATAACTATAATTTTGCTATTGTTATGAATTATAATGTAAATACTTGTGTTTTCCGATGGTTAGGCGACCCCTATGAAAGTGTTGTTCGACCCCCAAAGGGGTCGAGACCCACAGGTTGAGAACCACTGCTCTATCCCTCTCCCTTCCGCTCTGTAAAAAAATCAATAAAATATATATATTTTTTAAAAAGGCAAAGGAGTTAGGTATTTGTTGACTCAATCAACAAAACCGTACGTGGTAACAATTCACGGAGCCAAGGAATTGGTGAGCTACATGCATATTAAAATAAGATGCCGTGCTAAGTGAGAAGAGTCCTGTGAGGGAGGTGGTGGCAGTTGCAGGTGTTTTATTCTCACCTAAACTGAACCCTGGCTGGATCCCCCAACTTGCATAAGCGGGCTCTGTGGGAAGTGGAGCCCTATCCGCTGGGAACTTACACACCTGCACCCTCCTTCCTAAAATATGGACTAAGAGAGGGAAAGGCTAGAAAACAGTGTGGGGAGGCTTAATTCTTCATTAAATTTTTAATTCTTCATTAAAAATTCCCCAAACCAGGTGACATTAGCAGGAATCCAGACAGCTCTGTTTTTCTGCCCGTTGCCACTCCATCCCTGCTTCCACCAGGGGGTACCTCAAGTACATTGGGTACAAAAGGAGATAAGACAGTAGAGAGCAACTTAATTCTTCTAATCCAGCGGTTCTCAACCTGTGGGTCGCGACCCCTTTGGGGGTCAAACAACACTTTCACAGGGGTCGCCTAAGACCATTGGAAAACACAGATACGACTCATAACAGTTGCAAAATTACAGTTATGAAGTAGCAACAAAAATAATTTTATGGTTGGGGGTCACCACAACATGAGGAACTGTGTTAAAGGGTTGCGGCATTAGAAAGGTTGAGAACCACTGTTCTAATCTCATTAAGTCTTAGCCCAGAAAAGTAGGAACATAAAGGTCACAACTTGACCCGTTGAGGAGTCTGCCACACTTCCATTTCTTGGAATTAGTTCCTCAAAGTCTGTTTTCACCTTCAGCATCCATCCATCTAGGCTTCCATCCATGCATTCATCTTCTAATCCATCCATCCATTCTTCCATCTGACCATCTATCCACTCATGCATCATCATCCAATCATCTATGTAGCTAAGTATCCATCCATCTACATCCATCCATCCATCTGTCCATTCACTGTCCATCCCTCCATCCACCCACCCGTCCGTCCGTCCGTCTGTCTGTCCACCTACCCATCCATATATCATTCATCTAGCCCACCACCATTTGACAGACACATTAGGTGCCTGCCTGTGGCTTGGTAAAATTTGGGGGGAATATAAAGATGTATTCATACAGGGCACAGTTCAGTAAATATTCTTGTGTTATCTTTAAAATTGTTTCATAAATCTGTAATCCTGACCAGTAAAGATAAAACAGTTGAAAATGGAGGTGGCAAAAAAGCTCTTATTTCTTTAAAATTGTAGCGAGGACTGAAAATCTGGAGCTAGAAGATCATACCCTTGATAATCGTGGCGGCTTTCTCCCCACGTGCCATGGGAATTCAGGCGTGTTAAGGGACACTGAGAGGTCTTCTTACGCTGCCTCTTTTCTCTTTGGAAAATTCCCTTGAGGGGCCATGCTCTATGTTATCTTTCCCCTTCTTCAACCCCATTCACAATTCTAACAATATTGAGTGAGACAGTGGCACTCTGTTTGAGACTTCCCTCGTCCTCCTGAAAAAGACACCTGCATGGGTCCTGTGACTTGGACACATTACACTGGTACCTCGAGATACGAGTGCCCTAACATACGAGATTTTTGAGATACGAGCTGTCGAGCGAGCGATTTTTGCTTTGAAATACGAGCAACATTTGAGATAGGAGTCATCGTGCGGATCGGCCGGCTGCACACGACCCACCAGTTTACCTCGACTCGAGTGTCTCCTAGTTTCCCACGCCTCAAGGTGACGGAACGAATTAAACTCGTATCTCGAGGTACCATTGTATTTACTTTCTCTATCCCTTGGTCTAATCCTATACAATAGGGATGATAACAATATCACCCATTGCCTCCCATTATGACTTAGAGCTAAAACCCATGTACGCAAAGGTCTTTGCAAAAGCCCGGAGCTCTCAGCGCACCATGAACAGCGCCGAAGGGAATAAAGCTGATGATGATGCTTGCAAAGGTAGACTCTGAGACATGTTGCATTTCCATCTTAGAAGTCCCCCCTTTCTCTTATTTATGTTTGACGTCTCTCTTCCTGCCACTATTAAAGACTCTTCTCACGAGTAAGGGCATATCCCCCCATCATTTCTCACTTTCTCCCCACCTCTCTCTCTCTCTCCTCCGTCGGTTCCCTGGCAAGAAGAAACATGTTTTCTTTACATCTGAGTAACTACAATATCTATCCGAGTCCTCTGAGCACAGGGAGAGTTAGTCACCGCTGGGCTGATGTGTCTATATTGGGCCACAGCTCATATCTACGGCCTCCCCGAGTACCCAAACAAATCTCCGCAGCAGATGTGCGCTTCCGGCTTGAGGGGAGGCTGAGAAGCAACTGGGGAGTTTTTATGGCGAGATTCCCTCGGCGGGCTCCCAGGCCTGAGCATCCCGGTGTGCTGATGAATCAGACGGTTGCAGAAAGGCAGGGACAACACACGGCTGAATCCGAGGGGACGATGACACCGGTGGCGCCTGGAGGCAGCCACCCGAGGCCTCCGTGTGTTCTCTCTCTCTCTCCACGCGTGATCGGAGAGAGCTCCTTCTTCCCCCGGAACATGTGTGTGATGTCTGCTCTGGGAAGCCCCCGAGAGAGGGAGCGCCTGCGACTTGAACGGCGGCTGGTCATTAGTCACCCTCTGCCTGTCACCTCCCCCACATTTCAGAGTCCCCGAGGGAAGCAGGTGTGCGCAGAAACCACATCAAGCAGTCCAGGCACAAGGGGACCAGCCTGGAAGGTGGCAAACAGTGGAAATCTTCCAGAATTCCCAGGTCCCGGATGCCAGCTAGCCCAGGGCCGAGCAAGCTTGCCTCTGTAGGGGCAGCAGCCTCAAGCCTGCTGCGCCACCTCCTTCCTGCAGAGACCCCTTCTCCTCTCTTGGCAGCGGCCCTGTTTTCCACTCAAATACAGTGGTACCTCGAGATACGAGTTTAATTCATTCCGTAACCTTGAGGCGTGGGAAACTAGGAGACGCTCGAGTCTCGGTAAACTGGTGGGTCGTGTGCAGCCGGCCGATCCGTGCAATTACTCGTATCTCAAATGTTGCTCATATTTCAAAGCAAAAATCGCTCGTTCGACGGCTCGTATCTCAAAAATCTCCTATGTTAGGGCACTCGTATCTCGAGGTACCACTGTATTCAGGCCTGCGTGATTTCCGAGCCAGGCCTAAGGAGGGTGGGGAGTTAAGAGCCCTGTGGTCTGCGTAATTTAGCTTACTTCTGAGGGTCCCAAGTGAACCCCAGGAAGGCATGCCATCCCCTCTCCTTGGCTCAGCCTCAGCCTCAGCTTTCTTCCTCGCATTATGCCTGGATCGCCACCCCAGTGCCCAGGTGCCCGCTGCCCACCTCCTGAGTTCTGCCCTGGCTCTTCCTTGGAGGGCGTGTTAACGGGGCTGCATCCTGTCCCTGGTGGTCGCGCCTTCATGGACACACATTTCTCTCCCCCTGTCTCACTGGCTTTGTACTTGTGAAAAGGGCCATGGCCAGGTTCATGGTAAGTAGGTGGGTACTGATTCGGATGCAGACTTTGGGCAAACTCAGCGAATCCTCTGGCCCGTTCTCACACTTGCACCGCCTAGGATTGAACCCAGTTTGCCATGGGCTTGGGAACCCCTCCCTGGACTGTCAGCCGCTTCCCAAAGGGTGTGATGGTGGTACCCCAGGGTTTCTTTAGCTCTGTGCCTGGGCTTCCGGCTTCTCATGAGCCCCTTTTATTGAGAGCTGAGCAGGCCTTTCGGTGAAGGGGATAATGGAGTCAGAGAGAACCGCTGTCCGCCACCAAAAGATGCCACCCTCTGAGACTGGTGATCTCTTCTTTCTCATCCAGAGAAGCCCTAACAGCAGCCCCCCATCTGAATAAAGAGCAGACGGCCCTGCCCTCTCACCTCGTTTCGGAAACACTTCAGACCCGCGTGACCTGTAGCTTCAGTGCACATCGAGATGAACACGGAACCCCCTGCCGGGGAGAGGCGAGGGCCGCCCCCCTCTCCTCCTCTTGCCATTTCATGTCCTTCCCCTCTCACTTCCGGTTTAAATCTTCCGTCTCTCCATCTGTTCATCCTTCTGTGCCCTCTACCTATCTGTTCTTTTCTCGATGAAAATTAAGGGGGGAAAAAAAACAACTTGATAGATTTTCCGATAACCTTCCAGAAAGTCTCGCTGGGTTACATTTTGCTTTAATAGCATTTAAGCCAATCTGCCTGATGTTGCTGTAAAGGTCAATTAAATTCACCCTAAAAATTTCACTCCTGGCTCATTATAACATTGGAAAATGAATTAGAAGCACATGCTGCCCCCGAGGTTTCTGATATTTCACTAATGAATATGTCTTAGAATGTGGGGGGCCGGCGGGGAGGGGGGGTAGAAGGTGTTGTAGGCCACCCGGCTGCTTGCTGAGTCGCTGGCCTCGCACAGTTATTGCCCAGGTAGTGGCTTGAGACGAACGAGGGCTAGTTAGTCCTGTCTGGCCTCCACCTCAGGGGATGTGCTCACTTGGTAAGTGCCCAAGGCGTGGTCAGCTCTCCAGCACCCCCTGCATAGCAGAGCCCATTCCTACACCCCAAGGAAGAGAAGTAGCTCACCTTTCTATATATTTTTTAAAAATATATATATTTCTTTATCGATTTCAGAGAGGAAGGGAGAAGGAGAGAGAGAGAGAACCATCAATGATGGAAGAGAATCATTGATCCGCTGCCTCCTGCACACCCCCTACTGGGGATCAAGCCCGCAACCCAGGCATGTGCCCTTGGCTGGAATCGAACCTGGGACCCTTCAGTCCATAGGCTGACGCTCTATCCACTGAGCCACGCCCAGTGGATGCTTTTAGTGTGAGCTCAAGGACTACATGTTCGGTTTAATATGAGCCCAAATAAAACAAGATTCTGAAAGTAAATTGTAAAAGCAACTTTGGGGGTATATCCCAAAAGCACACTAGCCAATGGATCTGGGGATTCTGACCCAGAATGTGAGGGACAAGGTCTCGGTCAAGTAGAGGACAGTGTGTGGAGGAGGGAACATGCATTTCTGCCTTAGCAGGGGTCCAAGGTACAGGGAGCACAAAGAGCAAATTGGGCATGACTTAAGGAAGTCATTTTTTTATTTAAATATATTTTATTGATTTTCCACAGAGAGGCAGGGAGAGAGATAGAGAGTTAGAAACATCGATGAGAGAGAAACATCAATCAGCTGCCTCCCGAACGCCCCCCACCCCTACCCCCGGGGATGTGCCCGCAACCAAGGTACATGCCCTTGACTGGAATCAAACTTGGGACCTTTCAGTCCGCAGGCCGATGCTCTATCCACTGAGCCAAACTGGTTTCGGCAAGGAAGTAATTTTTAAAATATATTTATATTGACTTCAGAGAAGAAGGAGAGAGAGAAACATCAACGATGGAAGAGAATCATTGATTGGTTGCCTCCTGCACGCCCCACACCGGGGATCGAGCCCACAACCCCGGGCCTGGGCCCTGACTGGGAATCGAACCATGACCTCCTGGTTCATAGGTCGATCCTCAACCACTGAGCCATGCCAGGCTGGCAGGGAAGTAATTTTTCACTGACCTTCCTCCCCACTTAAAGGAAAAAGCCGCCAGATAAGACAGGAACTTACTTGTTCCTGAGCAGAGGAGCCCATAGTAGTTTCCTTGGTGGGGGGTCCGGAAAGAGGGGGGCGGCCCAGATTATGTTCCAGGTAGAAAGCTCAGTCATCCATTTATTTATTTGTTCCTACAATGTGTGTACAGTAGTACTTCAAGAAACGAGTTTAATTCATTCCGTAATCTTGAGGCGTGAGAAAACTATGAGACACATGAGTCGGGGTAAACTGGTGGGTTGTGTGCAGTCAGCCGATCCGCGCGATGACTCCTATCTCAAATGTTGCTCGTATTTCAAAGCAAAAATAGCTCGTATCTCAAAAATCTCGGATGTTAGGGCACTCCTATCTCGAGGTACCACTGTATTTCCTATGTGCCATGGGCAGGACCACTGTTGAGCATTCTGGGCTACACAGCCACCTTCTTAGATACTGAGATTTTGTCTGTTTTTAATGAAAGTGAAGTTATTCAAAAAAACAAAACAAAAAACTTTCCGTCTCAAAGTATCCAGTACCAGACCCTGTCCTGACCTTCAGATGTTTGCTCTCGTGTCCCTCCCGCTCGCACGAAACCGCACAGCAGCTTTGCATTCTGGGGCCAAGATGGTTCCCATTCTCACCGGATGAGGTATTGAGTTTCTGTCTTCGGGTTTCAGTGTAAACCTGGCTGGATTGACAAAAATACACAGAGACAGCTCCCCGGGCCTCGTGGGGGAGGCGAGGGAACTCTGGGGCGCTCCTCCCATCTGGCTCGCAAACACCAGATGGAGTTGGAGAATTTCAGGCCTGGAAGGTAGGATGCGCTTGTCACTCGGAGCGCTTCTCACTTCCAAAAGGAGGACGCGGAAGAGGCATTCCCGAGGGGTGGCACAATAAGCCGCGTTTCCCCCCGGGGTCTCTGGGCTCCGGGCAGTGTCCTCTCTTCCCTCCGTGGCATCCTCCGTCTGTGGAAATGGCTCCTGCAAGTAGTGTGTTTGGAAGACGATAGCCATCGCGATGTGCTGAGGGTGGCCGGCCAGGCAGCGGGAAGGAGGGCCAGGACGGATGGCAGGTCCTGGTCTCTGAATCCCTGACAGCCACCGCCCTTTGCTGGATGGGGCTCCTCTGAGCCAGATATTACATGCGCTCGATGTTTCCATTTTCATTTCCTGGGGCTCAATGTTCTTGTCCTTTATCTCAAAGATGCTCTTGCGGGCCTGTTGACCCCACCAGGCATCAAGCTGAGCCTATTCAGAGTGTCCCCAAGAAGCCCCGAATCTGAGGCCCAGGCAGTGGCCAGAGCAGTCGCTCGGTTGCTTGTTAGCATCACTGACTCAGCAGTCGGGCCTGGGAGCGGCGGAAAGAGAAACTAATGAGAACGCCGAGGGCCGGAGGAGACGCTGGCCGGAGGGAGGCCCTTCCCCTTCCCTCCTTTCGGAGCGCAGCCTGCGCACCGGGGCTTTGAAGGCCCGCCGCCTGCCTGTCTGGTTCTCAAAACCAGGACGCGGGGCCAACTGGGTACAGCACAGAGGCCGCTGCCTCCCGCTCCTCCCTCTTCTGTTGGCCTTCTCTTCCCTGGGCACCCACCACCGGCTCAGCATGGCCCATTGTCCATGAACTTGAGCTCAGGCTGCCACCTGGTCTTGGGGGATGTGGGGGTAGGGGGGACTGTAAAAGCTTGTGGGAGGGGCCACATTGAAAAAGCATATGACATGCCGAGACCGGTTTGGCTCAGTGGATAGAGAGTCGGCTTGCAGACTGAAAGGTCCCAGGTTCGATTCCGGTCAAGGGCATGTACCGTGGTTGCGGGCACATCTCCACTGTGGGGCGTGCAGGAGGCGGCTGATCGATGTCTCTCTCTCATCGATGTTTCTGACTTTCTATCTCTCTCCCTTCCTCTCTGTAAAAAATCAATAAAATATATTTTAAAAAAAAGAAAAAGAAAAAGCACATGGCACATCCTTAGTTGGAAATCAGAGCTAGCGTACCAACATGCGCTAACACCATCAAATCTCAGATAAACCAGTGCAGGCTCTGAGAGGGAACCTGATGAATGTGGGGTTCCTGTAAGGAGCAGGTTGGCAAAATCAAGAAGGAAGTGCACGGACCCTCAACGGGTGATGCTGTACCCATCCTGGGAAATCGGTGGGAACGGAGAAGGGAGGAAGGTGGGAAGGAAGAGAGATGATGGCGTTAGATTCCTCAATCCCTGCGTTACTCTGAAAACAAGAAATGGAAGGCCTAGGTAGTTTAGACGCAGTGGTTCTCAACCTTCCTAATGCCACATCCTTTTAATGCAGTTCCTCATGTTGTGGCAACGAAAATAATTTTATGGTTGGGGGTCACCACAACATGAGGAACTGCATTAAAAGGACGTGGCATTAGGAAAGTTGAGAACCACTGGTTTAGAGGGTATTGTATCCTTCTAGAAGTGTAAGCAGCTAGGAAAGGAAAGGAGGGCAGGAGAAACGCAATCCAATTAAAGGCCAAATAAATCAATGAGAACAAGGTACATCAAGAGAAAAACCGCGAAATCACTCCTGGGCCCAAGGCAGGGCTTCTGGTCACTAGAGTTTGGTCACGTGAGAGCATCGTCCTAACGCTACTGGAGAGGGGGGAATGGGCAGGACTGACCCACGCGATCCTCTCTTTGGGCTCACCGGTTTCAATTAAGACTACCCCAAAAGCTAATTACCACTTTAAACCTGCCTCTCAGCCTCGCTCTCCCTCTTGCTCCAACGAATGGCTTAATGGCCCCAGTGCACGGCTCGGAAACACTGGAGGTTTCCCATTAGGCCTTTGCCTCCAGCAGGGACCGGGGACTTCTGGAGCATTCGGTTTCGATGGAAAGCGGGGGGGGGGGGGGGGGGAGGGGGGGGTCGGAGGGGGCGCCCAGTGGGACCCTCTTTCTCTTTCACAGAAACAGAGACGCTTAGCGCTGGGAGAACATCCCATTTGGATTTGGAGATAGTCGGATGCTTTAGTCTCTGTCCTGCCTGTGCTCAAGGTTTCTGGGCGTGGGCATCTCAAAACCCTCTGATCCCAACAGCGCCTGAGCGTGGGAAATAGGAGAGCGGGTCTGTCTCTTCACTGCTGTCCCTCCAGGGGTCCAGGGGTCCTGGGACCCACCACTGGGAGCACAAGGTTCTGCGGCTCCGCCTCCTGGGGCCTGGCTTTTTGCTAGATGAACAGGGAGACAGCTAGCCAGCATATTAAAGTGGTTAAGCGGTATTATGCACAATGTGTCAATGCCTTGGAAGATCGGTATTAGTATCTCCATTTTCAAGGAAGAAATGAGGTTTAGAAAGATTAAGTGGTGCTGAGACCGGTTTGGCTCAGTGGATAGAGTGTCGGCCTGTGGACTGAAGGGCCCCGGGTTCAATTCCAGTTGGGGGCATGTATCTTGCTTGTGGGCACATCTCCACTGTGGGGAGTGCAGGAGGCGGCTGATCGATGTCTCTCTCTCATCGATGTTTCTGACTTTCTATCCCTCTCCCTTCCTCTCTGTAAAATATCAATAAAATATATTTAAAAAAAAAGAAAAAAGAAAGATTAAGTGGCCAGCTCACGGTCACGTGGGGAGGAAAGGGGAAACAGCAATGCTCAAGCCCACGTCACACTCAACAAGGAGCTGGAAACGTGGTCCGTCACGTAAGAACGGGGTGGCCAGGACTCTACTCATGGCTCCTCGGAGTTGGGGGTGTTCACAAAGAGCATGGCTGTTGCATGGATTGGACTCGATAGTTGGTGAGCGTCAGAGCTTTTCTGAAGGGAGTCCCTTGACTTGGCTCAGCCAGACCCACACTCCCTGCTCAGGCTTGATCACTGAGTGGGAGGGGCTACATTGAAAAAGCATATGATGCCAAAACCGGTTTGGCTCGGTGGATAGAGCGTCGACCTGGGGACTAAGGGGTCCCAGCTTTGATTCTAGTCAAGGGCGCGTATCTTGGTTGTGGACACATCCCAGGTGGGTGACGTGCAGGAGGCGGCTGATCGATGTCTCTCTCTCATCGATGTTTCTAACTCTCTATCCCTCTCTCTTCATCTCTGTAAAAAATCAACAAAATATATATTTTAAAAAATAAAATAAATAATTAAAAAGCACATGACACCTTCTTAGTTAGAAACCAGAGCTAGCGTACCAACGTGAGCTAACACCATCAAATCTCAGATAAACCAGTGCAGGCCCTGAGAGTGAACCTGATGAATTTGGGGTCCCTGTAAGAAGGACTAGCAAACAGCAGCACTAGCAGGGCCTCAGTATACTCATACCCCTGTACTTGGCCTAGCCTGCTGGGGTTAGCTCCCTCTGCACACCCCACTGCCTGTTCCCCCCCACACACACACACACACATTTACACAGGCATATACACAGGCATGCGCACGCACACTTCTGCCTTTTCATCCTCCTTTTGTCTACTTAGTCTTCCCCCAAATTTACACTGGGGGGAAACAAAGCAAAACAATAATAGGAGTGCCCACTGGGGGTGCGGGGCTGCACCCCTCAAGATGACAGCGGATTCCTGGCTGGTGCTTTGGAACTGCCAGACCAGTCCGTGGTGATGGGCGAACCCCATTTCTCCAGTGGGGTCCCCAGGGGGCCAGGAGCCTGGCACCAATCCACCCCACAGAGCGGAGCATCGGGGACCAGAGAGGGACCTTTGTCTGTAGGACAGTCAGTTCCCATTCAGACTTCCGAACCCCAGCAGAATGGGCATTCAGAATGGAGGGCTCGCCTGGCAGGCACCTGGCATGTGCACATACACCCCTCTGCACGCCTGCAGGACTAGCCATGCCTGCACCCCGCGTGCCGGGCCTGCCCACCAGGGCTTTGCATTTGCAGTCGGGGCACCCCCTCAGATCACTTCTGAAGTCCCCTCTCCTCCATTTTAAACAGGTCGGCGATGAATCATTTAGGCGGCCGCCAGGAGGCAGCTATTAAGAGGGGTGGCCCGGGGATGGCATTTTTCTTAAAAGGTTAAAAAAAAAAAAGCGGTTATTTTCATTACAGTGTCATGATCTTTCTGGCGTAAAAATCGAGTCCATTTGAACTTGGGCTTCCTCAGACACACCGACGTCTTCAGGAAAAGCGGGTTACTAGGACATGTTGCAGGAGTAGCCAGGTTGTCTCCGATCCTTCTGGAAGGACAGCTGGACCCAGGGCTGCATGGCTCGGGTGGAGGGCAGGATGCGGGGGGGGGGGGGGGGGGGGCGGAGGGGAGGTCGGGAGAAGGGCAGCCTCTTCCCTTCCTTGTCTCCTGGAGGAGGGAGCAGAGACGGGAGGAAGCTGCAGGATCCATTAGCAGCCTGCAAGTAAATTAACCAGCAAATTAACTTTTTAGGTATCCCACTGTTTGCCCTCTCACATCCTGCCTACCGGTCTGTTGTCTCTGCTTTGCTGGGGAAGGAGTGCCATCCAACTGAACCCCAGGGCCTGCCGGGGGGAGCAGTCCTCGGGGGCTGGAGAGTGCCCCATGGGTTTGTGGGTTCAGGAGGAGCCGGGAGACTCTAGGGCTAGCTCAGGGAAGCGGTGCATTTGTAGCAGGGACCGCAAATAGGGCACGAGCAGGGCATGTGTCTGGGTCTGTGTATGCATCCCTTGTGTATGTGGTGTGTGTATGTGTGTGTGTATGTGTGTGTGTGTGTGTGTGTGTGTGAGTGAGAGAGAGAGAGAGAGAGAGAGAGAGAGAGATATGCAGGGGATGGGAGGTGGGGAGTTAGTACGGAGGGCACAAAATGAGGATTTTACACATCACCACGGGCCACAGGATCCCTCGCCAGCAGATGGCGCTGTGGGTACAGGTTTAAAGGAGGTGAGGCTATGGGTTTGCAGACTTCCCAGGTAACTCTTCTGCTGAACAGGGGAGTTAGGGGAAAATCACACCCGCTGGCATGGAAAATGGGAACACCCTGAACTTGCCTTTGGCTCTGCCTTGCCACCAGGAAGCCATGTTGTTGTTTGGACTCTGTTGAATTGCAGGTTGCAACTAAATAATACCCGCTTTGGTCTCCTCTCTGATTATAGGCTCCTGAGGTGTGTGTATGTGTTGGGGGGTGGGGTGGGAGAGAAGGGAAGGGGGGGCATACCCCACCAAGCCTTAGAACTTTGTAGAACTTTGTAGTTTGGGTGAACCTTAAAGCACAAGGCAGGGGTCCCCTTTGTCTTGCAGATGAAGCAATGGGGCTTAATTCCCTGGCGCTTCCCTCTCCCTCCCTCCCTCCCTCCATCCCACCAAGTTTTATCAGAACCTTTCTCCCATCTCTAATTCCCACTCTCCAAGAAAATCCTTCATCCCCTCCCAGCTGAGCACGTCTAATCCTCTTCTCCTGCTGTCCCTGCCTGCAATCTTTCCCGCCGCCATCCATCTTGCCCGCTGCCAGCAGGTTAATCTCCCCAGCACAGCTCTGAGGACTGGAGGGCCAGGCGCATGGGCAGTCCGTCCCAGAGCCGGCTGCAGCCTCCAGCACAGTCCTTCCCTCCCCTCTGGAGACAGCACCCCCTCAGCCCCACTATGTGTCACCTCTCCGCTCTGCCCACTCACCAGCCATGCTGAGCTCCAGGCCAAATATTTCCTGAAATCCCTGACCTCTGCTTGTGTCTCGATGTTTGTGTTTTCTTCTCCCAGATTGTCCTTCTGTTGTTTAACTTTCAAATGCGTCCATCTCATCAAATCTCTTTTCACGTGCGGCTTGTTCTAGGAAGTTGCCCTGATAATACCAGCTTAAAAAACTGTGTTTCCTGCTCTGGGCTCTGCAGAACTCTCACCCAGACCTCTCCACTGGCCACCTGCCCCTTTTACTTGACCTTGGAGTTCCTTGGATACATTCCCCCTACCTTAAAAGTGACTTCCTCTTCCCACTGGCACAAGGATTGCATAGTTGTGGTGGGCAAACTGCGGCTCTCAAGCCACATGCAGCTCTGTGGCCCCGTGAGCGTGGCTCTTCCACAAAATAGCACGGCCTGGGCGAGTCTGTTTTGAAGAAGTAGCGTTAGAAGAAGTTTACGTTGAAAAAATTTGGCTCTCGCCGAGACCGGTTTGGCTCAGTGGATAGAGCGTCGGCTTGCGGACTGAAGGGTCCCAGGTTCGATTCTGGTCGGAGGCATGTACTTTGCTTGCGGGCACATCTCCAGTGCGGGGTGTGCAGGAGGTGGCTGATCCATGTCTCTCTCTCATCGATGTTTCTGACTTTCTATCCCTCTCCCTTCCTCTCTGTAACAAATCAATAAGATGTATATATAAAAAAAATTTGGCTCCCAAGAGAAATTTCCATCGTTGTCCTGTTGATATTTGGCTCTGTGGACTAAGGAGTGTGCCGACCACTGGGATGGAGGGACTCAACGCAGCTGATGGGTCAATGAACACAGGAATGTGCTCTTCTGTGTCTCTTTCTGAGCTCAGCCTCTGTTGGAGCAGCTGATGGTGGTCTTTCCTCCAGCTCAGAGACAGGAGACCAGAGGCCCAGTCTTTCCTGCTGACAGCTGCCTGGTCCCTAGAGGTCTCCTGTCCCCTCAACCTGAAAGGAGGGCAGTAGCTGGAGCAGGAATTGTTCACACCGCCCCCTAGTGGCCGACAAGTCTACCCTGGGGTCCCTTCTCCCCCAGGGTTTGTTCAAAGAAAAAAAGACTGACTGGCTTCTGGCAGAACCTTGCTGCCACCTCTCCTCTCCTGCAACTCGTCTGAAAACCACTCTGTCAGAGAAAGTCATTCCCAGCCCAGTTGCTCTTCGTGTAATTCTTAGATTCCTTAGTGCATCCTTTGTAGCTTGAAGAGCTTTCTCTCTTATTTGGGGGAGGGAGGAAAGGAAGGGAGAGGGAATGCGAGAGGACACCAGGAGCTGAGAAACCGCTCTGTCACAGCCCTTGCTGACATCTGTTGACAGTCACCCACTTCCCCAAGAAA
Organism: Lasiurus cinereus; assembly: GCA_011751065.1. Classification (NCBI taxonomy): domain Eukaryota; kingdom Metazoa; phylum Chordata; class Mammalia; order Chiroptera; family Vespertilionidae; genus Lasiurus; species Lasiurus cinereus. The sequence continues at coordinate 22,704,435 of JAAGEH010000417.1, forward strand.
TTGGCCTGTCCTTCCTCGCTCGTCTTTGGAGACAAATAACATGGGAAATTATCTCAGATGACTTTGTTTATGCCAGCTTTCAGCCTCCCGAATGCTATTTCTGAAAATGTATGCTCTCATCTTATTTTATTCTTAGTAAGCGCGTAGACTTGTAGACGCACGAGGAACTCGCCCTGATAATGTGGAAGGGTTCTCTGTGGATGGCAGGCCCGTGGCTGCTGTCGCATCTCTGCTCTGTTTCCCTGTCCTTCTTTTTTTTTAAAAAAAAAATAATATACTTTATTGATTTTTTACAGAAAAGAAGTGAGAGGGATAGAGAGTTAGAAACATCGATGACAGAGAGACATGGATCAGCTGCTTCCCGCACACCCCTTACTGGAGATGTGCCTGCAACCAAGGTCCATGCCCCTGACCTGAATCACACCTGGGACCCTTCAGTCCGCAGGCCGACACTCTATCCACTGAGCCAAACCGGTTTCAGCAAGTGGTCCCTGTCCTTCTGGATCCGAGATCACGGCTGGAACTCCTCCCGAGATGAGAGCCACGCTCAGGCCTACCCCTGGGCCTCCTGTCTCAGCCGCTGCTGGGATGTGAGCTCGCTCTGCAGTTTGCTCGCCCTCAGCCTCCCTGCGCCAGCCGGAAGGAACTCGATGGTTGCTCTGGCTGTCAGGGGCTGGCATTGCCCATCACCAAGACTCTGCGTTCTGTCAAAGTCATCTCGCTGAGCTCACACCCCAAACTGCACGGTGCAGCCACCCAAGATGAAAACGCTGAGCCCCGAGAAGTGGAACAACCTTGACTAACAGCCCCAGCCTTCGGGAGGTGAAGCTAAAATAGGAGCTGGGAATTCTGCCTGCAGAAGCTTTGCTTTTATCCATCGGCTGCATTTTTGCGGAGGCAGGACCCTTGAGAAAGGAGAAATAGTTCCTCCGTGAAGGCACAGTGGAGAGAGTGCTTGAGCGCTGGGTTGAGACTGAGTGCCATCCTGGTTTTACCAGTCCTTTGTTGTTTCTTCTTGAAAAGGTTATTTTTTAAAAATATATTTTATTGATTTTTTTACAGAGAGGAAGGGAGAGGGATAGAAAGTCAGAAACATCGATGAGAGAGAGACATCGATCAGCCGCCTCCTGCACGCCCCCCAGTGGGGATGTGCCTGCAACCAAGGTACATGCCCCCGACCAGAATCGAACCTGGGACCTTTCAGTCCGCAGGCTGATGCTCTATCCACTGAACCAAACTGGTCTCAGTGAAAAGGTTATTTTAACGTTTCTGAGCCTTTGTTTCTTTACTAGCAAATTGGGGCGATGATGCTTTTTCAAAACCAGGAGCGCATTAGCTGAAGTGTCGGGCGTGGAATGCCTGGCCGTGGTGCCTGCTGGGTATGGGGTACTTGCTGACCCTGGGTTTCTCTCCTCGGGGTGGAATGTTTGGGAGTCTTGGCTTTGCCTGGTGGAGGTGCCAGTCTCCCAGGTAGTCGTTTCTCTGGAGCTCGGCCCCAGGTCTGGTGCCAGGTTTGGAGCCTCTTTATGCCATGCCTCTGTGGAACTGTGAGCGGAATCTCTCTCTCCCCTCCCCACTGGGGCAAGAGACACCTTACCATTCTCAAGGTCCATGGCATTCTATTTCCCATGATATAGTGTTTATGCATAGTTTCCTGTTCTACGTTTGTTCATTGATTTATATAAACATCCATAAATAGTTTATCAATATGGATACTTTGCATTCGGGGACTTGTTTTCTCCCCGCCAATCAATTCAAGGGGAAATATGGGGACAGAATTGCATCTTGGGCTCTTCGCCCCTCTCCTCCCCCAAGCCCCGCCCTCCCTCCCCAAGCCCCGCCCACCTCCCCTGGCTCCTGTAGCCCCCTCCTGCCCAGGCTAAAAAAGAAAGTGCCCATTAAAGATACCGACTTGTAAAAATTAGGGCCAATTTTCTGAGAGATAAAGAACTGAAATAACATGCTTACAGGCCAGAGTATAGTGTTTCTCAATCAGGAATGAGCATAAGAAATGACCTGTATGGACTGCTCCATATTTAAAAATTTTAGATATACAGTATGTTATTGATTTCAGAGAAGAGGGGAGAAAGAGAGAGAGAGATAGAAACATCAATGATGAGAGAGAATCATTGATCGGCTGCCTCCTGCACGCCCCACACTGAGGATCCAGCCCGCAACCTGGGCATGTGCCCTGACCAGGAATATGAACCGTGACCTCCTGGTTCATAGGTCGATGCTCAACCACTGAGCCCCACTGGCTGAATTCAGTATCTAACTTTTTAAAAGACATCTTTGAGTCCCCAGCCCCCCTCCCCCCACCCCTGAATCCTAATATTTGAGATGGAAACTCAGCTCTGTGTTTTTAAAACATCCCGGCTTCAGCTCCACGGTGCTAGGCATGGCAGAAGGTGTGTGGTGGAACCTATTTAAGGAGCTGACCCAGCCTAAAAGCAGAGCGGCAAGCTGCCACCACGGGGAGCAGATGGAAGAAAGCGCACCGGGAAGCGTTGGTATAGATTTTATAAAACTGCAGCTAAAGATATTGTCAGTTCATTATCTGGCGCTGCACATGCTAAACAGCACGGAGAGACAAGTGTGTGATCGCGTGAGCTGGTTCGCTTCTGTTTTAATCAGTGAGACCGTGAAACCGACATCCATCCTCTCTCTGTGCCCTGGCAGTTTGCAGCTAAATTTAGTGTCTAGTTGGGCAGAGTTGACCAGCCCAGGTGGTGCCTGGTGTATTTCTTTCCTTGTTCACGTTAACTGCTCTCTGGTTCCTGTTTTCTTTTCTTTTCTTCTTCTTTTTTTTTTAGCTGTTCTGCTTTGTATGTGTGTGTATATAGATATATATTAACATTACAGTCTGGGGCTTTTCTCTAGGTAGGTGGAATATAAATCACGAGTAAATAAATAAAGCTACTGAGGCAGTGAGTGATGTGAAAAAGTAGAGGTATCAGAGGCAGACAGACACAGCAGGCCTGGTTATTATTATAATGGGTTCTTATACTGTGGTGATGGAATTATAGCTATTAGCCATGATATATTGTTTATGCATAGTTTCCTGTTCTACGTTTGTTCATTGATTTATATAAACATCCATAAATAGTTTATCAATATGGATACTTTGCATTCGGGGACTTGTTTTCTCCCCGCCAATCAATTCAAGGGGAAAGGTGGGGACAGAATTGCATCTTGGGCTCTTCGCCCCGCCCTCCCTCCCAAGCCCCGCCCACCTCCCTGGCTCCTGTAGCCCCCTCCTGCCCTGGCTCCCTGGGGAAAGCCCTTTTCTCTCTGCATTTGCAGTGTGGCTCCCTAGGTCCTTTCTCATCCTGTACCTTGTCTTCTTCTCCTTGTTTCCCTGCAGCTTCTCTAGTTTCCCCCAATTAAGAATGAAGAGGTTCAGCCAATTTCAGCCCCGGAGCTGGGAAAAGCTGTCAGTGCCTTTAAGGATTTCAAGGCTGCTCCTGACGACAGGCTGTGTACATACACAGAAGTCCCTTGGCATGTCCATAGCTTCCTACTCTCTTCTCTGCTGGTGGGCTGAGCTGTGGCGCACCCACGACTTCGTATCACCAAGTCATTCTCTGCTGGGTACTGTTCTGCAAAGTCTCTATATTCATCAGTGGACTTAGGCAGATCTGGTGCAAAGTACCGTATTTTCTGGCGTATAAGACGACTTTTTAACCCAGGAAAATCTTCTCAAAAGTCGGGGGTCGTCTTATACGCCGGGTGTCATCTTATAGATCGAGTATATCCCAAATTCTGTATTTTAACTGGAAAAGTTGGGGGTCGTCTTACACGCCCAGTCATCTTATACGCCAGAAAATACGGTAGTCACAAAAGGGGTGGGGGAGGGGGAGCAGAACTCAGGTGCTGGGGCCTGCCCTTAATTAACCTTCAGGAAGTCCTTCCTGATGTTTTCCTGGGGCTCAGCAGCATCTGGCTTTGGGGTGGGGAACCTGGGAAAGATTATGCACCAGGGGAAATAGATATCGACATACTTAGGAATGCCCAGATCCATCCATTTCTCAGTGTCCTCGCACCTGGCTTCATTTGTCTTGATTCCCGGACAGGACCGGTGGCTGCCTCACATATTGGCTTGTTCAGCTAAGACCCACGTTCATCCGTTTTCCTTGCTGCGACAGCCATCCGATTTGTATCACCGAATAGTTACTTAATCGTTACCTGGTTTATTTGTCAGAGCCCGATAGAGTTGGTACATTCTGGGCCTGTGTGCAGATATGTTGGAAGGATGGGGATGGAGCAAAGCATGAGTACACTCTACCGTTTTAGTATTTAAGAATGTATCCAATCTGATTATCTGTATTCTTCCCTCAGTGGATAGCGGCTATATTGAGAGCTGGCATTATTAAGATTAATTGATGAATTGTGCTATTATACTATTGGGTATTGAGTCAGGTTTAAAATGGGCAGTGTTGGTGGTACAGACTCCATCCCTGGCCCTGGTTGGGGCATGTGTGGGAGTTAACCAATCAATGTGTCTGTCTCACATAGATGTTTCTCTCTCTCTCTCCCCCCTCCTTCCTCCCCTCCATTCTCTCTAAATATCAATAGAAAAGTATCCTCAGGGGAGGATTAAAAAGAAATAAAGAAAAGAAAGGAAGAAAGAAAGCAAGAAAAGAAACCAGCATCAGAGTATTTAGTACCATGTCTTGCTGGTGGCTTCAATATGAAAAGAAAATAGCGATCAAGGTCTTATTTAGGCTCCGCAGTTTATGGAGCTTGGGGGAAATGTGGCCTACTACCTCTCCTTCTGCACACAGCGGTGCCAGTCACTTTGACTGACAGTCCAACAAGACAGGGAATGAGATCTGTGAAACCAGGGGTGTGGCACGCTGCGTGTAATCATGCTTCTCGTCCTGATTCTAAGTGATTTCTTTCAAGATGAATTGTTTTTATTATGCTGCTCAGTTTTCCAATCGCCATTATTAAAAACAAAAACAACGGCAGCAAAATAACAGGAAGATGTTCCTCATTAAATATTGCTAAGCATCATATAAAAATCCAATCTATAGATGTCTATGCATTTAATTGGTCAAACTTCTTCATTATAATATTCAGATCTTATAGGGCCGGACTTTTGGGGCTGTCGCTCAATCTTTACTATTTTACCAATTCCTGCGCAGTCTCAGTACTTGTCAATGACGTCAAAATCTGTTTTGGATAAATCTTTCTCCAGTTCTTCTAAACCTGCCTTAAGTATATTGTCATACTCTAAACGCATTCATATAAATGTAACGGATTATTAGATCATTTTGGTTTGGCTAATCCATGTACACCAAATGTCTGATGAAGTTCTCCTGCTGATCCAGGAAGTGGATCATAACGTTGATTCTTTTTTATTATTATTATTAAATTTTATTGGGGTGCCATTAGTCAAAAATGATCATAGAGATTTCAGGTGTGGGTTTCTATATTATAAAAACTAAAACATTGATTCTTAATTGCAGATTGGCTTCTCAAGGTACAGAATTGCAGATATCAGAAACTTAGTTGCAAATTTTGATCAGAAAAAAAGTTTAGCTATATCAATGGATGGGAGGCACCAATTCAGTGCTAACAGGAATCCCCAGCTCTGGGTGTGGTGCAGAGGGAAACTTCTTTATTCAATGCAAAACAGCTCAATTGGGACACCACACAGCTGTGAGGCAGCCCTGGGGCCAGGCCCTTCTCTGACTGTAGAGCTCAGCTCCACTCTGGGGAATCAGGGAGACAGTGTTCAGTGGTCCTTCAGAACATAAGTCTCCACCCCTGACCCCTGATTGGTCCATCCTCATACAGATGAGAACTCCAAATTCTTGCTCTCTGATTGGTCCACTGTCTGATTCATCCACATAAGGCTGCTCAGACTGGGTGGGGAAAGCCTCAATCCCATTGGCTAGAATAGGATTCCAGGAACTTCTTTAGAATGACTGGCTCAGATGGCAGGACACAGTGCAGGCAGGATGGTGGGTGCTAGCTTCTCTATAAAGTGCCATTTGTGGAAGCGTTCCTTTTTCAGAAATGGTTGCTAGGCTCAGGGGCCTCTCAAAAAAATGTGAGCTTTTTTAAAAAATTTGAGCCCAGTTAGCCACAAGGGTCCTTCTTAGTAAGTGTCTTATTTTTACTTCCTTTTTAGGGTTCACAGATATTATCTTATTCTGCAAAGTGTGAACTCAATGAGGCAAGACCTGGATTCCCTCCCCTGGCACCTTTTGGGGTTTTAGGGCACAATGAAGCAACAGCTGGGAAGAATGACAAGAGCAGGGATTCAAGCTCAGACAGAATTAGTGCCACATACTGTCAACTGTAGGAAAATTGGGAAAAAATACCCACCCTCCCTGAGCCTCATTTCACCACACATCCAATGGGATGAATGTTTTCTCCTTTAAAAGTTTCCTCCCATCCACCTTTCGCCCCCACATCAATGAAAAACCTAGTGTAATGGCCTCATAGATTACATTTCCTAGAAACATTTTTTTTGTAAAGATAGTTTTCCTGTATTTCAAAAGAAGAAACAAACAATGGCATATCACCCTTACCGTGGAATCCTTGAGAGCAGGATTCATGGTTTGTTTATCGCTCTGTCTTTAGACCACACCAAGGACCTGGTATATAATATCGTAGACTTTGCATTGATTTGAGGATGTCAGATGGCTGAATAACTGAACAAAAAAATCTATAATAATGCAAAAAAATCTCATGCCCCGTGTCCCTTTGGCCAAGCACTGCTCTGGTTGCTGTTATACTGAAGTGGAAGAGAAAGTAACTCTTTGTAGGACTGTGAAATGTGGGATGCGTTTTAAGTTATAATAAGGCACAAATATCCCTATGGACTTCCCTGTTTAGAGTGACCTGTATCTAACCTGGCACAATGAGTCATTTAATAAAGGCTTTGATAATAATGGCATTGAAAATAATGCTAAACCTCTATTACCATATTTTCCAGCATATACGATGACTTTTTTTAAATATATTTTATTGATTTTCTACAGAGAGGAAGGGAGAGGGATAGAGACCCAGAAACATCGATGAGAGAGAGACATTGATCAGCCACCTGCTGCACGCCCCCCACCGGGGACATGCCCACAACCAAGGCACATGCCCTTGACCAGAATCGAACCCAGGACCTTCCAGTCTGCAGACCAATGCTCCAACCACTGAGCCAAACCGGTCTCGGCGTATATGACGACTTTTTAACGCAGAAAAATCTTCTCAACAGTCGGGGACCATCTTATACGCCTGGGTGTCGTCTTATAGGGCGGGTATATCCCAAACTATATTTTAACTGGAAAAGTTGGGGGTCGTCTTATACACCCAGTTGTCTCATATGCCGGAAAATACGGTATATAGTTTCCAACAGACGTTGTTCCAGAGATGGACACGGTTGGGGGGCAGAGAAAGATCTCTTACCCACTCATTTCTTTTTCCCTTTGTTTATTCTCTATGATTCCCACTCGTGAAAGGCCGGGCTGTTTTTCGGTTTATGCTCCTTCGGAGGATGGAGAAGGGCCAGCCTGAAGCATAAGGGAAGAGGAGGCCTGTGTTGTGCCAGGGAGAGCCGGGCCACGGGAGTGACACTGTGTAATTTTGTTTTGAACTTTTCTGTTATTTCCAGGAAAATGATTTCCTTGACATTTTCCTGTGGCATTTAAAGGGGGAGAGAGTAGACTTTTTTTTTTTTTGCTTTGTCATCTTTTTTTCCCTTTTCTCCTTCTTCAAAGTGATTTATCTGGTCTTCCTCCAAAAGTCAACACTCCTCCGAATGTCATCCACAGCGCAAAAGGCTGCACACCGGCGCCGCGTGGGGGTGTAGACATGGACGTGTGTGTGCAGGCATGTGGAGCCAACAGCTGCGGCCCCCATGAGGCCAAATGCTGCTACATCAGGCTGGGGGAGGGAACCCCGTCACTGAACAAGCTGCCGGGGGCACCCTCAGAGGCCCGCTCCGGTGTATGCCGCTCCTCTCTCCAGCCGCCCGCCTGCGGATGGCTCCCAAAGCATCTCTCATCTCCCTGCTGTCCTCAGATGCCTGGCTCTATTACTCACCTGATGTGTGATCGTGAAAAGACCAATTAATTTCCATCTTCGCCCCAGCAAAACATAATTAGAGAAAGCTTCTAGAAGGGTAACATATGAGGCATTTCAAAGGCAGAAGCAGGTCACGTTCTGCCATGAGGAATGTCAGGAGAGTGGAAGATGCTGTCTTCCCTCTTCATGTTTCCTCAGGACCACCTTTCAAGAGATCCTGCCCAGGAGGGCAGCGTGGGTAGGGACGAAGAAAGACGGGGGTACATGAGTGAGGCGTCGCATTTTCTCTATCTTTATTTTATTTTATTTTTTACAGAGAGGAAGGGAGAGGGATAGAGTCAGAAACATCGATGAGAGAGAGACATCCATCAGCTGCCTCCTGCACACCTCCTACTGGGGATGTGCCCGCAACCAAGGTACATGCCCTTGACCGGAATCGAACCTGGGACCCTTCAGTCTGCAGGCCGACGCTCTATCCACTGAGCCAAAACCCGTGAGGGCCATTTTCTCTATCTTTAGAATCAAAATCGCCATGGCTAGGCCAGAGGAGCAGCGCACGATTTAATGAAATTACACGTCTGAGCTCGGAAGCGCTTATAGGAACGCCAAGTGCAGTGGGTGCTGCGTTGAGGCTGGCTCTCCTGGAATTGTGCCCAGCTCCCTGACCCACAACGACTGCTCCTTCCATTCCTGCCATGTCTCCTCCTGAGGGATTCGCCCTGGTCAGAGCTGCCTGCCAGGACCCCCACCCGCTCACCCCCTGGCTTTCCCTCCCCTCGCCTCTCTCTTAGCTTGATCTGGGCTGTTAAGGGGCAGGCTGTCTTCAAGTTTACTCCCAGAAGGAATGTACCCCGCATTCCTGACATGCACAAACCTTCTGGAAGTGCTCTCACTTGCCAGACACTGCACCCCAGTGCCAGGTACCTGCTGGCCCCCAGAGGGCCCTTCTGTGGCTGTCCTGGCCTGCGACACCCACAGCGATGCTGAAATCTCTGTTGGGCCTCCACTTTTCTTCCTTTACACGCTTGAGGGATAAATGGGATTTTTCATCAGAAACCATAAAATGGCTGATTTATTACTCATCTTGATGACCATATTTAATCACTTGTGGATATTCCATCCCATCTTCCTCATGCTCTGTCGGAATCTTCAAGGGATTCCATCGTCCGCATCAAACTGTCTTCGGCACAAAGTAGCCTGTGGAGAAAGGGGTAGAGAGGTGATGAGAGAATTCAGACCTCGGGAGGGCTACCCTCTTCTCCTGGGGCCAGATTCTCACTGAATCCGTGGGGTGAGGCCTGCTGGGGCTCAGATACCTACTTCCAGGGCCAGAAAGGCCGCGTCTGGAGATTGATTCCTTTGAGACTGTGAGACATGTCCTCTCCAAGTGTTTCCTAATGACACTGTGGTATCCTCGGAAGGAAAATTGTATGATCAGGCAGATCGGGGAATTATGTAATAGACAATCGAAAGAAATGTCCTGCAGTGCCGAAACCGGTGTGGCTCAGTGGATAGAGCGTCAGCCTGTGGCCTGAAAGGTTCCAGGTTTGATTCTGGTCAAGGGCATGTACCTTGGTTGCAGGCACATCCCCACTGGGGGGCGTGCAGGAGGCACCTGATCGATGTCTCTCATGATGTTTCTAGCTCTCTATCCCTCTCTCTTCCTCTCTGTAAGAAATCAATAAAATATTGGGGAAAAAAAGAAAAAGAAAGAAATGTCTTTGCAGAAGGAGATACAGAGTAGTAGCTAGAGATGGGGAGAGGGAAAACCTCAGGACAAAACAAACAAACAAATAAACAAAAACAGGTGGGACCCCAGCTGAGTCTTCATTCTTAGTCACTGTGGTAGGTCTGGGGCAGACTTATCTTCTGAAGCTCCTGCTCTTTTCTCCTGGGTCCAGAACACACACACACACACACACACACACACACACAGAGAGACAGAGAGAGAGAGAGAGAGAGAGAGAGAGAGAGAGAGAGAGAGGGAGAGAGAGATATCTTTGTTTGATATGATACCCCATCACCCCTAGATAACTAAGTGTTCACCTCCTCCAAATAAGAAGTCTACCTTCCACCGAAACCGGTTTGGCTCAGTGGATAGAGCGTCAGCCTGCGGACTGAAGGGTCCCAGGTTCAATTCAGATCAAGGGCATGTACCTTGGTTGCGGGCACATCCCCAGTAGGTGTGCAGGAGGCAGCTGATCCATGTTTCTCTCTCATCGATGTTTCTAACTCTCTGTCCCTCTCCCTTCCTCTCTGTAAAAAAATCACTAAAATATATTTTTTTAAAAATTGTATCTTCACAGCAAGGTACAGGGGACAGGATCATAAAGGGGAAGGAGTGGGGGTGAGGAATACAGCTCTCTGTAGCCCCGGGGGTCCGCAGAGGCCAGCTATTGTCATCAGGGGAGGAGATGATGTTGCTGAGATGATGTTTTGACTCCTGGTGGGTGGGCCTGACCTTGCTGGATTCATAGCTGAGTCACTTCCTCCATCGCTTCCCACAGGCCTTGAAGAGGAAACTTTAGAAAGTCTTAGCCCCCCATTCACATGTAAGAAACTTAACCCCCTACTCACAGAAGAATATGTGTTCTAAGATTTAAAATAATATGATTACTTTTCAGATTAATGCAGGTGCTCTGTCTATCAGGTGATAGGTCCCCCCTATCATAGCCTTCCCTGAAAACCACATGAAAAGTCTGCATTTGATGTAGTCTTGCTGCCACACCCACTTGTAAACCCCAATCTTCAGCATGTTTGTGCTGAAAACAAAGGCCAGATAATAGGGTTAGTTTAGCAATGTAGGAGGCAATAGAGGGTTTCAGCAAGGTGGGGATGGGAAAGAATCTTACTCAAGAGCTTAGTAGCATCATAGGTCTGAGGAAGGTACAATAGGCTTCAAGTTCAAATATTCTTATGTTTTTGAAAAAAATTATTTGAAAAATACTTATTTGACTCTTTACCTTTCAAATCACAAGAAGAGATGAATTCAGCTACTTAGGGTTTTATGGATAAATTTCCAAAAAGATGCCTGGTTCAAACTATCTCTCCCTCTTCCCTTGCATCCTTTAAATAGTTGTCCCAAATTCCTTTCTTCTCTCTAAAGTTCATACACAGTCTTCTTTATACTTCAGTGGTCTGTGGCCTTAGAGTCATAAATAACTAAAATAAGTATCTATGTTGGAAAGGGGTATTTGTGATTTTTTTTTGTGGATTTGTGTATAGTGTTTATGATTTATTTATTTTTTGTGTTTTGTCTGCTTTGTGGTTTTGCCACTTTCAAGGGTTACAGTAGGAGACCCAAGCTACAGTGGACCAGAGAGATAGAGACTGGGACACAGGAAAGTCAAAATTCCCCTCTTTCTAGTCTCCTTTCCTTCCCTCCCCCAACACACATGCATACCACCCTTGGGGAAAATCCTCTAGATCTCTTCTAACCCAACAGACAAATCATAAAACTTTTCCTAACGCACAACCAAGAGGACCAATTCTGAGAGAAACTTCTTTGAATAGCTGCTGAAACCTTCACAAGACTCCAGTTCTTCCAGCACCAGCTCTGGCAACAGAACTGGGCATGCTCAGCCCCATGACTAACAGACCTGGGTCTACTGCTAAATTATGGTCTAAAGAAGGAGAGGGCTCAGGGGCCAGAGCAGTGGTTCTCAACCTGTGGGTCGCGACCCATTTGGGCGTCAAATGACCCTTTGACAGGGGTCGCCTAAGACCATCAGAAAACACAGATATTTACATTACGATTCATTAACAGTAGCAAAATTACAGTTATGAAGTAGCAACGAAAATAATTTTATGGGTGGGGGTCACCACAACATGAGGGACTGTATGAAAGGGCCTCGGCATTAGGAAGGTGGAGAACCACTGGGCCAGAGGATCACAGGCTATAAATACCTGCAAGGTAACTATGCAAATGAGGGAAGGGGATTATTCCTGGCTCAGCAGGTGCTAAAACAAGGAGCAACAGCCTGGAGTTGAGGAAGAGAAGTTTAGGCTGGGGGTTATGGGCAAAGCTCCCCCCTATAAAGATTCCTGACTTTGGAGTACAGTGCCAGGTACCCGGGACAGAAGCTTGTCATCAGGCGACTGGGAAGAATTCCTCCCAGAGTCAAGGGTCACTGGGGCCAGCCCAAAGCCTTCTGGTTATTATCCCAGGATGACATCAACACAAACTCCTTTGCCTCAGGCATGTAATTTCGAACTTGACTGTTCAGGAGACAGTTTTATCACGTCTGATCCTCTGTGACAGCTGAAAACTGACTCTGACCGCATCTCACTCTAATTTCCTTTGCCCTAAAAGCTCAGGCTATCTATAGGTGTACGTTTAGACTGCTTATTTGAGATTGTTCTTGTTTCTTGAGTTGGTCCTGCGGTGCTATGAATGTTCCTCTCAGGAGTGCTTTCACTGTGTCCCATAGATTTGGTGTTGTGTTCTCATTTTTATTTGTTTCAAAGTATTTTTTTATACCTTCCTTGATCTCATTGTTAACTCATTCATTGCTTAGTAATATATGACGTAGCCTCCATCTGTTCACGTGTTTTATATTTCTTTTCTTGTGATTGATTTCTAGTTTCATACCTTTATCTTTAGAGGAGATGCTTTGTATGGTTTGGAACTTCTTAAATGTATTGAGACTTGTTTTGTTTCTGAACATTCGTCTATCTTAGAAAATGTTCCACTTTCTCTTGAGAAGAATGTATATTCTGCAGCTTTGGGCTGAAATGCTCTGAAGATGTCATTAATGTCCATTTGATGTAGTTTGTCATTAAGTCACTGTTTCCCTGTTGCTATTCTGTCTGGAAGAGGTATTCATTAGTGACAATCTGGTGTTGAAATCCCCTATGACGGATGTATTAATGTTGATCTCTTCCTTTTATGTCCATCAAGATGTGCTTCATGTAGTTAGGTGTTCCTATGTTGTTTGCAGAAATGTTTATAAGGCTTATATCCTATTGTTGTGTGCTCCCTTTATCATGATGTGGAGTCCTTCTTTGTCTCTTATTAAAAATTTTGTCTTAAAATCTATTTTGTCTGATAAAAGTATTGCTACCCCAGGTTTTTTTAAATTTCCATTTAATGAAATACCTTTTTCCATCTCTTTACATTTGGTCTGTGGGCATCTTTCATTCTGAGGTAGGTCTCTTGTAGACAGCTTTCTTATCCATTCAGCTGCCCTATGTATTTTGATTGGAGCTCTTAAGCCATTTATAATTAAAGTGATTTTTGATATGTATGTTCCTCTTCAGCATCTCCTTTCCTCCTCCTCTCCTCCTTCCTTCTCTCCCTCTTCCCCTTCCTCTTCTTTCTTCTTCCTTCCCCTCCTCCTCCTCCTCCTTCTTCTCCTTCTTCCCTAAGATCCTTTCACATTTTCGTAATACTGATTTTGTGGTAATGCACTCCTTTAGTTTTTTGTCTGGGAATATATTTATCCTTCAATTTTAAATAATACGTTTGCTTGGTAAAATAGTCTTGGTTGTAGGTCCTTGCCTTTTATCACTTTGAATATGTTGTGCCAATACTAAAATGTTTCTGTTGTGAAATCAGCTGATAGTCTTTTGGAAACTCCCTTATAGGTAACTATCTTTTTATCGCAGCTTTGAAGGTTCTCTCTTTGTCTTTAACCTTTGCCTTTTTTGTTATGACGTGTCTTGGTGTGGGACCACACAGCTGACTCCTCTACAGGGCGTTAGCTCCCCATGATGGAGCTACAGGGAGTATGTAAAAGGGGACTATTGCATTCTCTCAGATTGATGCAGTATTGAGGGGAGCGTCCCATCCTGGAAAGATGGTGTCTGTGGTGTAGAAGGGGGTCTCAGCATAGGGGACCCTGGCAGCTTTCCCTTCAGCTGTCCCTGGAGCCAAAAACCTAAGTGTCTCCTTCTATGCCTCTGGTTAGCTCCACTAGAGCCCAGAATGAGTGGCTGCAATGGAGATTTTGTGTGCTGACCCTTTAAGAGGGCACCAGGGTTCCCTGACAATCAGAATCTCCAATGCTTTTCACAGCCAGATGTTATGTGGGCACCTTTTTTCAGTTTTGTGCTCTGTGTTGAGACCCTATGTTCCCTGGAGAAAGCTCTGTCGCTGAGATTTTTCTCCAGTTTTTCAGCCTCTAACCATGGCGGCAAGGCCAACCCATTTCGTGTGACCACCCTTCCACCCTTCCAGTCTTGATGTGGCTTCTTCTGCAAATCCTTGGTTATGAGACTTCTCTCTCTTCGGCTCATTTTCAGTGATTCAGGTTGATTGTTCTAGATCAGTGGTTCTCAATCTTCCTAATGCCGTGACCCTTTAAGACAGCTCCTCATGTGGTGGTGACCCCCAACCATAAAATTATTTCTGTTGCTACTTCATAACTGTCATTTTGCTACTGTTATGAACTGTAAGGTAAATATCTGATAGGCAGAATGTATTTTCATTGTTACAAATTGAACATAATTAAAGCATAGGGACTAATCACAAAAACAATATGTAATTATATATTGTGAAATATTTATTTCTAATTACAAAAAAATGAAATCTTGTCTTGAATCGTGGTGTAGCATGGGTAACAGTCTTCATATGACAACAGTAAACTACATTGCTACATTCTGCTACACCAAGGAGCGGTGTGTTGGTTCCTAAGACCGTGGGAAATAGGTGTTTTCCAATAGTCTTAGGCGACCCTTGTGAAAGGGTCGTTCGACCCCCCAAAGGGGTTGCGACCCACAGGTTGAGAACTGCTGTTCTAGATTATACTTGTAATTCCACTTTGGTCCTGTGAGGTGGTGAGTGTAACTTCCACCTACTCTGCTGCCATCTTGGATTCTTCTAGTCTTTCTATTAAAGTCTCCCACTGATTGGATGAGACACATCCACATTATGGGGGCCAACTGCCTTACCCAAAGTCTATAGATTTAAATGTTAACCCCAAGTGAAAACTCCTCTCACAGAAATATAATGCTTCACTAACTATCTAAGTGTGGTGGCCTAGTCAAGTTGACACAAGATACTAACCATCACATGATAGAGACGTTACTTCTGATAGCATACTGACTGTGCTCACTAACGTTCTGGGGTGAATCACAGCAAGCGGGGTTGGACTGAGAATGATATAAGAGAGGATGTGGGGAGAAGCTGATTCATAACTGAGTTGAGGAAGTAGGTATTTGCAGAATAAAACACAGTAAATAGTCTCTGTAATTTGTGATGGGTGCTGAAGTAGATGGTTCTTAGCCTAATTATAGAGAGGCTTGAATACCATGTGGAAAAGTTTAGGCTTGATGAATAAGCAATTGATAAGGGTTAAGAGTTTCTACTTCATATGATTCCTTTTTAAAAAATAGAAAACAGGAAATAGATCAGAAAAGTTAAAAAAAAAATCACGAGTGACCGGGTCAGGCTGTATTAAAGGCACAAAAGCCACACCCCTTGAGACAAGACATGTGACATATTCTGGTTACACATTCCTACTGAGGATGGGGAAATCGGCCATATCTGGGAGAGGAAAGGACTCTTCTCCTTATTCTCACCCCCAAGAAGTACCCCGATACATTTGATTTTCTCAGTTCCTATAAATGAGAAAATCGGGGATGTCTGTCCACTGCTTGCCAAGACCTACACATCAGCACGACCTTTTCATGCCAATTACAGTACATCTCAAATAATTAAAAAGGGAAGAGTCAAAACATTAATATTTTATATTCAAAAGTCAAGCTATCTCCAGACTCCATTCCATTGCTGGTAAGAGGGAGCTGATGGACTTCCCTACCATAATGCCACGAAATCCAAACAAATCACAGGTTGGCACATTCCCGCTCAAGGCCCCAGGAATCAGGGTCTGTCCAGATCAAGGCCAGATTCTCTGGAACCTTCAACATGTAGTCATATTCATAGAATTTCTGAATGAAAGGACAATAAACACAGCACCTGCTATCCAGCCATTGTTGTTCAGAGGAGGGAATCAAAGTCTTGAGAGGAGCTGTTTTCTCCGTGCTGCACACTCATTTTTGGAAGAATTAATAACAGAATTCCATTTTATGACACCCAGAGAGGTGTCCATTCCCTTTGGCTTATCTCTTAGAAACTCGGGGTCTAAAACGTTAAAGAAAAAGGGTGGGAGGGAGAAGATGGCTAAAGAATGCCCCCTTTAAACTGCTTTATTTTTGAAGCAAACTCTACATTTTTACTGGGAAAGAAGAGAAGCAGCAGCATTAAATCCCTGTATGTGCGAATGACCTGTTACCCGTAGGCAGATGATATCGAATGGAAGGAGTTTTACCTATAATTAAATGGCTGTATGTGTGGAGGTGTTAGGGAGATACATATGGTGGCTACAGATAGTAACATGTAATGTTTATTGAATACTTAATATGCAGCAGGGGATAGTCTAAGACCTTCAAGGGAATCAACTCACTTAATCTTTACAAAAACTGTAATGAATTCTATCAGTGCTTCTAGTTTACAGCTAAGGAGGCTGGAGTGTTGGGAGTTATTAATACACCTAGGTTCTCCCGCTGAGCTGAAATGTGTGACTCTGGAGGCGGGGCTACCGTCTAGCTTTGGCTATCCGGGGAAGATGGCCTCTGAAACGGATGTCTTTCCGCCAAGAAAAGATCTTTGAGTCTAGCGCAGGCAAACCCTGGAGTCCAACAGGAATATCAGGGAGCTCCAAGAGAGAGAGAGAGCAGGTTGTGAGAAATCGTGGCAAGAGAAGACCAGAAGAAAAGAGCAGAGAAATCTTATCTTGAACTGCTGAGAGGATCATGCCCTTGAGAGACAGATTGGCAAATCCTGGAATAACTCCATCCCCAGGAGGTTTCTGGGTTGAAGCACTCAAACACAGAGAAAGAAGACCAAGGGCCTCTTTTAGAGCTGTATAATGGCTGATAATTACCCAGCCTTCCCGTGTGCCAGGTTCTGTTCTTAGCCCGTGAGAGACATTATCTCCTTGACCTTCTCTGCAACCACGAGACAGGAGCCATTAGAGTCTCTGTTATTCAACCAAGGAAAGCTGAGGTGCCCAAAGGTTGGAAACATGGGCCCAGATTTACAGCCAGGTAAGAGCTGAGGTGGCTTGATGCTGTGATCATGTCTGAGCCATGTAACTCCTCATCCTCATGGAAGGACCAGTCCTTGAAAGTGGACCGGGGTTCATGGAGGTCTCAGCTGTGAGGAGTCGGCAGATATGCTGAGGTTGGGAACTCACCACTGCTGGCCTGGGGAGCAGGTGGATGGGATTCAGAGATTCACTGATGTGGATTGCTCGCCATGTTTTAGGCCACAACGATGGAGAGGCAGAAAGGTTCCTGCCCTCACACAGCCTGCAGCTTCGCAGACATTCCGCACCCGGAAGAGAGAAGAGGGCGTTGGCTTCTCCATGAAGATCCATCCAGTGTGGCAGGGACATCCCCTCCAACCAGCACTTTCTACGCTATCCCGGGCAGGTGGGGGCCCCTGCTGAGGCCAGTGACACATAAAAATGGCCCTCTGCATTTCTGCTGACACGTCATCTGTATCTGATGGAGCAACGTCTTCATTATGAAATTAGATGAACATCCTGGTGCACCGACTAATGGCTAACATCCCACGCTCTTCCTCGGGAGCTGAGCGGTGTCAGCAGCGGAGACCCAGGAAATGAAGACAGAGCCGGCCCCCACCCCATCTGATTCCATTTTCCGACCCACCTGTCATCTCCCCACAAATGTCATTAGCTCACAGAGGGGACGGTGTCTCATTGCATTATCAGCCACCACCACCACCACTGAAGAGCTTTTTGTACGGAGGTGGCGGTGGAATTATGGAACAACTAGATTAACTTTGCCGCAAGAAGTTCCCGGATGCAGGGGTACTTCCGTGGACCCCGGGCCTCTCACTTCAGCCCGAGAGGGAATGAAGTTTCTATTCAGCAAGTCCGCACACAGAGGCCTTTGAGGATCAGAGAGCCGGAGTTGATGGAGAAATGAAGGGGAGCATCTTGAAACTCTTTGATTCCTTCCTTCCCACACGGGGAAGGAACGGGAGTGTGTACATCCTTGAGAGATGGGGCCCAGGCCCTCTGCCCCTCCTTCATTCTCTCTGGTTTGTCCAGGAGACATCTCTCTGCCATGCTGGCTGTCAGATGGCATGGTTTCACCGACTCTGCATGAGGGCAAGCTGGGTACAAGCAGGGCTCAGGGGAGCCCAGGCACGAATGCAGCTTCACCCCATTTTTGGTTACTCTGCCCTAGTTAACAGCGTTCTTTTCCTCAATCCCTGCCATCTATCGCTACGTGCTAATGGATTCCGCCATGAAAACCACCAGCTGCTCTTGAATAAAACCAACCCACACATTCGCGGGTGGCTATGAGCAAACACTTGCACACTGGCTTCAAGACAGGTGGGATCTCCTGGTGGCTCCAGTTCCTGAGATGTTATTCTTGGCACAACCCTCTGCCCAGGAGTGCAGTGTGTGTGTGTGTGTGGGGGGGTGGTTGAGAGGGGTCTCTGCCCTTGAGAAGGACGATGCTAAGGGAGTTTCTCAGCTGCTCCCAGTCTGGGTTCTAGTTTTGACGGTGAAGCCGAATACTATCCAATCCGGAGTTATTTTTGCTCATGTATGGACACTGCATCTGCAAGAATTCTTCCTGCCTGGGTCTTAGGCATGCCCTCTGGGTGGATGGAGTGGACTGTGTTCATGTGGTACCACCATCCTCCTCACCAACTCGGTAAGGAAGGATCTTTCTGAGGTATTGATATAAGTGTGACCCCTTCACTGTCTCAGGTGCATGGATGTGCTAGAGATTCCGATGCAATCCTACACCTCAAAGATTGAATGGTGGCAAAAAGGTGGGAGGTGTGAAGGGATCTTTCCTCAAAGCCATGACCATGACCATGGCGAAGTCAGCCTTTGCTTGCTATCGGCTTCTTTTTTCTTTTCTAGAAAGGGGGCGGGGCTTCCATGGACTGGGGTTTCCCTGGAGACTGCCACTGCTGTATTTTCCTTCTATCCTCCCGGGGTGCCACTAAGGGCTCCTTTATAAGGCGCCTACTGTGTGCCAGGCCCTTTCATGGGCATTATCTCTTAATCCTCAGGGTAAACGTGTAAGTGGTCACTATCATTTCCACTTTGAAACTTGGGAACCTAAGGGTTAGAGTGGTTAGGTCATTTGCCCAAGGTCAACTAGCTGGTAAAATCCACATCAGGATAACTCAAAAGCGCTGATTTTTCCACATGTTCAGATCTAGGTCCTTTTATCTACTCCTGCCCATGACTGACTCATGTCGGTTTAGGCCCCAGTCAACTATATACTGAGTGGCCAGATTATTATGATCTCTGAATGCATAATAATCTGGCCACTCTGGATAGAGGCTCGGTACATGAATTTGTGCATGGGTGGGGTCTGGCCAGCCTGGCCAGGGGGAGGGGACATGGGCAGTTGGCTAGTCTGCCTGCTGGTCCAACTCCTGGTGGAGGGGACAATTTGCATATTAGCCTTTTATTATACAGTGGTACCTCGAGATACGAGTTTAATTCGTTCCGTAACCTTGAGGCGTGGGAAACTATGAGACGCTTGAGTCTCGGTAAACTGGTGGCCGATCCGCAGGATTACTCCTATCTCAAATGTTGCTCGTATTTCAAAGCAAAAATTGCTCACTCGACAGCTCATATCTCAAAAATCTCGTATGTTAGGGCACTCATATCTCGAGGTACCACTGTATAGGATATACAGGGAGTGGCCAGATTATTATGCAGTCAGAGACTATAATAATCAGGTCACTCAGTGAATTTCTCCCTACCTCTACTTTAAACTATTAGCTTGAGAGTACATGGACTTCGATGCCTTTCCTTGATCTCCCCAGCAACTTTCCAACCAGGCCCAAGGGTGCTGGCTCCCCTTTGACAAGCCTAAATCAAAGCTACTGATGTTAGGTCGGGGGTCCCCTTTCATCTTCATGTGAGAGACACATACTGGGCCCTCACTGGTCTGGCAAACCTTGAATAGTCAGCATCTGTCCTTTGACCCAGACAATTCTATCTTCTCTCTGAGGTTAGCCACCTGGTAGCTGAGCCTTTGAGGTTCAGGCAGATTTCGCTGCATAGGCTTGTTGGAGATCTCTGATTAACACCTGACAACAGAGAATTCAGGTTGTGGGTTACTAACATGCAGGGGACACTGGGGAGACATGGACCCTTTGTTCCAAGTGCCAGAGAGAAGCCAGTTTTGCTACTGATGCATCAGACCACCGAGTCTTAGTAGCAGGTGCAGTAAGTGAGACATTTATCTACATGGGTATCAACTGGCATCAGAGTCTGCATTCCACTGCGGGACACAAGAACCTGGGTTCATGCACTCAACAACCACAGAGCTGGAAGTGCAGAGATAGGCAGGCTCCATCTGCATCCCAGAATCTTCCATTTTAATTATCTATCTATCTATCTATCTATCCATATATATATCTTATTGACTTTTTACAGAGAGGAAGGGAGAGGGATAATTAGAAACATCCATGAGAGAGAAACATCGATAAGCTGCCTCCTGCACACGCCCTACTGGGGATGTGCACACAACCAAGGTACATGCCCTTGACTGGAATGGAACCTAGGACCCTTCAGACCGCAGGCCAACACTCTATCCACTGAGCCAAACCCGTCAGGGCCCAGAATCTTCTCATCTTTTCTCTCTGCGATCTTGAGTGTCAGATGCTTGTCCTCACCATTGACAGACAGTTGCTTCACCCCCTCCTCCCTGGGGTTTCCATGCCGGGAGGAGAATAAGAAGTTAGGAGGGGGAAGAAGTGGTGCCAACATCAGGGAAACATTACTGTGCCAAAACCTATGGCAGGTTTTCACTTTGGGACCCCCTGGCCAGATCCTCAACGTGTGGCCCCTCCTCCACTGCTAGGAGGGAGTTCTTTAGTTAGGCACATGAGTGACCTAAACCGACTCCGAAAGAGAAGAGTGAGAAAGATGGGGGGAACTCCTATGAGGTGGACAACTCGCAGTGCCTGCCACTTTCCGTTTCCTTCAACTGCCCAGACCTTGAATCTAGGGTGGAGATAAGCTCTAACCTTCTACACTGCTCAAGCCAGAGCCCTCCATTGCAGCTCACACTGTCGATTACAAATGTTCTCCACAGTATCCCATCCATCAATCAATTACACACTGCTGCGCAAGACATCTGTGTTGTTCTACCGCGGTTTGGATAATCCCTCTGCCTTTTCTTTAAAGCTCCAGCGAATCCACATTTACAACAAACATGGCACTAAAACTCTCTGGGAAGCCGCGTGGGGTCCTTCTTCCCAGCTTCCCTTCTCCCCCTACCCCCCTCCAGGCACAAGTAAATGCTCATTGTTTCTTCAGCAAGCCCTGACCTGTCACACCTCCATGTCTTTGTCCTTTCTATTCTTTGCTAAACATAATCTGATCCCTCTTCTCCCATAAGTCACTTTCTACATACCCTAGGGAAACCTACCTCTTCTCCTAAATGTTTCCCAACTTCTTGGACCCTTAGATGACCTCATCTGTAGACTTACAGACTTCTAGGTGATATCACTATCTTGGTCCTCATCTCACTGTTGGGATTTGTATACACATCTGTCTCCTGCGTTAAGTTATGAGCCACTGGGACGTAGCGCAGACCTTATAGACCCCTGGAACCCTTGGACCTAGTGTTACAGAAAACCGGAGTAATCAAACAATGTTCAGAGAGTCTGGAGTTACATTTATTTCGCGCGGGTCCAGAGGAAATTTTTTCTCAGATTCTGGGCCCCAACATGCAGAAATTTTCCCTATTTACATGTTTTTACCTTCTTTGTCTCCCAAATATGGGATGTTTCCCGCCCCTTCGCAAGTTCTTAAAGGGCCCCTATGTCCTGAGGCCTTGAGACCTCAACCAAAGGCCTGGCCTGGTGCCAGCGCTGATCATTTTGTCCAGGGAAGGTTTAATGGCCTCTCTGAAGTGAGAATAGTCTCATTTTCCTTATTATTTAAGCAAGCAAACGTTTACAGAAGCCAATAGCAAGGTTAAAATTTCAAACAGCAGTTTTCATATAAGATGGATGCTTGATCACTAGCACAGTATTTGCTCGATTGGGTTTACTTATTAGATCATCACCCTAGCATTGTTCTAGGCACTTTCTACGAAGGAGGTACTATTGTTGTTCATCCCATTTAACAGATGAGAAAACCGAGGCAAGAAGAGACAACTCGCCACATTGACTAGTCTACCCTTAGCAAGCAAGGAGTCGTGACTGGGACCTTGGCTTCTGGCTCCAGGGCCTGTGCTTTTAGTCATTGTCCAACGCTGCTTCCCATAAGATGTTTGGATAAAGGAGGCGTGACGCTGTGGTTACTGTGCAGCCTGTTTGGGAAAGGGTAGCTCATACGCGCTGAAGAGAAGTGGGTCCTTCATTTCTCTCCAGCGTGTGACTCACTTTTGACCCCCCTGCTGGCCCAGCTCTCCTGCCTTCAGCAGTGAGCCTGTCACAGGTGAGGCTGCCACCTCTGGGTTCAGCCTCAAGCTCAGTCCTTGCCGGTCAAAAATCACATCGTAGCATCCTGACATGGCTCCCTTATGGTGCCTGCCCCCTCTCTCTCCATTCTCACCCTTCCTCCCTCTTCCCTGTCTCTGTCTGTCTCTCCTTCCCCTCCTTCTTCCTTCTCCTCCTTTTCTTTCCCTCTCTCTTCCTTTCTCTCCCTCCCCAGCCATTCCCTGTCATAGATGTAAAATCCCCCCAGCCATCTCTGATACCGCTAACCACAGGCATTCAGAAATAGTCTTTGCTCCAAATCCTGCCTTCCTATTTTCATATTTCCTGTGGCGTTCGGAGAAATAGCAGAACAATTGCTCATCCACAGGGGGTAAAGGCAGCGGAATTTTATACAATTAAATGTTAAAGCGACAAAGTCTTGGGCGTGCGGAGGGAACAGAGGGAAGGGAAGACAGGAAGGGGCTGGTCCAGGGGTGCAGGAGAAACCGGGGCTCCGGGCTGTGCCTTGGTGCTCGGATCCGGCTTTCATCCTGAGACCGGGACGCGGAGTTTAATCCCCACTCTCCTGCCATCCGTGGCAGCCACAGGCTCCCAGTGGCGAAGCCGAGGACTGTTTGCAAAGGGCCTGCTTCCAGAGGGACCTCTGGATGGCAGAAGGGTGGAGAATTGATGCCCGTCATCTGCGAGGGTGGGAGATAAAAAAATGAGGGCGCATCCCCCCTGAAAGGAACATTCTTCCCATGATGAAGGACAGAGATCAGAAACATCTGCCTGTGGCAAGCCAGCTCCCCATCAACACAGGTTTCCATGCAAACCAAACAAAGGAGCCCAGAGAAAGGCCAGGCGCATTCCTCTGCAGCTCCCTCCCCTTTGGGAGCCAGTCTCAGGCCTTTTAAGGGCAGGGACCAGGGGGCAAGGCTGGGCCAGCCCCAGTGGGCCATCTCCCTCCCATGCGGGGTGCACAGGCACATGCTCCCCATCATTGTTGCTTTGATGTGCTAAGTGAAACATAATTGCCCGCTTTGTCACATGGCCTGTGACTTTGAAGGCCCGGTGTGTGGGTGTTTTTTGAAATACATTAGAAAGTCCTCGAGGAGAAAGGGGAGGGGAGGGTTAGGGGGGGTTTCAGGACTTCTACATGGTTTTAATCAACAGAGCTCCAGAGTAGCTGCTCCTGATTGCCTGGCTGTTACCTACAGATAGATGTAAAATAAGACGAGGAAAGGCTCAGCCATGGGCTTCCAGGAAGAAAGCTGGACTGTGAGGGCATCAGGAAAGCACACAGTGACACCTGGCATGAAACGAGGTGGCCACAGCCACAGCCACAGGTCTGTGTGTCTGCAGGAGCCCTCACAGCCTACCCAGCATGCATTTAGCATCTTCCCCAGATCCCTGCCCTTCTGAATCCCATTCCTCTTCTCACAGGCCCCTCCTCCCAGACCTGCAAGCTCCTCCCTCCTCCCCAGCATTCACCTCTCCTCACCAGGACCCACCTTCCTGACCCAGTTCCCCTTTCTACAGGTGCATGGTTACCCTGAGATACTGCCCATGTGTGCACACGTACCTACATACATGAAATGCACACACGTGGGCTCACACACACCCCGCGCCCTGGACCCTGGGAAGCTTCCTTCTTTGTGGAGACACACACACTATACCCCATGGTAACAGAGCTTCCTCAACACACATTGAGCCTGTACATGTTGCTAGGGCTCAGGCTGTGAGTTTCTTTAATTGCAAAACCTGCTCGTTGCTGCAATTAACTGGCATGGCCGCGCTCATGTAAGGCGGCCCGCCTGTGACAGCGGCAGTCGGCGCCCGCTGTGTGCAGGGGGAGCCAGGTGGGTAGTGTTTACAGTAAGGATATAAGAAATCCATACGCATTGTCATCTTGTGTAAAGCAAGGTTGCACTATTGGGTTTATATTAGCAATTTTCAATCATCTTTTATTAGTGCTGGATTGATTTTCTGTTCCGTTTTTAAACGTATTAAACCATAATCAACTGAAGAACCTCTATCCCCGGTCAGCTGGTTAAAAACAACACCGCCTCCCAATTGCTCATTCAGAAGCTCAGTTGAGCCCCCCGTAAAAATCCTCTTGTGTGGGAACAGACTGGGCTAAATGCAATTTAGCCCAGACAACTTCATGTCTTCCACATGAAATTGGCTTGAGGATTCCATGCCAACTGGATGTGTCTCTCTTTGGCTATGGAAGGGCACGTGTCAGAGATGTGCCAGATCATTCTCTTATTCAACCTGTCCTTCTGGCCTTATTCTAGGCAGGGACTCCCTTGTACCAAAGCTGTAAATGAATTTCATCTCTATGGGGGCCTTGCCAGAACTTGTCTCAGTCACGTGGGCTCACTAGGCCTCTGTTTCCTCACCTGTAAAATCTGGACATAGAACTTGTTGAATTATCTAGGTCTTTTCAGCTCTAACGTACATCGATCTAAAGAAGAGACAAAGACCCTCTACCAATGAGTCTGTCTTCTTGTTGGGAGGGCGCCATGTCTTTATACCCAACCATCATGCAGGCGATATAGTTTATCTGCTACAGGGGATTATGAACATGCAGGAAAAGATAATTTCTGACTGGGCTGGCCAGGACAGACTCTGGAAGAGGACTTATTCAAGGTGCACCGTGAAGCATTGAGTTTTCTATCAACAGGGATGGGTAGAGAGGGGCGTGCCATGTGATGTGATATCTCACTCGGGGAAAGAAAGAAAAGGGGACCTAGGATGAGGTAGGGCGTCTTGAGTTCCAAAGAGAGAGGCCAAATGAGGAAAGAGAAGAGTATTTTCAGGGGGTCCAATGCTGCCAAGAAGCTGACCGTCACATCCTGGACAAACACTGTTCCCGAGAGCAGGCCTGGGTCCCCCTAACGGGCCTGCCTGGTCTATGCAGCCGCCCCAAGTGCTGCAGTGGGAGCTGCATCTACGCGCCCCAAGCCTCTAGTGCAGTGGTTCTCAACCTTCCTAATGCCGGGACCCTTTAATACAGTTCCTCATGTTGTGGTGACCCCCAACCATAAAATTATTTTCTTTGCTACTTCCTAACAATCATTTTGCTACTATTGTGAATCGTAATGTAAATATCTGTGTTTTCTGATGGTCTTAGGCGACCCCTGTGATGGGGTTGATGGACCCCCAAAAGGGTCGCAACCCACAGGTTGAGAACCACTGCTCTAGTGCTTGGAAATCCGGCCTGTTGTTCCGCGGACAGCTGATTCTGCTCTTCCAGGACCTCAGGAGTGGTGCGTGGGGAGAGGAGTGGAGGCCAGGGCAGTGCTCAGACATGTAGGACTGTCTTTTTCTTTCTTGGGACCTCCGTCTTGACCATGGTTCTCATTCCACCTCTTTCTGAACTGTCGTCTTCCTTTGTCGCCCATGCATTGTCCCCATTGTCCTGTTGGAGGGCTCCCATCCTCCCTTTGAGCCATCGCACAGGTTCCAGTGCCAGATTCCTGCCTTTAATGACCCGCAGTCGAGAAAAATGAGTCTTGACTTTGGAATTAGCGGATTGGCACTGAGACCCAGATTTTCCCCATTCTGCCATGGCAACTCTGTCAGCTTCCTTTATAGCAGTGGTTCTCAACCTTCCTAAGGCCGCGACCCTTGCATACAGTTCCTCATGTGGTGGTCACACCCCAACCATGAAATTTTGCTACTGTTATGCGTCATGATATAAATATCTGCATTTTCCGATGGTCTTAGGCGACCCCTGTGAAAGGGTCGTTCGACCTCCAAAGGGGTCGCCACCCATAGGTTGAGAACCGCTGCTTTATAGGTATGTGCCTCAGTTTACTCACCTGTCACGTGGGGACACAGCTTCTTCTGGACAAAGGTGACTGAGAAAGAATCGACGTCTTTTGCAGATTCAACATTTTGATGTCTATTACCGTTATTATAGCTGTGCAGAGAGAGAGAAAGAGAGAGAGAGAGAGAGAGAATATCATTTTAAAAAGTTTAATAACCATTCCATAAAAGAGTCGTGCATGTGATTTAAAGTTTTGTATGTATAGGCATCGCTCCCGTGACTTTCTTACTGTCAGGAAATCCCGGCTGATTTCTAACTTGAGTCAGGTCTCCGGCGGGGTTCACCTATTTGCTCCCATGCATTTTCTAGGGTGCCAGCAGAGGGAAGCCGGTGGCTTAGACAGTGTCACTGCACATCTGGCTAATTTCTCATCAGGCCTTCTGCCTGCTTAGGGCGTTTCTGCTGGGCTTGTGGCTGCATTGCTCTCCTGAAGGGTTACCTCGCCCTGGCCTCGGGGTGACAGCATTTAGGTGGTGGAGGAGTTTAGGGGTCCCTGCTCAGTTTGCCGTCCAGAGGAGCAGATCGCATGCTCCCAGGACTAACAAGGATCTCTGCTCTGCACCCTCAGGGGCGCTCTGGCCACCTGCACTCTCTGGGAGGGCGTGTCTTTCCCCGGAAGGCAGTCCACAGCTGGCGGGAGCATCTCACCCCAAAAGGCCCACCACAGGGGCCCCAGCCTGCCTCCGACTGCCAGACAGGAAGCTCCCGTCCTGCCCCTGCTGCTCCTGCCCTGGGAACAGTCCTAGCACAGCCTCTCTCTCCTCTAGCAGCGCTCCAGCATCCGGCAGAGATCAGAAGTCACTCTGAACCGCAGAGACCTGCGTTAGAAGATTCTTCCTGATCTGAGAAGATGTAGGGAGGCAGAAAAGGGCCAGAACAGGAGGGAAGGATAGCGTTTTTTTTTTCCCCAACTGGGGATGTAGACATTGAGGGCTTGGGGATGTGTAGGAATTCCTGATTGGGTTAGGAGTTTAAAAAATAAGTGCCTGTGGGTAAATTACTTGGTGGTGGTGATGGAGGGGGTTTTGGGGATGGAGGGCGTTAATTGTTCAGGAGAAGGCCCTGTGAAATTGAATCACCGCGGGTCGAAAATACATTTTAAAGTGCGAATGCTGGAGGAGGAGAGGGGGAGCTAGAGGCCCACTCGTGCAAATATAGGGACATCAGTGACTCAGTTTTCTTCCCCATAAAGGAGATAATGACGCCGAGTTGCTTCGCTGGCAAGGCTACCTAATGAGTGGGTGTTGTGTTAATTAATGTCGCAAAGATTTGCCAAAGCTTTAAAAACTTCAGAAGTCCTTTGGTGCGGTGTGGTTCCTGGTGCGTTAGCCAGGGGAAGCGTCTGGGAAAGAGAAAGCTGGGGGCAGAGAGCAAGAGAGACAGAGACCACGGGGGCAAGGTCCGTTCAGGACTGAGACAAGGCATGTAAAGGAGGGAGAGGACCCTCCTCAGGATGCTAATGCATTCTTCTCGATGAAACGGGAACGCACTATTTTAGGTGCTTTTGGCTGCAAGTAATCAAACCCTTAGAAAATGAGGACATCAAAGAAGCCTGGGAGTAGGGTGGCTGGTGTTTTTAAAGCTTTCGCAAATCTGATACTCAGTAATAGCCTCTGGAACACAGGATCTCATATTCTTCTTCTTTTAAATATATATTTTACTGATTTTAGAGAGGAAGGGTGGAGGGAAAGAGAGAGACAGAAACATCACTGATGAGAGAGAATCATTGATCGGCTGCCTTCTGCATGCCCCTCACTGGGGGTCAAGCTTGCAACCCAGGCATATGCCCCGACTGAGAATTAGACCATGACCTCCTGGTTCCTAGTAGACGCTCACTGAGCCACGCCAGCTGGACCTCAGATTGCTCATCATGCTTGAGATGTGGGGTCTCTACTCCACGTGTTTGAGGCGGCTACATTTCCCAGCTCTCACACCGTCACCTGAACATGACAAAGATAGGAACTAAGGGAACCTGGAGGGGTGTCTCTGCTTCTTTTCGATCAGGGAGGAATTCTGAGCCTGTCTTCTGTGCCAGGTGCTCATCCATCGCTTCAAAGGAGACAGGAGAGTGGCTTTCTAGCATGTTAAGCCTGTGTTGTGGGAGGCAGGCGCTGCCAATAGATAAGAAAGGAGGTTTGGCTCAGTGGATAGAGCGTCGGCCTGCAGACTCAAGGGTCCCAGGTTCAATTCCAGTCAAGGACATGTACCTTGGTTGTGGGCACATACCCAGTAGGGGGTGTGCAGGAGGCAGCTGATCGATATTTCTCTCTCAGCAATATTTCTAACTGCTCTGTCCCTCTCCTCTCCTCTCTGTAAAAAATCAATAAAATATATTTAAAGAAAGAAAGAAAGAAAGAAAGAAAGAAAGAAAGAAAGAAAGAAAGAAAGAAGGGTAGGCCCTATCTGGTTTGGCTCAGTGGATAGAGCATTGGCCTAAAGACTGAAGGGTCCCAGGTTCGATTCCAGGCAAGGGCACATGCCCGGGTTGTGGACTTGATCCCCAATAAGGGGCATGTAGGAGGCAGCCAAACCATGATTCTCTGTCATCATTGATGTTTTCTCTCTCTCTTCCTCTTCCTTCCTCTCCGAGATCAATAAAAAGGGAAGGAAATGAAGGACTTTATATAGATGGCAGCACCTTATGCCTTTGTAAACAGTGGGTTTATAGGTAAAGATCTGGGATTTGTTGGGAAATCTTCACTCTGGGAATACCTGAGACAACTATATAGATTCTGCCCAACTGCCCTCGATCCGCTTGCCTAATTAGACTGAACTCTGTGAAGCTTTGGCTGTGCCATGCCTTGTCCCATTCAGGGGTCACCCACACAGGCCCCCCTGGATATACCTATGGGGCCCAGATTCCTCCATGCGAGCTCATGCAACAGGGGGCATATGGGTGAGCACTTGGGGACCACACCAGCTTTGCATTCCTCTGAGAATTAGACCGTGACCTCCTGGTTCCTAGTGGAGGCTCAACCCCTGAGCCACGGATAAGGTGAAATATGTGCATGGAACCCCTGCTCGGGCTTGGAGGGAATGAGGGGGGCCATTGAAAAACCAGGCAGAAGGCCTGATGAGCAATCAGCCAGATGTGCAGTGACCCTGTCTAACCCCCCGACTTCCATCTGCTGGCACCCTTCCTTCCAAGCGCAGGACCAGCGGTGTGTGTGCACTAACCAACTGGCCACCCCGTCTCTCCTCCCCTCCAACTGCCCAATGGCAGCGACAGAGGCTCCTTCCAGTCTGACCAGAGCAGGCCGGGAAAGCGGCTCCTTCTCCTCCCTCTTCCCTGATGCATTTTTCATCATTAAAGGGAAAATGTCACTCGGGTGACAGATATTAGCATGACGGGTGTCAGGAATGAATCTTCCTCTCCCGGGCAGCCCGGCCTCGCGCTAACGCCGAAGACGCCGCTCTGGTGAAAGTCCACCTCCGTTTCCCAGCGAGCGGTGCGGGAGAAGGGCAGGCCGGCCGTGATGGATGCGCTCAGCTGCGGCGGGAGCCGGGCCCGGGCGCAGCTGCAGCCTGACCCTGCCGCCACCAGGCAGGGCTGGAGGGGCCTTCTGGGAAACGCAGGCTCCTTTCTGACCGAATTCCGCTGGAACGGAGTCTTCTTTTCAATATATTTTATTGAATTTTTACAGAGAGGAAGGAAGAGGGATAGAGAGCTAGAAACATCGGTGAGAGAGAGACATCCATCAGCTGCCTCCTGCACGCCCCTTACTGAGGATGTGCCTGCCACCAAGGTACATGCGCTTGACCGGAATGGAACCTGGGACCCTTCAGACCGCAGGCCGACGCTCTATCCACTGAGCCAAACTGGTCCTGGCAGGAACAGAGTCTTGAAAACACAAAACCTGCAGCTCCACGTGGGAACAGGCTTGAGAGAGATTTGCCACCTTCAAAGGCCCTAGAGCAGCGGTTCTCAACCTTCCTAAGGCCGTGACCCTTGCATCCAGTTCCTCATGTGGGGGTGACCCCCAACCATGAAATTTTGCCACGGTTATGCATCATGATGTAAATATCTGCATTTTCTGATGGACTTAGGCGACCCCTGTGAAAGGGTCATTCGACCCCCAAAGGGGTCGCGACCCACAGGTTGAGAACCGCTGCCCTAGAGGATGCTAGAAATGCAGCCCCGGATATTGGGCAGCAGGGCTAGCCGTGAAAGGTGTGGTTTGGGTTCAGCAGAATGTGAGCCAATCTCTCTAGGTGTTTCCTAGGTGTGGCTCGGAGACTTGAAGGAGCTGGAGGTAATAGCATGCCCCCCACATCTCCCCGTTCCCCATTCCACAGTATGGCTCATCTGATCTCCACACCAAATACCACTCAGAACTAATTTACAGCTCATTTTCCTCGTGCGCAAATTAAGGTAATAAATAGGTCCTGGACATCTCTCTCAATTACTCAGAGGCCTATTCAATTCCGTGAGTGTTTATTGAACTCTTGCACCGGGCCACATACCTGGTTCAGCCTTGGGAAGGGTCCGAATGAGCAAGAAATGGTACCTGCCTCCAGAGAGCTGTGGCCTACCAGGGAAGATCAGACAAATAGACATTCAGTTATGATACAATGTGTATGATGAGTTTTATTTCTGTCCTTGAAAATATTTGTTTTTAACCATGCAGAGGGAATGGGGGAGAGGAGCATGGTGTATCAGTAAAGATAACATTTCATGAAAGAGATGGCATTTTAACCGGTCCTTGATGTTTGGATGGGATTTAAAATGTTCTGTCCTCTGGCCAGTTTTGCTCAGTGGATAGAACATCGGCCTGCAGTCTCAAGGGTCCCAGGTTCGATTCCGGGCAAGGGCATGTACTTTGGTTGCGGGCACATCCCCAGTAGGGGCTGTGTAGGAGGCAGCTGATCCATGTTTGTGGCTAGAAGGAATGTGAATCCTGGCACAACCAAATCTGAGTAAATACAAATTTTGAGATGTGCAAAGTGGCTGAATAGTCACGGGTTGGTGGATAAGGGTGGGGGTGGGGCTGCCACAGGGACAAAGACCAGAAAGCTAGCTTGGGATGTTTTCAGGCCATTGACTGCCAGATTTGGATTTGGAACTATACACTAGAGGCAGGGCGGTCACTGAAATTTCCTGGACAGATAAAGATAATGAAAGAGCAGGTGAAGAACATAGACAGCCAGCATTTCTTTTCTTTTCTTTTTTTAAATATATTTTATTGATTTTTTACAAAGAGGAAGGGAGAGGGATAGAAATTCAGAAACATCAATGAGAGAGAGACATCGATCAGCCGCCTTCTGCACACCCCACACTGGAGATGTGCCCGCAACCAAGGTACATGCCTCCGACCGGAATCGAACCTGGGACCTTTCAGTCCACAAGCCGACACTCTCTCCACTGAGCCAAAAAGGTCTCGGCTCTTTTCTTTTTTTAAAAATATATTTTTATTGAGGAAGGGAGAGGGATAGAGAGTTAGAAACATCGATGAGAGAGAGAGACATTGATCAGCCGCCTCTTGCACGCCCCCTACTGGGGATTTGCCCGCAACCAAAATACATGCCCTTGACCAGAATCACACCTGGGACCTTTCAGTCCACAGTCCGATGCTCTATCCACTGAGCCAAACCAGTTTCGGCAACAGCCAGGATTTCTTGAGAGTTAGGAACTATATTTTATTTTTTAAAGTATATTTGTACTGATTTCAGAAAGGAAAGGAGAGGAGGAGAGAGAGAGAGAAATGTCAGTGATGAGAGAGAATCATTGATTGGCTGCCTCCTGCACTCCACATGGAGCTCACCTTGGGGATGTGCCTGCAACCAAGGTACCTGTCCTTGACCAGAATCAAACGTGGGTTCCTTGAGTCTGCAGGCTGACGCTCTATCCATTGGGCCAAACCGGTCAGAGCCCCCCACAACTTTTTACCACTCCCCATGGAGAAGTCCATGCTGCCCAGTTGGAAAGCACTGGTTTAGGTGCAGAGTCGGGCGTCGATGAGTTAAGATTAAACAGAATAGTGGAGTAAAGAACCAAGGGCTCCTTAGCCGTATCAGTGAAGGTGGGAAAAAAGGAATTGCAGGAGACATTTCTCCCCAAGTGAGATAAGGGATGCAAATGTCCACAGTAATATTTAAAGCACTATGCAAATATTATGGCGGCTCGAGTTAAATGCCATTATATGTATTTCACAGAAAGGAAATCCCAGGCACTAAAAAGGTGCAGTGATTTTTCCGAAGACATAGAACAGGTCAGAGATTGCATTAGACACTCAATGCCTCAGACCTACACTTCCATTGTAATTGCTCATGCAAATGAGCTTCTACTCAGTGAGGGTCATTAAAAGCAGAGAATTGGAGCAGAGCAAATGCAAAGACGGATACAACCTCTAGAAGTAGTCCAATCCCAAAGGCCTGTTTAGCGCCCCCTGATTCCATGGAGAGCCTGGAAAACTCTAGGATCCCCCCAAAAGAGATCAAAATTCTGCAATCCGCTCACTTCCCTGTTTGCTTAAGCCTCTAAATATTCAGCAGTAACATTTAAGACAAAGGGGAAAAGATAATTACAAGGAGAATTTTTTTTTTCGAGATATTAAAGGTTAACAGGATTCCTGGCATTTGTGTCCTGTCAATTTCCATGTAATTATGCTCAATTCCCAGAATTCAGAGTCCGTTGTAAGGCTTAAGGATGAGATCCTTGGAAAATAATTTATAAAGTAGTTTCTCAAGTTTTTCAGGTTCAAACCGAGCACCCCGGCTAATAGTCTGATTATTATTCATGTTATTCTTGGATTGAGAGTGGTAAGAGGTCATAAATTGGATGTTGGGATTAGAGTGGATTTTTTTTTTTCTTTCTGAGCTTGCAATGAGCTAGCTTTCTCCTAAGAGCAAAATGGGTGTGCTGAAAATATTTATACATTTTTTTTATTTTGGTGTGATCAATAATAAAAATACAAGAAGGGCACCTCATTTTCTTAGAACTATACTGCCTGTTGGAAGAAAAAAAGGGATCTGTGTTAGAGATATCTGCGTAGGGGAAGATATAACTAATTGGCCTCATTGAGACATTCGGTTCCAGGTGTTTTTCTATCTTTATTCATTCAAGCATCCTTCCGACATTGATGTGTCGTTGAACATATTTTACCTTGGTCTGAGCTGAGACAGAGTGATTATGAATAAGACACCGCCCCGTCCCTTTTCTGCTCTGCTGTACCCTTTCATTTTCCCTGTGTCATAGGTATTCCACCAGTGATTCATCGATTATCTGTACAGTTATTCCTGTTGGGCTCTGCAGCGGACTGTGGCCTTGGGTGCTGGATGGAAAGCAGGACAGTTCCTGTTGTGCCATGTCACCTGTCCTAGTACATACTCGTTCAATAAGTGTGAAAAGGGTGTTTGCATCTTAGCTGAGCATCAGAAAGAGTCTTGATTTTGGAGAACATTCTCTAGAGCCCTCTGGTCCCGGGCGTTCCATTTCGCTGGATCTCTGGGGGTCATTGCTTAGCAGGAAATAAAAGGGACACAGCTTCCCAATGAAGTTCTAGTTGGACACCTTCTGGAGGAGAGAGTCCTGTGGAATCTAAGCTAAGAACCCAGGCCTGTGCATTCCTTGTCTACTGTTTGGGGCTAGTTCTTTCCCACGAGATGGAAAAACGTAGAACAGTATACAAGTGACAGTTCCCCATCATGGCCTGAATAGGAGGTTGGCACAGAGAGGCGGGGGGATGGAAAGACCAGGAGACCAACAGTTAAAGACTCTGCTGTGCAGCTCTTCTGCTAAGCAAGGTTGAGCCTTTGGGAGGAGGGAGTTGGTGCAGCTGTGGAAAGTGCTCAAGTCTATCAGGAGGTGACTATCGAGGAAGCAGCGAGTGCGGGACAGGGTAGGAGTCCCAAGCCTTTGTTAAGAGTTCCAGGCAGGCCGAAGCCGGTTTGGCTAAGTGGATAGAGCATCGGCCTGCGGACTGAAGGGTCCCAGGTTCGATTCCGGTCAAGGGCATGTACCTTGGTTGCGGGCACATCCCCAGTGGGGGGCGTGCAGGAGGCAGCTGATCCATGTCTCTCTCTCTCATGGATGTTTCTAATTTTCTATCCCTCTCCCTTCTTCTCTGTAGAAAATCAATAAAATATATATATATAAAAGAGTTCCAGGCAGGAATCAGCCCTGGGGGAAGGAGTTAAAGGATTTGGTGGTAAGAACAGAAGGCAGGCCAACTAGTTCTAGTTCTGTCTAAAAGGGGCTTTCCCCCTGTTCTGCGCTCATTTTTGACACAAATATCTCTCTCTGTCTCTCTCTGTCTCTCTGTCTCTCTCTCTCTCTTTCTCTCTCTCTCTCTCTCTCTCTCTCTCTCTCTCTCTCTCTCTTACACACACACACATTTTCTTGCAGCGTTTTAAACATGCCCTTACCAACTGCTCACCGAGATGCTAGAATGGGTGGCTGTAAGGTGTGCACAGGAAAGATAAGCCTAATTCCTTGTCCTTGGCAATGGAGATAAATAGAATGACCACAGAGATGGGAGCTTGACATTAGAAAGGTCGTCCTGGGTCACATCCATTTAGATGTCCTAGTTACCAGTTCTGGACAGTGGCAATTCTGCATGGGAATCCTATTTCAAAGGTTAGAGCTATGCATCAGACACCCCTAACCTAATCAGCCAGTAAGGGTCTGTCACCCACTAATTTATCCAAACCCTTCCTTATCTTATTTAGATATTATTTTTTGCCTGTATAACCTTCTATGCAGGCATGTTTGTTTTTATTTAAAAGACTGTCTTTTCATGTATCGTGGTTCTTTTTCATTTCTAGAAGAGTTTAGTTAGTAAACGTGTGGATACCCTCCCCTTATAAGTACTTCCTAAATACCAAATGTCTTCATCTCCTTAATGTTCCTACATTTAAAGTCCCTGCCAGAAAATCATTTTAATATTTGAATTTTCCCCAGTTGTGCTATTCAATTAAATTCAACAAATATTCCTCATGTGCCAGCAACTGTGTTAGGCTTCATGAATGTAACAGAGAAAACACAGAACTTAAACCATTATGAGTATGATGAATGTTAGAAGCACCGATTCATTGGGCGTTTATCTTAGGACGGAATGGTTAGCTAAGGTCTTTAGAGAAAGTTAGAACTGAAAAAGGATGGATAGAATTTAGCCAGGAAATGGTAAGGCAGTGTTTTGGTGTTTTAGGCAGGAATGCCACAGGCACAAAGCCTCTGAGTTGAGAAAGAGGAACCAGCGGGATTAAAATAATAATACATTAACATAAACACTTGACTTCTTAAGGGAGGAGACACCAAGAAGAAAAAGTGGAATTAGACACAGGCCATGCCTTCAAGACTCAGAAACCACGTGAAAGGTTTGGGGCTTTTTCACATTGCTAGGTGGAGCCACTGGGAGAGAGACATGATTAAAAAATCAGGACATGTCATATCAATGTGGATCCTGGCGTAGATCTGGCAAGAGCAGGTGGAGAAATTCATGGACGAGAGGATCTCAGGAGTCCCAGGAAGAAAACAGGAAAGTCTGATGGCTTAAGACAGAGGGAGATAGTAGAGAAAGGTGGCCAGCTGGCGGTAAACCCACAGAAGGGAGGAGGAGTGGATGAATCATGTGGGAGGGTCTGGTGGGGAGGCAGGAGAGATTAGAAGTGACTCCCAATTCCTCACTTCAGAAATTGAGTACCTGAAAGTTTTGTATTATTTGTGAGGCACGATGATAACTTTTGTGAATAATATTTGAATATATTACACATACTATCGAATACTGTAATTCTGCATAAAGACAACATTTCTTTATTTCTAATTTTTTTCCCAGGATCCTAACAGCCATAAAACGTTTGACCTCACATTTATATTTTTGGCAAAAGATCCAGATACCTGCAGATAATACTATGTAGTCGCATAGTCCAGAATGTGCGGTAGGATTAGAACTCAGAGCCACTGTGTGACTGCTTCTAAGGTGGTCCTCCTGGGTTGTGAGAGACTAATCACTAGCTGGCGTGGCTCAATGTTGAGCACTGACCTGTGACCCAGGAGGTTGCGGTTTGATTCCAGGCCAGGGCATACGCTGGATTGCAGGCTCGATTCCCCAGTGCTGAGCTTGCATGCGTCAGCTGACCTATGATTCTCTCTCTTATCATTTAAGGAGTCTGTACCACACGCCAGGTATTTCAATGGGTACTTTCCAGTACCATCTCATTGAACCTCGCAGCAAATATATGCGGGAGGTGACATTCCTCTTTAGTACCTGAGAAAATTGAGGCTCCAATGGGTAAGATCATTATCCAAGGTCAAGCTGGCACTTTGCTGAGCTTGGACTTCAAGCAAGAGCCATTAACTCCAACTTCCATGCTGGGTTTTCTCCTCGTCACCACTCCTTATTCCACTGCCCAGATCCATCCAGCATCTTAGAAGCACACTTGAGATGACTTTTCCTAAAACATGTTACACGGCCTGTGCCCGCTTCTTTACATGCTCTCATAACTTTGTGGATTATTTGCAGCTCCTCCATGTCACCTGAAGATTTAATTAATTAAAGAAACGTAACATCTCTGTAAATTTGGGAGGGTTCTTGATGAATTCCCTTTGGCAGATCATTGATTAAAATATTACATTGCACAGCTGGCGTGGCTCAGTGGTGAGCATTGACCTGTGACCTAGGAGGTTGTGGTTTGATTCCAGGCCAGGGCATATGCTGGGGTTGCAGGCTCGATTCCCAGTGCGGAGCGTGCAGGAGTCAACCGACCTATGATTCTCTCTCATGCTTGATGTTTCTATCTCTCTCTCTTTCTCTCTGAAATCAATTAAATATATTTAAAAATATTACATCTGGAGGAAGAAAGGAATCCTAAGATAAGGTGACAGGAGAAGATTTGACTCTGGGTCCTAGGCAAACAGTGCAATATACAGATCCTGTAACATAGAAAACCCACACCTGAATCCTATATGTTCATGTTGACCAATGTCACTTAATAAAAAAAGAAAAATAATATTACATTTGGTTTGTCCCAGCAAGTCTCCCTTGGGGAAATCTAGGATTACTATTTCTCCATCGAGAAATGTCAGTCTAGCCTTGATTTGTGTTTGAGCTTTAAGCTAATGTTCTACCTTTAGGGAAAAAAAAATAGTATCCTCATTACGCACTTTTTTTTATGAAGGCATCTTTGATCTTGACACCTTGTCAAACTGTTGTGAAAACCTCGATAAATTATTTTCACATGTTGTCACTTACTCCCATGTACTACTCCCAACATCTTCCCTGTTCTCTTAAAGCTACCCGAGGAGCATTTAAGTCCGCATTCCCAAGGCCACTTCCAGCTTGCCCTGGCTTTCTCACTGCCTGTCGCTTTAACTACCAGTGAAATGAAGAGAGAGGGCACCAAAGGTTTAGGGGACTCATTCCTTCCCAGGAGCAAACAGCTCTCAGCTCCCAGGAGAGAAGAGATGTGACATTCTAGCTGCGGCCTGCTCGGCTTCACCGTGAAAGGCGCTGAGCTCAGAGTGGTGAGGAGTCAAAATGAGAAAGATGGACAGATCCGGTCAAAGCCAGGATAATGCACAAGCGTTTATTCCCTGAATTTCTAAGACTCCACAAAATAAAGAACTTGAAACACAAGGGATGTTTTTAAGACACTGTGAGGATTATGGAGCGTCTTTGGTCTCCCTTGACAGTGACGGAAGTAAAGAGGCAAAGGGAAGAGGGTGGTTTGTGTCTGAGCTTAGTTAGAAAGACAAAGAAGCATCCTCCTAGAGGCGGGGCAAATAGGAGCCTTCCACAGCAAACAGCGGAGGAAGACTATGGTTAGTGTTTTTAACAACGCGTGGTATGTCTTCCATCTACCTATCTTCTTCCTCCCATGCCCTCATATTTCTCTCACCATTCCCATCTCCAGCTCCATGCCCTCTGCCTCACCACCCCCGGTCCAGGCCCTGCAAGGCAGACAGTGAACACGTATAAATCAAACTCAGGGACTAACATCTTTAGCATCGTTAAGGTAAATTATTTTAGTCTCCACCAATTCCCACGTCTTGAGGAAAATGAACTCAGCTTGAACACAAACCTGTCTGATTAGGTGTTTATTTTTAATTCACATGGTTCACTAGTAAACTGATTGGATGAAAGCAGTGTGTGGTTGTGTGTGTGTGTGTGTGTGTTGTTGAAATGTTGTAAATGTTTTATAAACATAGCGAAATAATATCCCAGAAGTTCAGCTGGGACCACATTTATAATAAAAAATATTGATTGATCTCAGGGATAGCAAAGATCAGTTCTACCCAATTACACTCTCACTGCCCCTTATAAAGCAGTGTGACTCAGGGATTATTTCCCAGCTCTTCCTCTTTTATATACAACCGCTATTATAAAAGGTTATTTGTGATACATAAAATACTGTATACTGGTACGTGTATGTATGCATTCATATCTGTGTATACAGAATTCGCTCCGTATCCAACATGGCTTAGCCTAAGAAATTCAGTAGACTGAGACAAAAACACAGCAGAATGAGTGGAAAATACAAAGTCCAAACGGAAAAACATCACTTCTACAAGAAAGCGGGGGGCGGGCAAGAGAGAGAGAGAGAGATTGAGAGAGAAAGATTAAAAATATAAAGGAGCCAAGACCGGTTTGGCTCAGTGGATAGAGCGTCGGCCGAAAGTTCCCAGGTTCGATTCCGGTCAAGGGCATGTATCCTGGCTGTGGGCACATCTCCACTGTGGGGCGTGCAGGAGGCGGCTGATCGATGTCTCTCTCTCATCGATGTTTCTGACTTTCTATCTCTCTCCCTTCCTCTCTGTAAAAAAATCAATAAAAATATATTTTAAAAAAATATAAAGGAGAGGAAGGAGAGAGGTAGTTACAGGGAGCACTTAAGACTCCCTTACTGAAGAGTTGGTTAAAACAGGCCCCCAGAAAGTCCAAAGACACCGCTTATAAAACTTAGTGGTCCAATTGACCTCTACGGCTCTTCCAGCCATGATGTCCTATCAGCCCCGGCTTAAAAGGATGGCTTAAATATTCTCTTTATGGCCGGATGCCTAGCACAGACCATGCTCTAGACAGCCAAGCTCCAGCGAGGCTTTAGGAGAAGATTCCCAAATGGACAATTAATTTAGATTTAATAGGACAGTTACTGTAAGTTTAAATAAATGCCAGTTAAATATTAAGAGCATATTTATTGAAGATGAACAGTGCCGGTTGCATTGTGGGGTTTTTCTCTTCCTTAAAGAAACCCTTCATCAGGAGAATTCCATCCTCTTGGCTCTCCCCTCAGCTTGGCCTGGAGGCGGTGCGGCCCAGCGATTGCCTCGCACAGCACTTTTCTGACCTCTGAAGGGCGAGTGAGACGCATGGAAGGATGCGATGCAGAGGGCTGTTTCTCTCAGGAGGATGAACATGGATATAAGCTGCTTCCGACGAGAGGGCCGGGCAGCGTCAAGCTATAGCCTGTCAGAGCTGGAAGGGTCCTTGGATGTCCATCTAATCCAAAGTCCTCCGGTAGACAGTCAGCGGGAGTGACTCGGGCAGCTGCATACAGTCAGTAAGTGGGCAGCCTGAGGCTTGAATTCAGTATCCTTGACCTCCAGCCGCTCCTCATCATCTTACTCTGGACCAGTTCTTTGAACTTTCTCAAGTGCATCAACCCATTGGGCTGTACTAACATTCAATCTTCTCAAAGACCCATTTTATGAAGGTTGTGTTTCTTTTGAAAAAGCTAACTGTTCAAGAAAGCAAGTGACTTATGTAAGGTAACATAAGGATGGCCTGAGTTGAGACTAGAACCCAGATCTGCTGGTTTCAAAATGAAATTTATAAAATTGTCACCTCCAATAAACAATGGAGCCCGTATGTTATTTTTTTAAAATATATTTTATTTTATTTTTAAATATATTTTTATTGAATTTTTACAGAGCGGAAGAGAGAGGGATAGAGAATTAGAAACATGGAGGAGAGAGAAACATTGATCAGCTGCCTCCTGCACACCCCCTACTGAGAATGTGCCCAAAACACAGGTATGTGCCCTTGACAGAATATATTTTATTGATTTTTTACAGAGAGGAAGGGAGAGGGATAGAGAGTTAGAAACATCAATGAGGGAGAGAGAGACATCCATCAGCTGCCTCTTGCACGTCCCCTCCTGGGGATATGCCCACAACCAAGGTACATGCCCTTGACTGGAATCGAACCTGGGACCTTTCAGTCTGTAGACCGATGCTCTATCCACTGAGCCAAACCGGTTTTGGCCATGTGTTAATTTTTTAACACACACACACACACATTTGATTTCTGAGAGGAAGGAAGAGG
Organism: Lasiurus cinereus; assembly: GCA_011751065.1. Lineage (NCBI taxonomy): Eukaryota > Metazoa > Chordata > Mammalia > Chiroptera > Vespertilionidae > Lasiurus > Lasiurus cinereus. The sequence continues at coordinate 22,745,005 of JAAGEH010000417.1, forward strand.
GAGAGAGAGAGTAAAATGTCAATAAGAGAGAATCACTGATCAGTTACCTCCGGCATGCCTCACACTAGGGTTCAAGCCTGTAACCTGTGCATGTGCCCTATCCAGGAATCAACCATTACCTCCTGGTTCATAGGTTGACATTCAACTACTGAGCCACACCGGCTGGGCAAGCCCATACATTATTGAGCAAATTCTTACCTCATTATAATTTACCTCATCTTCCCCTGCTCTTGACGCGGAAACAGTGAGTAAAACCTCTAAAGAAAACGAAGAGAAGGAGGAAAGGCGAACATGTGTAACAGGAAGTTGTGTAGGAAGAAAAGCGTGCAAGGGCAGATGTAAGACAAGTTCCTGATAGCAAATTTAGGTTTTTAAGTTCCAAGTTGGGGGCTGGTGAGTGTGGCATTCAAAGAGCTCTTTCTAAATGAGAAGGCACCGCCTGACTGCTTGGGCTGCATCCCAAAAACACTAGAATGTGTCTATTCGTCATGTAGACACATGTAACCCTGGCCCCTTCTGCAGAGGGTACCAGGTCCTGAAGCATGGCCCTGGGATGGTCAACAGTAGAAATAATGAGCAATGATATTATTTTCAACTAGAGGCTCGGTGCCTGAAAATTTGTGCACTCGTGCACTTTGGGAGCTCTCGGGGGATGTCCACCTGCCAGCTTACGCCTGCTCTCCAGGGGATTGGACCTAAGCTGGCAGTCAGACATCCCTCTGGCAGCCTGCAAGCCCTCGGGAGATGTCCCACTGAGCAGGCCTCAGCTGCAGTGAGACATCCTTAGTGCTGCTGAGGAGGCAGGAGAGGCTGCGACTGAGTGGAGCAACCCCTGTGGGAGCGCACTGACCACTAGGGGGCAACTCCTGCATTGAGTATCTCCCCCCTGGTGGTCAGTGTGTGCCACTGCAATGGATTGTTCCACCATTAGGGTCACTTTGCATATTACCCTTTTATGCCATGTAGATGAAGGAGGCTCTGGATTCGGCCACAGGCCCACGGGAGCAGAGCATGGCTAGCACCTTCAGCAGAAGGCGGTCAGAGGGTGGCCCTCACCTTAGGATGAGCCGGAGCTGTCTTTTATTTCCAGTTTATGTCGCTACCTCTCAGGTGTCCATGGGAACATGACAAATACAAGTTCCCAGCCGCCACAGCCAGACAAAGCCCTACCGCTTCCCCAGCTGAGGCCTGTATCCTGTTTGTGTTTGTGGAGAGCACCCCAGGGGTGGTGACACTGAGGTGGAAACCGGAGGACCACTTGTCCCGGTTTGAAAGGGAAGCCACTTCCCCTTTCTGGCCACATCGCAGCAGGATGCTTTTGCTCTGTCCCTGGGATGAAACCCCTGCAAGATGTGTACACAGATGGCGGTCACAGGCCCTTCCTCGCTCAGAGGGCTCCTAGATCCTTTGAATGAATGGCATCTGGAGTTTCTGTGAGTGAGGGAGGCACCCTCAGCTGGTATCCCTTTCCCCCACCCCAGTCTCTGTCCAGGAGCACAGCCGTGTAGCAGGCCCTGCGCCAAAGCCTCTACATCTCCTGTCTCATTTCATGCTCACAGCAGCCCTGCAGTGGGGACCATTAGCCGGGCTGTTTTACAAACAGGTTAACTCATTTCCCCAAGGTCACCCCGTTAGTAATGGAGAAGATGAGTGTTTGACTCCCGGTCTGTCTGAGTCCGAATCCCATGGTCATTCCTGATCAATAAATATGTACTGAATGAATCGATAGCACGCATGAACACAGCATCCTGGAGCAGTTAGAGGTTTTCAATCAGACGCAGCTCCCCCTTCAGACATCTCATCCTTCCTTTCAGTGGGCGCCCTCGGAGGAGATAAAGGCAGCTTCTGCCCAGGCTCCTCCCGGGCTGGAGTTGGTAAGACCCCGTGGGGTCTGCCTGCACCCAGAGTCCCGCCCGCGGTTCCTCTCCTTCTCACCGTTAACTCCCCGGGTTAAAGTCATTTTCTTAGGGAAACTTTTCCCGCTCTTCCAGATGCCAAGACAACCTTCTGTCAGAAGCATCCTTCCATGGGTTTTCCCTAATGATCGCCACTGATTTGTAGAATTCCTCCTTAACCCTTTTATGCCATAAGCGCCTATAGATGCAAGCTGTGTGCCTTCCCCATGCCACGCACATCTATAGCCACAAAAAAAAAAGCAATATTACACTTGGTGATTTCCAGTGACAGGTAATTAGACATTTAATTCAAACACATAAATTAGCATGACCCGAGAAAAGAAAAAATTATGCCACACACTTGCCATCCAGAGTCTATGAACAATCTTTTTGGAGGGAATATCTGCCGACTGGGAAAAAAAAAATCCATATGGAAATAGTATTTGGTAGGTGCTTCTACTAATATTGGTACAAAATAGCAAAAAGAAACCAGATACTTTTATAAACAAAGTAATGTTCCTTTATATGTTGTACCATGTTTCAAATTTTATCATGCACTGAGGCAATTTTATTTTTTAAAAATAATAACTAAGTGTAGATATGACTTTTTTTTAACTGTATATGCTATGCATAAATAATTTAAAATGTTCTTTGGATGAATTAAAAAAAAATGTTTTCCTAAGTGGCAGCCCTGACCAACTTTAAAATCATTTTTTGTGAAAATTGTCAACTGAAAATATTCAAGAACACCCCAATTATGAGTAATACATTTATTGTTATAATATTCATCACAAATTGATTTAAAAAAAATATATTTTATTGATTTTTTTACAGAGAGGAAAAGAGTGGGATGGAGAGTTTAGAAGCATCGATGATGAGAGAGACATCGATCAGCAGCCTCCTGCACTTCCCTACTGGGGATGTGCCCGCAACCAAGATACATGCCCTTGACCGGAATTGAACCTGGGACCTTTCAGTCCGCAGACCGACACTCTTATCGACTGAGCCAAACCGGTTTCGGCACAAATTGATTTTTTTTAAATTAAATTCAAAATATCGTGGCGTGCGGGGATGGATTTCGTTTTGGACGGGCGGCAGTTAACTGGTTTTAAAACCCACCTCTCTGGCTACAAAATGTGCTTCGTCAGGGTAAGCCTCTCTCTCCACAGCTTCAACCCACCACCCGGTGCCCCGCTGGCATCCAGGGTCCAAAAACCCTTGTTTCTTGCATCCATGCATTTCTTTCTTACATTTATAAATCCCTTCCCTCTCCTAAAGCTATTCTGCATGAGCTTAGGCAGCCAGGGTCAGGCCTGGCTCTCAGGACAAGTGGAACGGGACAGACTGTTCCAAAGAGCAGCCCTGTCTCAGCTTGTTGTTCTCAGCAGTGAGTGTTCTCAAAGGCTTATAGGGAGCCTGGGCTTGAGTTCAAGGTCACTTCAATCCTGAATGCCTAAACAAATGAAACCACCACAAGTCCAACAGCACTATTCTACAAGCTACCTGAAGGCAGGGGCTGTGCCTTCCATCTTAATACCGTATTTTCCGGCGTATAAGACGACTGGGCATGTAAGACGACCCCCAACTTTTCCAGTTAAAATATAGAGTTTGGGATATACCCGCCCTATAAGATGACACCTGGCGTATGAGATGACCCCCGACTTTTGAGAAGATTTTCCTGGGTTAAAAAGTCATCTTATAGCCGAAACCGGTTTGGCTCAGTGGATAGAGTGTCAGCCTGCAGACTGAAAGGTCCTAGGTTCGATTCCGGTCGGGGGGGCATGTACCTTGCTTGCGGGCACATCTCCACTGGGGGGTGTGCAGGAGGCTGCTGATCAATGTCTCTCTCTCATCGATGTTTCTAACTTCCTATCCCTCTCCCTTCCTCTCTGTGAAAAATCAAAAAAAAAAAAGTCATCTGATATGCCAGAAGATACAGTATCTCTAACTTTCTTTTCTTTTTTTTAATATGTTTTCATTGATTTCAGAGAGGAAGGAAGAGGGAGAGAGAGAGAAAAACATCAATGATGAGAGAGAAATCATCGCTCGGCTGCCTCTTGCACGCCCCCTGCTGGGGACTGAGCCTGCAGTACCAGCATGTACCCTTGGCCTGAATGGAACTTGGGACCCATCAGTCCTTAGGCCTCTGCACTTTAGACATCTCTTATGAGGTTGTAGGGCTTGCGGAGTCCATAGGTGGTCTGACCTTTGCCCTTTCTTTCTCCCCTCCTCCCCTCTCTCTCTGAGCGACCTCTTTTTTTCCTTCTGGAGCCTTCTTCTCTGCTTTTGCTCTCTCTATGGATATACTAATAAGTTATACGCCGGCCGGGCTGAACCATGTTATCTTGACTCTGTAGTCATCCAAGAGGAAGAATGACAAGCAGCTTTCCCACATCCAGCCCTGCCCCCTCTGGAGGATATTTATCCAGATCGCCCCCCCCCCTTTTCTGATGACAGCTTCCACTGTCCACCGGTACCGGGCGCCAGGCCACTCTGACCACCCTGCATCTGTCATCTTCCGGCCTGCGCTCCACTTTGGAATCTCGGCCAGGAGAGGGGGGCCTTTCGCCTTCTTAGAGAAGGAGAGGAGCTGGCGTTTCTTCGGCGGGAGCTCCTTCGTGGCAAAGTCGCAGTTCTCTCCCTGACTCAGGCCTGCTGTAGGCAGCAGAGTAAAACAGAAACAGCAGCTGACTTCCCTTTCCCTGGAATCTTCTCATTCCAACCCGCTGTAGCCTGTTGATGCTTCTCAGTCTGCCAGAACCCTCCCGCGTACCTCTGTTTCCCCACCTGCCCGCCAGCCCTCGCCTTCTGCAGGCAGATGCCTGCTCACCCCTGCTCGGCGGTCAAGGGGTTCTTAAAGGGACTATGATTGTGTTCTTGTGCTCACCCCGGGTGCCCGTGTGCGTGTGTGCGGTGCGTGTGCTCGAGAGGCATTGTCCTGTAGATATTTTTGTAACCCGAAGCAATTACAACTGTCAGCACGGAGACAAGCTGTGACAAGTTGATTTATGTGTACAGTTAGGGGTGTGTGTGTGTGTGTGAGCGGGAAGGGGAGGAGGACAGGGGGACGGGGGAGAAGGTGGAGGTGGGCGCTCCTGCGGAATCCGCTTTCCAGGAGGCAGAGAAGGAAGTTGTTTCTCTAAAGAGCACAAATAATGAAATGGCTCTGACTGTCATCCCTTTTTCATTAACTCGGATATGCCGGGGAAATAAAGCAAATCCCGCCGTTTCATGAAGCCAGAGACAGGCTAGAAGATAAGCCGCTAACTGTTGGTTATATTTAGGGATTAGGGGCTGGGCAGGGAGTTGACATACGATTCGGATCTTCATCTCTTCAAACCACTTCCCCATAACGAGCTTGAAAGGAAGGGGATTATTCTGCCTTGTTAATGGCGGGGCATCTCCGGCCTTGCTCCACTTTCCAAACTTCCATTTTTTTGAATAAAGTTCGGGTCCCGGGGTGCAGAGAGCAGGCGTGAGGCTGCGAGGGGCTTTCCTTTGCCCATCCGGAGCCTCCTCTGAACTGGGCTAGGCCTGCTTTCAGCCAGTGCTGGGAGGCCACAGCTCAGCACGGTCCCTCCAGGGGGGCCAGAGCCAGAGATGATGGTCTCCCTGGCCAGACCAACGGCACGCAGGCTGGTATAAACGGAGCATCTTAAAGAGCCCGCGAGAAGAATTATTTGGCTGCCCCGCCATACTAATGAACCGGTCGCAGGCAAAGATGCATGAATAGAGCATCTTCCACCTTAAATAGATTTCTTAAGTATTTTACTGTAGAGTTAATCATGGAGGTAGGTCCCTGGGGAGGGCCCGTTGTCATTGCCCACATTCTGAGATGCAGAAACTAATGCTCATTTGTCTCTACCTGGGAAATCAGCTGCAAGAGCCAGGATTTTCTAGAATGTATCACGAAAGGCATCATCTCTGCCATTCTCCAGCCTGCAGGGAAGTGGATCTAAAGACACCAGGAGTCCCTCTCCCTCCAGGCTGGCCTTTTGTCCACAAGAGGCAGTAAGGATGCTTTTACCCAGAGGGCTGGGCAGGGAGGAAGAGGGGTGGTTACAATGGATGGACGGTGAGAGGTGGCTCCTGGGGTGTTCTGGAAGGAAGAACACCCCCAGTGCAGCAAACTGAAAGTCAGCAAACACAATCTCACACCTTATTCTGTTATCACGAAGTATCTTAACTTGGTGAAAGCATTCAATTTCCTGTTCCCGCAATTTCCTGTTGTAGAATAGCGATGGAATGGGGACTGGCGAGAATGAACTGATGCTAAAATAGGGGAATCAGCGTCATTTTCTTTAAAAAATATATAAACAAATCTCTTCTGCTCTACATAAATGCTACCCCCCCTCCCTGCCCCCGATAGTAAAGTGTTTCCTTGTGGCAGTAAGTTGACAATTGATTTTTAGGTGATAGATCAAACGGTCCCAGGGAATGAAGCACAGCAGATGGGGTTCCCTGAAAATTTAATAGCAGCAAGTCACCAGAGGACAGTAGGGAGAATGGGTCTAATGATAGATCAGTTGTGATCGCCAGCGTCGATTTGCTCAACATTGCATTTCCTGGTCAACTGTTGGGAGGCAAAAGCCAGCCTGTGCTTAGTCTTCCTTCGCTACCCTGGAGTTTGGCATCCATGCTTGCAGACCAGACCTCAGCCTCTGCCCATCTAAAGGAATCAGAGTGAGGGGGATATGGTGGGTGAAATGCTCTGTCTCACCCCCCCCCCCTGCAACACACACATTGCTCACATGAACATGGTGGTTACTACTTGCAAGGTGCAAGGACTTTTAGGGCACGAAGCCCCTTATAGTTGCAATGATTCTGTGTCTCTGGTGTTGGCCAGATGGCTCTTGGGAAACAATATTTTTCTGTCACTGAACAGTTATTATATATTTAGAGAAGCTTCCCGGTTAGATCTGATAGAGAGTCCAGGAGGAAAAGCTGCGATTGCTGCCTCTCCATCTCCAGGGAGAATACGGGTCAGTGCAGGGAGCTGGGATCTGGAATCCTGGACAAGACCCCATGGCAGGCAGAGCTAACCCGGCTGGCAGGCTGGGCTACTTCCGGCTTCCCTCCCGCTCAGGAGACAGGCCCAGGAAGGAGTAGGTACCACATTCCATCAGAGCTGAAGTGAAGAGAGAAACAGCTATGTAGGTACCCAGGGACCTGCAGTATCCAGAGAGGGGACCGGGCGTGAACTGAGATGAATGCCACGTTCTCCCCCGTTTCAAAAATGTGAGAAACAGCCCCATTCAGGTGAAATCCTTTCTGCAAGAGTGTGAGCCCAGGACACGAGGGAGCCCCCCCTCCTGCAAGCAGAAGGGAAAGAGGCTCCGGCTCCTTCTGGAGGGGGCACTTTTGGAGGCTCAGCACCTTGGAAGGTAGACAACCCCAGAATGAGGAAGGGAAGTCAGTAGTGTCAGGACTTGAGCAGGATTCTGACGCGATTGTTGCCAGAGGCTTTTTGTGATTCTGCGTCTGTGTTGTCGATGGAAGATCTCAATTTAGAAAGGTGGTGTTGACTGTGGTGTTTTAAACTAGCTTCTTTTTTTGGGGGGGGTGGGAGGGAGAGGGAGGCTGGTGAGATGGGCGTGGACTGTTGAATAAAAATGAGATCCCTCTCAAAACCTCCTCCCCAAACTCCAAATCTCCGTGCTAATGGAATTAATGTAATCGTTTTAAAGGCGCCTGCATGCATGCTGCAGGGTTTTCCTGTCCCACTTCATTAGATGGTGACCCTGATTAAGATGTCTCTCTGGCTTATTAAGACGGCCCGCTAACTTTGCCTTCTTCCTCTGGAAGGGGCAGTTTTTTTTGTGTGTGTGTGTGTGTGTGTGTGTGTTTATTTTTTCCAAGGCGGGAGATGGTTAAAAGGCTCGCCTCTGCCTGTGCACTGCTGCTGCTGCTGCCGGTGCTGGTGCTGGTGGCTGCGTGGCGCGGCGGGGGTTAAGGTGGGCGCCCGCCCGCGCCCCGCGCCGCCCGCCCGCCCGCCCGCCCGCCGGGAGGAGCGCGCAGTCCGCCCGCTTGCGCGGCGCCGGCAGCGGGGAAAGTGGCGGTCAGTGATGGAGCTGGTGCCATGACAACGCCGGCGGTCGGGGCCCGTGCGCTTGGGGGCTGCTCCCGGGAGGAAGGCGGCGCGGAGGCCGGGGGCGGCCGCTGAGCGTGGCGTCCGCGCGCGGCTCGGGGGCCGGCAGCGCCTCGCTTTTTCCCCCCCATCCAGCGAGCGAGCCAGGGAGGGAGCGAGCGAGCGAGCGGCCGCCGCCGCGGTCGGGTCCACTGCCGCCTGGACCGCTGCTGCCTGGACCGCTGCTGCCTGGACCGCCCGCCGGCGCCGCTGCAGCCTCCGCGCCCGGACTCGCTCCATCGCCGCCGCTGCCGCTGCTGCGCGCCTGGTGGCTCCGAGCAAGTTGACCGGGCGGCCGGGCGGCCGCGGCGGGATCTCCCCGAGGAGCCCGCTCCCTGCGCAGCCCGCGCCTCCGCGCGCGCCCCCCGCCGCCCCCGGCGGGCTCCGCTGCCCACCGCCGCTCCGGGCGCCCCGGGCGCGCGGCCGGCCCTCCGGCCTCTGAAACTTGGGACAAAGAAAGTGCGGGATCTCCCCCGGCTGGAGCCGGGGCGGGGGCTGCAGCCGGCGCGGCGGCGGCGGCGTCGCCGGAGGACCCCGCCCGCCCTCCGCTCCCCCTGCGGGGACCCAAGTGCCGGTGCCACTCCGAAGTGCCATGTCGGAACTGTTCCTCGCGGGAAGGAGGCGCCTCTGAGACGTGCCCGCGCCTCGGCGGCACCTGCCCCCCGGAGGGAGCCTCTCCTCTCTCCCGGCCGGAGCGGCACCCGGGAAGCGCCCGCCCCCCCCAACCCTCTGCTGCTCCCAGGCCGGAGCGCGCTGAGGCTGGCTTTGGGGGAGGACCGTTAGACTCGCAGGAGGAGGAGGAGGAGGAGGAGGAGTCTGCGCGCTTTTCTCCCAGAAGAAAAAAAAAAAAAGGAAAAAAAAAAAAAAAGAGAAAGAAAAACAAAACCGCGCCTTGCCATCGCCGCTAGTCCACCGCGACCGGGTCCGAGCTCTCCCCCGCCCCACCCACTTCCTGTGCTCGCCCCGGGGGCGTGTGCGGAGCGAGGCTGCCGGACGAGTTCGGGGAAGTTGTGGCTGTCGAGGATGGGGGTCTGTGGGTACCTGTTCCTGCCCTGGAAGTGCCTCGTGGTCGTGTCTCTCAGGCTGCTGTTCCTTGTGCCCACAGGAGTGCCCGTGCGCAGCGGAGATGCCACCTTCCCCAAAGCCATGGACAACGTGACGGTCCGGCAGGGCGAGAGCGCCACCCTCAGGTAGGGAACTGCGCTGCTTCTCGGACTTGACATTGACTGGAAAGGGGGCTGGGGGTGCGAATGTGTGCAGCGATGCTCTGTCTTGGGAGGGGGATGTTGGTAGTTTCGTGGGGGCCTCTCTCCGAGGTCCAGGAGACGACGAGCTGGCGTTCTTGGCCTGAGACTTGGGATGCTCCAGGGGTGGCGGGGCCAGGAGGTCGCCAAGATTGGGGACTGTGGGGACTCGCAGGCCGGTGGCCCTGGTGACGAGGGGCCTGGATGGAGCTCGGTGTAGTGTGAACAGTCGTCTCTGAAGTTCATGAGCCCCCAAGGACGGGCCTGGCTTGCCGGGCCTGCCCTCACTCTGCCCGTGGCACGGGGAGCTGCCAGCTGGGCCCCCGCCTCTGGCAGAGCTGCTGTTTTGCCCGGGGCCTGACTGTGGGGCTTTCCGGGGGGGGGTCTCTGTGCCACTAGCTGGCTGGGCAGAAGGGCTGGCGTTTCCTGCGTGAGCGTGGCTTTCTGAGACCCAGGTCATGGAGATGCGTCTGGTCTGCCTGTGGGAAACAGCGTTTGTCTGGGTAATTGTGCTCCGGGTGTTGTCCACCAGCAGGAAGTCATACCCGGGCAGGAGCTGAGGTTCAGTGTGGAATCAGGTCCTGCTTGGCCTCTGGGGTTCAGGTTTACAGCAACCGGATGAGGAGGAGGAGGGGATGGAGGAGGAGGAGGAGAATCTTGGTTCTGTTTTGTGTAATGTAGTAAGACGATCTCTCTGACCCCCCTGCCTGCTGAAATGCTGACTCGATTTCCAGAGCCTCCAAACTATGCCACTCACAGGAGGGCAACATGGAATTAGTGAATGCCGTGGACTCTCACTCTGGAATTTGGTGAGAGAGCCAGCCTGAGGTAGCAGTTGGGAAGATTGATGGGAAGAACGATTTCCCTGTGCTTCTCTGATGGAATATGCCTCTTTAAAATAAAGTTTTCCAAACTGGGGCCATGGAGGCTGTGTTGACCGTACGCCCATCCTTTGCACGTGTGACACTTCTTGGTGCCCGTGTTCTGTGTTCGGCCCCCTGCTGACTGTGCTTCTCAGATTGGATTGTGCGTGAGATGATGCCCTTAAAGCAATACCCAGGGGATGGAACAGGGGGCAGAGGGGGCACTGGCGGGTCATTGCCTAAGGAAGGGTGTGACGTCAGGACCCATGCAAGACCTACAAGCATCCGGTGCGCCTTTGGCTTTGGGGAGCTCACCCCCGTTGCCCCAGCGAATCCCTAGTCGCTCCTTAGTTCCTGAAACCGGCCTCTTCCATTACGCCCTTTGGGGACTATTTTGAAGGAAGGTTAAGCATCTAACTACCTCCTGCCCTGAAAGAACCCTGCATCTGCTTTATAAAGAGATTCGATGGGAACTCTACATGTGCCTTGATTCCAGAGCACTTAAGAGAAAGACAGAAACGAACTTCTAAAGCGATGTGGTCAATGCCATTTCGTGTCCCTATCCTTGGCTGCGAGGAGTAACTGCCCAAGAGATAAAACAGAGACCTTGGCACAGGGAGAAGGAATATTTTGGAAAGAAATGGGATGGTATTTTCAACGGGAAGGTGGAAGGTAGCTGTTAGAGATTTGGAGAAAGAGCAATAAGCAAAGGAGCCCAGACAGACAGTAGCTCCCAGGTGAGGGGCTCAGTGGGGGGCATTGGACAGGCCAGGATCGGGCTGGTCTCTAAGGGCATCCCCCCGGCTCCTGGAAACCAGAACACCCCAGAGCGTGTCTGGAGTTAGCAGATGCTCAGCCAGGGGAAGGGCCTGGACGAGGAGCAGCGTCTCTTTAAAACCAGGTTTCCATGTACCGGCTGGCTTCTCTGGCTTTGTCTTTCTTTCCATGCCTTCTTTTCCCCCCCTCCCTCTTGGGGATCCCCCTCCCTGTGTCTTTTAGGCCCTCATGTCTGTTTGCGTGTTCACACATGTTAGAGGCACCAGGGCCTTGTTTGGGCTCAGATGGAGGGAAGGGGATATGGTGGTGCTTCCTGCCCGGCCCCAGCCCAGCCATGGCACACCAAGGTCCTCCTGGACCAGCCCCTGCCAGCGGTGCCAGCCCCTGTGCTGACTGTCCTCCTGATGCCAGGAGAAGAACTCCCACGGAGTCCAGCCTCACAGGGTGGGGTTTAGAGGAACTTAAGTCTGCCTGACACAACCTATTGGCCCTGGGCCTGCTTTCGATGGGAAGCGGGCAGCAGGGGTTATCGGAGCCTGCAGAGAGGATGCTCCCGCCTCAGCAGAGGGATCCTGGCTCTCCCCAGGCCCTGGTGCACTGGGACAAGGAAGGGTCCCCTGGCGGGTGGACCTTGGTGGAACGGAAGCCCTTGACCTCTCCACGCAGGCTCCGCATTTTGTACAGAGAAACAAGTGGGAATTTTAGGGTGTATTTTGTTTACAGAAAATTTGCACATAACCTGATTTCAGTTTGCAACAATCTAGTGGTTCATGGCTCTGGGTGGTTTTTGTGTGTATATGTGGGTCTCTTCTTTCTTTTTTCCTCCCTCCCTCCTTCCTCCTCTCTCTCCTTTCCTTCCCTTCTTGTTGTGGTTCAGCTTGTGACCAACCTACACAGGAAGAACCACAGAGAGGGAGGCCATCAGCACCTCTGCTCCGCCTGAGAGCCACCCTGGCCACGTCCCCCTGGGTGACAGATGAGGGCGATGCTTGTAGCCGTCTTCTCCACCAGCAGAGGGCTTTCTGCTCTGACTTCATTTCATTCTCTTCTGCTTTGTTCTCTCCTGTCTCACGTTTGGAGGAGATTTTTTTTCAGTCCCCAAAGAATGAATGCCTCAGCAGCGATTCTAGTGTGAGCAAACTTTGAAAGATGTTTTATTTCATCTGATTAGCACTAATGATCCTTGTGGAGGTATTGGGAAACCTTTCGCCGAACATGCCATCGACAGCCTGAAAAACATCGCAGTTTGCAGTCTTATTGCTCTCTCTGCCTCCCTGCTGATAGTATGTGCGATTTTTTTCAAAAGGGTGAGGTTACATAAACCAGAATGTGCAGTAAAAAAAATGATAATAATCAAGGTTTGTTGAGCATTCACTGTTTGGCAGGGAGCAGTCTAAATACTTTATATAATATCTCACCTATTATCCAATCTCCTATGAGCATTGAACCCTAATAAAAAGCCCTACCATGCAGGCGCTATTATTTATCCCAGTTTGCAGATGAGGAAACTGGGGTGTGGAAAATGGATATCGTGATGATTAAGGTTGCACAAATGGGAACTTTTGAAACCATAGTGTGTGGCATCAGTAATACTAATTTCTAATAAGATGACTATTCTGTCAGGTACTGGCCAATTATTGATTGAAACATTTTTTTTTTGTACGTGATAGCATTTTAATTCTCACAACAACTCTCTGAACTAGACTTACTTATTATTCCCATTTTATGGACGAGAAAGCTGAGGCCCAGAAAGGGGAATTCACCTAAAAAATCACACAAGGGGCAGGGATGGGGTGCCAACTCAGGCTTTTGCTATTTGACATTGTACAACAGCCTCCCCCCAATGCATTCTTTCTCCTAATTGCATGCTGGTACTCAATCTTTCCCCGGCTCATTTCAATGTTGTTTAACTCTCTGTCTTCCTCCTCCCCGTGGCCTGGGGACAGCTAGCTCTGGAAAAGCAGAGATCACATAACGCTGTGAGCCCAGTGCGCTGCCGGATACTTACCGAAGGAAATTAACTGAAAATGAACCCCAGCTCTCCCCAGCCTGCATCCAATTTGTCTCCTTACCACATTTCTCCATCGTTGGAGTTTACAATACAGCTGTGGCCAATCAGCGGCGATTCATCGAGTGGTTCTCGCACGAAGGCCACGGAGCTGGGGGTCGGGCTGTGAAATGGCATGTGGCGTGTGGACTCCCAGATGCAGGACCTTGGGCCCAACTCAGAAGGCGGGCTGTGGGCCAGAGGCCTTTGGCGGCACTGGCAATTACTTGGTACAAGTGGAGAAGCGTGCCCAGCCCTGATGGGGCAGGACCGCTCTGCTGATGGGCACACCCAGGAGGCAGTGAGAGCGGCAGAGCTGGGGCCCAGCTGTGTGGGTGTCATTCATCAGAGACCTTCACTGCACGTCCCGGTGTTACTGGGCCATTTAGCTGAATGTGCTTCAGGTGTTTGTAGGTTCCCTGGACCCATCTGGGAAGTGGGTACCGGAGGCGGAGCCACACCCCTGTCCTCTTCCTAGACCAGTGGTTCTCAACCTTTCTAATGCCCAGACCCTTTAAGACAGCTCCTCATGTTGTGGTGACCCCCAACCATAAAATTATTTTTGTTGCTACTTCATAACTGTAATTTTGCAACTGTTATGAATCGTATCTGTGTTTTCCAAATGGTCTTAGGCGACCCCTGTGAAAGTGTTGTTCGACCCCCAAGGGGTCGCGACCCATAGGTTGAGAACCACTGTCCTAGATTCTGGGTTTTGCCTCTACACTGTGATTTTTTTTTTTTTTTGGTGGGGGTGGGAAGGAGATGCGTGAATAAAACATCTGAGAAATGTACCGGGTTGAAGTTAAGTATCGATGTAGCAATTCCACGGCACAGCACAGAATCCTGTGGTTTTGATACTTGAGAAAACTCACCTTTCAGATGAGTCTTAAGGCCTGGCTCTTTATTTCTAGCCTGTAAACCACTTAACATTGCATTTTCAGGCCGACGGGAGTATCTGTTATTCTGTCCAGCTACCCCGTGGTCTCTGGCAGCCAGAGGGATGCCTTCAGTAGGGCCACATCTCAGTACCCGGCACGCAACAGGGTCCCTGGTTTTTGCTAACACAGCCAGAGTGACTGTCCTCCTAGCTTGCTTTCTGAGTCACGGACACCGGAAACTCGGCCTTGCCACACAGCCTTTGTATTCACGGTTCCACTGTGGGGAATGCCCTCACTCCGGGTCTTCTTCCTTTTTCCCATGGGCACTGAAGGCTTCCTGGACACTCGCATGAAATACCCATCACCACTGCATCCGGCGTTATTTCTTCGGAGCGGTCATCTGTATCAGAAGGTGTCCCCTTTCATGTACAGTGGTACCTCGAGATACGAGTTTAATTCGTTCCGTAACCTTGAGGCGTGGGAAACTATGAGACGCTCCAGTCGCGGTAACCTGGTGGGTCGTGTGCAGCCGGCCGATCCGCGCGATGACTCCTATCTCAAATGCTGCTCGTATTTCAAAGCAAAAATCGCTCGCTCGACGGCTCGTATCTCAAAAATCTCGTATGTTAGGGCACTCGTATCTCGAGGTACCGCTGTATTTGGAATGCGTTCATGCTGTTTCCCCCAGCGGGGCTGTAATTTCCTTGCGGGTAGGTACCTCCTCTGCCTCACTCTCCATGATGTCTGGCATCGAGAAGGTGCTCAGAAGAGAGGGGGCTGGCACGCATCCATGAAGGACTTGGTCTCCGAGATCATGACCTTCTTCTGTTCGCCCTTCTGTGCCCTGTGCCCTTAGTTGTCTTTAATGGCCTCGTCCCCACCTATTGCCGTCCGGGTTGTACCACCCTACGAGGTGGTTCTTCTCTGCGGAGTGAGGCTGGTGCGACGGAGCCGATATCTCTCTGTCCAGGACACAGCGGGGCTGTGTCAGTTGCCTGAGATCTCATCGCCGCACCCGTGACACACGCCCTCTTTCTGCCAGATTGCTTCCCTCGCCAGCATCTTTGAAGAAATGCCACTCTCTGTGGATGCGGTCACCCTCAGGTGGACCTCCGGGAAATCAGCATTTTCCAGAGAAGAAGGGGCTCGGAAGAGCAGATCTCTTTCTGCCCATCCTGCGCTCTCTCTCTATGTCAGTGGTTCTCCACCTTCCTAAGGCCGCGACCCTTAATACAGCTCCTCATGTGGTGGTGACCCCCACCCATAAAATGATTGCTACTTCATACTGTAACTTTGCTACTATTATGAATCATAATGTAAGTATCTGTTTTCCGATGGTCTTAGGCGACCCCTGTGAAAGTATCTTTTGGCCCCTAAAGGGGTCGCGACCCACAGGTTGAGAACCGCTCCTCTAGGTGGAATTGCTGTTCCAGTTTACCGCGACTCGAGCATCTCATAGTTTCCCACGCCTCAAAGTTACGGAACGAATTAAACTCGTATCTCGAGGTACCACTGTACATGAAAGGGGACACCTTCTGATACAGATGACCGCTCCGAAGAAATAACCCCGGATGCCCTGCCGAGGTAGGGCTGGTGGCAGTGGTGGTGGGTATGTCATGCGAGTGTCAGGAAGCCTTCAGTGCCCATGGGAAAAAGGAAGAAGACCCGGAGTGAGGGCATTCCCCACAGTGGAACTGCGGCGGCTGTCTCGAGGTGTCACTATTGATCTGTTGTTTAGGAGTTCACTCGTTCGGAAGAACAGTGTCACTGTGCTGTCCCCTCCGAAGATCCACCGCCCTGTGCTCACCTCCGGGGCCTGCCAGGCCTCCAGCCGGCCGACCGTGGCTCCAAAGAGCAGGGACAGATGGGGCTGCAGAGGGAGGTTCTGTGCGCACACTCGGTCTGCTGAAGGAGCCAGAAACTAAAATGGGAAAACGAAAAACCCAACCAAGCAGGGGGCAGACGGAGGACCTAGTTGCCGGTTGTCAAGGGAACCCAGACAAGGGCGCAGAGGGACCCCAGGTCTTCAGCGCGCCTCACCAACACGGATAGGTGTCCGCAGACATGTTTCTTTTGCTCTTGGAAGGGTTCCGGAGAGCAGGGAGTTCGACCACCTGGCTTTGCAGGGAACGAGGCTGGTGATACTGAGTCTTGCACGAGGCTGTCTTTCTTTCTGGAAGGGCGAGAAGGAACTGACACCCCGCCCGCACTTGATCTAGTGTGAGCCCCGGTCTAGACCATCAGCGCCTGGAGGGAGGCCCCTTTTCCCCACTAAGTGCCAGGCGGATGACACTGCCCTCATTTGTGGGGCAATTAGCTGATGTGCGTTCCCATGCTCTCTCCTGACTGCTGGGTTTGCCTGGTACGAGATGAGGATCTGCCTTCCTAGCCCGTGTGCTCCGCCTCTGAGTTGGTCTGGGGCTCTTTTTGCTAGGGATCAGGTGCCGAGCGCGCCACTGACAGGTCTGCTGGAATCCTCGTAGTTGCTCCATGAGGTGGATGCAATGGCTATATGTTTTTTTTTAAAGTATATTTTATTGATTTTTTACAGAGAGGAAGGGAGAGAGATAGAAAGTCAGAAACATCAATGAGAGAGAAACATCGATCAGCCGCCTCCTGTATGCCCCACAGTGAAGATGTGCCCGCAAGCAAGGTACATGCCCCCGACCGGAATCGAACCTGGGACCTTTCAGTCCGCAGGCTGACGCTCTATCCACTGAGCCAAACCGGTCTTGGCGGCTATTCCAGTTTTATAGAAACCAAAACACAGAGACAAAGAGAGGCCTTTCTCAGATCACATAGTCACATGGTGGCCGAGCCTGGGATGTCTGACTTCTAGGCTCTCTCTCTCCCCCCACCCCCCCAAAGGGGATGTTTTTCTATGATCACTTCTTCATTGCCAAGTTCTTCTCTTCCTAGAAAGGGAATTGGGCTTTTCCTTCTTGTCCTGGAGCACAAGAATTTTTTTCCCCAAAAGTATGTTAGAACTAGGACTAGGGTGTGGGAGTATGTAAGGCTGTATGTGGTCTGTGGCATGGGACACAGAGATGACCCGCTGGCCTCCAGGGGTCCCTTGTTGTGTGAGAACCCTAGACTCCCCATAGTTGGTTCAGAGTAAGACTTTCATTCCAGGTTCTTCCCTCACCCTTGGCTTCAGATATCAGCAATCTTGGACTCTCTCGCAGAGAGTTAATACTTTAGCAAATGTTACTATGCATTTCTCTGGAATGGGACATTGGACAGAACCCGGTGGAAATGTGGCTCTATAACCAGTCTGCCAGCCAGTCTACCTGGATGGCTTAGTGTAGGGGGCAGAGGAGGTGTGGGGCCTTGATCTATCAATCTCCTTTGTTGTGCTAGAAGTGGGATCATTAGCATCTCTCTTGGGGGAAATCTTGAAAAAATGCCATTAATATTAATAGCATATTTATTCTAAGTACAGAGTCTCGATGGGTAAAGGATCACATGGTCCTTGCATTATCCCAGGTCAGTTTGCTTCCCCCAGAGCAGGTTAATGGGTTCCACTCTGTGTAATAGGATACTGAAAATAAATTAATAAAACCATTAACATCACCTAGATCCGTGGTCGGCAAACTGGCTCTCGAGCCACATGCGGCTCTTTGGCCCTTTGAGTGTGGCTCTTCCGCAAAATACCACGGCCTGGGCGAGTCTAAGTGGCGTTAGAAGTTTAAGTTTAAAAAAATGTGGCTCGCCAAAGAAGTTGCAATCATTGTACTGTGTGTTTTTTTAAATATTTTATTGATTTTTTTACAGAGAGGAAGGGAGAAGGATGGAGAGTTAGAAACATCAATGAGAGAGAAACATTGATCAGCTGCCTCCTGCATGCTCCCCACTGGGGATGTGTCCACAACCCAGGTACATACCCTTGACCAGAATGGAACCCGGGACCTTTCAGTCCACAGGATAATGTTCTATCCACTGAGCCAAACTGGTTTTGGCCATCGTACTGTTGATATTTAGCTCTGTTGACTAATGAGTTTGCCGACCACTGCCGTAGATGGCCAAGTAAAACCATTTTTTTTAGGAAAAAAACAACAACACACAACTCATTGGCTTTAGGTTGTAATTTCAAGTCGCCTGCGTGAGACAAGAGAGAGGAGTAAGCAACCGGGGTGGTTAATGGAAACACACCGATGGAGACAAAGATCTCTCACCAGCAAGATGTTCCTGATCCATATGCCCTCAGGGTGGTGTGCCAGGAAGCAGACAGACCGCGTGCAGGATTCCCGGGCTCTGGTGCAAGAACTCGTCATGTGTGATCTTGGACGGAACTTTTTACTCTCTCTGCGTAAAGGGGGCAGTTACTCCTACCCACAATGCATGTATCTGTATACATGTTTATTCCAGCACTTAGCAATTTTCATGACAAGTACTGTCGCTAAAGCACCCATGCAGCTACACCCATGTACCATGTCTTGCTTCTGAGAGATCCTGGCCAGAGGAACGCCCCTCCACCTTCCTGGACATTATATTTTTCTGTGTTTCTCTCCCACATCTGTTTCTATTCTAGCTATGGTCTCCAGTTCAAATAACTTCACGTGCTATTTTATTTCAGGGCGGGAGTAAGAAGACAGGAATTTCTTTATTTTTCATAACAGGATTGCTACATAGCCAGTTACGACAGTTCATGGCTCTGAAGATAAATTTTCTACCAGAACAAACCATCCAGAAGGTTCCGTGGAGCCAGGTTATCTGAAACAAATAGGGGAGCCAAGGATTTAGGTGTAGATTTAGAATTGGTAGACCCATTTCCTTGGAAGACTGGCTTTTCCATGATAATTCACTGGAGGGGAGGAAGCCATTGCTTGCAGGGGGTTATGCCCTTACAATTTTCATGTTCTCTGATGGCATTTCCCCTTCCTTTGCCTCTCCTGTTCCCCGGGGGGAGGGAGTGTGTGGGGGGAGGGTAGGTTAGGGCTTGCTTGGAGATGCTGAAAGCAGGAGGGAAGGCTGTTCGCATTTGGCAACTTTTCTCACAAATCCGGGGCAAGACCAGTGTGTCTGGCATTAGCAGATGATCTCCCAGCTCACAGCTGGAACCACTGGAATAGTCTCTCCCTTCAAGCCTATGCCATGGTTTAAATTATATTTAGCTGTCTCAATCTCTCATGCTCTGTTTTCCCCAAATCTTACTGCTTCATGTGGTTAAGTTTGGGTTTATATGGGTGCCTTTGGCCAGCTTGCTGTCTTGTCGGCGTGAGATGTTTTAGCTTCAAAAGCTTTTTTTTTTGTGGGGCGGGGGTGTTAGAATTTTCTTATAAAACGAGCAAGGAACTTATGACTTAGTCTTGCAATATTGTTGATGGTTTTTGCAAAGAAGAATCTTTGTAAGGAGAACAGCATCCACCACTAGACAGGTGGAAATATGACAAACCTGAAACTAACCCCCAGACAAAGCTTTGTTTGTCCATGGAGGCAAAGGAAGGGGTAAGGGTGTGACAATAATCTCCTGGTCTTGCCTGGCTTTCAAACAGCCTGTGGTGTAGTGGATGCACGGAGAAGCGCTCTTACCCTTACAGGAATCATCTTTGGGGAAATTTACTCATCAGAAAAGCTGAATCTCAACAATTCTAACCAGTCAGAACCTATGAGGAAGAAAGAAAGAATATATGCAGGCTATTTAAAAAAATATTTTATTGATTTTTTATAGAGAGGAAGGGAGAGGGATAGAGAGTTAGAAACATCGATGAGAGAGAAAGTGAATGGATGCCTCCCGCACACCACATGCCCTTGACCAGAACTGAACCTGGGACCACCTTTCAGTCCACAGGCCCAAGCCCTATCCACTGAGCCAAACCAGTTAGGGCTATGCAGGCTATTTTTAATTTGCTATAGTTGTTATACTAAGCCTAGAAAAAGAAACACTTGGGTGTTGTGGGTTGAATTGCATCACCTTTCTCCTTCCCCTCATCTGTCCCCCCCCCCAAAAAAAAAAACACAATAAAAGAAAAAAGAAGAAAAAAAAGAAGATATGTCGAAGTCCTAGCACCCAAGACCTCATAATAAGACCTTATATGGAAGTAGGGTCATTAAAGATGTAATGAGATATGGAAGCTGAATCCATGTTAAAGTGGGGTGGGCCCCTAATCTAATGTAATTGGTGGTGTCCTTGTAAGAAGATGATGATGTGGAGACATAGTATACATATGGGGAAATGTCATGTGACAATGAGGACCAGTAGGAGTTATGCAGTTGCTGGCCAAGGAAGGCCAGAGATTGGACGGAACCACCAGGAACCAGCACCAGGCAAAGAGGGATTCTCTCCTCCAGAATAATAATCTGGCCACTCAATGTATATCCTATATAATAAAAAGCTAATATGCAAATTGTCCCTGTGGTCAGAAGTTCAACCAGCAGGCAGGCCGGACAACCACTCATGTCCCCTCCCCCTGGCCAGGCTGGCCAGACCCCAGCCATGCACGAATTCATGCACTGGGCCTCTAATATATATATAAAATATGCATTCAGAGATCATCATAATCTGACCACTCAGTGTGCTTGGGGATTACTGTTTTCTCAAATAATCATGACATGTAAAGGGCCACTGAAGGCTTGTTTGACCACCCTGTCACCCACCGTGACACCCGCCACTGCAGTTCACAGAGGCCGCATCGGAGCTGTGGATGCTCTCGGTGTGACTGCTCCCATCCCAGTTCTGACTTCCCAGCCTCTCCTCGGCAAGGACAGGCACGCCTCGCTTTATGGCGCCCTGCTTTATTGCACCTCGCAGATGTTGCTCATTTCACAAATTGAAGGCAAGGCCCTCCACCAACAGAAAGAGCACGGCTCACTGTGTTGTGATGCTCGCTCTGCTGTGGTGATGAGAGCCAGACCTGCAATATCTCTGAGACATGCCTGTGTCCAGGAGGCCGATCTGGCATAGAAATACAATGAGAAACGATTACTCTCTTTTTCCTATGAGACCGTCGGGACCAACCCTATTGAATCTTACTTTCCAGATTATTTTAGCCACCTCAGAAGGCAAAGACCACCCAGGACATATATCATCCTTTTAGATCAGTGGTTCTCAACCTTTCTAATGCCGCCACCCTTTAATACAGTTCCTCATGTTGTGGTGACCCCCAACCATAACATTATTTTTGTTGCTACGTCATAACTGTCATTTTGCAACTGTTATGAATCGTATCTGTGTTTTCCAATGTCTTAGGCGACCCCTGTGAAAATGTTGTTTGACCCCCAAGGGGGTCGCGACCCACAGGTTGAGAACCGCTGCTTTAGATTCTCAATCACGGAATCCTGTCCCTCCAAGAAGCTGACCCAGTTGCAAACCTCTCCCTCACCCTCCAAACATCCCTGCTCTCTGGTCTTCCTGGCCTGTCACTGGCAAAATCCCTCCGCCCCAGTCTCTTCCCGGAATGGCCCCATCTTTGCTTTCTCCCACTTAACTCATTGCATTCGGATCACGAGAATTCTCGCTTCATAGTACACAGTGTTTTACAACGTATCATACTTTAAACCGATACTAGCTTGTAGGAACATGTAATCAATAACTTTAGAATGCAATGGGTGTTTAATTTTAAAAGGTGCTTTTAACATGTATGTAAAATGTTTTTTGGATTCGTTCAATAGAAACTTATCTGGCCACTGGGAAAAGCTAGCAATAAAACTACTGCAATGTGTTAAGCCCGTGGTCGGCAAACTCATTAGTCCACAGAGCCAAATATCAATAGTATAACGATTGAAATTTCTTTGGAGAGCCACATTTTTTAAACTTACACTTCTTCTAACGCCACTTCTTCAACATAGACTGGCCCAGGCCGTGGTATTTGGTGGAAGAGCCACACTCAAGGGGCCAAAGAGCCGCATGGGGCTCGCGAGCCACAGTTTGCCGACCATGGTGTTAAGCTGAAATCTGGCCATTTCTTGGGTTATTTCCATACCTATATTCTGCTTCCCACCAGGCCTCAAAGTTTGGTAGGTGCTCTGTGATTGCTGGTCATTTCTTTTTCTGTCTTTCTCAAAATCCCCGTTACACTGGAGTGCATACATATTACTCAGAACCCCTTTCTACTGTAGTCCTCGCCTCTGTAGTCCTGACCAGTCTCTGTCATTTGGAGCTCTAGGCTGCACATCCTATTGTTGATCTGCAGATCAATGTTATAGCTCAGACATCTCAAACCGGAAGCCTCCCAGCCACTACTCTTTCTTTTTTTTTTTTTAATATATTTTTAAATCCTCACTCCAGGATATTTTCCTATTGATTTTTAGAGAGAATGGAAGAGAGAGGGAAAGACAGAGAGAAATATTGACGTGAAAGAAACACATCGATTCGTTGCCTTCTGCATGCACCCTGACCAAGGTCTGGGCAAGCAACCAAGGTACCTGCCCTTGACTGGAATCGAACTTGACACCTTGTTCTGGAGGCTGATGCTCTATCCGCTGAGCCAAACTGGGAGGGCACAGCCAGTGCTCTTGATACCAGACCCCATGGGAGCCATTACCAGCCACCACCAACATATCTTCTCCTGCTCTGTCCCTGTCTTAAGAATGGGCACCACCATGCATGCCCAAAACGCAATAGACACATTTTTTCTTTCCGTCCTTGTGGTGCATGGAATTCATCAGTAAATCGTGTTTGTCTTTACTTTTAAGATTCAGTCTGAATCAGACCACTTTTAACCACCTCATATGCTACCTCTCTAGTCCATGGTGCCATTAACTCCTGCACTATGCCAATAGCATCTCATCTTGTCTCCTTTCTTCCACTGATGCTCTACCAGAGTCCATCCTCCAACTCGTAGGCTGAGTTGTCACTTAAGAACATAAATCAGCCAAAACCGGTTTGGCTCAGTGGATAGAGCGTCGGCCTGTGGACTGAAAGGTCCCAGGTTTGATTCTGGTCAAGGGCATGTACCTTGGTTGTGGGCACATTCCCCAGTAGGGGGCGTGCAGGAGGCAGCTGATCAATGTCTCTCTCTCATTGATGTTTCTAACTCTCTATTCTTCTCCCTTTCTCTCTGTAAAAAAATCAATAAAAATATTTTTTTAAAAAAAGAACATAAATCATCTCTGGCCTGTGTTTCTCAGTGGTTAAATAATCTGCCCATGCACCAAAGGGTCATGGGTTTGATTCCCAATAAAGGGCATGTACTTGTGTTGCAAGCTCGCTGCCCAGCCCCAGTTGGGGCATGTGTGAGAGGCAACCCATTCATGTGTCTCTGTCACATTGATGTTTCTCTATTTTTCTCTCTCACTCTCTCTCTCTCTCTCTGTCTTCCCCCTCCCTTCCATCTTCCCTTCCACTTTCTCTAAAAATCAATGGGGAAAAATATCCTCAGGTGAGGGTTAACAAAAAATGAAATAAAAGAACATAAGTCAAATCACATCACTGTCTATCCAAAACCTACAGTGGCTTCCAGTTATATATTTGGAAAGGAGCGCAACCATTCAGCGGATAAAAGACTTTTCGTTACCTGGCGCCTGCCTGTCTTTGGTCAGCTCTCTGCCTTGCTCACCAGGAGGCAGCGCTCTGAGCTTCTCTGTCGTTTCTTGCCCTGCCACGTCCACTTTTGCTGGAGGACATGCTCTTTCCTCTTCCAGGAACCACTACAATGTTGAGCTTCTCATGACATTCGTGGTGTCTCTGTTGGGATACCCCATTCTTTTTTAAAAATATTTTTATTGCCGAAACTGGTTTGGCTCAGTGGATATAGCATTGGCCTGTGGACCGAAAGGTCCCAGGTTCGATTCCGGTCAAGGGTATGTATCTTGGTTGCAGGCACATCCCCAGTAGGGGGCGTGCAGGAGGCGGCTGATCGATGTCTCTCTCATCGATGTTTCTAACTCTCTATCCCTCTACCTTCCTCTCTGTAAAAAATCAATAAAATATATTAAAAAATATTTTTATTGGTTTCAGAGAGGAAGGGAACGGGTTAGAGAGAAACATCAACAATGAGAGAGAATCATGGATTGGCTGCCTCCTGTACACCCCCTTCTAGGGGTTGAGCCCACAACCCGGGCATGTTCCCCTAGCGGAACGAAGTAGCAACGAAAATAATTTTATGGTTGGGGGTCACCACAACATGAGGAACTGCATTAAAGGGACGTGGCATTAGGAAGGTTGAGAACCACCTGCTGGAATCGAATCTGGGACTCTTCAGTCTGCAGGCTGACGCTCTATCCACTGGGCCAGACCGGCCTGGGCGGAATACCCCATTCTTAAAGAAGACTTTCTAGACCTGCAATTGGATGTAGCCATGCCCGCCCATGTCACTCTGTCCCTTAGCTGGCTTTAATTTTCTTCAAGCCCTCAGCACTCAGAAAACGCTGTTATTTCTCTAGCACTTATCAGCTCTCCACCAAGTGTAAGATCTGCTGGGCCAGGGACTTTATTGCCCTCGTTTATAGCTGTGAAATTACTGCCTGGAACATGGGATACAGTAAGGAATATTTGCTGAGTGAATGAAAAGTTTATTAGGAATAATAGCAAGCTGTTCACAGTGAATATTATTTATTTATTTTTATTAGAAGGCAGACTCAGGCCTATCTCTGTCTTGGCATGAGTTTGGGTGTTTGTTTTTTTTAAAATATATTTTATTGACTTTTTTTACAGAGAGGAAGGGAGAGGGATAGAGTTAGGAACATCTATGAGAGAGAAATATCGATCAGCTGCCTTCTGCACACTTCCTAGTGGGGATGTGCCCACAACCCGGGTACATGCCCTTGAGTGGAATTCAGTCCGCAGGCCGATGCTCTGTCCACTGAGCCAGACCGGTTAGGGCGAGTTTGGGTGTTCTTAACAGAGCTCAGCCAGGGTGTATGTGACTGAGCGTTGGTTTTGTCTTCTATAACGGGGAGCGGAATGGGACACCAAGGTGGGACCCCTGGGACAGGATGACGCACTTCATAAAATCCGCACCTGCAGAATCTAAGAGACCTTTCAATCTCCGCTTTCTCAAGAAGTCTACAGGAAATCTAATGTCCACTTGAAAAATAAGGCTTAGTTTCTAGCTTAAGGCCTCTGAACCTGGGGGGAGGGAAGGAAGCCACAGCCAGGCAAATTCAGGCCACGAGCCTGAGATGTATCACGTGATTTGGTGCCTGTGATTTTATTGTGAACTTTTTTATTAAGGGAATTTTACTTTAAGGCTGTAAACCAGAGTGATTGATTACATGGAGGGTTTAGGACCAGACTGCTCCCTGGCTTCAAATCCTGCTCAGCCACCTCCCAGGTGTGTGACCTTTGGCACATGGATTAACCTCCCTGGCCCTCCGTTTGGTCTCTGTTTAAGGCAGTGGTCGGCAAACTGTGGCTCGAGAGCCACATGCGGCTCTTTGGCCCCTTGAGTGTGGCTCTTCCACAAAATACCATGGCCTGGGCCAGTCTATTTTGAAGAAGTGGCGTTAGAAGAAGTTTAAGTTTAAAAAATGTGGCACTCCAAAGAAATTTCAATTGTTGTGCTGTTGATATTTGGCTCTGTTGACCAATAAGTTTGCTGACCACTGGTTTAAGGGCACTAAGGATGGGAACACTGAGCCAGGAGTGAAATATGAAGTGTTTAGGACAGGGCCTGCGGCTCATTGTGCATGAGCTGTGCAGCGCTGGGGAGCAACCAGGCATGCGGTGTGTCTGCTGTGGGCAGGTCGCACTGCTTGGACCTCATGGTCCTGGGAGCGCTATGGGCAGGTACCCGGGGCAGGAGGTGGGGCCGATATTCGTGCTCATCCTGCGGCATCTCTGCGGAGGAGTGACTGAAAAACCTTGGCAAGTGTCACTGTTTTTGGAACGTGAGTCATGGCTGAGGGCTGGGGTGACCTGTGCTTTACTCCTGGTTTTGAGGTCACCCCAGGTAGAAGGCCAATGAGCTGGTCCAGCCTCAGTTTCCCTGTTTCTGAAGCGAGAAGGCAGGGCATGAGCACTGCGTTGTTCGGTTCTCCACACGTGAGGGAGAGGTTCTTAGCTGTTTAAAAAGACGCATTCATTCTCTTCCCTGAGCACAAAGCTCCATTGCAGTTCGGAGCCTCTTTTGAATGCAGGCATGGTCACGTGATGGAGTTCCACTCATAGGAGTGTGAGCGAGAGTTCTGTGTGGATGGGCCCATAAAACGCTCCCAGGTGAAATACTTCATGCTGTTTCTTCTTAGCCATCTGGATGCCGGTGTCCAAAGTTACCTTGGAAACCCGCGTCCTCTTTGGCAGATGCTCCTGCAGCCAGGTTGTGAGATGTCTGCGCAGAGCCGGCTGCCGTCCCACCCCTGCAGGCTGACCCAGAACCTTCTGTGCTAGAATCCTGCACGAAGGAGAAACACACTTCCCTAGGGACAGGCTACCAAATGTGGGAGTTCATTATTTTACAACTAGAGGTCTGGTGCACGAAATTTGTGCACCTCCCTCAGCCCGGCCTGCACCCTCTTGCAATCCAGGACCCCTTAGGCCTGGCTGGTGATCAGGATTTATTGGGGTTTTACTTCTCCCAGCTGCTGGCAGCTAGTCCCATCCCCGCCACTGCCACTGCCACTGCTGGCCAGCTGTGCTGTGCTGATCCCTGCTCCACCGCCACTGGTCGCCTCCCACTGTAGGCGACAGTGGTAGGGTGCGATCTCTTGCCTGGCCTGGGCCTCCCTCTGTGGGGTGATCACTGGCTGGCCCCACATACCAGCCACAGCATCACTGGCTGGTGGCCTGGTGGGCCTCCTCCCCACCCTCTTTGATCACCCCGCCAGCCAGTAGCCTGGGCCTCTCTTTGTGGGGCAATTATGGGGCAGTGGCAAGGCCCGCCCCTGACCATCCACCCCCCCCAACCAATTGCATCGCACCTGCCTTGGCTGGCCTGGTGCCAACGTGTGTCATAGCCTGCTTGTCCAGAAGGTTCTCCGGACAGTTGTTCTGCTGTTCGGTCGTTCACGTGATTTGCATATTATGCTTTTATTACTACAGATAGCTAGCCTTCACCTATGGCAGTGGTCGGCAAACTCATTAGTCAGCAGAGCCAAATATCAACAGGACAACGGTTGCAATTTCTTTGGAGAGCCAAATTTTTTACACTTAAACTTCTTCTAACGCCACTTCTTCAAAAGAGACTCGCCCAGGCCGTGGTATTTTGTGGAAGAGCCACACTCAAGAGGCCAAAGCGCCGCATGCGGCTGGCGAGCTGCGGTTTGCCGACCACGGACCTATGGGATTCACCACCACTATTATCATTCAGATTTTCTGATCTCAGCTGCATGAACATACACAGATGCATGTTTAAGATCCATTCATAAGCATTCATTAATATTTCTTAGCAAGGCGTTGGGGTGGCTTTTACATGGGGCTCAACCTGAGACCCGTGGCCTTTTCAAATGGAAGGGAAGGTCTGCTTTTCGTTTCCTTGACTCTTCGCTCTCAGAACCAAGGGAACTGTCTGCTTTCCTTTCCTCAGGAGAAAATCAGGGACCAAGGACCGTTTTACTGCCACGTGAATGGGCAGGTGTCCTCAGTGGAGCCAGTGGAGACACGACCATTAGTGAAAACGCCTCGTCGATGACAGCTTGCTTATTCATGGCTGCAGGCTTCTGACTTAGTGTCACCTTTTGTGCCAGAGAGATGCTAGCATCTCGTGTTTGACCTGACGCCCAGGAACGAGGCAGATGGGATGATCCGGAGGCTTGCACTTGAAAATGTTGAAAAGAAGGGAAACCATTGTCAGAGGTCAGGTTTGAGTAGAGCAGCCGGTGGTGAGGGGGTCCCACGTGCACCTGCTAACGGGGAAGGGACGCTGTGACAGGGAAGACGCAGGCTAATGTGCGTGGGACATAGCAGGGCCCCAGGCAGAGCAGCGACCATCGGTGGATGGTGAGTCAGGGACCTGTCTCATTCTCACTGTCATCTCAGTGTGCCCTGCTAGACCGGGCACCTGCTAGGAGATAGTTAATGCCGTCCTGAAGCTTTCCGGTGCCCTCCAGCACTCCTTACCATCCATCTTGGACAATCAGGCACTGGTCTAGGCCCTGAGTTCCCCTCTTCACTGAGCAGTTTGTAGTGAAGTGAGGGGAGACTGGGCCGTAGCCCCACACATCGGAAACAGCATCCTCTCCCAGCATGCACCTTGTCCAGGCCAGTCAGGATCAGCTTCCTTCCTTCCAGTCCGAGTCTGTCAGTAGGGCTCCTGGTTGGATAGAGGAAGCTGTATTGCTTCTTCTTCTTCTTCTTTTTTTTAAAAAATATATTTTATTGATTTTTCACAGAGAGGAAGGGAGAGGGATAGAAAGTCAGAAATATCATTGAGAGAGAGAGACATCGATCAGCCGCCTCCTGCACACCCCACACTGGAGATGTGCCCGCAAGCCAGGTACATGCCCCCGACCGGAATCGAACCTGGGACCTTTCAGTCCGCAGGCTGACGCTCTATCCATTGAGCCAAACCGGTCTCGGCTTGCTGCTTCTTTAAAAAAAAAATTCAAAACTATATATATTTGATTTCAGAGAGGGAGAGAGAGATATAAATGTCAATGATGAACGAGTCATTGATCAGCTGCCTCCTGAGTTGCCCCACACTGGGGATCCAGTGTGCCATCCAGGCATGTACCCTTGACTGGAATCGAACCCGGGACCCTTCAGTCCGCAGGCTGACGTTCTATCCACTGAACCCAAAGCAGCGAGGGTGCGAGGTGTGCTTCTTCACCTCCCTCCCTCAGCACCCATGAGCAGCACACACCTGCATAGGTGTACCCAGCAGGCCCTGCTGTCCATCAGCATGGGAACAGACAAAGCATTGTGCCAGAAGCTACACTGTGGGTAAGGGCCAACGCCACCCGGGTGCAGCGAGGGGGTGTTTGAAAGGTGGTCGGAAGCAGGTCAGAAAGGGGGCACTCTCCACACTGGAGAAGGGAAGGAGTGAAAAAGGACAGGTTTAGGGCCTTGAGTGACTAGGAAAGCATCCAAATGAAGGAGCAAGTGATGAGCGCAACACAAAGGATCGGCGACGAGAAATAAATTTAAAATTCCCACAGAAACAAACACAACACCTGCACGGGTTTTATTTGCTGTCGAGGATGCCTAGCGGTTTCCATGGGGACGCTCTCCAGGCTGGTCCAGCTTCCTAGCTCTGCAGCAGCCAGTGCTGCGGCCCGGCCCCCCGCCACACACACACACACACACACACACACACACACACAGCCGCGTGGGCCTGGTGTTTCCTCACCGAAATGCCATCCGTCTTTGGTCTGTTATTCTTTTGTCATTTTTATTTATCACACCTGAAAGTTATACATATTTAAGATCTGAACACGGTCCAATTTGACGTGTTACCTGTTGTCATTTCCAGGATATTACATTGTGAAATTAGGCCGGCCTTTTTACGATCCTGTGTGGATGTGTGTGGATGTATAAGCAGATGCATATTTGGAATTAATGGGCCCATAGAAATCAGAGATGGATTAGGCCTAATGAGCTGTTCAGAAGAATTATTTAGCACATATTTCATATCTCTATTCAGTAATCAAACCTACACACTGTGGATGCTAAGGAGGCAAGCTATTACCTTCCCCCCCCCCACTCCTGAATTATTTCCATTTGTGCCTGGAAACTTAACATTTCACCCCGAAAGCATTTTGCACCAACCTTATTAAGCATTCCGTTTGACATTTCGCTGCCCTTAGGGTTATATTCGGTATTGAAAAAAGAGTCGCTTGGATTGTTTCCATTAATATATAGTTAGTAATTGGTGTCAGGTTCCAAGGACCCCACTGGGATGCTGGAATGGCTCAGACCAAGGGTTGGGGGGTCAGTAGAGACTTAAGTCCTGCCCCTCCTCCTTCCCTCCCAGTCCCTCGGAGAGTTGGCCGAGAAGAGAGGCATATTTACCTAGATTTGTTTGAATTTTCTCAGAGCAGAAGAGTTCCCTCTGCCTTCTGTTTTCACCTAAGGGTACCTATATCAGAGCTGGTGACCCTCCTGCCGGGAGACCAAGAGGATCTGGTTCTACACACTCTGGGCCTATCATTCCTTCCAGCACACATTGTGACAGACCCTCAAATCCTATTCACAACGTGGTTTTCTCTGTGAACACAGAGGAAGACAGAATGAAAGGTGAGAAACTCAATGCGATGGAATTTGACCCAGAGGGTTGACTTTTTGAAGCTGTATCAGAGACATGAAATGATGGGACTTAAAGGAAGACTCAAAGATCGGCTAATACATTGTCAGCTCCCAATAGTCCAGGGCCTACCTTCTGTGTTTTCTTTACAGTGAGGTTAGCTACGGTACATAAATATAGATCCTGAACATGTGTGCTCACCTTTTGTCCATCTTACACAAAACATGCTAATTAAGAATGTACTCAGGCCCTAACCGGTTTGGCTCAGTGGATAGAGCGTTGGCCTGTGGACTGACGGGTCCCAGGTTCGATTCTGGTCAAGGGCATGTACTTGGTTGAGGGCACATCCCCAGTAGGAGGTATGCAAGAGGCAGCTGATCCATGTTAATCTCTCATCGATGTTTCTAACTCTCTATCCCTCTTCCTTCCTCTCTGTAACAAATCAATAAAATATATTTAAAAAAAGAGAATGTATTCATTGTGGTGAGAAAAAGTCTCTGAAGTTGAGACAAAGTTGAGCTGGAACTTAACTTGATTTCTAGAATTTACTTCTGTGAGGCTTTATTTTCTTATCTGTGAAATGGGGCTAAATAGTACCTTAATAACTACCTGACAGAGTTATTGTCAGAATCAGGTATAATACTAAAAACAAAACACTGTATCACCAGCAACACTTAATGGGGACCTATTACTCTTTGGTAAATGCTTTACCTGGACCATCTCATTAAATCACAATTATTTACAATAATTATGTAAGATGACAGGTAAAAGCTCATGAGTTGTGCCAGGCATAGATTAGGCATCAGGCATGTTATTTTCCATTAATAATACATTAAAGGAACATGAATGAAGTTAAAACTATCAGGGAGAGAAGATGGGGGAAGATGGATTCTCTCACCCACCTTCTGGCTCTTGCAGAATTTGCGGACACAGGCTTCTGTGGTTTTATGCCGCCACAGAGACACCCTTCACATCCTCCAACACAGCATCCTCTGGGCTTACTTAGCCTGGTTGCTTTTCCATCCCTCCCCTCCTCATCTTTCTGTCTATCCTCTCTCCCAG
This sequence comes from Lasiurus cinereus, assembly GCA_011751065.1. NCBI lineage: Eukaryota > Metazoa > Chordata > Mammalia > Chiroptera > Vespertilionidae > Lasiurus > Lasiurus cinereus. Next base: position 22,775,956 of record JAAGEH010000417.1, read on the forward strand.
ACACAGTCCAGTGTCTCACTCTTTCCTTATTCCTTCCAGTTGGAACAAAGCTCTTATTACTCTACTAGAGCCCTAGTGCATGAAATTTATGCACAGGTAAGAAATTTATGCACAGCAATCAGGGCTGATTGGGGCCTTCTGGCTGCCAGCTGGGGCATTCCTTCATTCTGCGACGCCCCCTGGTGTCATAGGAAGTGATTGAACTCCTGGTCTCCCGGTCAAACTCCCGCAGGGACACTGCATATTAGCCATACACACACACACACACACACACACACACACACACACACAGGTCCAGGGCACAAAATTTGTGCATGGGGTGGGAGAAATCCCTCAGCCCGGCCTGTGCCCTTGCACAGTCTTGGAGCCCTCGGGGGATGTCCAACTGATGGCTTAGGCCAAGCGGACCTAAGCTGTCAGTCAGACATCCCGAGTGCTGCTGTGGAGGCAGGAGAGGCTGCAGCCACTGCTGCTGCATTCGCCAGCTGTGAGCCCAGCTTCTGGCTGAGCGGTTCTTCCTCTATGAGAGCACACTGATCACCAGGGGGCAGCTCCTGTGTTGAGGGGTCATGAACGTCTCCTGAAATACAAGCCATTGACCTCCCCTGGTGGTCAGTGTGATGACGGGTCCTTCTGTTGTTCGGTTGATTTGCATACTAGCCTTTTATTATAGAGGATTGATATTTTTATAGTTTATTGTTTACAACCACACATTTATGAAAGAAATAATTATTCAACTCCTACTAAGTGCCAGACACTGTTCTAGACCCAGGGACATGAGAAGACAGTGAATTAAGAATCTGTCCAATGTAATGTTAGGCTGTGTTTTATGCTCTAAAGCAGTGGTTCTCAACCTTCCTACTGCTGCGACCCTTTAACACAGTTCCTCATGTTGTAATAACCCCCAACATAAAATTATTTTCGTTGCTACTTCATAACTGTTATCTTGCTACTGTTAATGAATCGTAATGTAAATATCTGATATGCAGGATGTTTAAGGCGACCCCCCAAAAGGGTCACGACCCACAGGTTGAGAACCGCTGCTCTAAAGAGATGCAAGCAGATTGGGTAATGGAAAATGAGGAGTAGGCATAGTTGTGGTAGACACTTTTGAGGAGACGTCTGTCTGAGGCGGGGCCTTTCGCTGAGGTCTGATGAGTGAGAGATTGAGCGGCTGAAGATGTGGGGGAGCATGTTATAGACAGGAGCAGAGCAAATGCAAAGATGGAGAAGTAAGTGCATCTTTGCCTACTGACGTGGAGGGAGGCGGAAACTCGGGCCAGGCCACTTGGCCGCCGTGGTATAGTGAACGCTTTGGAATTTATTCTTAGAATTATGGAAACCACTAGAGCAGTCTGACCATTTTGGCTGCTGTATATTAATATTTTTGTTCATTTTTCATCTTACCTGTCTTCAATTTTAAGTTCTCTATAAGCAAGGGCCATATTTGACTTGTATCTTTGTATCATTGATGAGACAGAGACCTCCAGCTGGCTCAGGGGACCTCCTCTGAGCTCCCCCAATTCCCTAGCCTCCTCCTCTTACCAGCACTTACAATGATATACGGAGAATCTCTCTCTCTTGCTTAGGCTCACACTGATGCGCAAAGTAGGGGGCCACTTGCGGCTGTTACATTGTGGGGGGTCTCCCTGAGGGGTCATGAACATCTCCTGGAATATAAGCCATTGACCTCCCCAAGTGACTGGATGGTGCACCACCCCTAGACTCTCATTGTCATGGCTGGCAAAGGCTCAGCTACATTGCAGGCCCCGTTGCTCATGGCCTTATGAAGGTTGAAATGGATGAAATGTCCCGAAAGCATGCCTTGCAATACATGGCTCAGCAGAGAGATTGTAAACCGTTATTCTATTCTTACCTTATTATTTCATTGAGAGATTTTAATTACTCTAACAAAGCAAATAGTTCCTGTTTAATTCACTTTGTTCATGTAGCCTTGGCTGTTGCTAGGTCGTTCGTTAAACCGTGTAATGTGAATTGATGGTACTTTTAGTCTATATTTCATAATTACTGCTGAGTTGCAAGGAAAATATTAATTAAACATACTCTTGTTTTTAAAGGAGATGTTTACATATAACTCCTGCAAACACATTTTGAACTTCTCAATTAATTCTTTATTTTTTAGTAGCAAATTCCTTCCTACCGGAAAGTGGGAAGGAGTGGGAGCGGTCCGATGAGGCTGTGGTCCAGCGGATGGGCAGCGGAGGGGAGTGTGTATTACTGGTTGCCCAGTGATTGGTCCCCTCTCTCTATGTTCACTTTTGACTTCCTGGCCTTTCCCACGAGGGTGGATTCCTGGTAGACAGTCAGCAAATGTTGAAGGAAATGTTCGCTTGGGTAGCACAATATTGTGCGTATGCTAGGAGCCAAATATATATTATTTTTCTTTTGATGGTAATATATTTTATAAATCAATGTGCAGATGACATGTCTGTGTATAAAAATATCAGAAATTGATCACCTCCGTGACTTCCATCCAATCTAAGAAATAGAACCTCCGATGTTCCCACCTTATTTTATGACTTGTCTCTTCTGAGGATCTGACCACTGCCCTGAACTTTTTTTTTTTTATCATTTCCTTCTTGTCCTTCGGATTTTACCCAATATATAAATGATCTCAAGTATTTTTTTTATTTTTCTTTATATGAAAACAAATTTATTTATTATACAGTAACTGTTTTTCATTATTTTGTTTTCTACTAATTTGAAATAAATACCACCCTGAGTATGAAAGAAGGCAGAATTCTGCCTGAGTCATTTCAGGTAATTAACTGGTCTACAACTCATCAATCCAAACGGCTCAATACCTGTGACTGTGAGTGTGCGTATGTGTATGCCTGCTTGCGTGTGTGTGCATAAACACCTACTAAAAACCGTAAACACAGAAGAGTCTGAATCCAAAACAGCAACACTCACGTATTTTCTGGCATAAGTGGCTTTGACTTCTTGTATGTTCTATAAATATTAAATTACAGAATTAAATTTTAGTCTTCCAAAATCAGATTGAGGTCAACATTATACAAACTAATAAAAGTAAAAAAAAAAAAATATTTGGTTGCCTGGCACCCATCCCGCTTTGTCTGGATCATGAGGCTCTTAGCATCCACACTGCCCCGTGTAGGTCCTTGTGCTGAGAACCAGAGTTAAACGAGCCGCAGTGCCTGCCCTCTGAGGCCCCAGCCTGGCCAGGTGAAGCCAGCTTCCCCACTAGCACTCCAGAGAGAGACATGGAAGGATGCTACTGAGGTCTGGCGGCAGGGGAACGAGAGGGGTGTCGCTTGTAATCTGGGATGTGGGAGGATCACTGAAGGGCCCCTCTAGAGGACAGCGGTGGGGGGAGAAGAAAGCAGGATGGGGCCTGAGTGTGTGCGGGGAAGGCCAGAATAGGATGCTTCTGTGGAGAAGCAGGAGCGCAGGACCTGCAGCTGGCTGGGACCCGGAGGGAGAGAGGGAGCAGGGCTGAGGGCCTCCTGGGCCGGTCCCTTTGCAGTGGCCACACTGTGGCCATCTCCAGCGGGAGCCTGAAGCAGTCAGGTCTGTCTGTACAGATGGGCGAGTGAATGTTCTGCGTCCGACTTGATTCAGCAGCTATTTATTGTTTGTCAGCCGTGTGCCAGGCACTGTTCTAGGCACCGTGAGCCACAGCAGTTAGCAAAACATTACAGCCCCAGGCCTCACGGAGCTTCCCTTCCAGCAGGATATGACAGTGAGCAAAATGACATTAATTACGGAGTAGATCGCCCGGTGATAATGCTGTGGAGAAGCATGCAGAGCGTGAGGACGTGGGAAAGACAGATGAGGCCACAGTTTCAAATCATGTGTCCAGATAAGGCCCGATCCGTTTCCCTTTGCTTATGTGTGCACTTTGAAGGCTTTAAAAAAATGACTTACTGCCGAAACCGGTTTGGCTCAGTGGATAGAGCGTCGGCCTGCGGACTGAAAGGTCCCAGGTTTGATTCCGGTCAGGTCGGGGGCATGTATCCTGGTTGCGGGCACATCCCCAGTGGGGGGCGTGCAGGAGGCGGCTGATCGATGTCTCCCTCTCATTCGATGTTTCTAACTCTCTATCCCTCTCCCTTCCTCTCTGTAAAAAAAAATCAATAAAAATATATTTAAAAAATGACTTATTTTTATTGATTTTCAGAGAGAGGAATGTTGAGAGAGAGATTTAAACTTCAATGGGTGCCTCCCACAGGTACCCCAACCAGGGATCCCAATATGCAACCTGGGCATGTGCCCTGACCAGGAATCCAATCTGCCTCCTCTTGGTGGATGGGTGACGCTCCATCCAAGAGCCACAGCCTGCAGGGCTTCTGCCTGTATGTTAAATAATCACCCAAACAGGCATCGTGTTATTGTGACATCAGAAGAAACACACTAGAAAAGAATGAGAGATAACAGTTGGAGGCAATGTCTACTTGTTTCGACACGTGAGAAAAAGCGGTCGCATCGCGGCGTCAGAAATATGCTTCTGTGTCTGAGACTCTCCCAGCCAGAATGTTGATCTCTATCACCCGGAGGCTCTCCCTCTATCTTAATTGCCCCTGTCAGAGAGAAAGAACTAGAAGCCCGTGGCCCAGCTCTGTCATGGACAAGCTGTCTCTGACCAGCACACGAGGAAGAGGGAGATGGTGCTGGTTATTCGTGGCTTAACGAGCACAGACCTCCCATGGCTGGGCTTTGGAGGACAGGGCTGAGTCCCACTGTGCACTCAGGAAGCTTTCTAGAAGGCTCGATGGCACTGAGACTGAGCTTCACAGGCACAGGGCCCTGGGAGAGGCATCCTCAGGGCAACTCTTAGCCAGAGGGTCTTTGGAACCCGGACACCCCAAGCCTCCTCAAAGCAGTGGCCAATGCACGAGGCCCACGTCATGAACACCCCACTAACCAGCCAACAGTGGATCTGATCAGCCGATAGGGGAGCCGCACCAGGGCTGCGAGCACCCGCTAGATCAAGAAATGTCAGCTCCTCTCAGCTTCTCCTCCACGGCGCCAACTGTCAGCAATTTAACCAACATTTTGTAAATAAATATGGCACTCGGACAGCTGTCAGCGTGCCTGCTATAAACACGCCTTTTGTCCCAGGGACCTGGCAGTGCCATGGATTCTCCTGTACCCGGGCCCACCCTGCCAGCTGGCTCCTGGGCCCGCGACTGTCAGGGACACGCGGAGACCCCTGGCAGGGAGGCCCAGGACCCCAGGCCCCACTCTTACATGCAAACCCACAGGCTCACCTGTCAGTTACTCTTTTTTTTTTTTTTATTGATTTTTTTACAGAGAGTAAGGGAGAGGAATAGAGAGGAATTAGAGTTAGAAACATCAATGAGAGAGAGACATCGATCAGCTGCCTCCTGCACGCCCCTTATTGGGGATGTGCCCAAAACCAGGATACATGCCCTTGACCAGAATCGAACCTGGGACCTTTCAATCCACAGGCCGACGCTCTATCCACTCAGCCAAACCGGTTTGGGCTCACCTGTCAGTTACTCTTGGCCAGGTTATGAGTCGTTGCATCTTCACGCCTGTCCTGTTGCCCTGATCGAAACCGAGGCTGTGGTTTGCCAGGCCGCGTGGTGTTCGTTAGGAATTCCACCCGATCCTTTGGTTTCCCCGGTGGATTGGCTCTTCCTAAGGAAGACATTTATTTCTCTAGGTCAGGATACTAAGCCCCCTGCTTCCTATGGAGGATGCCGGATGATTTTATTTAAGGGGATGTAGCCAGAGTCTCTCCCCATGCTGGTTCCCTCCGGTTCATAAGACAAATGGCTCTGGATGGTGCGTTCACTCTCCCGGATTGAATCACGGGCCTTTATTAAGCGAGTGCTTTTGTGCACCCTGTTTCCCCGGGGACTCTCTCGCCAGGATCCTCGACCTGTACCCCAGCAAAAGCTGAGGGAGAGGGGGATCTGTCTCCGTAGAACAGTCCCGAGGGCAGTGTCTTGGGTTATGGTGATATATGGAATCTAGCTCAGTGAGAAAGAGGGGCCACTGGGTCATCAAGTAGCCAGAAATAGATTTCGTTCCAGAAAAGATTCTGGCGAACTTGGACTGAACTCCTTTTGTGGACCATGTTCTTTTCCTCAGTGCTCTTTTTTTTAAAAAAATATATTTTGTTGATATTTTACAGAGAGGAAGGGAGAGGGATAGAGAGTTAGACACATCGATAAGAGAGAGACATCGATCAGCTGCCTCTTGCACGCCTCCTACTGGGGATGTGCCCACAACCAAGATACATGCCCTTGACCGGAATCGAACCTGCGACCTTTCAGTTCACAGGCCGATGCTCTATCCACTGAGCCAAACTGGTTTAAGCTCCTCACTGTCTTTTGTAATATCTCATCTAATGAGAATCTGGAGTACAGAGCTCCTGAGGCACCTTCTCCAGGCCTCGTGCCTGAAGCATGGCAGAGCGGGGACCTGATTCCAGACAGCCGGTGCCAGGCCTGTGCTCGTGGTACCCGCCCTACATGTCCCTCTCGCAGCCACCATGCATACTGGGTATGGAATGACCAGTTGTCAAGCAGCGAGGGCCCAGTAAAGCAAACCCACACTAAAAACGAATGAAGTAGCCGCCCGGCTCTGGTTTTCTCCCCCCCGTGAACGAGAAGGCTCTTTATAGGATTGTGGCAACCCATCAGGAATATTATCCCCGCGAGGCTATCCCTGTTCTATGGAGAGACTACAGGAGCACAATGAAGGGAATGGACTCGCGTGTGTTAGCTCAGAAATTTACTTAACCCCCCTGGTACAGCGGGAATAGCAATTCATGGAAACTACCACGGACGGGATAAAAAAAAAATTAATGGAAAGTAGTTGGCAGTACCTGGTGCAGAGAAAATATTTATTCCCTCGTGGCTGTCTGCATGCATACCAGGTGCCTCGGGTTCTGCAGTGAGTGGGAGTGGCAGAATGAGATGTGCGCCAACACAGCGACATACACAGACTTGTCCCGTTCAGTGCAGTGTGGTGACCCTGCTCTCCTGCATGGCCGCTGTGGACAGGTGGGTTAGTGCCAGGCTCTCAGAGAGGAAGAGGCTCTTGAGCTGAGATCTGTGTGGAGGGAAGGGGCGGGATGAATGCACTGAGGCCTGCGGTAATAAGCTTCCTGTGTCAGAGGGGGAAGGAAGAGAACATTGTGTGTAAAGCTGAGCAGACAACAGGAAGAGGGAAGCAGGAGGAGGTGGGAGAGGTCAGAGGGGTCAGGCTCTGGGAGCCAGAATGGACTTGGATCTCATGTCATTATAAGAGGGAGCCAGCAATGAACTTGGATCTCATGTCATTATAAGAGGGAGCCACCAGGGTATTCTGAATAGAGGTGGGCCCTGGGTTGCGATGGATGGTATTGGCTGGCAGTTTTGGGGAATGGTTTATAATACCAAGAAGTTGAAACTCGGCTACTGAGAGAGGTTATGCCAAGTCTAGGTGAGGGATGGAAGTGGATTTGGCAGTGGTGGAGGCAATAAAGATTGAGAGATGCTTACAAATATAATCAGGACCTGATTAACCAGCCTAAGCTGATGGCGTTATGAAAAGGGCGTTGGTGATGGCGATCTTGTGCTCTGTGCATTTTGAAGTAACAGGGCACTGTTGGATTTGCTGGAGTACATTGTTGTGGCATTTACATAATGGATTATTTACATCTTGAAAGGTAACTCAGAATTATTCTCCACATTACCACTTTGAGTCCAACTGGTGGGACACGCCACTACCCACCTCCCCAACTTAGAACACACTTAGGGGTACTTGGTTATAGTTTTAATTTCTTTCCCTCTTTTACTTATGAAATTGAGATGGATTTTTCTTATTTATTATCCATAAAAATGTCCCCAAGAGTCAGTTTGTGCCCCAGCTCATACCCAAAGTTTCCTGGAATTATTTTGGAATTAGAGTGTGTGTGCATGTGTGAATGTGTGTGTGCGAGTGTGTGTGTGTGTGCACGTGTGCATGCGGCTAACTACGTATAATTAAACAGAAGGAGGGTGTGATCGGAATTTGGTGAGGAGAGGAAAAGGGGTAGAGGGCCCCTAGTGTTTTAGCTGTAGATTTTTATTCCAAAACGACAGAGGAATCTCAGTCCTATATTCAAGCCCTGGTTCACACAGAATAAAGAACAAAGCTTGCAAATGAAGACAGTGACACATGGCACTTTTTAATAAAATCCTGGCATTCACTCTTATTAATACCGATATTTTGTTCTTATGTAAGATCAGCATTAACGTACCAGGGCTGTAATTTCGCTCAGGTATAGCAATAACTAGAAGTGATAAAAAATGAGAAATCAAGGAATTTGCAGCTATCTATGCATATATAATGCATATTCTTAAATATCTCATTAACTCCTAAGAGTATCAATATAAAAATTGATGTTCAGGATGATGAACGTGAGGTATCAACATTTTAAAACATATTAAATTGCATTCAGCGTACTCGGTCTCCAAAGGCATTGAAGTGAGCCATATATTTTCAGCAATTTGTCATCAAAGTTGGTTAAAATTAAGATGATAATTCCTCTGCATGTAGAATTAAACTTCAGTTTGTGTCAACATTCATTTATGGGGTGCTTTGTATTCTTCTGTATAATACCAGAAAATGGAGTTATCCCTGGAAAGCCTGTGTTGCTTTTTTATGTTGGGTTTTAAGTGTCTTCTAAGAAAGTACTGTTTCCTGGGGTGTTTTTTTTTTTTTTAAATCAAGCCTTGGATATAGTTAAATGCTGAGTTTTCAAGCCACTGTTCACTATCAGCCATTGCTCTGGCAAAAAGACCCCACCGAACCCCGTGATCCATCAATGAATAGAACAGAGGAGCATGTAGCTCTTAGACAAAATTAATGTCAGGAGGCCCCAGCCACTAATTATGTATCAGATAGTATTCCAAGTGCTTCTGTCTGTCTCATCACCATCTGTGATGTAGACTTTCCTATTATTCCCATTTTACAGGTAGAGAAACTGAGGCCCCATTGAGTTAAAGAACATGACCAAAAAACAGGACTAGTAAGTGATGGGACCATGTATCCTAGTCTTATCCCAGGTTCAGAGGGGAAAAAAATCAGTCCGACTGTTTTAACTGCTTATTTTTTCAGCTGTGAGAATAGAAAGAAGCAAGAGGGACTCTCGCTCCCTGCCCAGGACCGTGTTCAGCACGTCTCCTCTCTCATTCCTGCATTTCCACCCAGGAGTAGAGTCAGCAGTTTGTGTGTGTTCTTTTAATACTCTCTTAGCAATTAATTATTCCTTTTAATAAGCGCAATGAAAAAGAATCATTATTGGACTCGTCCTTTAATTGAATTAATAATTTATCCGGGCTATTAATGTTTTTTTAATATTCTGTGTATTATTTCTTGTCCTATTAGACAGATTTGGCAGGGAGATAAAGCGTGAGGCTGCGCGGGGCCTGGGTGGATGGAGGCCTCTGTATAATGCATGGGCTGCCGACAGTGATGGGGATGAAGTGGGTGCGGGTTGTGGGCAGAGGGTGTGAGGTGCATTGATGTTTGCTCCTTGATGCTGGAGTGATTGAGGGCTTTTGGGGAGTTTCCTGGGCAGAGTTGAATGAAACAGCAAAGCCATTCACAGGTGATGCAGAATGCTCCATCTGCAAGTGACTTCTAGAATCAAGCCTCTCCCCATTTCTCCAGTTATGGACTTAACCTAGCCAGTGGTTGGCAAACTGCGGCTCCCGAGCCACATGCGGCTCTTTGGCCCCTTGAGTGTGGCTCTTCCACAAAATACCACGGCCTGGGCGAGTTTATGGTGAAGAAGTGGCGTTAGAAGAAGATTAAGTTTAAAAAATGTGGCTCTTCAAAGAAATTTCAATCGTTGAACTATTGATATTTGGCTCTGTGGACTATAATGAGTTTGCCAACCACTGATCCTAGGCGAGGGGGTACCTGGCACTTGATACCATGATTATCTGGTTCTGCGTCTAACTTTAGAAATAATTACAATCTTTTTTTAAATAAAATATATTTTATTGATTTTTTACAGAGAGGAGGGAGAGGAATAGAGAGCCAGAAACATCGATGAGAGAGAGACATCGATCAGCTGCCTCCTGCACACCCTGTGGGGATGTGCCGGCAACCAAAGTACATGCCCTTGATTGGAATTGAACTTGGGGCCCTTCAGTCTGCAGGCCAATGCTCCACCCACTAAGCCAAACTGGTCAGGGCAATTACAATCTCTTTATAACCAGTACCCCATTTTGAGAGAGCCGCTATGTTACAGATACAAAAAAGGGCGTGAGGAATGGATGATCGTTATTTGCTAGGGGATGTCCAGCAAACTCAAAGGGCAGAGAAAAGATGAAATTCTTTTTAGGTCCTCGCAGACCTTCCCTCTGTACTTCACGGCTTTTTGGATAAGATTTCTCAGCCAAACCTCAAAATAATGTTGCCGGTTACGTCTGGGTAATCATAGTCATGCTTGATATCCATTTCACTAGCACACGTTATTTATGCATTTACCTAAGTTGCATTGAGTGCTTACTGTATACAGAGTATCATCCTAGATGGTCAGAATATACAAGTGACCCAGACACGGTCCTGACCTTCATGGAAATCCCCACGCCTGCAGACGACACACACACATTTAAACAAGAACATGTGAGAGGAGGAAAGGGATGGGAATAACTGGAGCCGGGCGGTGGGGAATGGACGCTGGAGACAGGACCGTTGAACTGAGCCTGGAGGGATGGGAAGGAGCCAGCCAGGCAGAGAGCCAGGAAGGGCGCCCAGAATTCCAATGAGAGAGAAAACAAGTGCGAAGCTTGTGTGGCTGTGACCGTCTTGGTGGGTTTGGGAAGGACAAAGGCAGTCACTGTGGCCTCGCAGAGCGACAGGAGTGAGCATGTGAGCAGAGAGATCCCGGAGGTAGGCAGGGACCCTCTTGCTGGCCAGGGGTAAGCCTTTGCATTTCTCTGGGTGCAATGGGAAGAGTAAGAGGTTTAATGCAAAATATATATATATAGCTTGGACCTGTGTCTGCTTCTAAAACATCGTGACTGCTCCATGTATATGCAAAGTAGAGGGGGTGACAAGAATGAGGACCTGCTTTAGAGGTCCCTGTGGTCTGCCCATGAGGGTCATAGAGGTAGCTTGAACAGAAATATGGCTCTGACTATACAGACGTAGAGGTGGAAATACGTATTCTGGAGGAGAATCATAGGACATGATGCTGGAATTTGTGATGAGAGAATGGAAGCAATCAAAGATAACTTCTAGCCCTGACCGGTTTGGCTCAGTGGATACAGTGTCAGCCTGCAGACTGAAGGGTCCCAGGTTCGATTCCCATCAAGGGCATGTACTTGGTTGCGGGCACATCCCCAGTGGGTAGTGTGCAGGAGGCAGCTGATTGATGTTTCTCTCTCATCAATGTTTCTGGCTCTCTATCCCTTTCCCTTCCTCTCTGTAAAATATCAATAAGAATATATTTAAAAAAAGATAACTTCTAGGGATTTGACTTAAGCACTTCATGAATTATGATTCTTTTTACCCCCATGGAAAAGGCTGGAAAAGATGTAGGTATGGGTTAGGGGGAGGCTGATGGATTGAGGAAGAAAGAGGATTGTCATAGGTTTACTGAGTTTAAGATTTGGAATCAGGAGGAGTTTCCCTGTGGAGTTCAGGGAAAAGATGAGAACTGATGATCTCAGTTTGGGAGAGAGTCACTTAGTTCAGTGGTTCTCAACCTTCCTGAGGCCGCGACCCTTGCATACAGTTCCTCATGTGGTGGTGACCCCCAACCATGAAATTTTGCTACTGTTATGCATCGTGATGTAAATATCTGCATTTTCCAATGGTCTTAGGCGACCCCTGTGAAAGGGTCCTTTGACCCCCAAAGGGGTTGCGACCCACAGGTTGAGAACCACTGACTTAGTTGTTTTTTCAAGTCTTGGAATTGGATAAAATCACCAAAAGAAAGAGAGGGTGTAACTAGAATACAGGACCAAGTATCGGAGCCTCGAGGTTCTGTAACATTTAAAGTTTGGAAAGAGGAGGCCCCAATAAGTTGTGCAGAGAATCAACGACCAATCCCTTAGGGCAGGGGTCAGGAAACCTCTGCTCTCGAGCCACATGCGGCTCTTTGGCCCCTTGAGTGTGACGCGTCGTTAGAACCACTTCTTCAAAATAGACTCACCCAGGCCGAAAACCGACTTCTGCGCATGGGCCACAAAGTTTCAATCACCCTGTACGTGTGCACCTGCACGTGGTATTTGGTGGAAGAGCCACACTCAAGGGGCCAAAGAGCCGCATGTGGCTCTTGAGCTGCAGTTTGCTGACCACACTGCCTTAGGGAGAAAACCGGGAGAGCATAATATCAGCTAGTACAAGAGAAGAAGTATTCTAGAGAGAAGTAGCTGACTTTGCGGAATGCTGACACAGCCAGGAGCTCAAAAATGAGAGAAGAGACATATCCATGTGATTGGATAAGATGAACTTCTGGTGATCTTTGAAATAGGGATTTCAGAAAGGAAGGGAAGAAGGGGAGTGAAAATAAGAGAGTGGTAGTTGGAGCTGTAAATCAAGTCAAAATAACCATAGATGTGTGTGTGTTCAGACACATGCTCACTGTAATCTGGTTGCATGCAGATGAGAAGGTCCTAGTAGAGGTAGAATTGTTAAGATCAGCAGTTTTCAACCTGTGGGTCTCGACCCCTTTGGGGGTCGAACAACACTTTCACAGGGGTCGCCTAAGACCATTGGAAAACACAGATACAATTCATAACAGTTGCAAAATTACAGTTATGAAGTAGCAACAAAAATAATTTTATGGTTGGGGGTCACCACAACATGAGGAACTGTGTTAAAGGGTCGCGGCATTAGAAAGGTTGAGAACCACTGGTTAAGATGCAGGAGAACAGATGCAGGAGGCGAAGCATAAGTAGAGAGCTGGACTTTTACAGAAGGAAGGGCTCATCTTGGTGTAAGAGGACTTCTATTGCTTGCTTCTTAACTTATTCGTTCCTTAGGAACCCTGGATTCTTATAAACTACTCAGCTGGGCCAATTCTATTACATAGTTTTGTGAATTTTCCAATGAGTCAGTTGAAAGTATGAGGGACATAGCATACAAAGAAGTGGATGTTCAATATTTCTCACTTACCCCCTTGAATGGATGATAAACTGTTTTGTGAACATAGTGGGGTATCAAGAGAGGAGGAGGGATGGGTGCCACTTTAGAGTGGGGGGAAGGAAATGGGATCCAGTGACAGCAGACCTGTGAGAAAATGTCAGCATTGATTTGAGATGCCCCAACATCGGTCACTTCATTACCCTAAAGACTTTTACCTGTGTTTTCTCTCTTGTCAAAGGAGTTTGTTCTACAGAGCTGAGCCAGAAGAAATCTATTGTAAATGTAGAATGTCTCACTTAAGAGAACCTTTCTCACTGCTTTTAGCTTCAGTGTAGATGGTCTCCATATGGGAGGGACAGTTAGGAAGAGATCTGGTTTGTCTATCTCATCGCTGATCAAAAGTAGTTTCTTATCTTCACTTGACCAAAGTGCTGTATGAAACTCCTGTACAACTCTATCTCTGTCTATATACATAAAAGCCTGAGCAGCTGTTATGACCGGACGACCAGATGACCAGCTGGTAGCTATGATGGGCACAGATGCTCAATGCAGGAGCTGCCCCCTGGTGGTCAGTGCACTCCCACAGCCAACCTCTCACAGCTGGCCAACCTCCTGTGGTCCCTACCCCCTGCTGGCCAGCCCCAATCAGCCCCGGGACTGGCCGAGATTCCCTGATGGGTCCTGATCGCTGGCCAGGTTGAGGGACACCCCCTCTCCACCTGTGCACAAATTCATGCACCGGGCTTCTAGTATAATATAATGGAATAGCAACAGAATATTGTCAACTCTTCCCAGGCATTTCATTGCTGAGGCAGGAGAGTGCTATGGGAGTGCTTGTTGTCAATCAAACAAGTAAATGCATGAATTGGCAGAATTTAGGGGACAGACATTTTAAAGTTTTCTGTGTCCAAGTGTTTTACAAATAATGCCAGGTGTAAATACACACGAACAGATTTCCATCCACATGATGCATGTGTTTGCCTGCCTTTCCATTATAAGGGTCTTTATAGACACAGTTCACTTACCTTGAGTTGCTGAAGTTCTAGGCATTTTGTTGCAAATGATTGTTCCAGAGCTTTAAAGAATGTGTCCTTATTTTATTTCTTTAAATAACTTGGCATTTTTCAGGGTCAGAATGATGTCTTTCTGAGTCTAGGTGAGTTGAGTGGAATATTGGAATACCTGATACCAATATTTGTATTTGTATCCAATAAATGTTAAGTGTAGAAGAAGGATTCATGGCTAAATACTGCTTGCTATCCTAACGTTGCTACATCCTGGAAACGTGAAGAGTATTCCAGCAAACTGAGCAACCTTGTTGAATGACATAATTTATGAGTCGACACAACAGGTGACTTTTTATTTCATTTATTTATTTTGATTGTTGACTGTTACAGATAGTCCCCTATTTCCTCCTCCTTCACCCACCTGCATCCAGCCCCCACCTCTTCCCTCTTAAAAGAACCACTTCTGAATATGGGCATAAATTACCCAAATATTTTATCCAAGTGAATGCGTTGGGGCAAATACATTGAACGTTTCTTGTTCATTGATTCTGCTGGCCAAAGCGTAAGTCCACTTGACAGTTTGAGGGGTGTGTGGAGGGGCCCGAGGGAGACGGAGGAGACGATGGAGGACACAAGATGAGAGGCACAGTTTACGATTTCTCACACAACGTATTTATGTTTACATACATTTTAAGGGGCATTCACTTATCAGTCTGTTGCTGTGATTTCACTCAGTCATTGGCATGTTTTCGTCTCAAATTTGTGGGGCAGGTAGAAACTCATGGGCATGGAGCAAGAGGTGCACCTCTGACCACTCTTCATTCCCCACCAGCCCCAGCCCTAGCCCCAGCCCCAGCTCCAGGCCCAGGCCCAGGTCCTGACCCAGACTCAGCACCAGGCTAAGCCCCAGCCCTAGCCCCAGCCCCAGCCCCAGTCCCAGGCCCAGGCCCAGGTCCTGACCCAGGCCCAGCCCCAGCCCCAGGCCCAGCCCCAGGCCCTGCCCCAGGCCCAGCCCCAGGCCCTGCCCACTCCCTTGTGGGAGACAGAATAACACAGGAATAAGAGCCTTTTGGGATAGGCATTCAAGTCCTGCCTCCCCCACTCTATAGCGAGGTGAGGCCTTGCCCAACTAAATTAATCACCTAGCTTCCCTTTTCTTATCCTCAATCGTTGTTCTACATGAGGATTAAAGGGGATGATATTCAAAGGAGAGGGCGCAGTGCACAGGCCTGGAGCCCATGGTAGCTCTGAGCCATAGTGTTGCCAAAAGTCCAGGTCCTCTCTCTCTCCTCTAATTCAGCTCCTCTTTTACCTGGGGGAGAGGATGAGCTGTTCGCCATGGGTCAGGCCTTCTCAAGGGACAGGTGCCGGGGAGGCATTTGAAAGTACGTGACCTCATGACTGTGAAGGTCACAGCGAAGCAGAGGTGGCCGGGGATTTCAACCAAGCCTTTCTGATTCCCTTGTCCTTGTTCTTTTTCCACTAAAGCATCCCGAGTCCCCACACTGATTATGGGATAATAGCTTCATCTATCTGGGTAGATCTGCCCAGGTTATAAAGTACTTTCTCCGATTCCCTTTATTTATCTGTTTCCTTGAGACCATAAGCCCCTGGACAGCAGGGAGCCCGTCACGGTTCTCGGCCAATAATACTGTGAACAAATGCAGGCTAAATAAATGATTGACATTAATTTCCCTCCTTCCAGAAGCCCGAGAGGTGTCAGGAGAGTGGGATAAAGCCGGCAAAGCACATCACACAGCTCAGCAAACGCAGCTTTTTATTGTTATGGGGGAGCGGGGATTATTCCCTGGGAGTGATCAAAATAAAACCCCCCAAATGCCACTACATAACGGATTTGAGCTCTTAACTCGGGTCTTCACCATGTTCCGCTCGACCCCCCCTGCCCTTCGGTACAGGTGAGGCGCGGCTCCATCCCAGCGGGCAGGTGCCGGCTGCACGGTCGTCCGCATTAGGGAGCGCACACAGTGTGACTGGGCATCAGCCTGTATTGGATAATGGATTTTCTTCCCTCTGCGCGCTTCCTCTTCTCGTTCCTTCCCCTCTCTTCTGCAGACATTTATCAGTTACCTGTTTCAGGCCCGAGTTTTATGAGGTGCTGGAGATTTTAGATAAAACAAAGAAAGCTATCATCTAATGAGAAGATAGACACTTAACCAACTCGCTGTAATGCAAATGGAAAGTGAGGTAGCTAGCAGCGGCAGGGACAAAACAGAAGGGCGTGTGGCTATGTAGGGAAGTTATTACGGCGGCTGCAATAAACCAGTTTCAGGTTCCAGCGAGCTGACACAGCACATGCTCCCTCCTGGCTCAGACCGCGTCCTCTGCAGGTGACACGCTCTCCTGGGGGACCTCTTGCAGGCGCTGATGTCAGGAGCCGGGCTGTTTGCATTGTGTGGCTCGTTTCTCTCGGAGTCGGTGCCTACCTGCAGGGGGACAGACGAGAGGAGTTTGGGAATCGTGCCATGCCTGCTAGGAGCCTCGATGTCACGTGTGCCAACTGCATGCAGGGGGAGAGGAGCAGCCTGGCTGTGGGTGTAGGAAGAACATGGTCATAAAGGTTTGATGGATACACCGGGTTCCATCGGCACAGAGAACAGTTCTTCCCATTGGAGCCGAAAGGGCAGTCCGGGGCTCAGGGAAGGCACTGCAGAGGGGTCCCCATTGGAGAACGCCCGGGGTTTAACGGTGTGGAAATGTGGCGGAGAGACGCACCAGCCCAGGCCTGCACCTGCAGCTCACAGGCAGCGCCGTCAGGGAGGGGTTGTTAGGTGGAGAGGCATCAGGCAGCGTTAGCTGTCACTGCGCCTGCCTGTCGCCTTCGTATTGCTCCCCTCCGCCATCCGCCTGGCGGTGTGTGTTTATTTACCTTAGATGTTAACACAGAACCCCTCTCTCCTAAGGGAGGCGATGGTGGTGTGTGCCCCAGGCGCTGTGGGCCCCTCCTCCTGATGTATAAGCTCTCTCTATTCTCGCCTTGCTTATTCCTTGGCAGCTAACATGTGGACCCACGATCTAGGCTCAGCCTCACCCAGGCCACCCCCAAGATGTCAACTCTGGGCTAGTGACGCAAAGGAGTGAGGGTGGCTGGAGGGGCGGACCAAGTAATCGGTGTTGTAACAAACCCTTCAGGGACTCCTGAGACACCAGGCAATCGGAGGACCACACTTTTCAGGGGTGCTGAGCCCACCCCTAAAGTTTCTGACTCCGTAGGTCTGCGATGGGGCCTGAGAACTTGCATTTCTGACCAGTTCCCAGAGAGCATCTGTGCTCCTTGTCCAGAGACCAGACTTGGCTAGGTCTGTGCTCCTGATGGTACTCAGAGGCATCACGAATAGAAAGCCGAGCGAGGAGGCTCGTGGATGGAGAGACTCCCCAACCAGAGTGACAGAGACCAGCGTGGGAGGCTGTACAGGATCACCTTTGCCCTCTGAGCACCTAAGTTCCTTCCTGCCCATCACTTCCTGTCATGGTGGCCCCGCTCATTTATAGCTAAGAATTTTAGAATCGGGACTTCCTTTTCTTCTCTCTCTCTCTCCCTTTCCTCCCCTCTCTCTCCCTCTCCCCAACCCCCTCTCTCTCGTCTCTCTGTCTCTCTCCAGGTACCAGTTCTGTCATTAGAACTGTCTTGCCAAATTAGATCACAAATAAGCTCCAAATATCCTTCAAAATGCAGGTAATCAAAAGCGCAGCATCCGAACCCGCTCATTGCCTGCATATCCATGGTGACGGCCCAGCGCTGCTCCAGTACAGCCTGGCAGAGGGTTTCATTCCGACTCGAATTTTTTTTTTCTTCTTTTTCTAAAATGGAAAAAAAAAAAATTACCTGCGACAGTGACATTCCACAAAGAGGAGTCTTTCTTGGAAGAACTTTATAAAAGCCATATTTGGGTATTATTTGGATGTGAAAATTGGGCTTCTTCCTGCTCATAAACTTCTCTGAAACGATTTTTTTCTCCCTTTCTTCGTGAGAGCGTAGGGAAGGCTGGTAATTTTAAAAGGTCCTACGTGACACGGATAGGCCTTTGGAAAGCAGCTAAATGCCACTGGCTGGCGTGAGGAGCCATTTGCCTGAGAAATAGGAAGTGCTGGAGAACCAGGTTTGCTGCCCCGTTTCCCCGAAAGTAAGACATCCCCCGAAAATAAGACCTACTTCCAGTTTTGCCTCTCGCTGCAATATAAGGCATTCCCCCGCACCCCCAAAATAAGACCTCCCTGATAATAAGGCCTCCCCGGAATAGAAGGCCCCTGAAGCTACCGTCAGGCATCTGACTCCCGATTTAAAGAGACCTCGCCCTGCCTGAACAGCTCCGGCTGCGCTGCGGCCCATCCGTGAGCTGGTTTGTGATGACAACGACTACCGTACTGAATACAGGTCGTAAATGTCCTTTTTATTGTTGTTGTTCAACAATAAACATGCACCGTATTCTTCTTCATGGAAAAATAAGACATCCCCTGAAAATAAGACCTAGCGCCTCTTTGGGAGCAAAAATTAACATAAGACACTGTCTTATTTTCGGGAAACAGGTAGGTGCAGAGTGTGTCTCCATTTGTTGAGAAGAGAAAAATCACCAGGCACTGCCTTACAGTAGTTCAGCTCTGGGCTTTAACCCTCTACTCATCTTGCACTCCACAACCTTTATCATCTCTACACACACACACACACACACACACACACACACACACACACTAATTACTGGAACTCAGCAGCACACCAGAAAATATACTACGGCTTTTGCCGATCTGACAAACAGAATAGGTATAATGTTGACTGACTCACACCGGATGGCTATCGTTGTGTTGGCTGTTGTCATTTTTTTATTTTTATTTTTTATTTGACAACCTAAGGGAAGAGAGAGAGGCCAGTGCCCTGACTCAGTGGTCTGGTCTTGCATGCGTGAAGCATCCCTGCGGCCCGGGGTGTGTAAATCGCCGGGTGAGAGGCGAGTTCTGAACGAACTGAGCTGGGGGAGGTCCCCGTGTTGCAGGCGGGAGCTCGGGCGGGAGCTCAGGCTCCCCATGCCAGCCAGCCAGAGGGAATGGACCCGGCCATTGGCACACCCCCATCCCGGTCCCACCTGCGCTCTCACACCGGGAACAGTGAGATCAGCGTGCAGCCTCAGCATCCTTCCCTGGAAATAAAATCCCACCCGCGGCTCCGATATCCGGCAGCTCACTCCTCACTTATTCCAAAGAGGTCCCCGCGGACCGCATGCCCTCCGCCTGAACTGCCACGCTGCCTCCCCTGCGCCCCGCATCTGCCTGCGAGGAGGATGGGGTGGAGGATGAGCTCGCCCCTGGTGTGGGAGGGCCTGTCGCTGCTGCGGGGTGGGGGGCGGGAGCTGTCTTCTCATGAATTATTTATCCCCGCAAACCGGTGGCCTTTCTGATGGGGCAGCAGCCCGGTGCCACTCCAGGGGCCCATGGAAGGGCCTGGTGGTGCAGGTCCGTGCTTGGACACGTGTAGCGCGCGGGGGATCAAAAGCCCGCGCCTGGGACGGAGCGGCTTAGTTCAGTCTGCAGTCATTTGGCTCCGGTGATGCAAGACTAAGCAAATGCGCTCTCTCTCGTCTCCCCCGTTGTGCGCGGATAAAGCCCAGCGTGGGTCTTTGTGGGCTTCCTGCCTGGAGTTTTGAACTAAGCGCAGTCCCACTGGGGTGGAGTTGGATTGCATTGTGTGTGTTTTTGTGTTTTGTTTTTATTTCCCTTTCAGCAAGCGCGCGTCTCCGCAAACAGCCGCCTGTGCTTCCAAGGCTCAGGGCCTTTTCCTTACAGGGAGATTCACGCAAATCATGTCCATTTTTTGAAAACGTTTGTGAAAGACCAGGCCTCAGGCCTCTACTTGCTTTATTCCCTGAGCATCTCCCATCACAGGTGCGCAGGTAGCCAGGGGTCTGTTGAGCCACCTAAGGAGGCATTCAGTGTTGAGTCTGAAGCGGTGCAGGAAGGGATTTGGCTGAAGGTCCTCTCAGAGGTGGACGCGGCAGCTTCAAGGTCAACCTGGGACCCTTTACCCTCCAGAAGGGGTGGGGGCAGCTTCCTGAGTCCCCAGGCATCTCCGCCTGTCCCTTTCCGGTCACCTGGAGGTTAAAGATTGCAATCAGGCCCAGCCAGGATGGCTCTGTGGTTGAGGGTTGACCTAGGAACCAAGAGGTCACAGATCCATTTCCTGATCAGGGCACAGGCCTGGGTGCCCGGTTTGATCCTCAGCAGCAGGAGGCAGCTGGTCAATGATTCTCTCTGATTCTTGATGTTTCTCTCTCTCCCTCCCTCTCTCCTTTCCTCTCTGAAATCAATAAAAAAATATATTTTAAAAAAGATTCAAGTGAGGGAATCTGGGGTTTGCCCGTTAAAACATAGGGAAGCAAATACTCCTCTCTGAAAATGATAGGTTTTTTTTAAAATAATTTTTTCAAATATATTTTTTATTGATTTTTTACAGAGAGGAAGGGAGAGAGATAGAAAGTCAGAAACATCGATGAGAGAGAGAGAGACATCAATCAGCTGCCTCCTGCACGCCCCACAATGGAGATGTGCCCGCAAGCAAGGTACATGCCCCCGACCAGAATCGAACCCGGGACCTTTCAGTCCGCAAGCCAACGCTCTATCCACTGAGCCAAACCGGTCTCGGCATGATAGGGGTTTAAACATGAAGAGTAAAAGGTTTACCAGGTCTTCAAGTTCTTACCTACGTATTCAATAATTCCAGTAACATCAGAGGAATGAACTCCGAAGGTAATCACCAGCCAGCCAATGTTTGTCAAAAAAAAAAAGGGGGGGGGGAATTGCATACATTACCTGGTTAATTGCCCCTGTGGGGTCCTCTCCGGATTGCACGGTGACCTCTGGTATCTTTCCCGATACCTCCCCGGTCCCCCATGGAAGGGTTGAGATAATTGCTCACTATGATGTGTCGGTCCTGAAATCTCCGGGAGACGGGATATTAAAATGAATAGATGGCGTCTGGCAGATCGTTTCCTGCAAGTGATAAGCAATCTTACCTATTAAGTGTCTCCCAGCGCCGGCAGATACTTCCATCCCATGCGCAGTCACAGGCGCGGCGTGGATGATTGATTGGATATATCTGTACTTTGTATACAGCTAATGAACTGGGGATGGTTGCTTAACAGGAAGACTGATAGAACCCAGAAGTCTACAGCCAGATTCTGGCCAGGAAGGAGAATGAGAGAGCAGCCCAGGGAACCGGGGTGGGGAAAAAGGGGGGAATAAATCAGGCAGTCGCCATAAACAGGCCTGGGAAGCTGGGGCCCGCAGGCTGTGGGGGAGACTCAGGAGACGGGGAAACATGAGGAGATGGACCGCTGATGAGTGAGCGCCTCGCTGCTCTCTCCCCCCCCCCCCTCAGCACGTTAGGATGGGTGGCCTGTGTGCTTTGTCAGAGAGAATCTTCTGTCTGGTCCTGGGGACAGGTATCAGAAGAGGGGACTGAACTGGGACCAAAGCTTTGATTAGAGACAGGAGAAGGCCCCTGGGAAAATGAACCGCCTCCACATTTCACCAGGCTGGCTGTTCTGACCTTCACTGTTCTTTACCCTAAGAAGACAGATTTTGTCATTGTTGTTTGAAACAGGAAAA
This sequence comes from Lasiurus cinereus, assembly GCA_011751065.1. Lineage (NCBI taxonomy): Eukaryota > Metazoa > Chordata > Mammalia > Chiroptera > Vespertilionidae > Lasiurus > Lasiurus cinereus. The sequence goes on from JAAGEH010000417.1 coordinate 22,797,663, forward strand.
AGGAAGGAATAAAAAGACACATGCTCACTGGAAAAAGCTAAACGGGCCCTGGCTGGTTTGGCTCAGTGGATAGAGCATCGGCCTGTGGACCAAAGGCTCCCGGGTTCGATTCCAGTCAAGGGCACATGCCTGGGGGTAGCAGGCTCCATCCTCAGTAGGGGGCATGCAGGAGGCAGCCACTAGATGATTCTCTCTCATCGTTGATGTTTCTATCTCCCTCTCCCTCTCCTTTCCTCTCTGAAATCAATGAAAATATAGAAAAAAGACACCTCCCTTCCCCCCCCCCCCCCCCATCTAAACAGCTCAGTATTAAGAAGGAGGATGGGGATGTTTCCTTGGCGAGATCTGAAGCCTCCTTCAGAGTCCATGGCTTTGCATATATTTTCCATTCATTTCCACCCAAATGCACTGCACACAATATGAATTGTACATCGCTGAAATATGTTACCCGTATCGATCTGTGGCTTCTTTTATTTACAAGCAGTGTATCGGCCATATGCGTCCTTGTCAGTTTGCATAAATTCATCTGGCTTCTGCAGCTGAAGGAGGAGTATTCTGTTGTGTGAGATGGCATAATGTGCTTCACCAGTTCCTTACACATGTACGTGCAGGTTACTCCGAGGCCGTGTGCTCTGCCACACAAGGTCTCTGTGATCACCTCCGGGCACATATGCAAGTTTCTCTGAAGGTGGACTCCTAGGTAGGAACTGCCCAGACCCCCGTGGTTGGCAAACTGCGGCTCGTGAGCCACATGCAGCCCTTGAGTGTGGCTCTTGCACAAAATACCACGGCCTGGGCGAGTCTATTTTGAAGAGGTGGCATTAGAAGAAGTTTAAGTTTAAAAAACGTGGCTCTCCAAAGAAATTGCAATCGTTGTCCTGTTGATGTTTGGCTCTGTTGACGAATGAGTTTGCCGACCACCGGCCCAGACCGGTGCAAATTTAACAGTTTGAAAAATATTGTGCAGTCACCTCATGAAAAGGTTACCCTAATGTGCCATCTGCCTACTGTGTATAGAAGTTTTCAGAAAACCTGGCCAGGAGTGGATGTTCCCAGATTTTTCACGTTCGCCAGACTGGGAGGTGAGAAATGTTTAATTCATATTCCTTTCATTATGAAGGGGAGCATATTTGAATATATTTACTGGAGGTTTTAATTTTATTGTCTTTGTGCTGCTTGTGTGTATTATTGGCCTGCTTGCCTTCCTCCTCTTTGTTCATCTTTTCCTTCTAAATTTGCCAAAGTATATAAATGTGCTAAGGTATTTGAACCATTGTTCACCATTGTGCTGCGGTTTATAAATTACTTTCCAGTGTATTCTTTGCAGTCGCATTTTGTTTATCAAATATACTTTTCTACATAGCATTTTTCTTTTTTTTTTTGTAGTCAGATAACTTCACCGTTACGACTGTAAGCTCTTCCTTTTCTCCAGTTCAAGACTTTGAACATTATGAATCTGTTCCCTAATGGCTTGAATAATTTAATTTTATGTTTGAATTGTTGATCCGACTAAAATGTATTTCATGGCAGGAGGGGGACGCAGCGTTTTTCCTCTGGATAAAGAGGCTCAGAGCCTCCACATCGTACATGAAATAGTCTACTTCCTCCCGCTGATTGGAAAAGGCAACTTTATTATGTAACAAAGGCTGGATGTATGTGGGACAAATTCTAGACTCTCTTCCATTCATTTATCAGCCTATCCCTGAGCCAGTTGTGTGCTGTTTTTAGGTATCATAGTTTGGGGAAGTCTCTGGATACTTGTCAGGGATAGTTCCCCACAATAGGAGTCCTTATCAGACTTTTCCTGATGGGCACCCGGGGGACCCCACAGGAGGGAGGGAGGTGGGGCCCACTCTGCTGGTGGCTTCTGCAGTCCTGATGACCCATGGGCCATCCTGGCTCGTCAGAGCCTGGTCCCCTCCCTCTGCGACAGTAGGCCTTCACCTCATGAGCCCAAAGGATTTTGACTTTCTTGATAACATGCCCTCCCCCCCCCACACCCCGAGAAGTTGGGGGGCTCAAAGGCAATGCTCTGGTGTGTGGCTTCCCGTCTGCCCTGGCTCCACATGGAGCTGGCAGGGAAGGCTTCCTTCTCTGGAGTAAGGTGGTCTTTCTTCCTTCCCTTCCCTTCCTTTCCCTTCCCCTTCCTGTTTCCCTTCCCCTCCCCTCTCCTTCCCCCTTTCCCTCCTTTCTTTCCTCCCTCCCTCCCTCCCTCCCTCCCTCCCTTCCTTCCTTCCTTCCTTTCTTCCTTCCTTCCTTCCTTCCTCCTTTTTTAAAAATATGTTTTTATTGGTTTCAGAGAGGAAGGGAGAGATAGAAACATTAGTGATGAGAGAGAAACATTGATTGGCTGCCTTCTGCATGTCCCCCACTGGGGATCGGGCCCACCACCTGGGCACATGTCCTTACTGGGAATCGAACTGTGACCTCCCGGTCCATGGGTGAATGAATGCCCAACCACTGAGCCAGGCCGGCTGGTCTGGCCTTGCTTTTTATTTTATTTTTAAAAATATATTTCTTTATTGATTTCAGAGAGGAAGGGAGAAGGAGAGAGAGAATCATTGATTGGCTGCCTCTTGCACACACCCCCACTGGGGATCGAGCCCGAAACCCAGGCATGTGTCCTTGGCCGGAATGGAACCTGGGACCCTTCAGTCTGCAGGCTGACGCTCTAGCCACTGAGCCATGCTGCCTGGTCTGGCCTTGCTTTTTAACATGCAGCTTTCTTACATGATTTTCTCCCCCACCGGACACTGGGGAACCGGCTTTACCTTCATCCCTGATTCAATAAAAGTCAGTAAAACTGCCCATCCGCACCTCATGCGTTGAGTAGGTGTGGGACAGCCTCTGGGTCCACGGGAGGGACTCTCTTTGTCTACGGAGCAGTGTCTACCCTCAGGGATGGTACGTTTTGCACTTCTCTCAGCCTGCATCTGCTCACTGTTTCCTCCGAAGCCCAGCATCAAGCAGAGCTGCTGGCAAATACGGTGCTCGAAAAGCGGGTGAGGAGAAGCGACTAAAGGAGGGAGGGATGCCGAAACCGGTTTGGCTCAGTGGAGAGAGCATCGGCCTATGGACTGAAGGGTCCCGGGTTCGATTCCGGTCAAGGGCATGTATCCTGGTGGCGGGCACATCCCCAGTAGGGGGCGTGCAGGAGGCGGCTGAACGATGTCTTTCTCTCATCGATGTTTCTAACTCTATCTCTCTCCCTTCCTCTCTGTGAAAAATCAATAAAATATATTAAAAAAAATAAAAAAATATAAAGGAGGGAGGGAGAGAGGCGCAGGGGTGATGCAGGTATGCACTAGCATTTGGAGTGAATGGAACCCCTGCAAGGCACCGGGCTCTGGGGGTGTCTTGGTTCTGACTCTCCGAGGTTGTGTTATGCTTGCGCACTCTGGGGCCTGGTTTCCTCACACAGCGCTATCAGTGAACTACCTGTGTGGGTGCAGTTAATATGCCCGTTAATAACATTGACTTTGGCATCAGTCAGACCCAGATATGAGCAAGGGCTGTGCCACCTACTGGTTTTGTGATCGTTTCAATTTACTTTAAAAAAAAAATAAATATTTTTATTGATTTCAGAGAGAGGGAGAGAGAGAGAAACATCAGTGATGAGAGAGAAGCATTGATTGGCTACCCTCTGCACGCCCCACACTACGGACTGAGTCAACGACTCGGCCATGTACTCTGCCCGGGAATCAAACCTTGACCTCCTGATGCTCAGTCACAGAGCCACCATAGCCGGGCTCATTTACTTCATTCAGCCTCACTGTTTCCTCTTTCGGTTAATAGTGAGCTTAAAATGTGATACAGCATTGAAAGCATATGAAACAGAGCCTGCTATGAAATAAGCGCCCACTAAATATTAGATCCTACTAATAGGATTTCTATTCTTTTATTTTTATTACTATTACCACTACCTTATTATGAAGTGGCAGGATGATAAGTGTAATTATACCTTTCTCCATAAGGCCATAGGTTACCCTGAGCAGGATGTTGTAATAAAAAAATTAAGCCTCATAATTGTTATATCTAAAGGTATCTTTGGGGGGAACTACAAAATGTAGTCATTTTATTTGTATTTATTTATTTTATAATGATTTTTTTATATTTTATTGATTTTTTTACAGAGAGGAAGGGAGAGGGATAGAGTTAGAAACATCGATGAGAGACATTGATCAGCTGTCTCTTGCACGCCCCCTACTGGGGATGTGCCAGCAACCAAGGTACATGCCCTTGACCGGAATTGAACCTGGGACCTTTCAGTTCTCAGACAGACGCTCTATTCACTGAGCCAAACTGTTTTCGGCTAAAATGTAGTCATTTTAATCTACTAAAGCATAAAGAGCCCATTCCTCTGATGAAGGATCGCTGTTGACAGGAGGCTGCCGGCTTCGCCTCTGGTGTGCAGTTTGAATGCTCTTTAGCCTCAGGACTTACTTTGTTCCTCTCCCTGGAAAGGTCTTCCCCTGGGTGCCCTGTGACTTGTTTTCTTCTTTTAAAAGAGGCCTCTGCTGCCTGGCCAGTGTGGCTCAGTGGCTGAGCATTGACCTGTGAACCAGGAGGTCATGGCTTGATTCCCAGGTTGTGGCTTAATCCCTAATAGGGGGCATGAAGCAAGCAGCCAATCAATGATTCTCTCGCATCATTGATGTTTCTATTTCTCCCTTCCTCTCTAAAACCAATAAAACTATATTTTAAAAAAGACGGAAGGAAGAAAGGAAGGAAGGGAGGGAGGAAGGAAGAAAGGAAAGAAGGGAGGGAGGATGAAGGGAGGGAGGGAGGAAGAAAGGAAGAAAGGAAGAAGGAAAGAAGGAAAGAAGGAGAAGGAAAGAAGGAAGGAAAAGAATGGAAGGAAGGATGAAAGGAAGGAAAGAAGGACAAAAGGAAGAAAGGAAGGAAGGATGAAAGGAAGGAAGGAAGGAAGGAAGGAAGGGAGGAAGGGGGAAGGAGTAGGAAGGAAGGAAGGAAGGAAATAAGGAAGGTAGGAGAAGGAAAGAAGGAAGGAAGGACAATAGGAAGGAAGGAAGGAAGGAAGGAAGGAAGGAAGGAAGGAAGGAAGGGAGGAAGGGGGAAGGAGTAGGAAGGAAGGAAGGAAATAAGGAAGGAAGGAAGGAAGGAAGGAAGGAAGGGAAGAAGGAGAAGGAAAGAAGGAAGGAAGGGAAGAAGGAAGGAAGGGAGGAAGGAAGGACCAAAAGAAGGAAGGAAGGGAAGAAGGAAAGAAGGGAGGAAAGGGAAGGAAGGAAGGAAGGAAGGAAGGAAGGAAGGAAGGAAGGAAGGAAGGAAGGAAAGAAGGAAGGGCGGGCAAAAGGAAGGAAGGAAGGGCGGGCAAAAGGAAGGAAGGAAGGAAGGAAAGATGGAAAAAAGGAGAAGGAAAGAAGGGAAAGGAAAGCAAGACCATCTTGCTCCAGAGGAGAAAGCCTTCCTTCCTCTCCGAAATCAATAAAAAATATTTATAAAAACTGAAAAGAGGCCTATGCTGACCACCAATATAACAGCACTACCCCTCAACTCTGGGCACTTCCTTCTTCCTTACCACCACCGGACCTGCCAAGGTGTTTTTAATATTTACATCTTGTTTTATTGTGGCAGGAATCATTCACATGAGCACTATCCTTTTAACAACATCTTAAATTTGTTATACAGTATTTCTAATTATCGGGATATGGTCATACGGCAGATCTCATCTTGCCTAACTGAGATTTTATGTCATTTTACTAGCAACTCCCCATTCCCTCCCCTTCCTCACCGCCCAGCCTCAGAAAACCAACCTTCCCCTCTCTGATTATATGAGATTGCTTATTTTACATATCTCATATAAGTGGGATCATGAAAGATTTTCCCTCCTGTAATGGCTTATTTTATTTCACATAATGTTTTCTAGGTTAATCCATGTTATTGCATACTGCAGGATTTCCTTCCCTTAAAAGGCTGAATAATATTTGGTTGTATGCATGTACCACATTTCCTTCTCCATTCACCCATCAGTGGAATTCTGGGTAGTTTCCACATCTTAGCTACTGCGAAGAGTATGCCATTGGACCCTGGAGGCCTAATATGTTTCTGGGTATTGATTGCTCGCCCAGCTATCACCCATCATCCCTCACTAGCACCTACGTGGCAGGAGGGCAGTAGCTGTGTTTTCCTCATTGCTGTATCCTCAGAGTCTAGAACAGTGGTTCTCAATCTTCCTAATGCCGCGACCCTTTAAGACAGCTCCTCATGTTGTGGTGACCCCCAACCATAAAATTATTTTCGTTGCTACTTCATCACTGTAATTTTGCTACTGTTATGAACTGTAATGTAAATATCTGATATGCAGGATGTATTTTCGTTGTCACAAATTGAACATAAGTAAAGCATAGTGATTAATCACAAAAACAATATGTAATTATATATTGTGAAATATTTATTTCTAATGACAAATAAATGAAATTTTGTCTTGAATCGTGGTGTAGCATGGGTAACAGTCTTCATATGACAACAGTAAACTACATTGCTACATTTTGCTACACCAAGGAGCTGTGTGTTGGTTCCTAAGACCATGGGAAATAGGTGTTTTCCAATAGTCTTAGGCGACCCCTGTGAAAGGGTCGTTCAACCCCCAAAGGGGTCACGATCCACAGGTTGAGAACTGCTGTTCTAGAACAACACACCGTCTTAGACTCAGGTCCAGCACCTATTTCCTTTTTCCCTAACTGTTTACTAAGATGGAAAGCAATCTCAGTCTAAGATGTAGGCTCTGCTCAAGAAGAAGGTCCCAGTGTGATTGGAGGATTGATCAGCTTGGTCCTCCTCTCCTCCTTCCCCCTCGGAAGTTCAGGGTCTTGGGCCTGGTCCACCCTGAATACAGGTCCTAGACCCGCATCCTCATGGTCCGAAGTCCATTCTCTGAATCAGGGAAAGAGTCCTGGATGAGGTCCAAGCCACTTCCAAACCTGGTTTTAAGATCCAGACCCTCTCAGGGACTAGCACAGTCCGTCTTGCAGGTCTTTTAAATGAGGAACACTTCTCGTTCCTTTTCACTCCCCGTACCCCTATTTTTCCATCCCGTTGAGACTCTTATATCTACTCATTTTTCTCTCTTCCAGGTTTTGCACACTTACTGTTATTGACTATTTGTGATAATTCCTGTGCTGTTTTCCTCACTAGAGTGTACACTCCTTGAGGGATTACTGTCCTGTGGGTTTTGTTTGCCACCCTGTCCTGGCTGCAGGCATAGAGCTTGGCTGTGGCCAGAGAAGATTTAGCTAGTGTGGTGGATGGATGGACTTGTCACACCTTGCTGTCCATATTACATCCCACAGGGGAGGGGATCAAGATGCCGGCCCCTTTCCAAACCGGCCATCAGCACCACATGTCTTGATTGTTTCAGTGGCCTCCTGTTTAGTCATTTTCCTCTAAAGCAGTGGTTCTCAACCTGTGGGTCCCGACCCCTTTGGGGGTCGAACAACACTTTCACAGGGGTCACCTAAGACCATTGGAAAACACAGATACGATTCATAACAGTTGCAAAATTACAGTTATGAAGTACCAAGAAAAATAATGTTATGGTTGGGAGTCACCACAACATGAGGAGCTGTATTAAAGGGTCGCAGCATTAGGAAGGTTGAGAACCACTGCTCTAAAGCCATTGCATCGCTTTCGCAGGAGGATGCCCCTGCAGGCTGGTCCAGAGCACATTCCTTCTTTCTCTTCTCCACACGGATGTTGCCAACTAGATGGTACCCAGTGTCCTCGCCTAGTTTTTTGGGCATTCAGCACACTGGCTTCACTTTTTTTTTTAAATGTTTTATTGACTTTTTACAGAGAGGAAGGGAGAGGGATAGAGAGTTAGAAACATCCATGAGAGAGAGAGACATTGATCAACTGCCTCCTGCACGCCCCCTACTGGGAATGTGCCTGCAACCAAGGTACATGCCCTTGACCGGAATCGAACCTGGGACCTTTCAGTCCACAGGCGACTCTATCCACTGAGCCAAACCGCTTTTGGATTCACTTTTCTTTCCATCACACAACCTCTGTCTCTGCCCTCTTGATTCAGCCAGACCAGACAGCTCACCTTCACCAGAGAGACTCTGTTTCTCTCATGTACTTCGTTTGCACAATACCCTCTGTCTGAAAAGCCCCCTCGCTCCCCTTTCGCCCCATCCTCTTTGCATTTTTAGGTCCTTCGTAAGCTTTAAAGAAAGGACCCAGAATCTGGTTGTGTCCTGAATCTGCTTGGCCAATGAGAGCCCTCCTATGAGCTGTGTTTACTATTCTGTTTGGGGGAGGGGGTAAGTAATGTCACCTCCCTTATGAGCATTTAGCATATTGTGAGGTTAAATTAGATGTTGTGTCTAGATGCTTTGTCATAGAGTAAGTGGTCCGGAAATATAAGCTATAATTTCTCTTCCAAGTGCAATTAAAAAATAAAAATCCCCATCTGCAAATTCTCTTCTAAATCTTCCCCGACTGGTTTCCTCTCTTTCCTTCCCATTCTCTTGGAGAGGGTGGCAGAGTTGGCCACGTATAGGAACCCCTCGTCCACATTCCACTTCCCCTTTCTCCTTCTAAGATGAGAAACACCTGGAAGTAGGATTCTGTCCTGTGTTCTCCATGGTACTCTGAACATCGCAGCTGTTCCAGAATTGTTCTTTTTCATGAGTGAGCTGAATCATTTCACTGCTGCCACACTTCTTTCTGCCATCATATCTAGGGCTTAGATAAGAAGAGCCTAATTCTCTAGCTAGGCCCTGATTTGGAGCTCTTAATATGGTACCAGGAGCATCACTACCGTGGAAAGAAGTGAGGTCCCGGGTGGCTACAGAGGCATTTGAGGAGGCTCTCGGTGTAACGGTATGTCTCACTCATTTTTTTTTTCTAATCTCGGAAACAGACAATTGCCTGGAGCCTTCTCGGCAGATGGACCATGTTTGTGCCTTCGCCACTTAACAGCCATTAGTCTAATTCCATGCACTGTGGCCCAATTAAATAATAAGTACGAGCCCATGAAAAGCTGGTTTGGAGACACTCTTACTGCCTCGCACTTGATGGCCTTCTCTGAAGTGAATGCTCCCTCCGCACCCTGTTAACCCGGCCATGGAATAAGATCGAGTCTTGGAGGAGACTTGGCGGGGACAGTCCTGATTCGGAAGGTCCAGCTTCCATCCACCACTTCCCTCCTACATCGTCACCTACTCACAGTCACAATAATGTCACTTCTGCTTACCTTGGTTACGAGTTGCTGTTTGCGTTAGTGGATAATATATGACTTTCGAAAGTTCCCAAGAAGGAAGCAACGCGCCATCTTACTACTAATATGTCTGATAACACATTCTCCTTTGTCGGCCCTTGATTCTTGCATCTGTGTTCTTACTGTAGATCCCTCCTTCAGGGGTGTCTCCCCACCACCCCCAAGTCCTGTACACCAGCAAGGACCAGACCAGATATCTCCTGTCCCCCGTGTACATGTCTCTGATTCTCCACTTCACTCCCTACTGAGAATGACCATATTCTCCTCTAAGCACCCTCAATGCTGAATCTGAACATAACTTTGAATGGTAGTTACTACGTGGTTCACACTTACACAGGGATTGGCAAAAGTCGGTTTACAGTTGTGAGTACAGGAAACAGTTTATTCTTGTATTGTTATTAATTATTGTATTATTTTCCATAGGACCAACTGTCAAACTGCTGTTTTCCACCCTGTATTTTGAATATTCATATATGTTCTCTACCATCAGGATCTAGGATCCTGAAGGGCAGGAGTTCTGTATTGTTCTCTATATTTACCACAAGATAAACTTACTTGTAATAGGCCTCTGTGTATACTACATGTAAATAAATACACTATAAATATTTTGTTTATCAATGCAGAAGAAGTTATAGGCATTTTAGCATCACTCTCTCTCCCTGATTCTCCCTCTGTGAAGGCAAGCAGGTCTTGGGATCTCTGAAGCATCTCCATTAGCTGCCAGGGCTCGTACACAGTGGTCCCAGGTTAGATGCAGGTATTTTCTAGAAAGTGCAGTCTAGAAAGTGTAGCTGTATTTTTGCAATGTAAACCTTGGCAAAAACAACACGCAAAAGAAGCAAACTCAATGAATTTTCATTAAAAAACAGGGAACTCATTACTCTCGTATAAGGATTCTCACTCCCAAGTTTTGAAGAAAACATGGTTCTCAAGTGTGTGACTCTCATTGGTGGCTGGTCCACTCCTATTCTCTCTTGCTGCCTTTGCTCCCAATTCCCAGAAGACAGAAGCAAGACCCGTAAGAGTTATTAAGTTGCTGTGTTTCTCCTGCTGAGTTGCATATGGGTTTAAGGGCAGGAGTAACACCCCAACTTGTTCTTTAGGGTCCGTTTTGTCAGTGTTGGAAAACCGTGGCTCCCGGCAGAAACATCCTGTTAGTTCCCTACAGCTGCTGGTGAGGAAGGATGTGGGGCAGAGAAGCAAGCCACTGGTTAGTGATCAGGCATCAGAAAAAGATGGAATGGTCTGGGTTATGGCAATATCTCTCTGATGTTGCATAAATATGGGAAAGGAGATGCTAAGTTGTAAAAGAAGTAGAGGCATAATATATCTGGTAATCCTGATATTTTAAAAATATGTCTCTATTAATTTTTAGAGAGAAGAAGGGAAGAGAGAGAGAGAGAAAGAGAGAGGGAGACATGTGAGAGAAATATTGAGTGGCTGTACATATCTGATCTGACTGGGGTTCAAGCCTGCAACCTGGGCATGTGCCCTGACTGGGAATTGAACTGGTGGCTTTTAGGTGCATGGAGCGATGCTCAACCAACTGAGCCATGGTGGCCAGGGCTCCTGCTATATTTATAAGAAATTGCACAATCCATCTCAGGAATAAAATTTGGGAGCCATTTCCCTGGTTACAAGGGTGGGGTAGAATATGGTATGCAAGACGTGTGTGTGTGTGTGTGTGTGTGTGTGTGTGTGTGTGTACACAGTACTAAGAACAGGCCTTTGCAGACCACTCCATCTACCTAGCCGGCATGGAATAAAGTGAGATAGAGTATTAAAATGATGTTAAATTCTCTGGGAAAGTAGACCACCATATACAAAGGAAGGAGCTCGCACTAGGGAGGTAATTTCATTGGAGTTACGGCTTTCTGTGGTCAGTTTTCAGCCGCATTCTTGGCCTGGGCAGCGTAAGTCTGGCTGAGGCTCAGAGCTGGACAAAAGACAGAACGGCCTCAGGCACCCAGGCTTCTGGAGAGCAGCAATACACTTTCGGATGGAAAAGAAAGCAGATAACAAAGTAGAAAAAAATTGTCGGCTGGCTAAAAAGAGTTTAATAAACCGAGCGGAGAAAATATAAAGAGATCAAAGGTGAGAAGAGAGAGGAGGAGAAATAAATGGTCTGCCAAAAAGACAATGCAGACCTGTAGCCCAGCCGCTCAGAGACGGGGAAGGCCACCCGGTCTTTGTTGCCTTACGGAGCAGTGACTGTCTCTGGTAATATCAGGCCATCTCTCAGGTCAGAGAGCTGTCTGTTTTTATTTAATGACTGGAGGCCCGGCGTGCGAAGATTCGTGCAAGAATGGGCCTTCAACTGGAGCAACCTTTCTGCCTTTATGTATTAGGCATGCTGTCCAGAGTCTTGGAGTGGCTGGGGTCGTGCAGAACTTGCCTGCGTCCTTGCCATGGTGACGATGCAAATGTCCCACGCCTGGCTGCTCCAGGCCTGTATATGCAAATTAACCCGCCATCTTTGTTGGGTTCATTTGCATGCTCCAGATTGGCTGGTGGGCATCCATTTGCATCTTTCTCCTTTATTAGTGTAGATTTGTAATGAAATAAGTCCAATCAGAGGGATATACCAGCACTTCCCCATACTGCCCCAGGGGGAGATGCTGACAGAACTGTGAGTGACAACAGGTCCCCCTTCCTGGTCCTATCCTCAAGGATGGAATCCTCCTGGTACTGGGGAGAGTTTGCCAATCAGAGGTCTGGGCGCAGGGAAGGAGACACGGGCGTGGCCCATAACACGTGGGACTTCTCTCAGCAGCCAAGAAGGAGCCTCCAGGGGCCTGTGGGAGGGGCAGGGTGCAGGCCTGGCCTATTGTGCTGTAACCCGGGCCCCGGGAAGATGGGGCACAGCTGCTGCAGCTTAAGAGCTCCCCGCTCTGGCCTTCACCTGGCTCTACAGGGAGGTGCCCGCTCTGCTTCTGCCCTCATTGGGTCTACATCGGACCAGCAGGTTGGCTTACTCAGGGCTCCCAGCGCTGGAGCAGGCTCTGGCAGGTTCTTCCCTGTCCATCAGCGCCTCCCGGGGGCCTGTGTGCCCGAGTGAAGTGACTTCTCCTTGGCACAGTCCTGTCTGGCCTAGAGTGTGCGCTCTCTCAACTTTTATAGGACACATGACGTTTTCTTCGGCAACACAATCATTATGGGTTTGTTGTGTAAAGTTTTAGGGAACGCTGATAAGAACAAAGAACACACTCATTTAGAGCCATCTGTACTCCCCCATCCAAAATGCTCATCGTTGCTTACATAGCGGTGTGTAGACGCTTTCTGCATTTTATACAGTTACGCATCTAATTATGTTTTTTCATCTACAAAAATGAATCTCTACGGCACGCTATCCTTTTGTCAGACGGGAAACTATCATCTCAAATATATACTTTATAATATCTTTATGTTATGGATAGACCTTTTTTCCATGCCATTCAATGGTTTGTAAATTAAATTTTGTGGCTACACAATCTTCTCTCTTATACATAGATCGCCACTGATTTACTGACCCTCGGGGGTTGGGCGGTCAGGCTATATCCCGTCGATCTACTGTTGTAAATGTCATTCAGATGAGCATCTTCCTATTCACAGCCAGGATCTCTTCCTGAGGGTAACTTTTCTTCCAGCTGGGACGGAGGGAGAACAGGCAAGCAGCCAGTGTGTTCTGATCCCTGCTGTCCAAACACCCTTAGGAGCCCCTCGCACTCCCAGCGGGAGACTATCCACCTGCTCGTTGCCCGGCCTGCCTCCGCCCCCGTCCATGCGGACTGCTGTGATTTGGTTTAGGTCTGTTAGCTTGCGAGGTAGGCGCGCCATGCCCGTTGTTGTGTTAAGTTGCATTTCTCTGAACAGTAATGAGTTTGAACTTTTCCCCGCAGGTTGATTGGCTCTCTCATCCTTGTTCCCCGTTTCTTACTCGTGATGGGGGTTGGGATCCTTAAGGTGCCAGGATGGCATCTTTTCAGCTTATGCTTCTCATGGCAATATATTAGGTAGGAAATATGCCTCATCAAATGAGTCCAATTTTTTTTTAATATAAGGGGGGAAATGTACATGAGCAGAGAGGCAAATTACACACCAAAGTCAGTGATAATACCTTTAAAAAAAGGTAAAAAAAAATCCCCCAAAACATAAACAATAAAAGGAAAAATGCATTGCAGAAAATGCGCTCCTTAGTTGAGAATTCTATATTGAGTATGTTCTGTCAAGAAAAGCTGGAAGGCCGAAACTGGTTTGGCTCAGTGGATAGAGTGTCGGCCTGCGGACTGGAAGGTCCCAGGTTCGATTCCGGTCAAGGGCACGTACATTGGTTGCGGGCACATCCCCATTCGGGGTTGTGCAGGAGGCGGCTGATTGATATCTCTCTCTCATCAATGTTTCTGATTTTCTCTCTCTCTCTCCTTTCCTCTCTGTGAAAAATCAATAAAATGTTAAAAAAAAAAAAAACAACAACAACAAGAAAAGAAAAGCTGGAAGGCCCTGCCTGCGTGGCACAGTGGATGAGCGTCGACCTATGAACCAGGAGGTCAGGGTTCGATTCCTGGTCAGGGCACATGTCTGGGTTGCAGGCTCAATTCCCAGTGTGGGGCCTGCAGGAGGCAGCTGATCAATGATTCTCATCATAGATGTTTCTCTCTCTCTGTCTCTCCCTCTTCCTTCTTCTCTGTAATCAATACAAATATATTTAAAAAAAAAAGAAAAAAGAGAAGCTGGAAGAAATGTGCCCTTCCCTCCTTCCCTCCCCTCTCCTCCAATGCTGCCCTGCGACATAAAGAAAGTGTCATTTTTGTACAGATGTCCCCGCCAGGGGCTCAGCCTACCCTAGCTCCCTGACACCGAAATATCCCTAAATATAAACGTCCTAAATATAACACCCAGCCTTCGGCTTTCAGAAATAACCCCAGCGAATGACCAGAGGGCCAACGCTGTGATGTCCGAGGATCCCGGGGCCAGGCAGCCCGCTCTTAAGATCGCTCCCTCCTTGTCGCGCTGAATTATTTACAAAACCCGCGGGGCAGAGGCTGAGCGGCTGGTGGAGGCCCGGGGCCAGGCGGGCAGCGGTGTCCCCGGGCTGTCTGACCCCCGGAGTCAGGGAGTCTGCCATCGATTTCCTGCAGCGCGGGCTGGGCCGCAGCGGCCGCAGACTGCATTAGCCGGCCCTGTGGAGACCTGGGGCGGGGCAGGCGGGGAGGGCGGGGAATCCCACAGGCTGATGTCACTTCTGCTGGGGACCGAGGTTCCCTTTCCCTTCCCTCTCTGATCGGCAGCGAGGAGACAGGGCCCCCACGTGGGAGCGGGCCTAGCGACCCCGGGGGGCATTGGAAAGTCTAGCTATTAGACATGGGAGGAGCCCTGGCCGGTTTGGCTCAGTGGATAGAGCTCCAGCCTGCAGACTGGACGCTCCCGGGCTCGATGCCACATGCCCGGGTTTCGAGCTGGATCCTCAGTAGGGGATGGCCAAGAAGCAGCCAGTCGATGATTTTCTCTCTCATCCTTAATGTCTCTGTCTTTCTCTTCCTCTCCCTTCCTCTCCGAAATCCATAAAAGCATATATTTAAAAAATAGACAGAAGGGAAGAGCCATCTGTGTTGACAAGACTTCTGGGAGAGGAAGCTGGAAAAGACGAGGGCGTGGTGCTGGAAGAGGTCTCTTCTCCGCAGAGGCGAGCTCAGCGGGCTTCCCCAGGCAGTTGCGGGCAATGACCATGGCTGCGGGTCTCCAGGCCGCTTTGCACTTTTATAAAACCGGGCGGCTCTGAGGCACCAAGAAACCTCGAGAAGTGTCCTGGCCTTTGGGCTACTGCTGAATGCGGGTTCCCATTCGTCTCCAGATGGGCTGCACCTGCACAGAACCTTCCCTCGAGCGCAGGGACAGTGTTCTCGCACCCCATTTGTTAGCTTCCTTCCCAGACTCTGCCGTTTGCATTTCTTCCCAAGCTGGGGTGCCTCGCCCTAATTACGGAGACTGGACAGGGGGACACAGAGGGATACATCTTCCCGCCTTTCCCCTGTCCTCCAAGGCTAGCCGCGTCTGTGCGGGGCAGTATCGGCCAGAAAGCGCTGGAAGCCGCGACCCGTCATTAACAGCGCCTGGGGCTCGGAATTGGCAGAGAGAGTGACTCCCAGGCCCTGCCGCCGCCATTAATCAGATTGCCCAACTGTCCAGAAGGATGTCTGGTCACACTTCTCTTCTTTGCTCCCCGACTCCGCGCCGTCTGCTTTGCGGCTACTGCTGGGTATTTCATTGAACCCCTTTCATTGCAGGTGAAGGAGAGATGGTCACCCTTGTTTACACAGGTGGGCGCTGAGGTTGGGAGCCGCCTGAGGTCCTAGAAGAAGACTCGGGGGGGGGGGTCGTGCTGGGAGGTCAGCCCCCGTTTTTATTTCCGTGCGGATCCTGCTTCCTTCCCCAGTTATTCCAGCTGCCTCGCGTCAGGGCTGCTGTGAGGACCAGGTAATTATAATACATATGAAAGCTACAAGGACACAGCCCCAGCATCGTTTGGCAGCGTTCTTATTGCTTCTGGATTTTAGGCCCTTGTTTCTTATGAGGAAGCAGGTGTCCGCAGTGCCTGGCTTGGGAGGAAGTACCACCGCAGGGAGGGTTCCAGTTTCTGTTCAGCCCAGGAAGCCAGTTCCCCTACAGTTTCAATCCAGAGGCCTCTTTGTCACCCTGGAAGTTCAGCTGCAGCCGGGCTGCTGGGCTGCTGAGCGGCCGGCTCCCTCCCTTCCTGCTGAGGTCACTTGAGCTGAATCCTTGGGACACAGCTTCCTGCAGCATCACAGCGCTCATGCATCCGGAACCGAGGGCTCTCCTCTGCTTGTTTTCCTTCTCTTTTTTTAAACATATTTTATTGATTTTTTTACAGAGAGGAAGGGAGAGGGATAAAGAGTTAGAAATATTGATGAGAGAGACATTGATCAGCTGCCTCCTTCTGGGGATGTGCCCACAACCAAGGTACATGCTCTTGACTGGAATCAAACTTGAGACCTTTTATTTTATTTTATTTTATTTTATTTTAATTTTATTTTATTTTAAATATATCTTATTGATTTTTTACAGAAAGGAAGGGAAAGGGATAGAGAGCTAGAAACATCGATCAGCTGCCTCCTGCACACCTCCTTCTGGGGATGTGCCCACAACCAAGGTACATGTCCTTGGCCACAATCAAACCTGGGACTTTTCAGTTTGCAGGCCGATGCTCTATCCACTGAGCCAAACCGGTTAGGGCGGTGTTTTCCTTCTGTAGCAGAAACCTTATAAAAGTGCTTGCTGCCATTCATTCTATTTTAAATTTTGCTTTATTTTATTTTCAAAGCTGGAGTTTTAAGAAGTTGAATAAGACAGAACATGTTTGGGAAGGGAATTTAAAAACAAGTGAAAACACACATACACACACACATACACACACACACACATTTCAGGTAAACAGAATGGAATCAAAAGATACAATTTAAAACAGCTATATCAAGATAAGAGGATTATTAAAGGCGAAATTCTAACCTTTGGGGGAGCTCGGTTGGTTGGAGCATTGTTCCCATACACTGAGGTTGTGGGTTCGATCCCTGGTCAGGACACATACAGGAATCCACCAATGATTGCATAGACCAGGGGGACAACACATCAGTGTGTGTGTGTGTGTCTCTCTCCAAAATCAATAAATAAAAAAGTGAAAACCTATATTTTATCTCATATAAGACATGAGCGAAGGAAATGTAGTTCTAAAAAATGTATAAGATGCTAGGATTTTGATGAATAGAAAACTGGACTCGTAATCAGACCTTCAAAACTTCCCAGCACACAGACATGCTCATCTCGTTCTCAATTTGAGAGATTGCATGCAAAATTTGACTAGTAAAAATGACATTGGATTTAGTTTCAGCTGTGTTTTTTTTAATAGGTTAAGAAAAGTTTAAATTTAAATTTTATCATGTATTTTGTATATGTACCTATATATAATCATGATATATCATTAAATAGTATTTTTTTAAGATTTTGCATTTATATGCAAAAATTTTACTGCCCATGTTCAGTTCTTTTTTTGTATAACATTTATTGTAGTCTCATGAAATTATTAGAATAACATTTTCCACAAACTTTGGTAACCAAGAGATTTATTAAGTGGACTTCCAAGTTTTGGATACAATTTATTTTAATTTGCTGGACACACATTACAAGTACAGTGGTACCTTGAGATATGAGTTTAATTTGTTCTGTAACCTTGAGGCCTGGGAAACTATGAGATGCTCGAGTCGCGGTAAACTGGTGGGCCGATCCGCGCGATGACTCCTATCTCAACTGTTGCTCGTATTTCAAAGCAAAAATCGCTCGCTCGACGGCTCGTATCTCAAACATCTCGTATGTTAGGGCACTCATATCTCGAGGTACCACTATACCAGGAAAGGTAATTCGTGTAAGACTATTTTAATTGTCATCCCTCTAGTTTTAAACATCTGCTCTCCCTCTGCGCCCCTCTCCCACCCGGGACATTTCAGAAGCGGGCAGTTTAATTTATCATCTTATCCCAGGTTCCTCATCTCCAATTGGAAGGGTGTGGAGTTTTGATATTAATACAGACAGACATTCTGGAGGAGAGATGGCTTCGAGGGCTGTGTGTGTATACGTGTGTGTGTGTGTGCATGTGTGTGTATATTTCCCCCATGGCTTCATGGGAATGTTTCAAGGTCCTCGGACACTTTTGCTTGAGGAGCAGAGGCCAGGGAAGCAAAGGCTGCATGCTTGATTGCTTTTCTGATCGGTGCCATAAAAAGAATGCATTAGAGAGAGAATGTGTGATTTCCAAAGCGCCTCGATGCCAGCACCACCTCTGTTTGCTTTCCTTCCTTGAGCAGAAACCTTATAAAATTTTGATGAAGCATTAATGGATCTGAGATTTTCTCCAAGCAGATCTTATGAGCTGGACTTAATCCCACACATTCGACCTAATTTAGCCGCCTTTTCCAGACCCAGAAGGAAAAGGCGCCAGCAAGATTGCTCCGGGGTGACTCGGTGACCCCAGAAGAGTGGCAGAGGGCAGGGAAGGGGGTTATTCACACTGGGCACTCTGATATGAAGGCCCGGAGCCCGCTGGGCGGTGGAAGTAATTACCAGGCCGGGTGGAGTGAGGAGATACCCCGGGCACAAAGGGTACCACCCAGCTAAGCCCAGGTGTAGGTATTGAGTCTGAATTCACCATGGAGTGCTGGCTTCGAGAACGTCTGTACAGTTCTCTCCATCAGTGGGCAAATCCCATTAGGGAAGACACATATGTGTTTGTGCTGTGATGTCCACCTGAGGCCAATGACTTTGATCTCAGCGAAACACACACCCAGGCGTGCACATGCTCATACAGGACCCGCTCCTTTCACCAACTGAGTTTTCTGGATCTGCAATGGATGCGCTTTGGAGGTGACACATTTCATTCCAGTGAAAGCTGCTGAATGCAATGGCATTCTCTAATGTGACATCGGTTAGTCACCACACCCCGCAACTCGGTGGGTCTCAGCTCAGCAGAGGAAGGTGGACAGTCAGAGGCGCCCAGCCCTCGCCTGTCTGTGCTGCTTTTGTCCCACTGTGGGGAGTGCTTGTCACTCCCTGTGGGCGCTGTGTGAGCTTTGTGATCAGTATAACGGGGGTGACCCCTTTCGGGAGAGAGATAGGAGTTCCTACCCATGGACACATCTCGGCGCCCTAGTCAAGAACTGCAGAGGGTCTGAGATTGTGTCTGACAGTCGCGCTGACAAGGTGGTCTGCCACGTCTCAGGGATGCTCGCAGCAGACACGAGGCTTCTGGGTCGGGACTTCGTACTCCCGGCTGTGCCAGTGACAGCAGCTACTTGAAATCCAACTCTTGCCTAGCCTGTGCAGCTCGGTGGTTGAGTGTCAACCTATGAACCAGCTGGTCACAGTTCAACGCCTGGTCAGGGCACATGCCCAGGTTGTGGGCTCGATCCCTCGTGTGGGGCGTGTAGGAGGCAGCTGATCAATGATGTTTCTATCTCTCTCTTCTTCCTCTCTTTCTGAAATCAATAACAATATATATATATTTAAAAAATGTATTTTTATTGATTTTTTACAGAGAGGAAGGGGGAGAGATAGAAAGTCAGAAACATCGATGAGAGAGAGACATCGACCAGCCGCCTCCTGCACGCCCCACAGTGGAGATGTGCCCACAACCAGGATACATGCCCCTGACCAGAATCGAACCTGGGACCTTTCAGTCCGCAGGCCGACGCTCTATCCACTGAGCCAAACCGGTCTCGGCAATAACAATCTATTTAAAAAATAATAAATAAATCACACTGCCCTTCAGGTTCCCAGAGGGCGGTGTGTCTGGCCCAGGTAGATGCTTTGTCTCGGTTTGTGTGACTGCGGGAAGGCGGCGGGTGGGCCGCTAGGATGCTGGCAGACAGTGGCAGGAGCTGGGCCATCCCCGCTACAGGTCCTGATCAACTTTTCTGCAAGGCCAGGCGGAGCTGTGACCAAACTGTGGCCAGAGCCAGCAGGAGTGGGATGGCCGTCCTGGCGGTCGGTTAAATTAAGGTGTTTGCAGCAATATGGGAGCGTCCCACTAGGTCATTTTCTTCGTGAAGACGGCTCCGCAGCCAGGTCTCAGAGACAAAGAGGACTCCTCTCCCTTCCTCCTCGTATTCCCAGCATCTGAGGTCTCCCTCCCCAGGGTCTGAGGTTTGCTCTCCAACTGCAGAATTGGTGTGTCCTATCTCATAGCTGTAACTTGACCTTCCCAATTATCTCTTGTTTGTATCTAGCTTTTTTAAAATATATATATATATATATATATTTTATTGATTTGTTACAGACAGGAAGGGAGAGAGATAGAAAGTCAGAAACATCAATGAGAGAGAGACATGGATCAGCCGCCTCCTGCACGCCCCACACTGGAGATGTGCCTGCAAGCAAGGTACATGCCCCCAACTGGAATCGAACCTGGGACCTTTCAGTCCGCAAGTCAAAGCTCTATCCACTGAGTCAAACCGGTCTCGGCTGTATCTAGCTTTTTGTTTTGTTTTGTAATTTAATGCAGAAGAGTCAGGTGCAAGAGGGTTAAGGCCATTTTCACAACACAGAGTTGCCTTATGTTCCCCCTGCCGAGGCTTTGTGACAAGAGTGTGTTCAACTACATGGTCATTATCCTGGAACTCTGTTATCGTGTCAGACCGGCGAGGAATCCAGGAGGCTACCCAGGAATTAAGTTTGAATCCTCTGGATCCCCTTTGGACAGACTGCTCCCCAGAGGGCGGCCCCACCCGGCTGGCCTGGCATTGTCGCCAGGGGAAAGAAAGAACATCATGCCCAGCAAGGAGAGGGCGAATCCGTGGCTTTTCAGGGAAGGCTTGTAGAGTGGCCTCCGCACCCCATTTATTTTGTCCTGTTCGTGATCCGGGAAGTGGGTGAAAAGAGATGATCTCTTTCTTGGAATGGCCGCATCTCAAGAACCACAGTGAGCCGAGACCGGTTTGGCTCAGTGGATAGAGCGTCGGCTTGTGGACTGAAGGGTCCCAGGTTCGATTCCTGTTGGGGGCATGTACCTTGCTTGCGGGCACATCTCCACTGTGGGGCGTGCTGGAGGCGGCTGATCAATGTCTCTCTCTCATTGATGTTTCTGACTTTCTATCTCTCTCTGTAAAAAATCAATAAAATATATTAAAAAACAAAAAGAACCACAGTGACCTAGTAACCTGTGTGTGCTGGGGGGGAGGCAGAAGAGATCTTTTTTATTCCATGTTTTGGAGGCTGTTCCAACAGTCAGTCATTTCGGATGCCTGTGGCTGATAGGAGCATAAAGACCAAGTACCCTAACTATCAGTCCTTGGTTGAATTGCTTTCATGATAAAAGGTGCAGCTTTTGGAGGGTAGAGACTCTAGAAAGCGAAGAAAAGATATGACCCAGCTTAGTTTCAAGGGCCAGAGGCATTGTGGCTGGAATTAACAGACTAAACCAGACTAGCAACACTGCCCTCTGAGAGAGAGTGCATTGTGGTGAGGCAGTGCCAGGAGCTCTGAAGTGGGAGGCAGGGAAATGCCAGATACAGTCAGTCTCCCGGGAGTGGCAGGCAGGTGCCCCATGCAGGGTGGCATCGGCAGGAGCCAGTGGTAGCCCTGGCACTGGAAACAGAGCCCATTACTATGTGTCCAGTCTAGGATGTGTTGCCATGTCTCCTACAGCGATGGACCCAGACATCCGTGGCATCCGCAAAGTTGGTGCAACTTGATTGCCGTTGGTCTCATGAAAGAGTAGACCCTTGTCGTGGGCACCTTTGGGTGACCTAGGCGGTTTGATCAGTAGCTTTGTGATTTGGTTCCACGGCTCACCGTGTCCCGAGTGACAGACTGAATAGCTAGGCTATCGACGACAGGTCCAAGAGTTAGAAACTATGCGATCAGACTCACCAAGGAGAGAGCCATGTAAGAGAGATGCTGCTGTTTTTATGCAGACATGAAAGGAAACACATCTGCTCAGGAGGGAGACACTACCTCATTCTCCTAAGGCTGTTTATCCTACAGACATCTGTGAAAAGGTGGTCAGGTCCTCTGCTTTGAAGATGTGCAGAAACACAAGTGATTCTGATTGGTGGCAGACCTTTTTCCTGGATCCAAACCAGGGACACGGGGCAGGTGACTGCGAGGGCCCTCGTTCTGGTTTGAAAGCAACCCTGACTCAGCAGGTACTTATTAGCGTCCTCTAGACTCTGGAATCGGCAGATGATATATAATAAATGACATAGTAATGGTGTCTTCCCTGCCAGAGCTTCGGTAGGCCTCATAATAATGGTGGCTGCACTTACATGGCACTCACTCTACCCTAGGCCTTTTGTAAGTAATGCCCATTATGATCGTCAACATGGCACTCTGAGGTAGATACTGTTGCGTTTCTTCTCTTATTTACAGAGGAGACAATGGGGGTACTGAGAGAGGGGGTGACGGAATCAGGATTCAAACAGAGCGGTTTCTGAGTTTGTGCTCCTCCCCGCTCTGTCTTATACTGCTCCGAGTGGAGTGACCATACAGTGTCATGAACTCAGTGATTTTATAATACAAGAAGAACTGGAATTATCTGAGGGACCTTGGGAGTTTCTGAGCCAGACTGAAGGGCATCCTAGAGGAAGTGACATCTGAGGACGGTCCCTGTGGTGACTGAGGATGAACCAGTGGAAGGTGTGGGGAGAGGTTTGTCCAGGAGGGAAACTGCCTTGCAAAGACACTAGAAGTGAGTCGGGATGCCCCGTGATATCTATCTACTTAGATCTGTCATTGACTCTAAGGCACATGTTTCTTTGGAAAGAGTCAACTTGAAGAGACCTCCTCCAGACCCCTAATTCACAGCTTTTTGTTTGCTGTGCATTTTTAATGAAAAGACTCCACACTTTTATTGTTGAGATGGCCCAGGAGCCTCTGAAACGTCAGCAAAGTGGGCCAGGGCATCACCGAAGTGACAAACAAACCCCCCATTACCCGAGTTTATTTTGATTTATGGAGGCTTCATAAACCTCAGGTGCCTAATTATTTAGCAAGTAGAGAAATTAAGGCCAGCTAGGCAGGGGGTTACGGGAAAAAAGAAATAGATGCAAAGCCCAGGAGAACATGTGGGCCTTAATAGCTTCTTTACTGGCATCTCTTCATTATGGGAGTCTACTGGGCATCGTTTCCCCACGGCAAGTGGCCAACTCCTACCTTTATTGCCTACCTCCTGGCAGCCAGGGGTGGGTTCCCTGGGTGGAGACACCCGCCCCCCGTTTGATTGGCCTGCCCCGCACTCACCTTCCCTGTAATCATCCCATATTTTCCTACTCAGTATCACCAGATGGCGAGGGCCCTGTGATCTGACAGCCCTGAATAATTGATACCCGCTCCTTCTGAAGTCGAGTTTAGGTTTTGTGGTTCAGCAGGATGCTTTACTCTTGTTGACCTTAACCTTCAGAGGCACTCGGGCATTACCAGGAGATCAATAAACCTTCCTCCGCCTGGCCTGAGAGGACAGGAGCCTGACAGAGAGTGATGATCAGGAGGAGAGGGAAGGGGAGATTGTGCCGTAACCTAGGGGACAAGAGGAGGGGAGTGAGGCCATGGGGGCAGGGAAAGGGGATAGGGTGGGGGGAAGTGTGAGGAACATGTTGAGAATAAGAGAGAAATAATGTGTTAAGAAGGGTGAAATGAAACAAAGAGGTGGGGGAGAAAAGGAGTTTGAAAAGACAGAGGAGTATAGGAAGGATAGTAGAAGCAGGAGGAAAAATGAGGGGAAGATGGAGAGGGAAGATGTATTCCTTATCTCTCAGGAACTGAAGTTTATAGCATGCGAATCCATATACCGTGTTGGTCTCGAGGAATTCAACATCTCATGGGAAACAGACAAGTAATAAAATTGTTAATTAAAGTAAAATAAGGGTCCTAATAAAGGATTGAGTATCTGCTGGGCATTAGAGGGAGAGGGAAAGGGACTTAATGTTTGAATGGCAAGTAAGATGCTAACCAGGCATCTGCATTACTCTTTAATTATCATTTATTTTATTTATTTACTAAATCTAGTATATAAAATGTTGCACATTCTTATTAATTTTTCTTTTGTTTAATTATCAAATAACACTTTAAGGCAGGAATTATTACCCCCATTGGAGAGGAAACAGAAGCTTCCAAGGTTGAGTGCTCTGAGTAAGTGCATTACTAAGCGGTGGCACTGGACTGTGCAGGCTCTTTCTTATAACCCTTAGGCCTATGTGTTCTTTCACCCCGGCCCCCTCCAGCTGCCACCCCCAAAGTGCAACATTAGGGTGATTTACTCATGCAGAGGCATTGGGAAATCTTTAGTAGACTACAACCTAATTGAAAGTGGAGCTGTGACTGATTTTTAAAGTCTACCGTAGGTGAAATAGTAAATACTGCATAAAATATGCTGATATGGGAAAGAAGGGAGAGATGGAGGGAGGAGGAATGGGGGTAGCAAAGGAGGGAAGGAGAAATGAAGGAAGGAAATAAGGAAGAAAGGGAGGAAGGAAGGAAAGAAGGAAGGAAGGAAGGAAGGAAAGAAGAGTGGGAGGGAAGGAATTATATTTGGGTTGAATCTAAAAATATAAATTGTATTTTTCTGGAGCTGATGTTGGGAGGAAGACTATTTTAGGTTGACTAGTATAATCAAAAGGACAGTGTGTCCCTTTGTGAGAAAGAATGACCATTTATTTTAGCTTGATCTTAGGCAGAAGAAAATAGTGGAAGATAAAATTGCTAAAACAAAATGTATCCTCATTCATTCATTTATTCATGCCTTCATTCTTGCATCCATTTAACAAATGCTTAGTCAGTGGTTACTATGGCTAGTCATCACCAAAAGGGCTTAAGGTATGTCAGGGAATGAAACAGGTAAATACACCTGCCCTTATGGAACTTAACATTTTAGTGAAGAGATGCAGGAATGAAATATAACAAATAAATTATGCAGAATGCAAAAAAGTAGTAAATGCTGATAACTTATTACTAAAAAAAAAAGAGAGAGCAAAATAGTAGAATGAGATATAGAGGAAAGGGCAATACCATTTTAGGGTAAATCTCTGGAAGGTGACATTTGAGTGACTTGACGGAGGTGATGGGATGATGAACACATTTGTGTAGGGAATTAATTCCAGGTAGAAGGAATGGGCTGGGTAAGACGGTAGGACAAAAGTGAACCTGGGGTACTCATGGGCAGCCAGAAGTCAGCATGGCAAAGGTACATTGGTGGGGCAAGGTTGGAGGTCAGAGGTGACAGCAGTCTAGATCATGTCAGACCTCCAAGACTGTGTCACCGTGAGAGAAAGAAAATGATCTTGGGCAGAGACATGACATGAGTTTGAAAATGATTACTCAGGACTGGTATGGCAGCAGGGGACCAGCTAGGAGGTTGCTGCAGTTGTCCAAGCCACTGATGATGCTGAGGAAGATGGTCAATGGGCATGATAGCCAGGGCCAAATTGCAGATTCTTATAGAAGGAAGCGCCAGGAAGATTTGCTGATGCATTTGATACAGCGAGCGTTAGAGACATAGAGGAACCAAGGGTAACCGATGGCTCTAGGCCAAATTGCTCAGATCTGGGATGGGCAGATTGTGGGCACACAAGTTTGTTGGAAAGATAAGGTGTTATCTTTTGCACGATGAGATGATTATGACATATCCAAGTGGATACGTTTAGTGGGTAGATGAATTTAAAAGACATGGGAACTTAAGGGAGATGTCCAGGAAGGAGGTTTACACTGGGAAGCCGTGAGCACCAGATGGCATTTAAAACCATGAGATGAGAGCCCGGCCAGTGTGGTTCAGTGGTTGAGTGTCGACCTATGAACCAGGAGGTCACGGTTCAATTCCCAGTCAGGGCATATGCCCTGCGCTCAATCCCCAGTAGGGGGCGTGCAGGAGGCAGTCAATTGATGACTTGCTCTCATTCATCATTGATGTTTCTATTCATCTCCCTCTTTCCCTTCCTCTCTGGAAAAAATAAAAATATTTTTCAATAAATAAAACCAGTGAGATTAGAATGGACCTTCATGGTTTGAAGCACTATTCTTTTTTATTGATGGAGAGCTTTTTTTTATATAACAGGAGTAACAAAATCTCAACTGGGCTTGTTTTGTTGGCACTTTTTGTTTGCCCGCTCAGCACAGATGCCACTCTGGTGTCCAATGGCAGGTGGCCCGGGAGGACCAGGCAGGAGCTGGCACGGCGAGCCTCGTGAAGCGATAATGAGGACCCGGACAGAACCAGGGCAGTAGGGATGGAAGGGAGCATAGAACAGGGGGAAGATAAAGAAGACGGGGAGACAGCAAAACCAATTTTCCTTTCACTTGTTCAAAACACAAATCACTGGATCAATAGAAAAGAAAACATAATTTAAGCCTGAAAAGAAGGTCTTTGTGTTATTTTCTCTGTTTTTCTTTTTTGTGTGTGTGTGTCTTTTTTTTTTTTCTTTCTTAACCGCTTGAGGCATGGCCATGATTTATAATGCTTTGCCTCCTGGGGCCTGGCTGACAGTGGTAGAAAGGGAGAATAGACACTGAGTTTGCAGTATTGCGGAAAAAACAGTTTCCATCTGAACCGGGGAGGGTACGAAGCGCATTCTTAGCATGTTCAGAGCGTGGGAGATAATCTGTGAGACATATAAATCCGAGTTCATGCTCACAGAAAGACAGAAATGTGGCCCTCTCCTCAGATCCTTTGCCTGTTAAGTACTTGCAATCATACCACCTTATAGAGGACGGGATTAAAAGCAACCTATGTAAAGTAGCTTGCCTGACGCACGGTGACTAGATTTTTATCCACCAGAATGCTTTACAGCTTACATTCACTTTTATTACTTTAATCAGAGTGCACTCTCACAGGGAGCCGCTGAAGATCTCCCCCCAGCCCCCATTTTCCTGAGAATAAGGACATTAAGCCCGGACCAGGCGAGATGATTTGCCCACATCACAGAGTGATGGGACCCGGGATCAAATCCATCTGCAAACCGAGGTCTGCTTCTTCCACGGCATTGCACAGCCTCATCAGCAGCTCCAAAGACATGCCAAGCAGTTGCAGGAGATCCACGGCCCCCGGGGTTGAACTTGGGGTAAATGCGCTTCTTTTTCTGCACCACTCTGTCATCGTGTCGGTTCTTTGGGAAGCGCAACGCCCCCCACTGGGATGTGCCCGCAACCACGATACATGCCCTTGACCGGAATTGAACCTGGGACCTTTCAGTCTGCAGGCCGACGCTCTATCCACTGAGCCCAACCGGTTTTGGCTATTCCATGCTTCTAACCATTCTCTATATGAGTTAGATGTACTTATTCATGTTGTTCTCTAATTATTCAAAACTGTGTCTCCTGGACCCGTACCGTGTGCCCATCCATGCTGGAGAGCAGGGCCCTTGATCTGTTGCCTTTGGCGGCTGAGTTGGGTGGGGTGGAGGGCACAGGGTGAGTCCACCATGCCTTTTGCTGTGGATTAGAGCCACATCATAGAGACCAGGGGGCTCATGTTGGGAGTTTGGAGGTGTATGATGTGAACAGTGGTACGTACTTAAGACACTGAGTAGATCCATCCCTTTGAAGGCCCTCGTAGTAGGTCTGATTTTGAGGACTGCCCAGAATGGACACTCTGTACATTTTGAAAATCCTAACCTGCTCTCTAGGCCGAGTGTTTTTTTCCTCTGACCCCAGGGAACACTTGCCTCTTTCTGTATTTGCAGCTTAGTATAAGGAAAGAAAGATGTTAATTCCTACATAGAGGCAATAAATGTAGTGCAGGCAGAAACTTCATTTGCACCTTCTCAAAACCACATTCTGAGTGTCCCCATGCACCCAGGTCAAGAACCACAGTGTCAGCCGAAACCGGTTTGGCTCAGTGGATAGAGCGTCGGTCTGTGGACTGAAAGGTTCCAGGTTTGATTCCTGTCAAGGGCATGTGTCTTGGTTGCGGGCACATCCCCAGTGGTGGGCGTGCAAGAGGCAGCTGATCGATGTCTGTCTCTCATCGATGTTTCTAACTCTCCATCCCTCTCCCTTCCTCTCTGTGAACAATCAATAAAATATATTCAATAAATAAATAAAAATAAAAAAAGAACCACAGTGTCGGAAGACGCGCACCAGGCTCTGTCGTCCTTAGGTTTTACCTGAGCTGAGGTGGTGCGGGCCCTGGGATTCAGTTGTGTCTTTCCTGTCTGCTTCGCTGTGCTGCCGGCCAGGGAGCTTGGGTTGAAGGTCATTGCCTTTGGGCCTCTTCCCACTCCTGCACAGGGTAAACGATCACACCACCTGGACCTTCCAATTGTCATTAGCTCGTCGAGCCTTAGGTCATTGATCCTCTTCGGCAGGCTTTGACCTTCTCCTCGAGTCCCGCCTGAAGATCCACGTCTGCTCCTTAGTCCCCAGGATGCCTAGACGCAGGCAGCTGCTCTTTGCGTCATGTAGTCCTGGCTTCTGAGAGTCACCGACCTTTCACCCTCGCCATTTATTGGACATGATGGGCATTCCAGTTCTCACACCTGGGCTCTTGCTTCCTTCTCGGCCCCTAATCCCACTCATTATTCTTTATTATCCACACCCGGTGCAAACTGGCTGAGGGCTGCCTTCTCACATTCCTCAGTTCGTAGCACACTGCCATTCCTAAGAGGGGGTTATCGATTTCCAAAGAGTACTATCTCGTGGCTCCCCTTCATCTGCAATACCACGCCTGTTCGCTTTCATCCATAGTTCTGCACACAAAACCCTTTCATAAATCTCATTAAATGGGGCATGTTTTCTTAGAGAACACGATAGTGTTTGCCATCATAGAATATGCCAGTGAATTTCCATTCCTCTGATTCTTCGGGGCTCATGCACGTTCTACTTGATTCTACTTGATCCCAAACAATTCCACACGCTTCCTTTATACGCCACTTTGAGATGTGGCCAGGAAACAGAACCGGAAGTGGCATGGCTGGGACATGGAATCCATGTGTTTTATTGTAGTAGAACTGCCATGGTGGATTTAAGTATGGCTTCATACATCCATACTTCAGTAGAAAGTAAGAGTTCCCATGTGCTCATATCGTAATCAACCCTGAAGTTGTATCTACTTCCTGAATCCTGTTTTTTGAAGCCATGTTCAAGGGTGTAAAGTGATACCTCATTAGTATCACCAGGCACATGTCTCTGTTTACTGGTGAGTGTGCATATCTGTGGATTTGTTTGCTTTTGGGGCTTTTCTTATGTAGATGGCAGATTTTTCTGCCTGTCGTTTTGATTGAGCTGCCTGTCTTTATTTTAATGATTTGGAAGAATTTTTTATATATTTTAGATGTTGATTGCTTATCAGTTTTACATGTTGAAAATAATCTCCCCTTATTTTCTGTTACCAGTGGTGCGTTATATTATGATTAAGAGCATGTATGCTGGAACCAAACTCCCTGGGTTCAAATCCTAGCTATGAGGCCTTAGCAATGGCCCTCAGTTTTCTGTCTGTAAAATGGGTGTACTGTAATAAGGTTACTTTCTGCAAAGGGCTTTCACTGGGATTAATTGGGTTAAAATTTAGGAAGAACTTATCACAGTACCCGACAAAAAGTAAAGTAAGTTCTATATGTATATTTTTCAATGAGGACAAATTATTACTTGTTCCAGATTTATAAGTTCTCTTTTCCCATTGAGGTTATTCATATGAACTTCACCTTGAAATAATATGATATAACCTTAATATAACAAAAGGTGGGGATGTAGCTTGGTGCTCGCCATATTCTGAGCCAGTTGTTCAGTGTCACTTACTAAACATTTAATCATGCCTGTTGTTTTATGGGATACTGTTTCCATGTTGCATTTCCTGTATATACTCAGTTATATTTCTCAGCCCTCTCCTTTCTCCATTGTTCTTTTATTCCTGGACCTGTGCAATATTTTGTGTTAATCTGCCCTGATTACCCGTATTTTCCAGCATATAAGACAACTTTTTAACCCAGGAAAAAATTCTCAAAAGTTGGGGATCATCTTATATGCTGGGTGTTGTCTTTTAGGGCTAGTATATACCAAAGTCAATATTTTAACTGGAAAATTGGGAGTCGTCTTATACGCCCAGTCATCTTATATCCCAGAAAATACGGTACCTGGAAAATGATTTTCCTTCCTGCTTTAGTTCTTGGGAGTGTGTATCTGCCTGAATCCTTTCGTCATTTTTCTGTTCCGCTGACAGAGCAGGTGGTGTGGCTCTCGTGGTTTCCATAAGGTTCTCAGAGGCCATCCCAGACTAGAGAACTCTTACTGTATTTTCTTCCTCCCTTATTAGTCCCCAGGAACTGCCATGTTTTGCTACTCGGTAAATTGCCAGGTATGGTATCAGGGGCAGTTAATTAAGATGCTTTCAAGGGTGAAAATAAAAACGGCATCACTTACCATCTCAGGATGTCATTGTCAATGAAAGTAAGCCACATGTTGTTTGTGCACTGTTGAATGATTTGTGAGTCAGCTTTCTGATTTTGAACCCATGTAATTACCAGAGGTCTAACTCGTGTGCATCCTCTAACTAAGCTGAAGCAGTTCAGACCAACAATAATTAGACAAGTAAACAAGTAAGCAAGAAGACTAACCACAACAAAATAAATACCATTCACTCAACAATCCACTTAACTTCATGGATCTTCATGAGACACGGAGAGCTCTAAATTCATTAAAATGGACTCCAGGTTCCATAGGAAGAACTTCCCTGGACAGAGCTATCTCGCTCCTCTGTTTTCCTCTATATTTATATCAGCAAGACAAGTGCATGAAAGGGAAGTGAGAAAAAAAGGTCAGATCTCAGATCCCTTCTCATTCTTGGTTCATTCAGCTTTTTGGGGGATGCATAGAGGAGTGGTGCATGACTCTGCTATAGTGGCCCTAACCGGTTTGGCTCAGTGGATAGTGTTGGCCTGGGGACTGAAAGGTCCCAGGTTCGATTCCCATCAAGGGCATATACCTTGGTTGCAGGCACATCCTCAGTAGGGGGCATGCAGGAGGCAGCGGATTGATGTCTCTCTCTCGTTGATGTTTCTAGCTCTCTATCCCTCTTTCTTCCTCTCTGTAAAACATCAATAAAATATATATATTTTTAAAAAGACTCTTCTGCAGTGACTGAAGGCTTTGGGGAATTCCAGAGCCTGGAATTCTCAATCTGGGGCTCTCCCATAGCCCTGACTCCACAGCCCCTGGATTCAGTTCACCACCTTCTCCCCATCCAGGGGGTGACTTGTGTGCCTTTATTAGTGCTTCTTCTTTGAAGTATCCATACTAGCCCTTCCCCTCCACGGTGGTGGACTCTTGAGGTGCCTTGTTCTTTTACAGCTTGAATTATTTAGAAGAGTGACTGGCACAGACTAAGCATTGAAGACATATCTGAATAAATGGAAACATAGATGAGTGCATTGTGAATACATGGTGGTAAAATTATGTATGCAGTACCTTATTACTTACCCCAATTATATTTAACCTGACACTCCTAAGACAGGAATCCTTTTGCGTCTTGCCAGGAGATTTGTCCTCTAGGTAACTTGAATGATGATCAACATCCACATGTTTATGTCATTTACATGTGAGTTCATGCCTCTCTGCCCTCATGCGAATTAATTCAATAGGCATTGATTTCACCTCTACCATGAGCATGGTATAACGTCTGAACGGTACATGAAAGGAATGCGTAATGTAAAAAGAGATGGAAAGACAAATGGGCTCTTGGGTCAGAGTGCCGAGGTTCAGATTTCGACTTCATTGCTTCACTGCCCTTTGCCTGTCTTCTCACCTGAAAATTGCGATTTTTCACACAGAGGTGCTTTGAAAATTCTAGGAGGTAGAATGTGAATGCAAAGCCAGGCACAGTGTTAACATATCCGGATTGGTAGGTACCAATGTTATATAGCCTCGCCTGCAAAATGTACATGGGAAATAAGACACAGTCTGGTCAGTACCCACTATTGAAAGCACAGACGCACATCACCATCACGGATGATTCTAAGTCCTCTGTGTCTGTATGTATCCTCTGAGCCCCACCCTCATCCGTTTGCAAACTCCTTGGAGGGGTCTCCCCCCCCCTATTGGCAGGTGAACATTCTGCCCTTAGTGGCTGCTCTTCAAACGTGTAATCCATTCCTTATGCCTGAGAAAGTGTGTGGATTCAGAAAATAGTCTCCTTTCCCATGCATTTTCTGCTTTTTCCCAGCCTCTGTATCTTCAGGTAATGGGTGAGATCCAAATAAGGGCTTTTCTTACGTGAAGTCTGGACTTGTAGGTTTATAAAGCACAGAAATTTAACAAAAAAATCCAGCCCTGGCTGGTTTGACTTAGTGCAGTGGTTGGCAAACTGCGGTTCTTTGGCCCCTGGAGTGTGGCTCTTCCACAAAAGACCAAGGCCTGGGCGAGTCTATTTTGAAGAAGTGGCATTAGAAGAAGTTTGAGTTTAAAAAATTTGGCTCTCCAAAGAAACTTCAATTGTTGTACTGCTGATATTTGTCTCTGTTGACTAATGAGTTTGCCGAACACTGGATTAGTGGCTAGAGCATCAGCCTGTGGACTGAAGGGTCCCAGGTTCGATTCCAGTCAAGGGCACATGTCCTGGTTGCGGGCTTGGTACCCAGTAGGGGGCTTGCAGGAGTCAGTCGATCAGTGATTCTCTCTCATCATTGACTTTTCTGTCTCTCTGTACCTCTCCCTCCCTGAAGTCATATATATATATGACTTCACCGCTTGCTTATAAGCTGCCTTTTCCATTTGACAGTCACCGCTTGCTTATAAGCTGCCTTTTCCATTTGACAGTGGTCAATGTTCTCTTCCCATTTTCTACCCTTAGGAATTGTCTGATGTGTTCAGGTTTTCTTAAATTCTTGCTGTCTCCTTGTTTTGTTTTTAAACGGTGGGATGTGGGCACACTGCTTAACACACACACACACACACACACACACACACACATACACACACACACACACACACACACACACTATAGAGTGAAGCTTGAGGGTCCGTTCTCTCCCCTGTCTGACTCTCTTACTCCTCACCCCACTCCGCTTCAGCAGAAACTGCCTTCACAAATGAGTGGATCCAGTTAATAGTATAAATAATAAAGTCCAAGATCCACAGTTCAGGCGCATGCTCTCAGGATGTGGAGACTCTGTCATATCCCTGTTTCTTAATGCAAGGAGGGAAGCAAGCTTGTGTGCCCAGGAATCTTTTTTTTTCATATATATATATGAAAAAATTCAACAAGCTATAAAAGCTTAAATACTAAACCCCTCCATGAATACAGGAGTCATCCTCACTGCCCTCTTTACTTGAATGACCCAACCTCCGGGGATGATGGGAGGGTGAACATGAGTGTCTGTCTGCCTGTGGCCCACCTGGATGCTGGAGTTGCTTCCCACCTGACGGAGCCCTGTGGTTGTTCGCTGCTGTTGCCGTCTGAGTCTGCATGGATGTCTTTTCTCAACAGTTCCCTACTCGGGAAGGGGAGCCTGGGTTGGCTTTGAGAGTCCTCAGCTGAGAGCTACTACACTCGAAAGGAAGAGGATCACGAGCGGAGAGTATCTCTGGAGTGGAATTTCAAGTCTCTGTGCTGAATAGAACAAGGAAGAAGTTCTCAGAATTTCTCTTTCTCTTGGAGAGCTCTAGGTCTGTTCCACGCAGCACCAGCAGGCAAACTGCATACTGCAGGGTCTGGTTGTACTTTCAAAATGAACTAAGTAGCACTTGAGTCATTCGAAACATGTGATCAGTGCAGTCGGATTGCTGTTTTCTTTCCTTTTTTAAACATTTTGTTTGGAAAGTCATGAAAGCAATTTAAGTCCCGTTGCCATCTCTTTAATGGGGTAAAGCTGGAGCAGTCACGGGGCGGTGGATGTGCTTAGAACGGAGGCTGAGCGAATAGAGGAGAGAGGGGGTCAGGATTACTCTTGTTCCTGTTTTGTCTCAGCTACCAGTGGGCCTGGACAGCGGTCAGTCACCGCTTGCTAATAAGCTGCCTTTTCCATTTGACAGTGGTCAATGTTCTCTTCCCATTTTCTACCCTTAGGAATTGTCTGATGTGTTCAGGTTTTCTTAAATTCTTCCTGTCTCCTTGTTTTGTTTTTAAACGGTAGGATGTGGGCACACTGCTTAACACACACACACACACACACACACACACACACTGTAGAATGAAGCTTGAGGGTCCGTTATCTCCCCTGTCTGACTCTCTTACCCCTCACCCCACTCCGTTTCAGCAGAAACTGCCTTCACAAATGAGTGGATCCAGTTAATAGTATAAATAATAAAGTTCAAGATCCACAGTTCAGGCGCATGCTCTCAGGATGTGGAGACTCTGTCATATCCCTGTTTCTTAATGCAAGGAGGGAAGCAAGCTTGTGTGCCCAGGAATCTTTTTTTTTTAATATATTTTTTTATTGATTTTTTACAGAGAGATAAGGAGAGGGGTAGAGAGTTAGAATCATCGATGAGAGAGAGACATTGATCAGCCACCTCCTGCATGCCCCCTACTGGGGATGTGCCTGCAACCAAGATACATGCCCTTGATGGGAATGGAACCCGGGACCTTTCAGACCACAGGCCGACGCTCTATCCACCGAGCCAAACCGGTTTCGGCGGGGAGGAATCCTTTGCATTGCAAAGGGTCCCAGCCAAAAGTGCCACATGATGCCACAGCCCCCATTCCCAGAGTCCCGCTCCCTCCGGAGCACGGGTCCATTTCATTTCTCACCACTGTTCCCCAAATGAAGAGCAGCATGAGAACCACGGAGGATGAAAAATGCCCACCTGTGTGGGTAGCACGCGGCCACTAATCTTCCCTGACATTTACTCTCCCTCCTGAGCACAGGGGTGACCAGCCCCACCAGGGCCGGATGCTGAAGATAAATGTCAGCCCATCCATCGGAAGCTTCCCGTTGCATACATGCATATTGGAAATCAAACACATCTGGCACCTCACACACCGAGGCTCGAGTGCCCATCCTTCAGGCGCGCATTGATTGCGCTCTCCGCCACCCTTCTCTTCCCACCGCCGCCGCCGCCTGATGGGACTGGAGGACGGTGGACGAGTTGGCCGCGTTTCTAAGGGCAGCGAAAACACCCACCAAGCTGAACAGTTTTCACATCATCCGCCTTCATGGCTGGGCTTTGTCTCGCCCACGTGCTGCCAAATTTCCCAAGAGCATCTGCTCCTCCTATTGTGCAAACACTGAGCCGGTGCATGTCACGCAAGGGCGGCGCTAGCCCTGCCAGATAGTGCGGTACATTTTAATTGTCCCGCAGACCCGGCTCCCACAGGTCACTCAGCTGCACACCGCTTCTTCAGCCCCAGGCAGCGGAACCCGTGATGTATCTGGGAGCCATCGCTGCGCTCACCTAAAGGAAAAGAGGGTTTTGGTTTTCAGGTGGTGCCATTTCCTGGACTAATCGAATATATAAAGCTATTTAACCTTGACGGTACAAAGCTATTTGAACATGGTGTTTATATACTGTGTTTAAAGGCTCATGTTACTATAACTCATCAAGGCTGGAATCATAAAATAGAAAGAAAAGATTTTATTTTATTTTTTTGGATACTGTAGAAACCTGATATCCAATTAAGATCTGAAGCAAGAATTTTTGTCATCCACTTCATGGAGCGTGCTTTCGGGGGTGGGGGGTAGGAGGGAAGGGACATTTTTTTTTTCATTCTTGGGGAATCATTAACAATACAGTATAATGTGGCCTCTGATATGCATGAACAGCCCCAAATAATTTATGGAGATAAATCAATCATGAGCTAAAGGAAAAAGGAAGTGGCCCAGATTAATTATAGGGTCAGGCGGGGGCCCTAAGAGCAGCTGAGTGATATCCAGGGAGGAGAACCTCCCTTCAGGCCCTCCCTGGTGGGAAGGAAAGGAAGAAGACGTGTGAAGTCAGGTTCAGGTGTACCGTATTTTCTGGCGTATAAGACGACTGGGAGTATAAGATGACCCCCAACTTTTCCAGTTAAAATATAGAGTGCATACATGCATATTGGAAATTAAATACATGTGGCACATCACACAGAGGGATTGGCATGAAGCATAAGTGCCCTATAAGACGACACCTGGCGTACAAGACGACCCCCAACTTTTGAGAAGATTTCCCTGGGTTAAAAAGTCGTCTTAGCCCAAACTGGTTTGGCTCCGTGGATAGAGCGCCGGCCTGCGGACTGAAAGGTCCCAGGTTCGATTCCGGTCAAGGGCATGTATCTTGGTTGCGGGCACATACCCCAGTGAGGGGTGTGCAGGAGGCGGCTGATCGATGTCTCTCTCTCATTGATATTTCTAACTCTATCCCTCTCCCTTCCTCTCTGTAAAAAATCAATAAAATATATTTAAAAAGAAAAAGAAAAAAAAAGTCGTCTTATATGCCAGAAAATACGGTAACTTCTGGAATGTTAGCAAAGAGAGTACCCATCCCATACTCCATTGAGATAAAAAGGTGTTTCTCACCCTCTTGAATAGGAAGCCTGAATTGTCAGTGGAAGGTATGTCAGCCTGGCTTGGAAAACCACAACATCCTAATAAATTGAATCTAGGGAGTGCAGGGAGCTAATGATGTGAATATTTAACTTGTCACATATTTTTCTTCAAAATAGCCTTAGGTTCAAAGAATGCTTGCGATGGAGATATCCAGTCTGGTGGTTTTCAAATGACTTTGGTCAGAGAACCTGTTCTTCTGAACAAATATTATCCAATATCAAGAAATTAAAGCAGACAGACAAAACCAGACGACAAAAAAGTAGACCTGCTTTGGCTGACGAGCTGAGGAGGTTTGAAGCTCTTTCTGTCTGTGTCGTTCTGGAGCCCCCCCCACCTGCCCCCCCCCCCCCCCCCCCCCGCCTCCTCAGCAGGACCCTGGGTCTCTGTGGGACAGGATTGGAACACAGTTTTCCCTTCTGCTAGTTCCCAAATGCCTGCATATTCTCAATCAAAATATGTTCCCATAGTTGTTAAGTGCTTATTATTATTGTAGTATGAATATCTTTAATTTTTCAATTACAAATGACATACAATATTAGAATAATTCCAGTTGCACAAGCCAGTGATTAGATATTATATAACACACTTAAGTTATCAACCTGATAGATTCAGTACCCATCTGACACTACACATACTCATTATAGGATTACTGACTATATTCCTTACGCTGTATCTTACATTCCCATGCCCATCCCTTCACCGTTGTCACCAATCTCTCCAACTTGTCTAGGAAACTTAATGTGTGTGTGTGTGTGTTATTGATTTTTTTACACAGAGGAAGGAAGAGAGATAGAAACATCGATGAGAGAGAAACATCGATCAGCTACCTCCTGCACATCCCCCACTGGGAATGTGCCTGCAAGCAAGACATGTGCCCTTGATCGGAATCGAACCTGGGACCCCCCAAGTCCACAGGCCAACACTCTATCCACTGAGCCAAAATGGTTTTGGCCCAGGAAACTTTTTATTTGTCCTTCCATTCTAAATGATAGCTTTGCTGGGTACAGTAATCTTGCTTGTAGGTACTTGCTTTTCCTCACTTTGAATACTTCTTGCCAATCCCTTTGACTTCCAAAGTTTCTATTTAGTTGACAGTCTTATGAGAGCTCCCTTGTAAGTAGCTAAATGCTTTTTTCTTGCTGCTTTTAAGCTTCTCTCATTGTCATTAATTATTGGCATTTTAATTATGAGGTGTCTTGGTAGGAGCCAATTTGGGGTCATCTTGTTTGGGACTCTGTGCTTCCTGGACTAGTATGTCTTCTTTCTTTACCATGTTAGGGAAATTTTCTATTATTATTTTTTTCACATAGGTTTTCAATTCCTTGCTCTCTTTGCATTCTAGCACACCCATGACGTGAAAGTTGGTATGCATGAAGTTGTTCCTGTGTTTGTTTCTATGTATTAGGTAGAGCTGCTATGTCTCCTGGGCTTGGTAGTGTGACCTAATATAATAGGTGTTTTGTAAGGCCCAGTGGTGCAGCCTCTACAGTCACCTGAGCAAGGCATTCCAGATATGCCCCCTGTATGGGCTGTGTACACCCTTCTGTTGTAGTTGCGCCTTGATTTCTATTGGCATCTCAATTGGGAGGGATTTACTCCCAAGTCAATCAGCTGTAAGAACTGGCATTAATCACTGTGGAAGATCAGCTGTGCAGGGACCAACCCCATAGCAGGACTTACTTCAATTGGGCTCTGATGCTTGCTGAGTCTGCCCCTTGAGTGTATTACTTGTAGAGGTGTCTCTGGAGCCTCTAGAGCAGCGGTTCTCAACCTGTGTGTCGCGACCCCTTTGGGGGTCGAACGACCCTTTCACAGGGGTTGCCTAAGACCATTGGAAAATGCAGATATTTACATAATGATGCATAACAGTAGCAAAATTTCATGGTTGGCGGTCACCACCACATGAGGAACTGTATGCAAGGGTCGCAGCCTTAGGAAGGTTGAGAACTACTGCTCTAGAGGTTCAGGCCAAGATCAGCCACCAACCCACATAAATTACAAAGCAATCTGCAGATGGCTGCTACTTTTGCTGGACTTCCATGTGCCCAAGAGAGGCCAAACTGCAAACCAAGGCTGGCTGCTACTAGTGCTGGGCCTGGGGCCACTTAGTGAGAGGTAAAGGACATGCTGAGGCCAGATGCTATTTGTTTGAGAGAGTTTAGGGAAGTCTGAAGCATGTACCAAGAGATGCCTCTAAATGGAAAAGCCACTGGAAACTACTTGTGAGGGCCACAATTTGTGGTAGGAGGGGTCTCTGGAAATCACTAGGGCTGAGCAAACAGTGTGAGCCTGGTTGATAGAGACTGAGATGTGGGATCTGCCTGCTGGCTCTGTGAGGGAAGGACTTAGTTAAGGAACAATGATCTCTGTTTGTACTTCTGTCTGGGAAAAAGCTGCCCCTTCAGCCCTTGTCCTGAAACCAGATAATTCAGTTTCAACCAATACATCCCTGGTACCTTTTGAGCTGCTTCCCCAATGCTAGATCTCTGCTTTAGTGAACCTGAGGAAATCTATGTCTGCACCTTTTAGGAGGAACTGCCTGGGACTCCAGCAGCCTCCATATCACTCAGCAATATTCTGTACTGATTTTTACAGCCAGAAGTTATGGGGACTTTTCTTCCTGGAACTAGAACCCTGGGTTGGGGAACTTGGTATGGGGCTGGAACCTCTTGCTCTGCATGAGGGCCCTCCGCAACCAAGATGTTTCTCCCAATGTTTACCAGCCACAAGTGGAGGCAGTAGCAGCCCATTCAGTGTCTCTGCCCCTCCTACCAGTTTTTATGTGGCTTTTTATATCAGTTGTAGGATTTATGTGAGCTACACTACATTTCAGGCATTTATGAATGATGGCTGTTGTGTAGTTGAGTTGTAATATTTTAAAAGTGATTTTTAGTTGTTTTTAGCCCATTTTAGATTTCAGGTTCATTTGAGTACTGCAACAGAACACAATTAATATGTAACAGCCTGCTGTGAGAACAAATGTATTTCTTTTTTTTCATGTAATAGTTTATTTTTAATTTATCTTTATTGTTGAAACTATTACAGATGTCCCCTTTTTTTTTCCATTGATCCCTTTACCCTGCACCCATCCCCACCCCAGACCTTCACTATACTATTGTCTGTGCCCATGGGTTATGCATATAATATGCGTATTAGTTCTTTGATTAATCTCTTCCCATCCTCACTCCCCTCCCTGCATTCCCTCTGAAATTTGTCAGTTTTTAAAAAACATATTTTTATTAATTTCAGAGAGGAGGGGAAAGGGAGAGAGAGATAGAAACATCAATGATGAGAGAGAATCATTGATTGGCTGCCCTCTGCATACCCCTT
The DNA here is from genome assembly GCA_011751065.1 of Lasiurus cinereus. Taxonomy (NCBI): domain Eukaryota; kingdom Metazoa; phylum Chordata; class Mammalia; order Chiroptera; family Vespertilionidae; genus Lasiurus; species Lasiurus cinereus. The sequence continues at coordinate 22,837,215 of JAAGEH010000417.1, forward strand.
GCCAGGGATTGAGTTTGCAACCTGGCCATGTCCCCTGACCAGGAATTGAACTATGACCTCCTGGTTCATAGGTTGAGGCTCAACCACTGAGCAACATTGACTGAGCTTCCGTTTAGTTGAAATTTTTATCTGGTTGTAGGAGTTCTCCAGTACTGCGTTCACCTATGCTTGCTATTTTGATCAGAACTCACTTAATTTAATACCTTTTTAGAATGCTGTTTGTATAACGCAGGTGGTGGGCAATGGCAATAGATATTAGTACACTGAAGACTGGGGGGGATTCTTTGGTTTTGAAATGTGTGCCCCTGCATATGGGACTCTGGAACTCTTTAATCGGGAACACCTATTAATAGCTATGGCATACAAGTCCCCTAGAACAGTGGTCGCCAACAGGTGGTCCGACCGCTGATGGTCCGAAAGGGGTTGGCGACCACTGCCCGGGAATGCAGTTTAGAAAACAAGATATTGGCAGGGTTCTGGTTTAATTCCCTCACTTTTTAAATGGGGGTCTTGGGGCTCAGTGAACTAACCTGTTCTGGGTGGCATAACGGAAGCAGAGTTGAGAACCACATGTAGGACTTCTGGATCCGGGTAGCTAAGGCAGTTTTCAGATATATTCTTTTTACTGTCTCAGCATGCCTATGGGCAGATAGCAGTCATATTCCGGCCTGTCCATGGGGAACACTAAAGCACAGAAGGTCAAGGTTACCTGGTCAAACCCAGGTACAGTTCCACCTCCTGTGCTCTGGTCTGCTTACTGCATGCTGAGTCATTCTAGCTCTCGGGGTGTAGGGAAGAGTAAGGCAGTTCAACGTTTTCTATATCAGGGCATGCTCAGGCTGAGATTGAAGCCAAACAAGGTGTGTGAAGGCATAATTAGCCATGTCAGAGTAGTTTCTCAAGGTTTAAAGGCACCGGGGCACATCCACACCCCTTCATAGTGATTTAAGCTGTTTTGCTATGTTGTCATTAGACAGTTGGGCAAACCTCCGGCCAAGGTTAAGTACCACCCATGTGGACTATGGGAATGCAGTGAAGGCCGTTACAGAACCCTCCCTACTGCTTGTGCTTAATTAAGATATGACCAGGCAGTCTTCCTGCGGCCATTCATTTCTTGTCTGGCAATTCAATGAGGGGTAATTGTTTGAGGGTGTTTGAGAGACACTTGCCTAGAAGGCACCGCTCACTCGTCATTCTTTCGTGACACCCACTTTTTGACAGCACTTCTCGCTTAGACAGGATGGCTCAAGCATCCGCGAGTCTGTGGATATTCTAATGGAACTGGAGACATCTAATTACTAATGGGCAATTAACGATAATGGCCCTCGGTGAATAGGTAGGGAGATTCTGTACAAGGAACTCATTGCTCTTTGCACATATTCATTAAGATAGATAAGCGGATTGTGACAGACAGGTAGCTTTGTATCTTTATGGAGGCTGAGTAAACTGAGTCATACTCAAATTGTCCCTTTTCGATAAAGAACAATTAATTGTTTGTTGATTTGAAACCCCATGGATTATAGTTTTAAAAGTAATTGAATAGGAACAAGAATTGTAGGGAAGTGGAGGGAATTGATGTCAAGAGAAAATTCAAAGTTTTATTACACCATTTGGATGCCTTAGTTACTTCTATTCATATATTTTTGAAAGAGGAATTGGTGACTTTACCGGATTAGTAGCCAGACCTTAAACAGCAGGTCGGCTTTTGGCAAAGTGATATCTATCCTATCCAGAACAAGGTTCATTACTAGTACAGTGGTACCTCCAGATAAGAGTTTAATCCGTTCTGTAACCTTGAGGCGTGGGAAACTATGAGACGCTCGAGTCGTGTGCAGCCGGCCAATCCGCGCGATTACTTGTATCTCAAATGTTGCTCGTATTTCAAAGCAAAAATCGCTCGCTCGACGGCTCGTATCTCAAACATCTCGTATGTTAGGGCACTCGTATCTTGAGGTACCACTGTAATTCTCTTTTTAGTCTGCATTGTATACCGCTGAGGGCTGGAGAAGGTAGAATTCAGATGTCCTGAAACTGAGTTCTGGGCTGCCCAGGCTTTTAAGAGCCAGCGTGGTTTCCAGCTACAAAGCTCCAGCCTGGCTCTGCTTGTGGCTTCCCGGTTACCTGAGACCACAGCTGGGTGTCCCTGCAGTCTTTCTCCTTCTCTCGCTCCAATCAGAGGCTGGAGTGGTCTTGATGGGTCTCTGCAGGCACTTTCTCCTCACCCAAGGGGTGAGTCATGGGCACGAAGCTGTTTAAGCTGTTAAAATCTAACTCTTTGAAGGAAACGCTCTGCCTACCCTATGTCCCCTGGCCCCTCTGCAATGTCTTCTGTGGCCAGAGAGGACCAGAGGGGCCTCACACATCATCCTTGGTTTTGGCTCTTGTTGGAATATCCAGTATTTCCAGGCTGGGATCCGATTTGAATATTGTTCTGGTTTAGTTCACGTCCTCCTGCAGGTGCTCTCGGGCCCTGGAGAGGAGACAATGAACCCAAACATTGCAGCTTGAAATGATGTGAAAGACTGCCCATCAGCCTAAAGGGAAAAGCCGGTGATGAGACACACTGGGGGCTGTGGGTGACACTGGGGGCTGTGGGTGACACTGGGACGGTGGATGATGACTGGGGACACGTGTGAACGGAATGCCCCCTGTTTGTGCACAGGAAGTGGCTCTGAGGAATGTTTGTGATCACCACCAGTGTGTGGCCACGTTGTGAAAATGATTAAGAGAATGCAGGGGAAGCGAGGGTGGAAAGGTTAGGAAGGGACACAGAGATAAAATGAACTGGAGGATGGAAAGGAAGAGCGAGTGCAGGGACAGCGGGAGGAAGGGGCACGGATGGGGAAATGGATAGGACACTACTGCTGCTTGAACTGCAGGAGCAGCTGGGGGCAGTGCCAAGGACCTGCGTGCCCAGAGGAGAAGGTCCTTCCAGCCGGGGTGGCCTCTTATGAAAAGTAGAGATTCTGCTTCTCTAACACGTGTCCTCTGAAGCAGACAACATCGGGGACGTATAAAAGGAAGGGAAAGGAAGGTGGGATAAAGGGGAAAACCACTCTTAATTCTTTGACAGGTGATTTTTAAAAGCAGTGATTTGGGTTCTTTATTCCTGACACATCATGAAGGACCCAGGCTGTGTTGCCTGTAGCTTTAAGATCTGGGATCCTATTAAAAACCTTTTATTGTTTAGTAACTCAGTGCTTTGGAAGCTCACTAAGAAAAAAGCCAGTTTAATCAAGGCAAGATTTAGCACAAAGAAAGGCCCTAATCTTGCCTTTCTGCCGAAAAACTTTCAGGATCAAATGGCTTACGGGTTTCATCTCCCTAAAGAATCCCCGTGGAATCCGCAGTCAGGGGAGGGCACATCCGGGTCCTGCTTCTTTACACTGAGGCCTCACCGCTTCCTTAGCTACTTAGAGAAAAGGACAGCTTTTTAGAAATGTTATTGGGGAGAAAAACCATGAGTTCCTAGTGAACCAGGGGCAAAACCCAACCTACCTGATCCCTGAGGTAGGAGAAGGTTGGTTGGTTTATCTTGACCCCAAGAAATCCCTCCCTTAAGGACAGACAGCATACCATCCATTGCCAAATGGGAGTGTGGTACAAGGACAGGAAATGCTGGGGAGACACAGATCGCTGCTTGTGGTCTCTCTAAATGATGTAAATCACTTGCCCGGGCCCTGTTGGTTTTTACGTCTGTAAACGGAGGGGATCATATAAAAAGAAGGAAGTGTCTCTGAATTCACTCAGTGTAAGTTTTCGTGGTGCTCACTCACAGATTAAAAAGAGCGTTTCTGATGGTTGGCGAGGAGAATGGTTCTCCTTGCCACTGACTCGGGAACGCAGGTGACAAAAGCTCTGCTCTTCTGAGCAGGTGGCATCCGGGGTCACCCAGGCATCATCTGCCAGCCAAACAAAAAGGAAATAGCGTAGAGCACAGGTAGGAGGCATGTAAAGGCTATCAGGTACATGTCATATCTCCTTCCATCCCTTTGGCTGAAATGCAGTCATCTGGTCTACCTCCCTGCAGAGCTTGAAGAAAAGAATCAAATCTAATGCTAAGCCCAAACCGGTTTGGCTCAGTAGATAGAGTGTCAGCCTGTAAACTGAAAGATCCCAGATTCGATTCCGGTCAAGGGCATGTACCTTGGTTGCAGACACATCCCCAGTAGGGGTCGTGCAGGAGGCAGCTGATCAATGTCTCTCTCTTATCAATGTTTCTAACTCTCTGTCCCTCTCCCTTTCTCTCTGTAAAAAAATCAATAAAATATATTTTTTAAAAAAATCTAATGCTGAGAAAAAGATGGGGCGTGGATTAAGTAGCTACCAATTATGACCATAATATTTCACCAAATATCCATTTGCATCTTTCTTTACATGTGCAGAGCACACAGCACCGAGTTAGATGACTCAAAATCCAATCCAATGATTGCATCCAGCTCAGAGTCTAAATTCACTTGGGCATATTCACTGCTTTCCTTCATGACTAGACATGGGTTTTCATGGAAAAGTAATCTATAATGGGCAAGAACGCCACTTATTATTCCAACATTGTTTTTTATTGAGTATAATTTACCTATAACATATTAAGTTTCAGGTGTGTAACATCATGGTTCGATTTTTGTATATACTGTAAAAAGATCACCACATACATAAAAAAAAATCTAGTTAATCCTATCACCATACATAGTTACAGGTTTGTGTGTGTGTGTGTGTGTGTGTGTGTGTGTGTGAATTAGGACTTTTAAGATTTACTCTCTTAGTGACTTTCAAATATGCAGTATGATATTAATAGTCACCATGCTCTGTATTTCATCCGATGATTTATTTGTTTTATAACTGAAAGTTATGACAGTGTTAAAATATATATTTATTGTTCTCAGAGAGAAAGGGAGAGGGATAGACAGATAAAAATATCAGTGACGAGAGAGAATCATTGATTGGCTGCCTCCTGCATGCGCCACACTAGATATCACGTCTACCACCTGGCCATGTGCCCTGACCGGGAATGATACCATGACCTCCTGGTTCATAGGGCGACTGAGCCACGCTGGCTGGGCAGTTATGACATCTTTTGAATGGGGTCACAGGACTGGATTATCACTCTAAAACATTTGGAAATTGGAGAGTTTGGGGGAGAGAAGAGTTGGAGACAGGAAGCAGTTGCTGGTCCAGGCAGTTGGGAGCCTGTGCCTGGCCTGGGGGGGACAGTCCTTCCTTAGACTCTGACACTCTGCGGGGGAAGTCTCTCATCTGCTGTTCGTGGGCAGTTCTTCCCGTTGGGGAGTTCTCTGTTCCTGTCCTCCACGCGCACATGGAACGCGGTCATTGTTGCGCACAGACTCCTTGAGTGATTGATGGAGCTCATTTCCTGTGAGTGGATCCTGGGCAGCTAGGCCGTTGTTTCGTCGTCAGAGGCTTTTTTAAAGTAGACCCCTGATTTACTTAGCTGGAAAATTCCTTCACCAATGCCATAAACCTCAGCTTTACTTCCAGGCCACATGAAAAATGGTAAAAGTCATCCCTGGCTAGAACCCTCAAGCCAACGTCATTTCTTTCCTTTCTCACTGAGCATGGCTACCCTGCGGTCATGGAGAGAGAGGCCTTGGTGAGGAAGCTAAGGGGGAGTAGCCATCCTTTGCTGATTTCCACAAAGGTGAGCTCTTGTGTCCAGCGTGGATGTCTTAATGGGCTTAGAACCGTTCTCTGTCTTTCTGTCTTCCTGATATGTGGCATCAAGTTTCGGTTAGGAGGCCTCAAATTCCTGGAATCTCAATCTATCTATACATCTATCTATCTGTCTCTCATTTTAATATCTGCCTGAAAACTGACTTTTTTTTCCACCCTGAGCTCATCTCTTTCTTGTAACCAGAGAAGTGTAATTATATATATGTAATTAATATATATGAACACTTTGACTTCATTTGTTCGTTCGTTCGTTCATTCATCCATCCATCCATCCATCCATCCATCCATCCATCCATTCTTTGAGAACTGCCGGCTCAGTAGGCCCTCTGTTTGCTTTAGAAGTTACCAAAAGTGACAGTTTTATGAGATGTTTTGCTATTTCAGAGCAGGGTCCCAGCCTTGTAGCCCATCTGTCTGCACTGTTGACATCCATGGTCCAGAGGGATGGTGCGTGTTGTAACGTCAAGAGTGGAAGGCTCTGCTTCTTGCAGTCATTAGGAGGTGCTGTGTGACTTCCAAGTTTGACTCTGTGTCTGGGTGATGGGGAGAGCACAGAGCAGCACCGGAAGGAGCCTTTAAAGGGCCGGGTTTGGGAAGCACGTCCCCTCCACTTTCCTTCCACCGGATAGAACTGGGTCCCAGCATCACACATAAACGCAGGAAAGCTGGGGAAATGGTACCCAGTGAAGCGCCGGCGAAGAAGAGAAAGCAAGTTTTGGTGAATAGCCATCCATCTGTCTCATAAATACGCAGCATGAAAAACTGTTGTAAGGCTTGAAACAGGCTATTTAAAGGGCCTGTCATGAGGGTACATCTCATCATAAATACTTGTCGCTCTCCTCAGATGCCTTCTCACTCTAGATAGACCCAAATTAACCAATAAGAGCTTCGTAAACATAGAAGAACTGAATGAATAAATAAGAATCAATATTTAGAGTTATTTCTCCTCTGAATGAGGGGATCTCTGAAAACTGCCCCATTTTGGATGGATCTCTGTTAAATCTCTTTTGAATTCTGGTTTTTCTTTGAATTAGACACATCTGTGAGGAAACCTAGACTATTTTCCAAAGCACTCCATCTGGTCCATTGGAAACTGTTTCAAAGTTGAACCATCAACTCTGACAGGTCCTTTGCCCACTGAGGACTCAGCCCTCAGGGACATGTCCACGCTGGCTGTCCACATGGAATGGCATGACAGACACAGGCCCAGGCCACCTGCTGCGCGGGGCTCTGCCTCCTCTTGAAACTCACCTGCCTTGAAAGGCACGTTCCGCAAACATTTTCTTTTCTTCCCCCTCAGTTTTTAAACCACTTGGTTTGATTTCCATTGGCTATCTACCCAGAAGTGGGATTGCTGGATCCTATGGTAGTTCTATTTTTAGTTTTTCCAGGAACTACCCTACGGTTATCCCTAGTGGCTGTGCCAGGTTACATTTATACCAACCGTGTGCAAGGTTTTGTCTTTCCTTCATATCCTCACTGTCACATGTTATCTCCCATCTTTCTGATGCTAGCCATCCTAACAGGTGTGAGGTGATAGTGCCTCCGTGATATTGATGGGCATTTTCTTGATGAGTAGTGATGCTGAGCACTTTTCATGTACCTGCTGGCCACATGTATCTCTTCTTTGGAAAACTTTTTATTCGAATTCTTTGCCTAGTTTTTAATTGGGTTATTTTGGGGGTAGCGGAGGAAGTTGTTTGTTTTCCTTTTATATTTTTAAAATATATTTTATTACTTTTTTACAGAGAGGAAGGGAGAGGGATAGAGTTAGAAACATCGATGAGAGAGAACCATGTATAGCTGCCTCCTGCACACCCCCCTCCGGAGATGTGCCCGCAACCAAGGTACATGCTCTTGACCAGAATCGAACCTCAGTCCCCAGGCTGATGCTCTATACACTGAGCCAAACCAGTTTTGGCTTGTCTTTTTTTGCTATGGATTTGTATGAGTTTTCTTAGGGACATTGACTCCTTTTTGGATATGTGGCTTGCAAAGTACTTTCCCTACTTTGCCTTTACATTTTGATGGTGGTTTCCTTTGCTATGCAGAAGCTGTTTATTTTATGTGATCTGACTGGTTTATTTTTGCTGTCTTTGCTTTTGCTTTGGTGTCAAATTCAAAAAAGCATTGCCAAGACCAATATTAATGAGCTTACCCCTATGCTATCTTGTAGGTTTTTACGGTTTCGCGTATTATGCTTGTCTTTAATTTATTTTGAGTTGATTATTGTGTATGGCACATGTTAGGAGTTGAGTTTCACTCTTTTGTATGGTTTGTGAATTAAAAAGTTATTGTGTCATGGAGTATATGGGACCTGTATATACGTAACCTCACAAGAGACTCTCCCTAACCATCCTGTCTAAAATCACAGCTCCCTTTATACAACACTTTCTATCTTCATTTTTTTAAAGTATATATTTATTGATTTCAGAGTGGAAGGGAGAGAGGATGAGAGAGAGAAAGAGAGAAACATCAATGATGAAAGAGAATCATTGGTCGGCTGCCTCCTGTTTACCCTGTACTGGGGAGGGAGCCTGCTATCTGGGCATGTGCACTGACCTGGAATCTAACTGTGTTTTCCTGCCTTATAGGTCAAAGATAAATCACTGCACCACACTGGCTGGGTATCTCTGTAACCTTAACACATAACTACCAGCATATTACTTGTTTTTGCTGTTTTTGTTTCTATTTTGTTTCTATTCCTTATCCTATATAATAAAAGGCTAATATGCAAATAGGCCGAATGGTGGAACAACCAAACAACCAGTTGCTATGATGTGAGCTGACCACCAGGGGACGTGCACGGAACATGGCAGGTGTTGCTGTGGTGGGATGGTGGAGCAGGTGAGCAGGGCTGCCAGACTAAGGCAGGGTGCCAGTCACTGCCATCAGTGAGCCTCTGGTGGTTACTGAAAATTATTTGCTCCCCTGCGCTGCAGTCCTGCCCGGCACTTGCATCTGCTGCTGTCATCGGCCCTGCTTGCAACCACTGATGGCACTGGAGCTGCTGCTCATACCCACTGCTGGTGCCTGGCGCCGGCCCTGATCGCTCCATGTCATCAGTGGGTGTGAACAGCGGCTGCTGGCCCCATTCGCCTCTCAGGACTTCTCCACCATTCCCTGGTCCTGAGGGGCAATCGGGGCAGCAGCTGCCACTTGCGCCTCCTGCTGGCATGAGCCTCAATCACTCCACACCTTCAGTGGGTAAGACCAGGGTCCTCAGTGCATGGGCGCAGTGGCGGTGGGAATGGGGTTGTTGGCAGCTAGGGGACTGGGGACACAGTAAGAGGGGCCAGGTGGGGAGAGGAGGATGAACCAAGATCTGCCCCTGTGCCTACCGCAGCCTCACAGTCCACGTTTTTTTCAAGATGCACTGGGCTCCTAGTCCTATCTAATAAAAAAGAAATATGAAAATTGAACATACCTCCACTACACCCACAAGCCAGGCCCATGAGCAATACCCACCAACCAGTCAGAGTGAGTGTGTAAATTAACCCAACCCAGATGGCTACGGCTACAGAGAGATCAGAAGAGAGGCTTAGGTTGCCCCTGGCAGTGGAGAAAGCTAAGCTTTCTGCACATCCTGGTGGGCCCAGGCCTCCACTTAAGGCAACAAAGTTTCAATGGCTCTGCAAGCAGAGGGCTTGGCTCTGCTCCAGGTTACAAAGTTTCAATTGTAGAAGATAAATCCCAGATACCAGGGCCTCCACTTGGGTTGCCAAGGGGTGTGACCAGCCTGTAAACTACCATAGACCCCTAGCCCCGGCCACCCTACACCCCAAAGAAACACCCACCCTGATCCAGGGCACTTTTCAGAGTAAACCAGTTGGCCCCCACCTGTGCACCAGGCCTCTAATAAAAGAGTAATATGCAGATTGATTATCACTCCAACACACAAGATGACTGCCCCCATGTGGTCAAAAGATCCTGCCCCCATGTGGACACAAGGTGACCACCACAAGATGGGCAGCAGGGGAGAGCAGTTGGCAGGGACCAGGCCTGCAAGGGAGAGCAGTTGTGGGTGATCAGGCCAGCAGAGTAGGGCAGTTGGGAGGGACCCAGACTGCAGGAAAGGACAGTTAGGGGAGACCCAGGCCTGCAGGGGAGGGCATTTAGGGGAAAACAGGCTGGCAGGGGAGTGGGTAGGCATCAATCAGGCTGGCAAAGGAGTGGTTAGGGGGTGATCAGGCTGGCAGGCAGAAGTAGTTAGGGGCAATCAGGAAGGCAGGCATGTGAGCAGTTGGGAGCCAGTAGTCCTGGATTGGGAGAGGGATATCTGATTGTTTAGGCCCGATCCTACGGGCAGTTGGACCTCCCCCAAGGGGTCCCAGATTTGAGAGGGAGCAGGCTGGGCTGAAGGACAATGCCTCTCCCTACAACCCGCCACTCCCTTGCATGAATTTCATGCACCAGGCCTCTAGTCTATAATAAAAGTTATATGAGGTCCAGGATTTTTAAATTGCTTTTGTTATAGCTTTTTTTTTTTTTTTTGCCACTGCCTAGAATATTGTCTGAGTATAAAAGCATAATTCTAGTAGGGGAAATCGAAGACATAACCACACAATTATGAGCCAAAAAAAAATAAAAGAGGATATTAATTATCTTAAGAAGTTATAGGACTAGCAAAGAGGACAAAAAGAGAAAGAAGGAAGAAATAGTTTTTTTCACTTGACTCCATTATGCCAAATGAACTTTGCTTACATTATTTTGTTGATTTCAGTCCGTACAGTCGTTCTGCAAAATAAGTGGCCAGTGTTCCATTTTTCAGACGAGGAAACTGATACTCTAGAAGGCATTCATTTGTCCAATGTTACTTAAGCAGCACATGGTGGAAACAAGATATTGATACGGGTATACCTGTCTTATTTATCTACACCAGTGATTTGTAAAGTTCTTCATATTCTCCCATAAGAATACACATCTTTTAATTGTAGTGTACAGACTGTGCTCACACGTGTGTGCACATACACCAACACCCGGACACACGGAAGTAGGTATGTTGTTATGCGTAAAGCTTTCCCAATATTTTTTATTCAATCTGTTCAATATATTCAATTCTCTTCTATAAATTCTATTTCATTTCCTCCCCACCTGCCATATCCTATTTCTTAATTTGATTTTGACCCATTCAATTGTTTTTGCAGCAAAGCAAATAAGTTGCAAAAGCAGAATGGAAAATAGACGCTCTCTCTGGCGTTCCCTGATGAGGATTGGAGGGCGAGGGAAGAGTTATTTCGGAGGTGATGCTCGAGCTGGGCCATGAAGGATGGTTCGGGTACAAGGGAAACTTTAAAAGCCATAACCATTTCACCCATTTGGGCAATGGTTCTCCCATCATTCAGACTCCTAGCAAATAATCCAGATGCTTGCAATTGATGATGAGCCTGAAGAAAATTCAAATGTGCTAATGTGTCGCTTTCCTCGTTTGTACAGCACTTCAGTCAGTCCATCAGTGAGTCATTGTTTACGGCCAGAAAATAATTATTGAACCCTAGTTATGTGTTAGGCTGGGGCTGGTGTGCTGTTTGCCCTTAAGGAGCATATGTTTATATTTTTTTCTGGGAGCTGACTTGGCAACTACCCCAGTGCACTGGGTGCACCCACTCTATTCCACTGTCGCTGTGGGGGCTGGTGTTACCCCCTCTATGTCTGTAGGCTGGGCAGCCTGGGTGTACAGCATTACTCTCTCATTTCTTGGATCTTTTTTTAAAAAAATATATTTCATTGATTTTTCACAGAGAGGAAGGGAGAGAGATAGTTAGAAACATCGATGAGAGAAGGAAAGAGAGAGAGACATTGATCAGCTGCCTCCTGCATGCTCCCCCATTGGGGATGTGCCCTCAACCAAGATACATGCCCTTGACCGGAATCGAACTTGGGACCTTTCAGTCCACAGGCCGACACTCTATTCACTGAGCCAAACCGGTTTCGGCCTTTCTTGGATCTTGAAATGGGATTTTTCAGTTAAAATGAAGCTCTTCTGTGTGGCCTGGTGGCGTATTGATTGGTGGTGGTGGGCGTTCTGCGTAAAAGCCTTCTGTGCGCCACTGGTTCCAGACACGGTGGGGCAGGGGTAGAGATTTTGTCCTCATCTCTTTGGGCTGAGACTGGGTTTTTGTCTTCCAGTCAGAGAATTGGGAGCCGCTTCATTCATTGAAATCAGGGGTTTGCTAGAGAAATATATATGTGTGTGGGCAGTGCCTACATTCAGTTTTCTGGATCTGATGAATTCATTTCCGGCAGAAGGGGTTGGGTAGCTGAGCTGAACCCTCTGATGAAACAGGTTCTAACCAGAGGTCCCTATTGTGCATGGATTTCAGATGGCCTAAACATAACATCAACCATAGCAATATGTTTTTTCTTATGCTAAGCCCATAGTAATGAACTTGGATTATTTTGGGATGGGCATATAAGTCAACCAAGATATATAAACACCAAGGAAAATAGAGACACCACCTTTCTGACCCCATAAACCTAGCTGCAGTAGACCTGGAACATTCTGTGCCCATTTTTATTTGATTTTTAATAGAGATTTAAAATAGGGATTTGCAATAGTGATTATTGATACGATGATCAATCACTGAGGCATGTTGCTGAAAATGTAGCTACTAACTGTTGCTGTTTTTTTTTTTTACAATATGTTGAGCTGTAAGTCTTTCAAGGATTATTCTACGTTGTATGCCTCCTATTAATTTCTGCCTAATGTTTTATAAAAAATTGTGCTCAACATGTACTAACGGACAAGTTTGTACAGATGAGTACATCAACACAGCAATTTGTCCTTTATAAAATACTTTCCTATACATTTCATCATTTGATTTACAAAGCCACCATGGTTTACTTTGTGATTTGTTCTTATTAAATCTTTCTCAAATATTTAACTTACTCTTCATAGCATGAAACTACAATATGAAATTACATGGCATAAAAGAAGCTAGTTCCTGGCTGTTATTCACCTAACTTATGGAATCAAAAGCAGTCGTAGTCTGATGTAGGACATTTAATCTTACCACAGGATAGCTCTTCAAGCTTCTGTTTTATAGTTCCGCATGAGATTTCTCTTCCTATTGCATTGGCCAAAGCAAGTCACATGGCCAAAACTAATGTCAGTGGGGTGAAATGTAAACCTCTGTCATTGGGAGAAACTCAAAATACTTGAAAAAATAAAACAATATACCTCATACTGCTATTATGAATTGCTGAGATCGGGGTAAAAGAATCAATGGCATGTTGGTTTTAATCATCAAAAGTAAGCATACGTTTGGCAGATTAGATTTTATTCACTGCATTTGATAGCCAAAGCACCCTAAGTCTAATTTTTAAAGGTAGATTTTCAAGTCTCAGAGCTAAGTAATAACTGACAAATTCTAAATTTGAACTGAAATTTAAATCCGACTCTTCCTAACCTGAATCTACACCTGATATTCTTCACGACCATCCTCCATATGTGAGTGTCTGCATGGCAGAAACTAGAAGGAAAAATGAAAATTTTCCAGCTGTAGGATCCTGGAAAATTTGTTTTTAAAATTTGAGTTTATATACTTTATATTCCTGAAGGTGACCAGGGCCGAACCAGGGTAGGTCTCTGTGTTCATGGATATGATGGTCATGTTTAGCTTTTTAAAAATTATTAGTATTACGATTTCCACTTTTGACATATGCATGCCTGTGTGTGTGTGCATAATGACTAGCTTCCCCGGTCCTCCGCAGGACCTAGCACAATATTTTTATAGATTCCGCTAAAACTGCCGAGTTTCAAATCAGAAATTAGTTCTGATTCTGTTGATGTAAACCTGCACAGGGAAGGGAAACATAATCCAGCTTCCTGCATTATTAAGATTTCAGATATACAGTTTTGATAAAAGCTTGCAAGTACAAAATTTGCTAGCGAGCCTAATGTAGCATGGAGGATTTGGTCTGAGCTAGCAAAGGATCACATTTTCATCTCCTCTGAGGCAGGGCCTGAGCTCTGTAACCTATTTCCCACAAGCACCCTCTACGAAATCAAGAGTGTTTCATCATGAATCTTGCCTGGTTTTAGAATGGGTGGGCTTTCCAGCCAGTTCCCCGATAAGTCATATTTGGTGTGGGTGATTGGCACACTCACTAACCTAAGCAGGAACATTGACTTCAGCTCCAGGAAAACCAATACTGCACAACAGATGGCCGGGATGACTCATTCAGTTCCATTCCGAGTTGCTGTACATTGAGTACTATAGTGTGTGCTGTGGACAAGATGTAGTACTCCCCCTGCTGTGAAGGGACGTGTTGTATTATCTCGGGGAAGTGCTGAGGAAGCATTATTTAAAATATTTTTTTTCCATTTGACCTACTTCCCTTTCCCCACAATGGTGGGGGATGGAGAGAAATCCATCTACTGTGTTGAATCGTTGAGAAGGACCATCACACAACAAGAGGGTCAGAAATTGAGTCCTTGCAGGCCACACAGACAGTCACTTGTCAACGTTTTCTTCATGTGGCACCCTGCTCTGATTAAAGAGCAATTAATAGGCGATTCATTGATTAAATGATTACAGCAGCCCTTCATTTAATAAATGCTAAACGAGGTCATGCTTTGGACCCAGCCCTGGCTCAATAATGGAGACCGAAGTTCTGAGCATAGCCCTCACCATTCATCCGTAAGTTGAATGTGGACAACAGATAAGTCAACCCCAAATTCCAGTGCCATGTGACAGAACTTATAAGCTCTCTGAGGGCTCCGGGGAAGAATAAATAGTCTAGATTTAAACTTCCTAGTAAGGCATTCGAAAGGAGGTGGTTCTTGAAGTAAAAGTTCATGGTTGAGAAGGCTAATAACCCAGATATAGAAAGGGGGAGGGGCACTCAAGACATATTACGTGGTATCTTGTGCCCAGGAAGATGGTCAGGAAACTACAGGTACAAGCAGTCATGGCAGGTGGTTAGGAAGAGTGGAAACAGGGGATTTGGAAGAAGGAGGTATGGGGGGGATGTCAGCAGACAGGAAGATAGAAGTCCAAGTCATCAAGCATTTAGAGTCCACATTTATTCATCAGTGTGGTTTTGGACTTATGTACAGAAACAACTCAGTCCAGCTTAAGTAAGAAAGGAAACTTGCTTTAAAATATTAAATTCTGGACCTAGCCAGTTTGGCTCAGTGGATAGAGCATCAATCTGCGGACTGAAGGGTTCCAGGTTTGATGCCCGGGTTGTGGGCTCGATCCCCAGGAGGGGGCGTGCAGAAGGCAGCTGATCAATGATTCTCTCTCATCATTGATGTTCCTACCAATCTCTCCTTCTCCCTTCCTCTCTGAAATCAATAAAATTATATTTAGAAAACATGAGATTCTGTCCTGGAGTACAAATGCAGCTCTACAGCTTGGCTTCCAAGTAGACTATCACTGAGGGCAGGAATTCCATCAGGGACCTCCATTCTGCTGCTCTGGTCTTGGGTTCTTATTCTGCTCTTTATGCAGAATAGCTTATCTACCATTTTTAAAAAATATATATTTTATTGACTTTTTATATAGAGGAAGGGAGAGGGATAGAGAGTTAGAAACATCAATGAGAGAGACATCAATCAGCTACCTCCGCACACCCCCCACTGGGGCTGTGCCCGCAACCCAGGTACCGGAATCAAACCAGGGACCTTTCAGTCCGCAGGTCAACAACACTCTGTCCCCTAAGCCAAATCGGTTTTGGCACTTATCTACCTTTCTAATCCACGTGATGGAGCACAGGAAATAAGACCATCAGAATGCCAAGATGTTTTATCTTACATATGCCACCACCTGGAAAGATTGCACGTCTGTTCCTGTGTTTATTGACACATTCCCTTCAAAAGGAAATTGGTTTGGTCAACTCCGGTCTGGCACCTGGAGTTGGGCCACTTTGTCTGTAGCTTGGAGAGAAGCTGGGTGGTATGAACATTGTTCCTGTAAACGTGAGACTGCATGGGCACAGATGAAGTGAAAATTCCCAAAGAGAGAGAGAGAGAGAGACTGGGGATTTTGTAAAATATACCTAATATAAAATGGGTCCCAAATGCCAGTGCATTGGTTTAAGGCACATTATAATAACTTTTGGAATTTGGGAAATGTTTACCAGTATATTTTGGGGATTGACCCACTAAATATTCTGATTAGGTAGATCTGAGATGAGTTCTGCATTTTCAAAGGTCAGTAAATGTCTCTAATGCCCAGCTAAATGGGGAACTGTTTTAAGGAAGTTAGATTTTATCTCAAAGAAGAGAGAAAACCTTAGAAGGAAGAAGGGAATGCCCTGGATAGATCTACATCATAGTACACCCGCTCTGGCAAGTAGAGCGTGAAGTTTAGTGACTTGTTAGGAGCCTCTTACAGGCATCCAGGAGGGAAAAATGATCTCAGCCGGGGCAGGAGTAATGCACATGGACAGGAGGGGTATTTAGAAGGCAGAATGGGCAGTTTGTATCTGTCAGTTATATCGGGGGGTTAACGAATGCATCTAGAACAACCCCCATCCTTCTGGCATGAGTGATGAAGTAATAGGGTGATAGAGGAGGAGAAGTGGGGTTTGTGGGAGAAGTTGATGAGCTGCGTTTTGACATTTCGTGTTTGAAATGCCTCCATTTGTGCAAGTCTGGGAAACGGTTGGATATATTGGGAGTCTCTTTGCAAGTGATAGATGTAGACATTGTGTGCAAATCTCCAGGGATGGGTATAATTAAGGACACAGGAGTCTATGAATTTTGGGGACATCAAAATATAAGGGGGAGTAAGTCATTTGGGAAAGAACAGTTCCAGTAGACACATGTCAATAGATGTAGAATAGAAATTAGTAAATACCTGTGTTCTTTATAGGTAGGGAGGTACTTTTAAAAGACAAGATTAGCTTTAACCAGTTTGGCTCAGTGGATAGAGCATCAGCCTTCGGACTCAAGGGTTCCAGGTTCGATTCTGGCCAAGGGCACATGCCTGGGTTGTGGGCTCGATCCCCAGTGGGGGGGCATGCAGGAGGCAGGCAATCAATGATTCTCTCTCATCACTGATGTTTCTATCTCTCTCTTCTTCTCCCTTCCTCTCTGAAATCAATAAAGAAATAAAAAAAAGACAAGATTAGTCAATAGTATGAAACATCAGAGTCAAAACTATACACTGTGTTTGGTAGCAACTCAATTATGACCTTGATGAGAGCAGGTGTATTCTTTAATATCATTGGCCTATACCAGCCCTTCCATCTCATGTAAACTTCACCCATATACTCATTGAGTAAACATTCTGTGGGCAGGGCCGGGGGTCCTGAAATCCACCATTTCTCACTCAAGGAGCTAATGATTTTTAAAAATATATATTTTATTGATTTTTCAGAGAGAAAAGGAGAGGGATAGAGAGCCAGAAACATCAATGAGGATGAGAGAGAGACATCGATCAGCTGCCTCCTGCATGCCCCCTACTGGGGATGTGCCCACAATCAAGGTACATGCCCCCAACCGGAATCGAACCTGGGACCTTCCATTCCCCAGGCCGACGCTCTATCCACTGAGCCAAACCGGTCTTGGCAAGGAGCTAATCCTTTGATGGAAAGACAAAGGTAAAGATTCTAGGAGAAAGTGAGAAGCTTGAACGAAGGCAGGGAGAGTATTGGGGGAGCCCGCGGGGTCGATGTCTAACCCCCAACTAAGCAGGCACTCAGTACAGTTTTGTGACATTAGCCCACTGATTAACTTTGCTGGTGCAGAAAGGAGTGATGTCATCGGCAAGGGCCCAGAAACAGGGCCAGCTCGCGGGGGCTGGTGTGGGCAGGAGCTTGCTAAGCCAGGCAGCAGCGCTCTGCGGTGGTTTAAACGATCACGTTCTGAAGGGTTTGATCAGAAGCCCACTCGCTTCCTCTGGCTCCGCACACACCCAGGACCGTTTCCTTCCACTTCAGTGCGCTTAGCCTGTGGGCCACTAACTCTTTAATTTATGTCTCTGGCCTTTCCCGGGCACCAGAACCATTCTCCGGCTGCCTGCTGGGTGTTTCTACCCTGAGTCTCACACGTGCCTCGTTTTTAATAAAGCCAGAACGGGACTCTGTCCAACTCCGCCTTCTGAATCCTTACACTTAAACCCGTTGTCTGCTGGGCACCCAGACCGGATAGGTGAAGTCGTGCTAGACCCCTACCCTCTTCGCCCCAACTTCCCAGTTTGCCATTGTCTGTGGAGTTTCTTTGGAACAATTTTAATCTCTCACCTGTGTGTTCCCTGCCACCGTCATAGATCAGACTCCTGCCATTTCTTTCCTGAATTATCCAAATGAGCCAATGTCCCTGCTTCAAAGCCTCGCCGCCCTCGGGTGACCTTTCTCTAGAACCTGGCATAGTGATCCGTCTCTTCCTGCGGGCCAGTGCCCTGTTTTGGCCATTGGGGGCCCCAAGCTAAGTGCGGGTTTCGTGCCATTCCTTCTTATTCTGCCTCCGGTTGGGTCTATTCAGCCACGTAACAGCCTTTTCTTTCTTCATGCTATCTCTCTGCCAGGCCCTGAGCAGGGCCTTTGATGGCCGAGCTCTGTTCTAACGGCATTTACCTCCAGTGTGGATGACAAAGGTGGCATGGGGAAGTGAGAATCTAGTGAGTGTTTGAAATGACTGGGGGACGTGACTGTATAGCTATGGTCTCGGCTAGTCTGGCCGGCCTGGTGGTTCTGGGGCATGGTGTGCCCACCATGGGGACTTCTCAAAGGAAGGTGTGTCTGGTCATTGGCCCAGGTGGTGGAGGAGGCAGCCAATAGGAAAGTTGCGGGGAGGAGAATGGTCTCTCCAGGGTTGTGAGTGGAAGAGGTCTGGTGAGTAGAAGGCGGAGAAGGCTTGGAGATGAGCCTGTTTGCACGTCAGCTGAGGCCAGATCGTGTGAGACTCATAGACTGTGTCTCAAGGAATGTGGACTTCCTTTATGGGGTGCAGTAAGAGTCTACAGCTCAGAAGGGTAGCGACTTGACCAGTCTATGCCTTAAGAAGACATCTCTGACTTTTATTTTTATTTTTATTTTTAAAATATATTTTATCGATTTTTTTTACAAAGGGGAAGGGAGAGGGATAGAGGGTTAGAAACATCGATGAGAGAGACACCGATCAGCTGCCTCCTGCACGCCCCCCACTGGGGATGTGCCCAGGACCAAGATACATGACCTTGACCGAAATCGAACCTGGGACCTTTCAGTCCACAGACCGACACTCTATCCACTGAATTATCCAAATGAGCCAATGTCCCTGCTTCAAAGCCTCGCCGCCCTCGGGTGACCTGTTTAGAGGGGAAGGAAAGGGGATGCTCTCAAGAGTCAGGGCAGGAAGATCAGCCACTTGGCTCGTCTCAGGCGCTGTTGTCTTCTGAGCCCACTGCTTGGCTAATTGCTAACCCCGTGTGGCACCTGCCACGCTACTCAGGTCACAGATTGAGCCGCAAACCTTCTGTACAAGTTGCTGATGCCCTGGCGTCCCAGATGTTGCCCTTTACCTAAAACATGGGTGTGCTTTGCCCTCTGCTGCCACCGGACAGGCCTGCTTTGGGCACAGAGAACACCCATCCACCCATTAAGATGCTGCTCAAATCATATTGTGGGTACCTTCTCTCTTTCAACCCTCAGAGCACCCAGATTAGGCAACTGTTTTTTTTAAAAAAAGATTTTATTGATTTTTTTACAGAGAGGAAGGGAGAGGGATAGAAAGTTAGAAACATCGATGAGAGAGAGACATAGATCAGCTGCCTCCTCCTGCACGCCCCCTATGGAGATGTGCCCGCAACCAAGGTACATGCCCTTGACCGGAATCGAACCTGGGACCCTTCAGACTGCAGGACGACGCTCTATCCACCGAGCCAAACCGGTTTCGGCAAGGCAGCTATTTGATCTGCACTTTTCTTTAGAGGAGGAACGAAAGACTCGGAAAGATGTGGCTGCCATGGTCACGTGGTGGGTCTTGGAACTCATTGGCATGGCTCAGTCTCCTGGTCTTCATTACCTGCTTTCCCCACCAGCAAGGCTCCTGGTGACATGGCACCCTGAAGAGGAACGGTTTCCGACTCTGGTCCCTGCCGCCCGCCCCAGGGAAACCTCACCCCTTGGGCTGCTTCTCTCTGCCTTCCATCAGGAGGCCCCTAGTCTGCCTCTGACTCACCGCCTGCCTCGCTCCATGCCTCCACACAGCACCCACTGTCACTGCTTCCCGGGGGTTCTTTCTCCTCCAGCCTACAAACCCCAAGCCACAGAGGTCAGTCACAGATCCCGAGCACTCTCTGCTTCACAATGAGCCTCAGCGGGCCTGGGCATGTGGGGGGCAAAGAGCAGAGGTGGCAGGCTCCACCTGAGGCATTTCACCCCCATCGCCTCTTCCTTCCTTTGCCGTTCTCTGAGATCTGAATCAACATCCATCACCCCTGCTGCCTCCCCCAAGTGCGTGTGGATGCCAGATGCACCTGCCTGGAAGTTCATTCTCCCTGACGCCCCCCACCTGCCCTCGGTGAGCCCGCGCCCCCCCTCCTCCCCCCCCCCCCGTCCCCTGGGAACACGCTGCGTTCCTCCAGCTCTGACTGTGGCTTCTGCTGGCTGCCGGTGGCTTCTTGTGGGGACACGCAGAACACAGGGACTGGGCTGATAAGGCTGGTGATTGAAGCTCCCAGAGCAAGGCCGGGATCAGGGGGTCTCAGGCCCAGGCACTGAGTGGGGTGGTGGTGGCCATGAGCTCAGAGCCCAGCTGAGGAATGGAGAACACCGGTGTGCAGCACTGGGCATGCGCTAGGTGTATCGAAAGTGTCCACAATAACAGCCACATTTTCTCCAAATTACAGGGGACACTCCGAGTGCTCCAAAGTGGGTGTCCAACCCTGCTCTCTCTCTCTCTCCCTGTCCCTCTCCTCTTCCCCTCCCTTCTCTCTCCCCTCCCTCTCTCTTTCTGTCTCTCTCTCTCCATCCCTCCCTTTCCTTC
The DNA here is from genome assembly GCA_011751065.1 of Lasiurus cinereus. Lineage (NCBI taxonomy): Eukaryota > Metazoa > Chordata > Mammalia > Chiroptera > Vespertilionidae > Lasiurus > Lasiurus cinereus. Next base: position 22,857,823 of record JAAGEH010000417.1, read on the forward strand.
TTCTCTCTTTCCTCCTTCCCTCCCCACAATGATGTAGATGTCATAATAACGGGAAGACACCTTGAGAGAGGGCTATGGTGGGGCATATGATTCCCTGGAGGCCTTGCTGTTGAAAGTGCCTTTTTGCCCAGCGCCTCAGCTCCCACTGTGCGAGGTGAACAGGGCTGGATTTGGGCATGTGGGTGCTCCGGATGCTCCCAGTGGAAGGCCATATTCGTGTGCATCTCTTATATCTTCCCCTCCCCGCCTGGCTGTTCCCCCCTTGCTGTCCTCCCTTACTGTCCTCCCCTTGCTGTCCTCCCTTACTGTCCTCCCCTGGCTGTCCTCCCTTACTATCCTCCCTTACTGTCCTCCCCTGGCTGTCCTCCCCTCGCTCTCCTCCCCTGGCTGTCCTCCCCTCGTTCTCCTCCCTTACTGTCCTCCCCTGGCTGTCCTCACCTGGCTGTCTTCCCTTTGCTGGTCTCCCTTTACTCTCATCCTCCCCTTGC
>JAAGEH010000417.1:22858320-22939247 GCA_011751065.1 Lasiurus cinereus
TTTGCTGGTCTCCCTTTACTCTCATCCTCCCCTTGCTGTCCTCCCCTTGTTGCTGTCCTCCCCTGGCTGTCCTCCCCTTGCTGGTCTCCCCTTGCTGTCCCTCCTCTGCTGGCCTCCCCTCCTCCCCTCACTGCCCACTCGGCCACCCCTCCCACGCTGCCATCGCGGGGGGGCAGCCCCGTGCGGCCCAGGGCCTGCCTCCAGGCCTTGTAAACGGCCAGACCATTTAGACTTTAGGACAGTGGGGCCACTTTTCATCACAGGCCAGGCTGCCGCCTGGTTTTACGGGGTCATAAAAGCCCTGACAGGAGTCATAAAAGCCTCCAATTGCACCACAGAAACCCTTGGAGTATATTTTAAGGGCCCCTGAGTTTTCATTTTGCTGCTTTTATGGGGACTCGTAAAAGCTTCGCGGAGGGAGCCTCGCGATTGGCCGCCCGGCGCGGAGCTAGTTAAAATTACAGCTTTAGACAAATTGTGCCAGCCCTCGTAAATCAGCATCAGGCAGGTGGCAGGGGAGGCCGCCCGCTCTGCCCCCTGCTCCTGGGCTCCCCGGCCCTCCTCCCCGGCAGGCCAGTCCCCCGGAATCACCGGCACCCCCCAACATCCCTGGCACAGGGGAAACGTGCCCGTCACCCGGCTGTTTTTATGCATTTTCCAAATAGCGGGTGACTTTTTTGATTCTCCCAAACCTGATTTTTTTTCCCCCAACAGATTGATTTATTTTTAAGTTGATCACCGCTCAGGAGGCACCATCGCAGACTCCGGTTCGCAGGGCTGCGGTGTGCCCGCTGAGTGCCACCTACATTGTCCCTGTAGATCGCCTCCCCGCATGTCTGTCTCCACCTTCTGCGACTGGCAGAGCCCGAGATGGGGCAGGACCCCTACCAGGCTGGCGTGAGCAGCATCTGTTCCACTCTCTGCACCCATCCCAATTTTCCCCCCGGAGGTACCTGGCAGAGATGCCAACGGAGTGGGTGCCAGGGGAGACTGCTTTGTTTTGCCCCAACTTTCTCCTAGCTCGTGGCTCACGTGTGCATCATGGGTCCCTAGAATCCTCAAGACATCGAGTGGAGACACAAACCCCTGCCACCAAGCCGAGGCTGGCTGGGACCCTTCAACCGAGATTGGGAGGTTCAAAAAAGACGGGGTCACCCTTCACCCCTGGGCACCCTCATTCCTTTCCAGCCAAAGAAAACTTCCAGGAGAGGCTCCAAAGCGGGGTGGAAGCGAGGAGCAGGCTCTGCCCACGCCCCCACCCAGGAGAGATGCGCTGCTCCTGTTTGTGTGGCCGCCTCCGTTCCCATGGCAACTGCCTCTCTCCCCTGCTGTTTCCGAAGAGGACCAGCATGGGGGAGGATCCTTCTGGGTGGGGGGAATGATGCTTCCTTCTCCTTCTCTGGAGACCAGCCAAGTCGTACTTCCAGCAGCACACGGTACCTTATTTCTCGGGAGCTGCCCAATTAAGGGGAGATTGGTGGGCCAGCCAGGCGAGGTGGGGAGGACGGCTGGGACCAGGGAAGGAAGGACAGGCAGTGGTGCCAGGCAGGGGGCCAGCCTGAGAAATGCACCCAGGACACGTGTGAGGACGATCCTGCCACCCTTACTTCACTATCGGAGTCCGGGGTGCCAGACCGGCCCATCTGAGGTTGGGGGGGGGACCAGGAGGCAGAAAGCATGGAGGGAGACAGGTTCTCTCCGACACACGCCTCCCTTTTGAAGGGCCTGATTTCTCTTCTGAAACAAACGAACCCCTGGCAAAGGTTAGCGGCCACGTGACCGAACCCCACGTCTGAGTTCTGCCTCGCTCCCGTTCGGTGTAATTATGATATCAATTGTGGGCGATCAAAGCATTCATTAGAGAGGAACTATCTCTCCCCAGCTTTTGTTACCGTGGCGAGAGGTGTGACAGACTCTCTGAGTCTCCAGCTGTATTTCCCCTCTCCTCTGTTACGGTTGATTTCTCTCCTCCTCCTCTCCTCCTCCCTCCCCTTCCCACATATTGGTGGTTTCTCACACGGCCTCCCGCCTCCCCCTGGCTTAATCACACCCCTCCTAAGGCATCTAGGGGAGCATGGGGCATAGCAGCTCTGGGAGTGATACCTGGGTGTCTAATGGGGGGCGGGATGACAGTGGGTCTCTGCTTTCAGAGAATCCATCATCCACAGGCATGGCCCTTACCCACCACCCGCCCATTCTCGCGTCCTCTTCTTCTTCCTGGACTGATGGCCGTGCTGTTGGCGGCTCTGTCCCAGCAGCCTCCTCCCAAAGACAGGGGTCCCTTTGTCCAGACAGGGCGACTTCTGGGCCAGCGCAGGATCTGCACCTGTCACCTCTGTCTTTGCAAACTCTCCTTTTCCACACGGTCCCTGCAGCTGCTCCTTTCATTATCCCAGGGCCTTTCTCCCCGTGGAGGCTGCTCCGCAGTCTTCCCCACAAAGGCTTTGCCCCGAGGGACCCCAGCCACCCCATAAATCACAGGAGGGTGGGACCTGAACGCGGAGAGGATTCAGGGGAAAGTGCGGAAGTACATTTTTCATGTTAACCAGCCTCCGCGTCCCATTGTGCGGCATCGTTTTCTCCTATTGTCTTCTGGGCTAATGACACCTTGCTTTGCGGATTTCTAAGAGAGCCGGGGTCTTCCGTCGGTATTTCATCATGCATGCCTTCACTCACTCAGCACGCGGAGCCCAGGCTGTGTGCATGTGCAGAGCCACGCCAGTGCCCGGGGACAGGGGCAGAGATAAGGAACCATCTCTGTCCTCTTGCAATTCCTAAACAAATAGAGCAGGAAAAAGGTAATCAATTTCTTAGTCAACGCGGTGAGCATACAGTGATGTATCGGGAGGAAGTAGGGGTAATCAATGGCTTTCTGGGAGTGTTTAATCTTATCTGGCTTTTCCCCGAGAGGAGAGAACAAGGGAAAGGCACGCCAGGCAGAGGAAGCCCCGTGGGAAACTCCGGGGACATAAAGCAGCGTGTTGGTGACTTTCACAGCCCTCTGTTAGGGAAGAGCAGGTGAGAGAAACCATGAGCAGTGAGGACGCCAAAGAGGACTTCACGGAGCAGATTTTGAGTCATATTTGCATTGCAGGACACACTTGTGGATTTTAGGTTAATAATGAAAACAGCGGCGTCATAGGTTTTCATATCAACAAGGTGCACTGCATGTCCCTTTCACGGAGAAGACACTCATCGAGTGCCTGCCGTGTACAAAGTAGTGCACCAGGTGTGGCAGAGATACAAGGATGGAGAGAGAGAAATAAGATAGGAAAGGGTATCTTAGCACTAGCTTTCTAAGGGTCAGAGATTTTGTCGCACAGATAGGGCAGAGACATAGTAAAAAAAAAAAAAGGTTAGAAAATACCAATGCACACACATCAGACAGCAATGAAAAGTGTGAGGACAAGATGTAAGTAAGAGGAGTTATTGTCACAAAATCTTGAGGGTAGATGTTAGGAAAGTAGAGGAGAGAGCAGTGACATATGTGGTACAGTCAAGGAAGGATGTTATAGAGGAGGCGAATGGAAGCGAACCCAGAAAGATGGGAGAGAATCGGGAAGGAAGAGTCTACAGTGGTACCTCGAGATCCGAGTTTAATTCGTTCCGTAACCTTGAGGCGTGGGAAAGTATGAGACGCACGAGTCATGGTAAACTGGTGGGTCGTGTGCAGCCGGCCAGTGGGCGCGATGACTCCCATCTCAAATGTTGCTCGTATTTCAAAGCAAAAATCACTCACTCGACGGCTCGTATCTCAAAAATCTCGTATGTTAGGGCACTCGTATCTCGAGGTACCACTGTACAAGCATAGAAAGACTTGACTTTGCAAGTGCAATGGCAGGAGAGTCCAGATCTTAATTAGAACGCGGGGAGTTAGACTTGCTGGGAGGAGGGGCTGGCGGCTGGGCCTGGACATATGTTGCCTGTGGGTCTCTGAGTGTCTTCCTATGTCGGATGGAGGATTGGGCTTTGCCCATTGGCAACAGGGAGTCACGGAAGGTATTAGCAGGGAAGTGACCAGGGATGGCTCAGCCTTCTCGAACGGGCTGTTTGCGGCACCTTTATTGTCCAAAGCCCATCACAATGAATAATTCTTCAGTTACCTAGAACATTACTGGAGTAAGATATCATATCTTTTAATGGGAATGGGGGAATGGAGGTTTCTTGATAAGCCACTGAATTAGGATGCTATCAGCAGGGGAAATGGTGGTTGAGGAGGATAAGAAGGTACGTTTTGAGTGACAATGGTCCTAGATAAATTCCTCCTAAGGGGACACAATTAATACTGTAAACCCTGCAGAAAACAGAAACAGACCTCTGGGATTATCCCCCAAACTAGGAGGCTTCTGGCCATTATTTGTATAACTTTCTCTCATTAGTAGGCAGAGGCATGTTTTTTATTTTTTTCCCCCTTCTTTGTCTCTTAATACCCATGATTCTCCTGAATCACCCCTCATCCCAGGAATCTCAGCCTATATACAGTGGTACCTTGAGATACGAGTTTAATTCGTTCCGTAACCTTGAGGCGTGGGAAACTATGAGATGCTTGAGTCTCGGTTAACTGGTGGGTGGTGTGCAGCCGGCCGATCCGCGCGATGACTCCTATCTCAAATGTTGCTCGTATTTCAAAGCAAAAATCGCTCGTATCTCAAAAATCTTGTATGTTAGGGCATTTGTATCTCGAGGTACCACTGTATATTGTTTTATGACACCAAATTGCCTGGGTTTGGACCCAAATTTTGCCACATCCTCGCCCTGTGATCTCGAATGAGGCGTGCCTCAATCAATTCATGTGGAAAATGGGGTTGGGGGGATGCTATAACAATTTAATAAAGTTGAGGATTAAGTGTGATTTCCACATATAAAATACTTGGGCCAATTCCTGCACTTAGAAAGCTCTTGACCGGTGTAACCTTCCTGGGTCTGCAAAGCTAGATGTTTCTGGTTTAGAACTTGTTTCTCCCTCAGCCACGCCGAAGCTCAGAAAGCTCAAGGTTCTCTCCTTTCCTTCTCTTGAGCATCCTTTAGCCTCTGGATAACCCTCATTTCTCAGGTCCCACCGTCTCCTTAATCAAACGTTAGCATAATATATTAGCATATCTATAGCACAATTATATTTTGATTACTCTAGCCCCAGTCAGCCTAAAAGATGCCTTCAATCTAGATATAAATAATTTAGCATGTTTACACAGAGGGGAATTACGGAGGAGGGAAGGAAGCAGAGAGACTATGTGTGCATGGGGTCGGGTGGGGGATGGGGTAGTGATGGCAGAAAGAGCCAAATTAGATTGCCATTTTATCTTGCACCTCTTCTCTTGTGTATAAATACACGAGGTTGTGTATTTATAGTCAAGAGAGAGACGCCATTTTGAATTGCTTGAAATCTTTTTTCTTTTTTTTTATTCCCACCTGATATGTGGATATACCCATATGTGAATACGTTTTTATCGATTTGAGAGAAACAGAGAGAGAGAGAAATGAGAGAGAAACCTTGAGCAGTTGCCTCCTACATGCCAACCTGAAATTGAGCCTGCAACCTAGGTATGTGCCCTGATTGGGTAGCAAACCCGCATAGCTTTTGGTGCAAGGGATGCCCCTTCAACCAACCGAGTCACCTGGCCAGAGCCTCCTTCCTTTTCATCTCCTTAAACCTCTCAAAATAAAAGTCTCAATGAATAGGTCAAAAGTACAGGGTGATTTTCAGTTTCAATGTCTTCTTTTCGGCCAGATCCCCTTGTAAATTATATTCTCCTATGGTTCCTCTTTGGAAGATCTATTTCCTTGTCCAGTTAACATCCTCAGCTCATCATGGATATCGTGTCTTTGTGCTTGGTTGCTGTCAGTTTGGAAACCTGATTTCCCTTTTGATTGGTGTACTCTGTAACAGGCTACCAGAGATTTTATTGTGTTTTAGTTCTGAAGAAGTTACACACACACACACACACACACACACACACACACACAGCACATCAGCTGGAACATGGGCGTATCGGTGGTAGGATCACAATCACTCAGAGCTTGAGAAGTCCCGGCTACCTGGCAGATTGATTCATCTTTCGAGCAGCTGTGGACGATAAGATAAAAAGACTGCGCTCCTTAGGACTTTTAAGTAATGGCTTTATTGGCTGTCCTTTGAGCAACACAGGGAGAAATGTAAGGCCTGAAATGGAGACGCTTTTTTTTTTCTTTTTCTTCAATAAACCCATCCATGGAAATTGTTAGTTCTTTACCTTCTCACCTAGAATGTCGTCTGGATGCCGGAGGCTAGCAGTTTTCTTTTGCATGTGATGTGAACATGTGATTGATGAAGGCTGTGGAGGTGCTAAATGTAAGAAGTTGATAGTCTGAAACAATAGCATTTGTAGAGCTGGTCATTAGATTAGGTTCACAAAGGGAGTTTAAAAAAAAATACAGATACCTAGTCCCCAAACCTGGCAGTTCTGCACATCGGGAGGTGGAATCCCATCAATGGCCTCTGAGAGTCTGCCATCTGGGCAGTCTGGGCTTAGATGGTATTAGAAAGACCTGAACTTGAATGTTTTCTTGGCCAATTACTGTCTAGAAAACCTTCGTTAGGCAAGACACATTCTCCCTGAGCCTCATGCTATATGGTCTAACAGACTCCAACTCATCCTCTCCCTAGATGATAAACAACTTTATGGCAGTATCTCTATTTTCTGTCTTTCATCCGCTCCTTCCATAGTACCAGGAGAGTAGGGACAGAGAGAATTGTTTTACAGAGAATGAAGAGTGAATGAATGAGTGTTGGATGGGAGAAGTACATCCACTATATCTCCTACTTTTGTGTGTATATTAAATGAGGTAATCAGATATTATACTCCTGACATACAGAGGAGATTCAAATTTCCTTTCCCTTTTATTTTTCATTTTCTGCAACCAGCATGCTCATTGTATTATTTTCATATTCCTTTGCTTTTCCTTTTTTTTTTTTGTTAAAGGGAGAAAGAAATACTATGCGGTTCACTTGCATCAACCCGCAATGGATCCCTTAGTGCAGTGGTCGGCAAACTCATTAGTCGACAGAGCAGAATATCAACAGGACAATGATTGACATTTCTTTTGAGAGCCACATTTTTAAAACTTAAACCTCTTCTAACACCACTTCTTCAAAATAGACTCGCCCAGACTGTTGCATTTTGTGGAAGAGCCACACTCAAGGGGCCAAAGAGCTGCAGGTGGCTCACGAGCCGCAGTTTGCCCACCACAGCCTTAGCGCACCTGGATTTACGGACTATCTTTCTGACTCAAATCCTTCTTGTTCCTCTAAACAGAATGCTTCTTTTACTTATAAATTAAGAAAATATTAAACAAAAACATTTTTTAAGAAATACAATGAAAGGATTTAAACTAAGTCTGTGTATTTCAGTTGTTGGTGCTTACCTGTTCCCTCACTAATGCAGGTGAGGCATCTTTGCATTATAACGCTTTTATAGGAAAGGGTTTATAAAACCACAATCCTTTTTCTGACTCTCTTCTGATAAGGTAGTCCCATCCTTTGGAAGCCTCATCTAATTTGGCTAAAACGTGATGACAACCTTAATAATGTTTGGTATTAGCATCCAAAGAAGTGTTGGAGCTGACAAAAATCTACCTTGCAATTTCCTCATGGCTTGAAAATAAGCCACTTCGCCCTAGGAGATCTTGTACCTGCATCTCTCACCCCAAAGTGGTGAGAAAGCTTCAGGGGAGATGACTGGACATTGACTGAACAGAGGACAATTCATTTTTTTAAAAAATATTTTTATTGATTTTTTTACAGAGAGGAAGGAAGAGGGACAGAGAGTCAGAAACATTGATGAGAGAGAGACATCGATCAGCCGCCTCCTGCATGCCCCCCTACTGGGGATGTGCCTGCAACCAGGATACATGCCCCCGACCGGAATTGAACCCGGGACCTTTCAGTCTGCAGGGCGACGCTCTATCCACTGAGCCAAACCGGTTTCGGCAGGACAATTCATTTTTTTGTGATTCTTCTCTTCTTGGTAAAAAGGCTAGGGGGAGGAGGAGAATTTGGGAAATAGAAAATGTTTCAGTCTACACCCCCAAAACAATAATTTTAAAAAAATTAACCACAAGGCGGGTTGAGAGATGTGAGAAGGCAGTCTCCCTTTGAGAAGGATTAAAGTTTCTATTGTAAGAATATCATAGGCCGAAGGTATCTCTGCAGAACTGGACACCTAAGTGAGGAATATACAACATGGTCTCACACTTCAAGACAGCCCTGGAGCCAAAACCGGTTTGGCTCAGTGGATAGAGCATCGGCCTGCGGACTGAAAGGTCCCGGGTTCGATTCCAGTCAAGGGCATGTACCTTGGTTGCGGGCACATCCCCAGTGGGGTGCGTGCAAGAGGCAGCTGATTAATGTTTCTCTCTCCTGGGTGTTTCTCACTCTCTCCATCTCTCTCTTCCTCTCTGTAAAAAAAAAAAAATCAATAAAAATATATTTAAAAAAAAGAGCCCTGGAGGAGGCATTCCATGGGGCAGGTGTGGCCAGGCCCTTTTCTGAGGTTCAAAGTCACTCCCTTAGGGGCCAAGGTTTAAGGGGCTGGGTATAATCAGAGATGAAATTAGGACTCTCTTTCTTCCGCCAAAGTCATGTAGACCAGGTCATGGAGAACTCTCGTTATGTATCTGTTCCCCAGGCTCCCAGGGTCGAAGCTCCTCGTTCTCCATGGCCCTGAAAGAGCCTTGGACATTCTGATGGACTGTGGAGGTGATTGGTGCTGTTACCGGATGTTTTAGACTCTCTGAGTCCTGAGCACTTCCCTTGGTAGGCTCCTCCCTCCTCTCTTATGAAGAGAGGGTATGTGATGGGTTCTGGCCAGAGAGAGGCAAGTAGGAGAGGCGTGTATCACTTAGTGGGTAGGTTAAGTATTTAAACGGATTATTTAAATACAGTGGTACCTCGAGATACGAGTGCCCTAACATACAAGATTTTTGAGATACGAGCCATTGAACGAGCGATTTTTGCTTTGAAATACAAGCAACAGTTGAGATACGAGTAATCCTGCGGATCGGCCGGCTGCACACGGCCAACCGGTTTACCGCGACTCGAGCGTCTCTCATAGTTTCCCAGGCCTCAAGGTTACAAAACAAATTAAACTCATATCTCAAGGTACCACTGTATTTTGTCTGGTCTGTCAGCCTGGGTCCCTGAATCAGTGGATGAAAATGGGTCTCTGGGCCTCTTCCTGCCCCACCCTCCCGTGATGGACATCTAGAGTGAGAGACACATAGGCATGTGTTGTTTTAAGCCATTTGAGACTTTCTAGTTATCGGTTATTTCAGCATAACCTAACTAATCCTGACTGTTGCAGGCAGAGTCTGATTCTAATGTAAAAAAAAAAAATGGTCAGGATTCGAAGCCTGGCTCACCACAGGCTTCTGTTTGAGGCTCAGTGTACTGCAGCGTATCTGGCGAAATGGAATACTAGCAGGTCACACCAGAATGCTCTCTAAAAACACAGGTAACAATGGCACCCAGTGCCAGGTGGTGACAGAAGAGGGCCCCCGGAGAGTCGGTGGGTGGGCACGGCTCCCATAAACGTTATGAACCAGAAGTGATTTGAAGTCTGGCAACAGCTGAGGGCCATGAATCAGCCCAACATGTGTGTTCTCCAGGCAGATATTTCGGATGCTCCCTTTCACTGCAGTCCGCTTTGCTTTATTTATGCAAAGAATATATCCCGGGGGGAAAATCAAGCCGCATCATAAATGCATCAGAGAAGCGTCCTACTTAAGGAAGTTTATGAGAAATCCCTTTGTGAAGGAATGATCACCCACCAGGATTTGCGTTCGCTTTGTAAATTCCCGGTGTTTGGGTGGGTCTCAGATTTTATGAATTTGGGGCATATCACATCATCACGCATGTCACGTGTAGAGTGCAGTAGAGCTGAAGTTTTATTTTAGGTCCCCTAAAGTACATTGCTCGGCATCATAGTGGGAACGAGGTAAGAGAACAACCAAGTGTGACCTTTTACCTATTAATCTCTGCAACTTGAGAAGGCAGGTGCTAGGTAGATGGTGAGAAGAACCTGGACATCTAGGTTTGATATAAGGGAGACTAAAGAGGTCAAGAAAGCATTGAATGGCTGAAACCGGTTTGGCTCCGTGGATAGAGCATCAGCCTGTGGGCTGAAAGGTCCCGGGTTCGATTCTGGTCAAGGGCGTGGACCTTGGTTGTGGGCACATCCCCAGTAGGAGGGGTGCAGGAGGCAGCTGATGGATGTTACTCTCTCATTGATGTTTTCAACTATCTCTCTCCCTTCTGCTCTGTAAAAAAATTAATTAAAAGAGAGAGAGAGAGAGAGAGAGAGAGAGAGAGAGAGAAAGCATTGAATGGATCAAACTTGGATTTTAGAATATGCCTTAGTATTGGAGTGAGGAAATTGGGAAAAATCCTCCCCTCCCCCACCTAGCCTTCTCTTAAAACCCTCAGTGAGGAGAGGCAAGAGAACATGTCTGAATAGACAGAGAGTGAGCAAGATTGGACAAGATTTGTGATTGTTATAATTTTATGATCATTACTTAATCCTTTCTATCCATATGCTGAATATCATAATTTCTCCTTGCCAAAACTGTTGCATAGGTCAAGAGCCGATGAATGTTGAGTACTTAGTGTTATAATTGATCCCAGATAAGACTCAGGAAATTACAACTATATCAATATTGTTGGCTGGTTATTTATTTATTAAGAACCTGAATGTAAAGGTTAGTGATACCGTTGCAATTAACCCAGTTATTAATTAATTAGCAGGAAAGGCGCAAAGGGGAGGAAGGCTGGATAATATGGGCATGCCGTTTGTGCCTAGCAGCTGGAGCTGAACACTCTCCAGGTTCCCGGTAGGGAGAAGGCACTGGACAAAGAAAGAACAGACGCATGCCCAGAAAGTCTAGGTCAGTGGTCGGCAAACTGCGGCTCGCGAGCCACATGCAGTTCACAAGCCGTGGTTTGCCGCTTTGTTGACTAATGAGTTTGGGGACTACTGGTCTAGATCAGTGGTCGGCAAACTCATCAGTCCACAGAGCCAAATATCAATAGTACAATGATTGCAATTTCTTTGGAGAGCCAAATTTTTTAAACCTAAACTTCTTCTGAGGCCACTTCTTCAAAATAGACTCGCCCAGGCCGTAGTATTTTGTGGAAGAGCCACACTCAAGGGGCCAAAGAGCTGCATGTGGCTCGCGAGCCGCAGTTTGCCCACCACTGGTCTAGATGCTGTAGGGGCCAGTGATTAACTGTCAGTCACACCTGGGAGGAGGTCCTTGGCCAGAATAGATGTGGCCAGTGCAAGGGCCTAACATTGGAGATCCACAAACTCCCGGAACATGGAGTTCCCTTCTTCTCTCTTGCTGCTTGCGCCTGACTCTGGGCTTGTGGGCTCTCTCACCCTGCACTCCCCCATACATGGCCCACAGCTATGTGGAACTCACACCGTGGAGCGGTGGGAACGGTTGACTGAACTTAGCCTGGTACTGCGCCAAACTGGGCTCCCCCATGGAGCGGACACCCTGGCCTCTGGCTTGCTTTTAGCTCTGCTGAATCCCCAGTGGCACCTACTCCAGGCCTGGTTTAAAGGAAATACGACTTTGGAAACCAAGGCATATACAGTGGTACCTTGAGATACGAGTTTAATTCGTTCCGTAACCTTGAGGCGTGGGAAACTATGAGACGCTCGAGTCGCAGTGAACTTGTGGGTTGTGTGCAGCCGGCCGATCCGCGCGATGACTCCTATCTCAACTGTTGCTCGTATTTCAAAGCAAAAATCGCTCGCTCGACGGCTCGTATCTCAAAAACCTCGTATGTTAGGGCACTTGTATCTCGAGGTACCACTGTAACTCCACGCACATAAAGCTTTCCACCCATCTCGTCCTCCCGTGGGGGCCTCTGAAAATGCATATTCCTTTGGCACTCCCCAATCACCATGGAGAAATCCCACCCCGGCCATTCTCTGATACCATTAGTATAGCATCCAGTCCATGATGAGGCTTTATAAATATTTGTTGAAAGAATAGATCATCATCGGAAAGCAAGGAGTTTGAAGAATGAAAACGAGGTGAGAACGAGGCGGAAGTGAACCTCACTCCACCACCATTTGCCTTTCCTCCCCAGGATTACGAATGCCTCCATTTCCTTCTCAAAATCTGTCTAAGCAGCACCCACATCGCTCAGAAAGAGGAAAACCACTTCCGGCGATTCCCTTGCCATCTTTTTTTTTTTTATATATATATTTTATTGATTTTTCACAGAGAGGAAGGGAGAGGGATAGAAAGTCCGAAACATCGATGAGAGAGAGACATCGATCAGCCGCCTCCTGCACATCCCACACTGGAAATGTGCCCGCAAGCAAGATACATGCCCTTGACCAGAATCGAACCTGGGACCCTGCAGTTCACAGGCCGATGCTCTATCCACTGAGCCAAACCGGTCCCGGCTCCCTGGCCATCTTCATCCTTTCTCTCTTGCGGCCGCAACATGTTCTTTGACCCGTGGATTTCAACCAATTACAGAGCATCCCCTCCCGCGCCCGCTCCTCTCCTTTCTCCCTGCCTCTTCTTTATTTCCTTTTTAAAGTCTGTTGTCAGGGCCCTAGGAGTTTCTCTTCCCGTTTTAATTAAGAACAAATGAAGGTAAGAAAGTGTTTGGTAACCGCAGAGACCTCACCAGCGGGGCACCGGCGTGGAAACTCACCTCATGAAAGAGAGGCAGACAGACACCACACCAGCCCACACCAGGTGGGGAAGGTGACCTGCAGTTGCTCTATGTCCTGCTGTCTGATCGCCCACCCCTCCCTCTGCCCATTAACCGCGAGCTTACCTCTGTCTCTTTTATTAGGAGAAGCTGCAATGGGAAGCTTGTGGGGGGTTGGTGGTGGTGGTTAGTTTTTAAAAGCATGTTTAAGCACACCGTGTGCCCTCCTGAAATGTTCCCGTGTCTGGAAAGGTCCTTCCTACAAGTGAATTCCTGATGCCCAGGGAAGCGGCCCAATTTTCCCTGACTTTCCCTGACCTGCTCTTTCTACGTGTACCTGGCTGTCTGTACACATAGGGCCAGTTTGGGGTTGGGACAGCAAGTCTCAAGGACGTGTCTGTCAGATGTGCCTTCCTGCGGTGATAGAAGGCAGAGGTTGGGACTAGGAGACTAGAAGTGGAGCACCCATCTTATATAAAGACTGCTGTTGGAAATTTTAACCTTGCTATTTGGCTTCTGTAAATGTTTGCTTGCTTAAATAATAAGGAAAATGAGACTATTCTCACTTGAGAGAGGCTACTAAACCTCTGGACAAAATTAGCAGTGCTGGCACCAGGCCAGGTCTTTGGTTGAAGTCTCAAGGCCTCAGCACATAGGGGCCCTTTAAGAACTTGCGAAGGGGTGGGAAACATCCCATATGTGGGAGACAAAGAAGGTGAAAACATATAAATAGGGAAATTTTCTGCATGTTGGGGCCCAGGATTTGAGAAACATTTTCCTCTGGACCCGCGCGGAATAAATGTAACTCCAGACTCTCTGAGCATGGTTTGATTATTCCGGTTCTCTGTAACAGAAGGTGTGCCAGCAGGGAGAGCAGGAGAAAGTCCTGGTGCAGAGTCTGTGGAAAGGGAGCCCCCCGTCCCCAGATTTGGCCCAGGGCAGTGAGTCCTCACCCTCTTTCTGCGGCCCGGAGCTTTCTGATGCTGGGAGAGCGGAGAGGAAGCGCACAGTGACATCTCTGGGCCCGAGCCTGACTCGGTGCTGTCCTCAGCTGCGTTCTGCACCCCACACTTGCGAGATAGCATTATGAGATTCCTAATGAGGAAGGCTCGCTTTTATTAAACTGCTGTACCCAATCGCCTCCCTGTTGCCCTCTTTCCTTTTCCGGAGACATGACGGGTTATTACATTTGTGATTAAAAAAATCCGTCATCGGTTTGTTTCGCCTTTTCAATTTCGTTGGAAGGTGGTTGTGACACCGGTTCTCGGAGGAAAGAAAGGTGGGAAAGAGGGGGCATATTTTGATATTTAAGGAACTCGCCGTGCAGAGAGAGTTGACATTTTTTTTTCTTTTTTTTTCCGAATTCACTGCTAACCATGGGCTCAAATGGCTGTGGAAGGTCACGGAGCTGACCACATGCTCACTGTACCAAGTCCGCACAGCAGGAGTGAGGCGCAGGCCCTGCTCAAGCTGGTAACTAGCTGTCGCCACATATAATTGGAATTGAAAAAAAATCGAAATGTTTATTTTCATCATGACACCCGTGATACCCAATAAGCTTTGAAAAATATTTTATTAATTTGAGAGAGAGAGAGAGACATCAATTTGTTGTTCACTTACTTATGCATTCATTAGTTGCTTCTTGTATGTGCCCTGAGTGGAGATCGAACCCGCAACCTTAGAGTATAGGGATGATGCTCTACTCTAACCAGCTGACCTGTGTGGCCAGGGCCCTAATAAGCTTTATGCTTCATGTTAGTTTTGCACTTAACTAACTATTTGGGCTTTCATGTTTCAGAAATGACATTGTTCATATAAAACACATTGACCACAAAATTGATCATTTGAAATTCAAGTGATGGGTGGTACCTCGAAAGCCCCAAACCTCCAGCTCACCTTGGCTGCTCGGATAGCAAAGGAGGCCGAGGGTGCGGATTCTGTTTCTCTGTGGTCAGACCAGCTGCTTCAGGACCAAGATAACCAAGTTGTAGGGATGACGGATACAGCGCGCATGTCGGTTTCCTTCAGAATCCCAGCGTTCTTCTCAAAGGCTTGGCTCGCTCAGACTATGAGGATGGCTTCCTAATGAGTTTTTTCACTCCCAGTCCGAAGCCTCCCATCTGCTCTGAATGATGATATAGTTCTTTGTGTTCAAAGGACGCCTTGATCATGTCGATCCTCTCCTTGAGCGAACTTCAATGAGTCCCCCCCTTTAATGGCCACTCTGTCTTATCCTGCGCTGGAGGCTGTCTCTCAAGTTCTCCACTTCCACTTCTGTTTGTCTTATCTTCCACTAGACTCCCACTGGACTCGTCATGGCCACTGAATGGCACTGTGAGCTACCATGGAAAGGTCTCTCCTACTCCCCCTGCTCTGGGATTCTGCTAGTGTCTGTCTATCTCCCTGTGAAACTTTTTCATCCTCCATTTTGCCTGTAAAATTGTACAGTTGTCTAAAGGCACAGCCACATGATACCCTTCTTAAGAGTTTCCTGCCCGGCTGGCATGGCTCAGTGGTTGAGTGTTGACCTATGAACAGTTCCATTTCCAGTAAACACACATGCCCAGGTTGCCGACAGGATCCCCAGTGTGGGGTGTGCAGGAGGCAGCCCATCAGTGATTCACTCTCATCGTTGATGTTTCTCTCTCTCTCCTTCCCTTCCTTTTCTGAAATCAGTAAAAATATATATTTTTTAAAAAGAATTTCCTGATGGAAGTAGCATTTACTTAAAGCCGGTGGTTGGATTTGTATCCTCAGCTCTTGGATAAGACACTTAGACTTCTTTTGGTATTGGCTGATCGTCTGTGTATAATCTCCAAGTGTTCTTGATTTTCAGTCCATACTAATGAGTGACATGGGTGTTGATATGTATGCTTTTTCTCAATGCATTGTTTGTATACAAATCAAATCATAAGCCTGGGCAAGCGTGGAATCATTTCTTAGGTGATTGGCATCCTGATAGCAATTCCTTTTATGATTTGTAAAGTTTGTTCCATAAATATGTGAAGAACTGAATGGAACCACCCCTGGCGAAAGACTCCATTGTAATTCTGTGGTTTGAAGAAGAAGCAAATAAATAACTGACTCAAGAAGAGGAACTCCTGGAATCAGTGGTTTGTTGCAATATTTCTAACATTTTCTTTCTTTTTAAAAAATACATTTGTATTGATTTCAGAGAGGAGAGGAGAGGGAGATAGAAACATCAATGATGAGAGCGATTCATTGATCGGCTGCCTCCTGCACACTCGCTACTAAGGATCAAGCCTGCAAGCCAGACATGTGCCCTTGACGGGATTTGAACCTGGGGCCATTCAGTCTGCATTGGTTTTAGAAAGTGCACCTCTTTCTGAAGGGATTTGGGTGCGGGCAGTCCTCAGGAACGAGAGGAAACGCGCATGCGTCTGTTAAATCATGCAGAGTAGCCGGTGGGAGAAGGTCCTATTCCTGCCTCAGCCCTATCTCCGTGGTGATGGCTAGCATTTGTCCTGTTGTTGCTTTCCTGTAAAAAAAAAATGATGTTTGCATTTCTGATTTACATCCTTATTCCCTACCAGGTACTGACTGAGCTTTGTAAGTATTATGCCAGTGAATGACCATAGTAATTCTATGGCATCAATTAATGACCATAGTTACTCTAATGCACCCTTTAAAACTGAGAAAACCAAGACTCAGACAGTGAAAGTAGCTTATCAAAGTTCACATAGCTGTGAAGTGGTAGACCCATCTGATTCCGGAGCTCATGTGCTTCCTGCTGGATCACGTGGTTGCTGGATCATGTGGTTGCTGTGTATCCTCCACATTTTCCCACTTCTGCGTCTCTGTGTGTGCTCATTCTGAGGCCTTTCTCCCTTCCACATCTCTGCAAGGGTCCTGTGACCCCCAAGCCCTGCTCCCCATCAGTGTGGAAGCAGTCACCCCTTTCCTGGCGATGCCCACAGCACCTCAGTTTTGAGTGTCGATTCCTTAACATAACGAATCCCTTTCATCCATATGATGTAGTCATGTATGTGCTGGTTTCATCTTCCTTTCCTGCACCGGAAGCTCCTCGAGGACAAAATCGATGCCATTGATTCCTTTGTACTCGTCTGTCCCTCTCTGTCCCTCTCTGTCCCCCTACGTCCCTCTGTCTGTGCTCCTGTGTGGAGGATGAGGCCTGGGAGGGAAGGAGAACGGAAGAAAGGAAGAAATTAGAGAACATGGGAATGGTATATAATTAAGTGTTAAATTGTGTGGTTCGGACTAATTATAAAGCCTTTTAAAAGAAATGCAGTTTTATTACTTTTAAGAACATAAAAGTAACGTTAATTAATGCCTAACCAAACGTTGTCAAGTAGCTGCCGCGTCCCCCTGAATATAATTAACATGCCTTGCAGAAGTGCAGAAGTGGACTCGGGCCCAGCCTATCTCCAAATTATTGAGAATTTTAAATTAACTCTGAAATAATGAGTTTTTTAGAGGCTGAGATAGATGTCTAAAGATGAGGGCACATATTGTTGAAGAAGGCAGCGGACACTTCTGAAAAGGTTTACTCCTTCACCAGTGCTAACCAGGGCCTTCCTCACCCGTGAAGCACATAGAGGGCCTTAGGTGCCAGAATTACAGCACACTGGGCAAGAATTGTAAATTATTTCTTTCTTCCCCTTTTTTTGATTTCGTGAATAATCCATTCATTTAAAATGAAGTTCTAAAATGACTACTTTAAGACGATTTCCAAAATGCTAAAACGCTACAATAAGAAAGGTGCTAAATCCATTAGCAGAGATGGTGGAAAGGAGGAGATAGAATAGAAAATTAGAAATAATAGGGTGGGACTTAGAGTCTGGCTTAGAGGTCAGGGAGAGAAAGTACTGCTGATTAGCTTCCAAGTAACTGATGGAAAGGGTTAATGAATACAGAAGAGGGAGAAAGAAAGTTGTGAAAAAGAATAGTGAATTTAATTTTAGACGTACTGTGTCTGGGATGCTTATGAGATCAAGAATTAGAGTTTGTCAGAGGGCAGTTGCCATATAGACCTGAAGCTCAGAAGTGCTAGTCTCGTGAAGATGATATATTTTGGAATTATTGGCCAATGTGATAGGTGAAGATTTTTCACAACGGACGGTTGGGAAAATTCAGGAGAGAATAGAACAGGGAAGGGGCCCACCCAGATTGAAGGTAAGGCTCAGAGACCTTTGTCTCATGAATGGTTTTGAGAAGGAGTATTTAGAGAAGTTAGAGAAAAACCCAGAGAGAGTGGTGTCAACAGACCTCAATAAAATATTTGTGCCTGGCCTGGTGGCTCAGTTGGTTGAGAGTCGTCCCTTAAAACAAAAATGTCAGGAGTTCCATTCACAGTCAGGGCATAGACCTGAGTTTTGAGTTCGGTCCCTGTTGGAGGTGTGTATGGGAAGAAACTGATCTCTCTCTTTCTCTCCCATTCTCCTACCCCTCTCTCCCTCTCACACTCTCTCTAATAAGTAAACATATTCTGCCCTAGCTTGTTTGGCTCAGTGGATAGAGCGTCGGCCTGCAGACTGAAGAGTGATAGTTTCAGTTCCCATCAAGGACACATACATCCCCGGGTTGTGGTCTGGATTCCCAGTAGGGGGTGTGCAGGAGGCAGCCAATCTGATTCTCTCCCATCATTGATATTTCTATTCTCCCTTTCTCACTGAAATCAATAAAAATACATTTAAAAACAAACAAACAAACAAACAAATGTATCCTTGGGTGAGCATTAAAAAAAGAAAGAGATATTTGTAAGGGATCTAGAGAGACATCCACTAGCTTTCACATTTAGACTTTCAGAGTCGAGTGCAGCCCTATGGGAGAGGAGAAGTGATGAAGTGGCCCTTTCTCTAGTAGATTGTCCTTTTAAGAAACTTAGCAGAGACGGAAGCAGCTAGTGGAGAACTTGGAGGAACCAAGGGGCATTGGGAATAAACACGATCTGGCAAAGTGCGATGGGCATCGTGCTGAGGGGCAGTGGCATCTTTCTCCCACTGAGAGGAGGGAATGGTTGGGAATGTCTGACTTCGGGGCAGAGCTGAGCTAAGAGTCCAGCTCCCCGTTGTTTGTGTTAGATAGCTGAGTGTAGGTGTAATTTACATACCATCACATCTGCCCACTTTAGTGTAAGCTTCAATTATTTTGACATGACAGCCACCTAGTTTTACGACTTTCTATCATTCCAGAGAATGTCTTTGCGCCTGATTGCAGTTAATCTTTAATTCTCCTCCCAGCTCTGGGCCTCCACTGAGCTGCTTTGTATACCTGTGCGTGTTCATTTTCCAGATATTTCCTATAAGTGGAATTGTCCGATATGTAGTTTTTGCATCTGGCTTCTTCCATCATGTTTTTGAGGTTCACCCGTGATTGTATTGCTCAATAACATTCTACTGTGAAAACATAACTTTTTTTGTTGTTGTTGTTTTTACTCATTCACGAGTTGTTAGACATGTAAGTAGTTCCATGTATCAGTTTCCAGGTTTGGGTTAACGTGAGTCCTGCTGTTATGAACATTCAGATACTTATGTATTGGGAACATAGGTTTTCATTTCCCTTGTGGAGGTTCCTGCAGGTGGAATCCCTGGGTCATGTAGCAAGTTGATTTTTAACTTTAAAAGAGCCTGCCACCTGGTTGTTACCTTCCAAAATGGCTATAACATGTTACATTTCAGCTGTCAGTTTAGGAGTTCTCAATCTTCTCCGAATCCTCACCAACACTTGCTTTTGTCTCTTTTTTATGATAACCATTCTGGGGGATTGAGAAACCACAAGGTTTATCGCCTAGTGGTTTGAATGGAAAATTAATTAATGACTAATGATATTGGATATCTTTTCATGGCTTATTACCCTTCACATGTTTTCTTGGTTGGAGGGTCTATTCCAATCTTTTGGCAATTTTAAAATCATCTTTATAATTTTAAATTGTAAGAATTCTTAATATAGTCTGGATACACGTCCTTCGTAAGCTGTATGGTTTGCAAATACGTACTTTCTTCCATTCTCTGACTTGTCTTTTCATTTTCTTAATGGAGTTTTTTCAAACAATAGTTTTTTTTGCTGTTTACTTTATTGAAGCCCAAGTTGTCATTTCTTTTTTCCTAAGGCAGATCTTTAATTTGCTGTCATATCTAAGAACTTTTTGCCCAACCCAAGGTCATGAGAATTTCTCCTATACTTTCTTGTAAAACTACCATCCCGTTTTAGTAATTATAGTTAGATCTGTAATCTAATTTGAATTATTTTCTGCGTATGATATGACATAAGGATTATATTCATTTTTATTTACATGTATGTTCAATTGTTTTAGCTCCATGTGTTGAAGAATACTTTCTTCCATTGAATTGTCTTAGCACTTTTGTCAAAATTCAGTTGGCTGGGGTGGGACTCTTCTTCCTGAGAATGCGATTTACTCCATTTCCATTCAAATCCATTAATCAAAATAAATGCCTGTGTTTGCATAGGTAGTGTAAGTCCTCCAACTTCTATCTTCTTTTCCAAAATTGTTTTGGCTCTTTCTACGTTCTTTCCATGTCCATACATAATTTAGGAACAGATTGCCAATGTATATCAGCCTGCTGAGATTTTGATAGGGGTTGCATTGAATTTATAGCTCAATCTGGGGAGAATTGCCATCTTGACAACACTGAGTCTTCAAATCCATGAACATGGAATGTCTCCCTATTTACTTGGATCCTGTTTTAATTTCTCGCTACACTGTTTAATAGTTTCCAGTGTAGACATTTATTCCTAAGTAGTTAATTCTCTTTTATACTATTGTGAATGGAATTGTTATCTTAATTTCTTGTTTGGTTTGTCGGTTGCTAGTGTACAGAAATACAATCCATTCTTTTTTATCGGTGCTATTTCCTGCAGCCTTGCAAAAATGTTTATTAATTCTAATAATTTCTTTGTGCACTCTTAAGAAGCCTCTACATCCAGGATTATATCACCCAATATAATAGCCTTAGGTCTTCCTTTTACACCTAGATATGCTCCATTTCTTTCTTTTTTCTCTCTCTCTCTTTTTTGCACAGAGTAAAACCTCCAGTACAGTATTCAATAGAAGTGTCAAACTTGGATATCTTTGTGTCTTTCCTGATCTTAGGAAGAAAGCATCCAGTCTTTCATCATTATTGTATGATGTTAACTGTAGATTTTTTATAGATACCTTTGTCAAATTGAGGATATTTCTTTCTAATCCTCCTGGTTGAGGGTTTTTATCAGGAATCGGTTGAATTTTATCACATATTTTTTTCTTCATCTATTGAGCTATGTGGCTTTTCTTTTATCCTGTTACATGGTGTATTTCATTAATTGATTTTGAGGTGCCAAATTAAGTTATTATTTCTGTGATAAGTCCCAGATAAGCCTGTGATAAATTGGTGTTGGTATATAATCCTTTTGATATATTGCTAGACTTAGCTCACTAATATTTTGTTAAATGAGGAATATTTATCAGTAGTTTTTTATTCTTGTGATTTCTTTAGCTGGATTTAATATCTTATAATACTAGCCTCATAGAATGAGGGTAGCACTCCATTCTTCTATATATTTTGAAAGTGATTGCGAAAGAATTGATATTTTTCCTTTTGAAAATATTTGCTGGAAGTTACCTGTGAAACCACCTCGGCCTGGCTTTTCTTTGTGGGGATATTTCTAATTTCTAATTTAATTTTTATTTAGTTCAGTGCAGATTTTCTGTTTCATCTTGAGTCAGTTGGATAACTTGTGTCTTTATTGGAATTTTTCAATTTAATCTAAATTGTCTTACGTTAACACAAGTTTGTTAATAGTATTTCTTTCTAATCAGTTTATAGTCATATGATGAATAAGAAGACATTTCGGTAATACTTTCCTTCACTCTTTTTTCTTGGCTACTCAAATATTAGTCAGTTTTATTGATCTTTCAAGTAATTAATTTTTATTTTTTTGTCTTTTTATTTTTGCTTCTCTCATTCTATTTTATTGATTTATCTACAAATCATTATATTTATTCTGTTTAATTTCAATTTTGTTTTCTATTATTTTCTAGTTTCTTAAGGTGGAGCTTAGATTATGGATTTGAGATTTTTTTTTCTTTTCTCACATAGGTATTTACAACTATAAATTTCTGTATACTCATTGCTTTTGCTGCATTCCATAAATTTTGACATGTTATGCTTTTATTTTCATTCAGCTTAAATATTTTTTTCCTTGTGATGTCTTCTTTGATCAATACATCATGTATAAGTGCATTGTTTAATTTCTAAATACCTGGGGAATTTCTATTAATTTATAATTCAATTCTGTAAATATTGGGTGCATTCTTCTCATGATTCAATTCTTTGAAATATTGAGACTTATTTTGGTCTACTATACATTCGGTTCTGGGAAATGATCTATGTGTGCTTGAAATAAACATATATGCTGCAGGCAATGTTCAGAATCCTCTAGATAAATAAGTTAGGTCAAGTTGGTTGATGGAGTTGCTTAAGGCTATTGATTGTCCTATCAATTATCTACAGTGAGATGTTCAAATCTCCAAATTTAATTGTCGACCAGTCTGTTATTTTTTCTTGTGATTTTGTTAGCTTTTGTTAAATGTATTTTGAAGTTCTGCTGTTCTTTTTTTCTTTTTTTCCCCAATATATATACCATCCATCTATAACTAGTGACCCAGTCCATGGATTCGTGCACATTGAAAGGAAATTAATTAGATGGTGGCCAGCGAAGTGGGACTGGGCAAGCCAGGTTGGACACACCCTGGAGCCAACCTTCCATGATCCCTCCCTGGCTGGCTGCACCTGGGATGTCTATGGAGTGAGTGGGGTCTCTCGGGCAGGGGAGGTCCCTTGACCTGGCCTGTAGGAATCCGAACAAAACTGGCTCTCTAGCATCCCCCCTGAAGGACCCCACCTGCAAAATTGCTGCATTGAGCATCTGCCCCCTGGTGGTCATTGTGCATCATATCTACTGGCAGGTCGCTTAGCCTTTTATATATATATAGTTGATAGTTAATTTTGGATTTACATTTGACCTTTTGCTATTTGTTTTCTGTATGATTCCTGCATTTTAAGTTACCCAGTTTCTTTTAAATTGACTTATTTTGTGTTAAATGTTTTAGTGTATCATTTTAATTCTTCTATTGATAATTTATATGTTTGAGTTGTATTTTTATTGGGTGTTCTAATGACTTTACTATCCAGTGTGGCTGATCACAGTCTACTTCAGATTAATGCTAACTAAAGTCAGGTAAAATATAGAAATTTTGCTCCTTTATAGCTCTTCTTTTCCTCCCCACTACTTTGTGCTATTGCCAGATATATTAAGTCCATATATATTATAAAGCCAATAATATATTATTATAATTTTAGCTTTATTTAATTTTAGTTTTTACATATGCTAGATGAGAAATGAAAAATATTCTGTTTAGAGGCTTCTATATGATTCTACATATTTACTATTTGCGTTCTTCATTTCTTTGTGTAAATTTATGTCACCATCCAGTCATATTTTTCATCTTGAAATACTTTTCTTTGTATAACTTACAATATAGGTCAAATAGAAACATTGTTTATCTGAAAATGTCTGTATTTCACCTTCATATTTGAAGGAGGGTTCTGCTGGATATAGAATTTTTGGTTAAGAGTATTCTTTTCCTTTCAGTACTTTGAATATGTCATCCACTGCTTTGCCTCCATGGTTTCGGATGAGAAGTCAGTCTCGACCATATCACTTGGCGCCCTGTCCTTTTCTCTTACTGCTGTCATACAGCATTTTCTCTTTCCCTTTTTTTTAAAGTTTATTTTATTGTTTATAGTATTACACATAGTAGTACATATATCTCCTTTTGACCCCCCACCCCATTAACTTTCCCTTTGGTTTTAATACTTTGAATACATTATGTATCTAGGTGTGAGATTGGCTCTTTGTAGTTATCCTATTTTGGCCTTGCAGAACACCTGAAATATGTAAATTCATGTATCTCATTAACTTTGGGGAGTTATTCCAATTATTTCATTGAATATGTGTTCTGCCCTTTTCTCTCCTGAGACTCCATTATATATGTGGTGGCACTCTGAGGCTCTGTCCATTTTTCTTCTATCTTCTTTCCCCTGTGCTTTGTAGTTTCAATAATTTCTATTTATCCATTTCCAAGTTTATTAATCATTTTGCCTGTTATTTTAAATCTGCTAATGGGTCCTCTAGTCCACTTTTCCACTTCAGGAATTGCAGTTGGTTCTTTATAATTTATGTTTCTGTGTTGAAACATCTCTGTTTACTGATTTATTATTGCCCTACTTTATTGTAAAACATGTGTGTGTGTTTTAGTTTTTAAAGTATGTTTATAGTTCTGCTTTGAAGTTTTGACTTCTAAGCTCAATATCTGGGGCACTCAGGCAGTTTCTGTAGTCTACTTTTCTTTTGTGAGTATGGGTCCCACTTTTCTTCCTTGTGCCTCTCTTCATTTTTTTAAAGTAGAAGTTTTAGATAATAGATTGTGGCAGATCTGGATCCTGCACCCTTATATTCCCCCTGAAAGTTGTTGTTTTGCTGTGTTTTTTTTTTGTTTAGCAAACTGGCTAGAATAATCTGCTTTGTCTTCTCTGCTGTGCAGTGTGCCGTCAGTGATATCTTTGTTCAGATTCTTAAAAATATCTTTGTTTTAATTTTTAAGCCTCACCTGCTACAGGTTGCTTTTGTGTCTCTGTAACTGAGCCAATGATGGAACAGAGGTTGTGCTAAAACCAGTAAGCCTTCTGTGGATAGGTTTGTGTGTGGGTAGAAGAGTACAATGACTGTTCAAGCTGAAGCCCTAGCTGGTTTGGCTCAGTGGATAGAGCATTGGCCTGCGGACCAAAGGGTCCTGGCTTTGATTCTGGTCAAGGGCACATGCCTGGGTCTTGGGCTCGATCCCCTCCATAGGGGCCATGAAGGAGACAGCCAATCAAAAATTCTCTCTCATCGTTGATGTTTCTCTCTCTCTCCCTCTCCCTTCCTCTCTAAAATCAATAAAAATATATCTTAAAAAAAGAAATTTCAGACCATTTTCAGATGTCCTGTGTCATTTTTTTATTTTTTATTTTTACCTTCTCCTGGGGCCCTTTGTATCTTTCTTGCTCATGCTCACAGACTCAGTGCGAATAAAGAGTATATGGTTGACTGGAGCACTTTTAAGCAATGCTGGACTATGTGCATTCCGATATGTTCTTAAGCAACTTTGACCAAAACCTCATACTAAACAGAATAACCGGCCTCACTCCAGAATTTGTGAGCCTCATTCCTGTCAGCAACACCAACAACAGCATCACACCCTGCTGTGACTCAAGTGAGCACCATAACCAATGGCAGCGGAGTCGCTGGGACTCACCATCTGCCCCGCCCAGGAAGACCCCTCTGTGTTGACTGGGTGGTGGGTGGGGGTCAGGCTTAGAACACCACACATTGCTATGGTTCTTCAGCCAGAACTCAGCGGTTTTACAAGAAGAGATGCTTCTCCAATTGTTGTATGCCCTTGCTCAACTTTCCATCACTTCTACGGTTGTTTTTGCCAATTTTGTTCAACTTCATAGTCTATTTTTTTTTTTTTTGTGGACGGAATTGTTGCCAGTCCCCTTTCTTTGCCAGAGCAGAAGTCACTGCTTTTTTACTGAGTACTGTTCTCAGACCTTCCTCTCTGTAACTTTGGGGCTTTCTCTTCAGAGTCCACATGATGTTTGTTATCGCAGCTCTCTAAATCTGCAAGGAAACTTTTAGTCCCATGTGACCTGGCAAAAGACACTGCCCCCTCTTCCTGCCAGTCAGTGGCCATGAGTTCACCACCTAGGAGCCTTAAAACGTTTAGCTTCCGGTATGCTACTTCTTCTTATTCTTTTTTTAAAAAAATATATTTTATTGATTTTTTTTTACAGAGAGGAAGGAAGAGGGATAGAGAGTTAGAAACATCGATGAGATAGAGACATCGATCAGCCGCCTCCTGCACACCCCCTACTGGGGATGTGCCCGCAAACAAGGTATGTGACCTTGACCGGAATCGAACCTGGGACCTTCCAGTCTGCAGGCTGATGCTCTATCCACTGAGCCAAACTGGATTCGGCCCGGTATGCTACTTCTGGCTGTGGAGTCACATCCTAGGCTCAGATCTGTTGAGCAGAATAAAGTCCATGATCGTCCCCAATAAGTGCTTCTCTTCAATCCGTCGGTTAAACGTAGGCCGCACGCGTTCCATCGGCAGCGCCAGCCTGATTGTCACCTGGGCTGGGCGCCTGCGAGCGCACGAACTAATGTTCAACCCGAAGAATCTAAGAAAAGTGTGCGTCCTGGTCCTTTACGACTTGAAGGCTGCAATTCAAGGGCTGTTAAGGCCTTCAGCTGGTGATAATTGGATTTGTAAGACAGTGCAACATGTGATAAAAACACTCCTGTTGGACGGGGTCCCAGTTTCCTCTCCTTCCTATTAGTGTGATAAATGGTGCTGTCTCAGCTGATAGGGCCATGTTGGCTAATCAGATTGGAATCAAGTTGGAGTTCCTCCGGCTGGCTTCATGGGAAGCTCCTGGGAAGGCCTGAAAAAAAAAAATACGACGGAGAAGGAGAGGGGACCCGGGTTTGAAGAGGGGAAGTGTAACTTGTGTAGGAGGCTCTGTGGCTTAGGGAAGACTCATTAGCCACAGGCTCGGTCTCATGCTGCTCCTCTCCTGTCACATCCCCTGAGGGGCCGTGGGAAAGGGGTCTCCACTGCTGCTGGGCTGGGGCCATGGTGGAGGCTGGGGGAGAAACAGCAGCCTCTCTCTTTTTAATATATTTTATTGATTTTTTTTCTTTTTTTTTACAGAGAGGAAGGGAGAGGGATAGAGAGTTAGAAACATCGATGAGAGAGAGTCATCGATCAGCTGCCTCCTGCATGCCCCCCACTGGGGATGTGCCCGCAACCAGGATACATGCCCTTGACCGGAATCGAACCTGGGACCCTTCAGTCCGCAGACCGATGCTCTATCCACTGAGCCAAACCGGTTTCGGCCAGCAGCCTCTCTTGTGGTGGGTGTTGGGCCAGAGAGGAGCCAGCCTAGCGTTGGAAAATGAAACCTGTCTTAAAGACAGCTGGTGGCAAACTAATTCCAGTGACAGGGCCCTGCAGCCGGGACGCAGAAGTGCAGTGAGGAACTCAGCAGTTGGGCCACTGGGCCCTCGGGTCACAGCTGGGCCTTGGAGAAGGCCAGAAGCCCTGGCAGAGGGGTGCCCTGCCTGGAGGGCTGATTGGGCCCGGGACAGGCAGCCAGAGTGGCTCCTTTCCTGATTATTTATTTATTTTTAAAATATATTTTATTGATTTGTTACAGAGAGGAAGGGAGAGGGATACAGAGATAGAAACATTGATGAGAGAGAAACATCGATCAGCTGCCTCCTGCACGCCCCCTGCTGGGGATGTGCCCGCAACCAAGGTACATGCCCTTGACCGGAATCAAACCTGGGACCCTTGAGTCCACAGGCTGATGTCCTATCCATTAAGCCAAACCGGTTAGGGTGACTAATTTTTTTAACTCCACACCCGGGGACATGTTTATGGAGAGGAGGAGCAGAGATAAACATTGATGTGAGAGAGAAACATCGATTGGTTGCTTTCCTCACTTACATGCCCCAACTGGGGACCAAACTCCGAACCCAGGTATGAGCTCTGACCGTTCATTGAACCGAGAACCCCTCGGTGCACAGGATATCTGCTCAACCACCTGAGCCACGTTGGACAGGCTCAGTCACATTCTTAACTCCTGAGGCTTGTAGCCATCGCTTTCTTTTGAATATGTTCCTTGTTGTTAAATTTAGTTGATCTTTCCAGAAGGTTAGCAACAACTCCAACAATGTACACTGGACATCCTGTGTGTGACAGAGTGGGCTAGACTATACTGCAGAAATAGCCCGGAGATCATAAAGGCTAA
Organism: Lasiurus cinereus; assembly: GCA_011751065.1. Taxonomy (NCBI): domain Eukaryota; kingdom Metazoa; phylum Chordata; class Mammalia; order Chiroptera; family Vespertilionidae; genus Lasiurus; species Lasiurus cinereus. Next base: position 22,885,936 of record JAAGEH010000417.1, read on the forward strand.
AGGTATTACAGTTCGTTTTAACTCCCTTTCTTGCTTGGAGTGGGTTGCACAGACCCTCTGACTGTTTCAGCTGATTTGGTGGAGTCTGGACTGGGGTTCCCTTCTGTGGCATCACCATCTTGGAGCCCTGTGGCATCCAGGCACGGTGAGAGCTAGAAGGCTGGGCAGTGGGAGGAGAGGAAGATGGAACAGGACCTTTCATGGCTGGGCCCAGAGTGTCATTCCTTCCCACCCTCCACCGCTAGTAATCAGTCACTTGCTGTCAGCCTCCCTGTAAGCGACACGAGGATGCCACCTGCCTGTGTGCCCAGCATTTGGCCAGTCTCTACCCACCATGCCTGCTAGTGCCAGTCTGTCTAGGTATGAAAATCTCAGTGCCTGCGCTTGAAGTGATCTGGGAAGAAAATTAGTCATTCTTATAGCAGTATCTAAAACACCTTGGACCAGGGCTTCTGAAGGCGTGGTTCCGGGGTAAGAGTGTCCCTTGACATCTCCCGAGACTGGTTAGAAATGCAGTCACTGAGCGGCACTCCGGACGGACTGTATCACAAATTCTGGGAGTGGAGCCAAGCAATCTGTGCTTTAATAAGCCTTCCAGGTAATTCTGATGCTCCCCAAGTTGTGAGAGCCACTGTCCTCCATCAGCCGTTCTCACTCAACCTTGACCACCCATTAGGGGGGCCCGGGGCGCTTTATAAAGTACTGATTGCTGGGTCCACACCGGGGAGACTTTCCTTGAATTGACCTGGGGGTGCAGCCTGAGCCAAGGCTGAGAACCCCTGTGCTACGATGACTTTTGAGAAATGCTTCTCCACCCCCTGAAGTTTTTTTTTAATATATTTTATTGATTTTTTACAGAGAAGAGGGAAGAGGAATAGAGAGTTAGAAACATCAATGAGAGAGACATCGATCAGCCGCCTCCTGCATGCCCCCTATTGGCGAGGTGCCCGGCAACCAGGATACATGCCCTTGACCCTAATGGAACCCGGGACCTTTCAGTCCGAAGGCCGAAGCTCTATCCACTGAGCCAAAGTGGTTTTGGCTGAAGGTTTTTTTTTTTTTTTTTATGAAAATAGATTCAGTGTGATTTCAGTTGCACTTAATGACAACTCAAGGGCAATGGGAGTGAGGATGAAATTTCCCTACTCTTTTCCTTTCCACTGGAATCCACCGCCCAGCTTTGCGAAGAGTGAATACAAAACAGAGATCCGGGAACCTAGAAGGGGAATCCTGATTCTGTCAAAGACTTCTCATGTGGCCTTGTAAGAGTCAATTAGTTTCCCTGCATCTTCTGTGGGAAAAACAGGAGTAGTCACACTTGCCCACAGATGTTACCAGCATTCTCTAATTAACGAGCCGAGAGTGGAAAAGACCATGTCCCCAGCAAATGTTAATCATTATGATGAATGCAGTGCATTTTGCAGGTACAGAGGTATTGTGTATAGGCTCCGAATTATTCTAATTATTGCTAATATCAATAGCATTGCCGCCACGAATACCTTTACCTTGTGGTGGCATCTCGGCATGTCCTTTTGGTTAACATCTCGCCCCACGTTATCAGCGAGTCTTGCTATGCAGGTGTTTAATCATCACTGCTGTCCAGCTCCCCCCATAGGGCCATCATCTGGAGTGTAAATGGTCACATATGCAAAGCATTTAGGGACCACATGTGAGATGTCTCTGTTAGGTCACTGGCAGACCATGTTACAAAAGCTCTTCCTTAGCTTAAGAAAGTGCCAGAATATAGAACTCATTCATTCCTTCTAGTATTTCCATCCCAGGCATTTCTTCCCCCCCCCCTCTCCTCCCCCACTTCTACTGCTGGTCTTTTATCTGCAATCGTTTTGCCATCTGCTTTCATATGGTGGTAAATGTGCTGCAGAAAATTCTAGTGTGTGTTCATGAGTGTGAATAGGTTCCAATGCTGACAATTCACAGATATTATCAGCAGCGGTTGGTGTTGGGAACAGGGACAGATAGTTTTTTGCTGAGGTTTGGTTTTGTTCGGTTTTTAGCTTGGATTTTGATTGTGGGGAGGGACTATGGGGGAGGGGGGGGAGACAATTGTGTCCCTCTTTTCCCCTCTCAACCAGGAAATGGATGGCAGCTTGTGGGATTGGTTTGGGCAAAACAGGTGGGAAACAGAAGCAAGAGATGATATGAAGATACAGTTAGCAATTAAAAGGCCATGGGCCCGCATTTATGTTCGTCCTGACACCCGTTTCCTGGTCATCAGACATGGAAAGTATTCATTGCTTAGACATAGTCCATAGTCCTGATGGATTCACCGCAAAATGGAACACAGCCTCCAAAATAAACTCAATCTGAGAGTTATTCCAATTCGGTGTAAGGCTTTGGAAAAATTATGGAGTCGCCTGATTATTCTTACTATAGATCCTTGCAGGCCCTCCAGTTATCACCACCATTTCAAAATCCTAATGATAATCTTCCTTTTCCTCTTGGTGATAACTGAAATGCCTTTGCTTTAGGATGGAGCTACATGAGTTCAAATAATGAGTGCTGATTTTTTCATCCTGATCAGAAGCTCAATTGACAGAGATGTCTTGACTTAAAACAAATGAGTAAACAAAATTCTTATCACTTTCTGTGGATCCTACTTTCTGCTCTACATCATTTTCTTTCTTCCTGAAGAACTTCCATGAGCGTTTCTTGCAAGGCAGGTCTACTACCAACAGATTGAAGGACCATTTTTGCTGGATACAGAATTAGAGGTTGGTGGTTATTTGCTTTTGACACATGACATATTTCACTCCACTCTCCTCTTATTTACATGTATCCTGAGGAGAAACCAGGTGCAAATCTTATCCCTGCTCCTTTATAGGAAAGGTGCTCCCTCACTATTGCCACCATTAGCTTCTTTAAAGATATTCCCTTTGTCTTTGATTTTCTGCAGTAACAATATGATGTACCTAGGTATAGATTATTTTGGTGTTCTCTGAACTTCCTTCATCTCTAGTTTGGTATATATCATTAATTTTGTGAACTTCTCAGTCATCGTCACTTTCAATATTCATGTCCCTTTCTCCCCTTTCTGATATCCCCATTATGTATATTATATCTCTTGTAATCATCCCACAGTTCTTGGATATTCAGTTTTTGTTTTGTTTTGTTTTTACTTTATTTTTCTGTGTGTGTGTACGTGTGCATGTGTGTGTGTGTGTGATTTTTTTGTTTGTTTGTTTCATTTTATTCTTGGAAGTTTCTGTTGGCACTCTTTTGTTTTTCCTAATTTACTGATTTTTTTTTTCATAGTTGTGTCCAGTTTGTTGACAAGCCAATCAATGCCATTCTTCATTTCTGTCCTGGTGTTTTGGATCGCTAGCATTTCCTTTTGATTGGTTCTTAGAGTTTCATCTCTTTGCTTACATTGCCCAGCTATTTTTACATATTGTACACTATTGCCTTTAAATGCTTAGAATATTAACCATAGCTGTTTTAAATTCCTAATCAGGTCATTTCCATATCTCTGCCATATCTGGGTTTGGTCCTGATGGTTACACCTTTTCTTCAAACTTTGATTTTGTCTTTCAGTATGCTGTGTGTTTGTATGTGTGTATATGTATTTATGTTTATACTTGTATTTATACTTATATTTATAATTTACATTTATATATATAATATACAAATATTATATATAAATATATATATATATATATTTGATGTTATTAAAAGCCATAAAGGATGTCTGGGTAAATCGCACTGAGGTAAATAGGTGTTTAGTGGAAAGTTTTATGTTTATCTGACTAGGGATTAGACAGTGTTATCTGTTTGCTACAGCTGTAGGTGTCAGAAGCTTCAACTTCCTCTGGCATCATTTACACAAAAAGATTCCCTAAAGACTTCTTAAACAAAACCCGAGGTTCACCATTTTTTCAATTGTGTCCCTCTCTTTTTACTGGACAGGCCAGGCCTTCCTTTGATGTTGTGGGAGGAGGAGAAGCATTCTGCAATCCTCTCATTAGGTCTCCATGTTCTAGTGCAATGGTCACCAACCGGTGGTCCGAGGGGTCTGGAAGGTTGGCGACCACTGTTCAGTGACCTGTGTCTCTGGGCCGGGACCCTTACAACTGCTTCCGGTTTTGTTCTGGTTTTCCCTCTTTAGGTAAGATAGGAAGGCGAAAGCAGGATGCAGCTGTGCATTTCCTTTTTCTGCAGGTCATTTTGATTCAGGGTATGTCCTTTTCCACAGATCATGTCGTCTCTGGGAAAACTGTTTCTGCTGAGAGCAGGCCCTGTTAATAACAGAATGCCTTGAGTATATTTCAAACTGGCTAACTTAAATTAACTTAAATAAATTAAAGTTTACCATAGGTTTAGACTCGCATTTGTCTTGGTTGTTGAAAGTAGCATTTCACTTAGAGTCAGAAGAAGCAGAGGACTTTTCTCTGATCTCCACGCCAAGAAACTGTAATATTTACAAATGTGTGTGGAGGCCCCTTTAAGAATGGGACCCCCTGGAGTTTTTTCCTGTTGTACTTGTCCACACTGTGCCTGCAACAATTCGTCAATTACAGTTTAAATTTTTCTATCCCAGTATTGATTCTCACAAAGACTTTTGTTACTGGTCTGATCCTGTTAAGTTGTGACTCTCTGTATCCACTTATCTGTCTCTTCAATTTCTGGGGCAGCAATCTGCCCTGTGACCTTAGTTCTCAGATGAATCCAAGAAGAGCGGCTGATTTTCAGTTTGCTCAGCCTTTATCGTTGTTGTGTGACGGGAGTAACGGCCTCCAGGTTAAGCACATGCCGGACTGGCAGCCAGAAGTTACGTTTGCTCTAATAATTATCACATAACAAATTTAGATTTTGTAGTCCATCAGGCAGAAAAACCAACCTGTGGGCCTATTGTGGTGAGAAAGTGGGAAGTGCGGTATATATGAACTTATAAACGACAATGATGTGTTTTTACAAACTGCCTTTTTAAAGGAAAAAGAAGAAAACAATATAAGGGTGGGAGGAGATGGGCCAGGAAAGAGGAACGGGGGGAAGGATAATCAGCAAGTTCATTACCAATCCTTTCGTTTATATGGGGAAGACTCATTTCTGAGGTACCGGCAGCGTTCCACATGAATGAATTTGTCATATAACCGAGCCATCATTCTTTAAATTGAACTTAAAACATTACAATCCTTTCTGATGGAGCTCTTCTTCCAAAATATATTATTGTTCTGACTTAGTGAGCAAAGAGTAGAGAACGCCATTTGTCTTATTTTGTTACTCGGGTCGTTATGGTAACATCAGTCACAGAACAACTCGGTTGTGATGCAGAGCCGCTCTCAAGGGCTCTGGAGGTGACTGGGTTTCCTGGCCCCTAAGCACAGGGCTTGCCTTGCTTCCTAATGCTCCTCTTTACCACCTTTGCTCACCAATTACTAAACCTAATTTAGTAAATCTATAATTAAATATCAGATGACCATTCCCAATACATGCAATTAAAAATGAAATAAATATATTTATTAATGTACAATCTGTCCATTTATCTCCTAATAGCATCTCACATATTACCTCATGATGCACATACAACAGTTGGGAAAAAAAATGTTCCTCTGTTGGATAGGGAGAATTCTAAGTTTCTAAAGAATAGGGAGAATTTAATCACTAAACAAACTATATGGCCAAAACTGGTTTGGCTCAGTGGATAGAGCGTCGGTCTTCGGACTGAAAGGTCCAGGGTTGGATTCTGGTCAAGGGCATGTACCTTGGTTGCGGGCACATCCCCAGTAGGGGGCTGCCTCCCATGCAGGAGGCAGCTGATTGATGTCTCTCTCACATGAATGTTTCTAACTCTCTATCCCTCGCCCTTCCTCTCTGTAAAAAATCAACAAAATATATTTAAAGAAAACAGACTATATGTACAGAAATAAGTTATAGGCCAAAAATCCATAAACATATATAAGTTATCACTTATATGATGAAGTGCTATGAGGGAAAAGAAACCAAGGCAAAGAGTAAGGGAAGACTAAAAGGAGGGGCGATCATGAATGACCTCTTGTTAAGCTGAAGGTTAAAGTAGGAACTGAAGGCAGTGAAGACTGACACTATTTGGATGTTATGGAGTTGGGGGTGGTAGCTGCATGTGAAAAGGCCCTGTGGCAGGGATATGCTTGTGATCAGGAAAATAAGAGGCAGATACGTCTTTGGCAGCGGGATGGAGGGAGGGAAGCAGAAGCTGAGAGCTGAAAGGCCATGGGCGCTGAAATCATCAAATTAGTCAGCTATTACCATAGAGTGCTGCAGATAAAACTTAGGGGCTGTGATGGCTGTAGACTGGGAGACGGGGCTCAGGCCTCTGCCGCAAATGTTGACTCTGGGATTGAGGCCGAAGAGCCAGAAGCTACCCCAAAACTCTTTTCTAGGTAGAGCACCAGAGTGCAGGAGGAGAGCCTAATCATCCATGCACCTGGCAAGCTTCCAGCCCGCTCACATCCTATCTACTAATACCCAGCAGGCCAAAGCAAGTCACGTGGCCAAGAACCAAATCTACGGATGAGAAGAGTACAGCTTGCCCACATCTGGAGGGAAAGTAATAGAGACATGGTGCCCAGTATTTCAATCTACCACAAATGGCACAGGAAGGCATTTGTAGATCACGGAAAGTCTTTAACTGTTACTCTTTGTGAGGGAAATGACTAATATCGAGTCACCATGTGACTTGTTCCGATGTTTCAAAGAGTGACTCTGGGAACATGAGGGGAATAGATTCTAAGAGTGAAGTTGAATGCAAGAACAGTGAGCTAACTGATGCCACATTGCAGATGAGACATAATGGTGGCATTGAGCATGGTATAGAAGCGGGGGTGATGTGAAAGAGTCATTCTCTGAATTGGGTTTAGAGAGGAGCCATACAGCTTGGTGGGTAGACTGGATATTAAAGGAAGGGTGTCAAGAGAAGGACCCCGAAGCTTTTGGTGGGAGGATCTGGAGTGATGAGTAGGGAGATATGCTGGAGAACAAGCCTGAGAGTTGGGGGATCTGGGGTTCTGTTTGGATCTTGGAAGGTTTGAGAGACCCATTAGGGTCTTTCAAACGGAGATGCCACGTAGGCGATGGTATATATGGACCCAGGGCTTAAAAGCTAGGTCGAGGCTGGAGATAGGGCTAAATCAACGTTTAAAACAGGTTTACGCTTGCATCTGTCTTGGGCGTTGAAAAAAATATTGCACTTCGAGCCAGACTTTGTCACAATATATCTTGTGGAGTCTCTAAATCTTCTTGTCCTCTCCTGGCTTTACCCCCAAAACACAACACATCCAAGTCCTTTGTTCCCTCTCTGGCTCTTTCTCTGGCCATTTTTTATATTCTTAATTTACATTCCTTGAAGAATAATCTACTTCCGCGTTTCTCTTCATTTCTCAGCCAACAGGACTCTCTATTCGAACTGCGACGCCTATTAAAACTGCTCTGAGCACGGTTTCCAAAGGGCGCAACCCAAACGCATCGCAAGTGCCCGGGTCACGGCCATGTTCAAATCGCGGCACCTCCTCTCCTTCCTGAAACTCCCTACAGCAGTGGTTCTCAACCTTCCTAAGGCCGCGCCCCTTGCATACAGTTCCTCATGTGGTGGTGACCCCCAACCATGAAATGTTGCTACTGTGATGCATCGTGATGTAAATATCTGCATTTTCCGATGGTCTTAGGCGACCCCTGTGAAAGGGTCATTCGACCCCAAAGGGGTCGCGACCCACAGGTTGAGAACCATTCCTCTACACCCTGGCCTCTGCAGTGCGGCCTCCTAGCCCCCGTTGCCTTCCTGCGCCAGCTGCCTGGCTTTGTCTGCTAGTGTGCGTGTGCCCTCCTGTCTCTTAAACGTTGGTTCCGTGCCTGACCCACAGCTATTACCCTCTCAGTGGGAAGTATCATCTGTGTCCTGGACTTGAACTGTTGATGCGTAGGAACTGCCCAAAGTGTCATCCCTGAGTCTGATTCCTTACTTGTATGTCATCAAAGTGTTTTCAACTACATGGTTAGAAGCATCCAGACCAATGTCCAATAGGCGGCTAAATTTCAACATGTCCAAAATGAAACATTCCCTGGTTATTGATTTTATATATATATATAAAATCAATCGATCTTTTCCATTGTTTTTATTGGACTTTATGACATCTGATTCAAATGGTATCTCCCCTCAGAAGGCTCCATTGAGCTTATACCTGGGATACAATATTCTTCCGGGGTGTTCAGACCAACATCCTATTCCCATGTCTCATCACGTGATATTGATATTGTACGTCCTTTTGCCTAACTTTGCAGTTTTAAGTCATTCAGGGAAGAAAACTTTATTCATCGGCGTCGCTCCTTCACCTAGGTTGGTACTCAGCGTTTGGTAGGATCTCAATACAGTGGTACCTCGAGATACGAGTTTAATTCGTTCCATTACCTTGAAGCGTGGGAAACTATGAGAGGCTCAAGTCGCGTTAAACTGGTGGGTCATTTGTAGCCGGTTGATCAGCGCGATGACTCCTATCTCAAATGCTGCTCGTATTTCAAAGCAAAAATAGTTCGCTCAACGGCTCGTATCTCAAAAATCTCGTATGTTAGGGCACTCGTATCTCGAGGTACCACTGTAGATGGTTTTGAATTTACTAGAAATGACATTTGGACCACTGAATCCAACTCAAGATAAGCAAGGCCCAAGCATAGCCACGGACACAGAGACTTTTAGACCCTCAGAGCTTCACCTCTGGAATTTGTAATAACCCTGGTCCATTTGAAAGCTTTTACTTCATGCCCAGGACACACACACATAATGAGAATGTGTCCGTGACTGTCGGCCAACGCACCGGGTGATTTTCAGGAGGTCTGACAATTCCTCTGCGAGCGAAAGTGGTCCAGTCATCCCTGGCCCGATGGTTAAGTGTGTCTCGCGTTATTTCCAGGCAGTGTACGCTTTTATTTCTGCCATGCACCAAATGGACTGGGTGTCAGGCAGTCAAACATCTGGCCATCTGCCAAGCTGAATAGAGAGCACGAGTCGCGAATAGGACATTATTGCGTGATAATGATTTTCCAGCAGCTATTGAATATAAATTCCGATGCAAAATAGAAAGCTTTATTTCCAGGGGAGGCGATATTGATCTTGTGGCCACTGTAAATAAAACGAGCAGAGCAGGCGGGGAGAGAGAGGAGTCCAGTCCTCGCCCAAGGAACTGCCTCCCGGAGCCAAATGAAGACCCACTTGAGCCAGCTGAAGAAGTTCCCCAGATGCCGCTGCTTCCTGGAGGAATGTGTCATGGGAAACAAATGGAGTGTGTGTTTCGCCGCAGAACAACGGCAGTCCGTGCATGTGAAACCAGACAAAGACCCCTGCGGACCGGCGGCGATTTGTCACAGCGTAGTCCCTAGGATCTTGCCTGCTTCTTTTGAGGGAAAATGTTTTATGACTCAGAGAGAGCTTAGCAGCCTACAGGACTGAATTGCTTTATAGACGTAATGGTTGGTTAAAACCAGAGTCCTTTTCTCTTTATCTACATTTGAGATGGAGGGGGTGATTACTCTTTATTAGCATTTGAAGAACTGATCATTCCAGCCTTTGTAGTTCAGAGACTATTCACTCCAGGAAAGACCTTCAGGATGATCTCATCTAAGCCTTTTATTTTTCTGCAAGGAAATGAAGACACAGAGATAGGTAGCTCATGATCACACAGTAGTTGACTTCAACATTTGTTTGAAGCCTAAACAATATGTACTCCTCTCTTTAACTCTACTAGCATTCCGGTGATTGCAGAAGATATTTTCTGTGGGATAGCACTAATTTATTCCATCATGGAAACATCTTCAGTGAGACCTTGCATATGCTTAAGGATCTGGGGGAGTGTTGACTTCCTCTTGTTTCAGAGGCTAGCGGGTATGTTTTTATAGTTTTTCCTCGGATCAAAGCAGAATATCTGGTGCCGTCCTCTTATTCGTAAGCAGGGATCAACTACTAGCAAGCATCATGGAGCTAGGGTTTGTATCTTCAATCACTTTTAGGGTCCTGAACTTCAATAGCGAATGTCAAGTTCTACCCCAAGTGTGTGTGCAGCTCACCCATCAGTGAAGAACATTTGCAGGCTAAATGCTGTTGGGTATCTGTGGCTGGCAGGTTAGCCAGTCCAAAGCTGGCTTAAGTGGGCAACTAGACAGTGGCAAGAATCCGGAAAAAATACAAAGAGGCCATTTTAATTCACCTTCAGCAATGGCTGCCCGGTAACTCTATCATGGTGCTGTTCTGTTGACACCTAGTGATGAATATCAACCAGAAGGTTGAGACTTTAGGGACAAGGGATATAGAGATGCTTAGATCCTTTCCTCACTGTCTCAGAGAAATAACCCTCCACCCATTTGATCTTCAGTGGATCGCGTTCCATATTAACAACATGAGTGGCTGGATGCTTTGATTAAGGATTTTGTACTCTCTTAACCTGATGATGGTAATTCTTCAGGTTTTGGGCTATAGCTGCTAAACCCCTGCATCTATCAGAACATGTTCCTATGGCTGCGGGCAGATTTTCTACATGTACTCAGACGCTATAGGGATGCTGAAGCTATTAGCGTATTTCTGGTCTCCTCACCCCTTGGCTACACAGTTTTAGACTTGATCATGCTCTGATTTGTGATGTTTTTCTTCCCAGGGTTCCTCTTCTTCCTTAATGAGGAAAAAATCGGTTCTATTTTTGTTATTGCTGTTTGTTTTCTTTCGGAGGGCTACGAGGACCGGGAAGCGAGAGGAATTTGTAATGTATCTAAGAGATCTCACGCGAGCTTGGGATTCTGGCTGTCTCCGATGTTCATTTGAATCTCCGAGAGGCTATGTTTACGATGGCGCTCCCCCAAAGTGTGCTCCCTCCATTTTTCTACTTGTGTGGCTCCCATTGTCTGCGCCAGTCGTTTGGCAGTGAATTATGCACTGCCTCGTGGCATGATCCTTTAACTTTTTTATGCCTTTGCATCATCTCGGCAAGCGGACTGGGATGCTTGAGGGAGCGGGTTGACTATGACGCTGCCTTGTTTCGTCTCTCACACCTCGCAGCATGCTCTGCTCACAGTCGGCTGTCAACCGGTATTTGCTGAATAATCTACCACCAGGAATGTCGCGAATGCCTCTGCATAATGGTCGCAGTAGAGTCGCTGCATCAAAAGCGACTCCACTCTCTCCCGTGTTAAAATATTGGGTGAACTGCTACTGGTCCTGATGTGGCTTCCCAAGTCTGCAGATGAAATGGATTGGCTGTTGGTGTGTGTGTCTATGTGTGTGTGTGTGTGTGTGTGTGTGTGTGTGCACGCGCCGATGCAGGTGTATCCTATTTCATGTGCTTGTGTCGGGGATCCCGTTCCGTCCTCCCACCCCCACCCCAAAATTGGGAACCTTAATCAATTTCTCTGATTAAGGGTGAAGGACACTGTCTGGGTAATGGATATCTGGCTGCGGATGGCAAGACGAATGCCTCCCCGGGAAAATCATTAAATCCCCGATTTCCGCCTCTCTCCCTGTCACCTATCAGCAGCAGCAAATCTGCTTTGCCAGCCCCAAGCGCGCTCCCTTATCGCCCCGTGACGGGCGGCCCACGTGCGGCTGCTTCCTGGAGATGGGAGATAGAGCTGCATCATTACCCAGAGGTGACAGCGATGTAATTTACAGGCCCAATCAGCTCTAGTTACCATGTAATTACCGAGTTATTACATGGTCATTTGTTCCTGACGGACACCGGCAATCTCTTAGCCGGCTCTCCTGTCGCCTGCTTCCTGCGCGGGCTCAGATGTTCCGTTTCCCCCGCGCGGAGTGTTAAATGGGGTGCCGGGGAGGAAGGACAGAAACGATTCGGGAGAAGCTGTTGATTATGCAGAGATGCGATTTGTTCTCCTCAATTGGCCCGGTGGTAATCACAGCATCCTGCAGCTTCCCTCCTCTCGGCTTCAAGTTCACATTTGCTGCGGGAGGGAGAGAGGAGGGAGACGCTGTTCCCCTTGGCAGCGTGGGGGACATGGGGGGGTGGTGAGGAATATTCGGACCCATCCCACCCAGCGAGGAGAGGGCAGTGGCCGCCTCAGGATTATACCGCTGCTTCCTGGTATTGGAAGCCGGTGCGAACACGGCGCCTTTTGGGGGGAAAAAAATCCTCTTTGTAATGGAAAGGAGAGGAAAGCATTTAAGTGTGTCATTTAGCAGGATAGAGAGATCACGGGAAGGCACAGCCGCCTGTCCAGGGTCACTCAGGGAATGGGATGTCTGGAATCCAAACGACAGACAGAGCGCGGCTCCTGTCACTGGAGCACATTTCAATGACTTCCCGTCTTTAGGGGGCCGCGCGCTTTAAAGCACAAGGGCTTAGGTCCCATGTGGAGAAACGGGGATGTTTACTACCCATGTGGCCCCAGGACTTAGGACAAGCGCCTTCCCCCTGTTCCTGTCAACCATTCACTGATCTGTGGCATTGATTCCTATGCATTTGCCGGGTGTCTGATGTGTGTGATTCCCAGTTTGGGGGAAATGGACTGCATGAGGCATTTTTTTTGTCACCATCACAGGTGGGACAGCCACGTTGTGACGCGGTTGTGTGCTGGAGTTGGCCTGGGATGCAGGTCAGGGGACCGGGATCTGCTCTCAGTTTCCTCATCCATCTGTGCAGTTCAGAGTCTCCTAGTCTGTTTGTCCTGGCCTCAGTGCCTACTCCAGAGAAGGGGTGCCCCAGCCTCATCCTCCTCCTCCTCCTGAGGATGGGTGCCCAGGCCTCAGCCTCCTCTTCTGGAGAATGGGTGGCTGGACCAGACAGTTGTCCGTGACTCCAGGATTTAAGTTGGCCTACACACATGCCTGAAGGCAGCTTAGCATCTTTGACCCTGAGGTCATGGGAAGAGCACAGTCAATGTTGTTATCAGTCAATGTTGCTATCAGCCGCCTCTTCTGGAGAATGGGTGGCTGGACCAGACAGTTGTCCATGACTCCAGGATTTAAGCTGGCCTACACACATGCCTGAAGGCAGCTTAGCATCTTTGACCCTGAGGTCACGGGAAGAGCGCAGTCAATGTTGTTATCAGCAAAGCTTCACGCTCAGCATGCACCTCACATCCGAGTGGATGCGATGCTGCGAGTCATTGGCACACTCCCCCACGCCGCCCCGCTCCACACTCCGTGCTGACTTAATTAAAACACGTTCTTTGCTTCCGAATGGCTGAGAAACAGCGCTAATTGTAATGTAACTGCTATGTAACTAATATGTGCAGGTAATGCTGTGATTAGGCGCCGACAGCCATATGCTCCTCTGCATCCATTCCCCGTGCTGTTCAGCCGCTGACGCAGATCACGCGGTGTCCGTGCGCAGAGTAATTGCCTCAAACTAATGTCTGTTTGCAAACGAAACCCAGATTAACCATGTAAATAGGCAGATCTGCAAACATTTTATCCTGTGCATGTGTGCACATGCATGGGCCGAGCGGAAGTGGTTTCCTCCTGCATGAACGCCGGTAGCTGGCTTGCTTGTGTCACATGCTGGCTTCTTGGCTCTCACGTTCCTCTGAATTCTTGCCCTGCGTTGTTTATCCAGAGCCTCTCTGTTCCAGGAGAGGGGACTGAAGGTGATATGGATGTGTTTGCTCTAGAGCAGCGGTTCTCAACCTGTGGGTCGCGACCCCTTTGGGGGTAGAATGACACTTTCACAGGGGTGGCCTAAGACCATCGGAAAACACAGGTATTTATATTATAATTCATAACAGTAGCAAAATTACAGTTATGAAGTATGGTTGAGGGTCACCACAACATGAGGAGCTGTCTTAAAGGGTCGCGGCATTAGAAAGGTTGAGAACCACTGCTCTAGAGTCTAGAGGAAAGGGTTATGTTCCTCAACCCTCCTTTCCCGACCTCCTTTGCTATCCTCAAGCCATTACTTGATGTTATGGTGATGTTACAAGACAGCCATCCCTGGCCCAGGGAAGGAGGTGAAGGTTTCTCACTGTAAAGAGAACGGAGATGGCCCCAGCCAGTGTGGCTCAGTGGTTGAGCATCGACTACCTATGAACCAGGAGGTCATGGTTCGATTCCCAGTCAGGGCACATGCCTGGGTTGTGGGCATGATCCCCAGTGGGGGGCCTGCAAGAAGCAACCGATCAATGATTCTCTTTCATCATTGATGTTTCTACATCTCTCCTCCTTTCCCTTCCTCTCTCAAATCAATAAAAATATATTTTAAAAAGAAATTCTGTTGTATATATGGCTCCTGGCCACACCTCTTTGTCCTGGAGTCATTCTTTGCTTAAAGGAGGCCCCATCTTATTGGGCTGAGTAGTGGTGCTACCATTGTGTTAGCCTAAAGGGCAGATACTGAGGTGTGTGTGCACATGCATGTATGTGCACATGTGTGTGCATGTGTGCGTGCATGCTAACATTTGAAATGGGCCTTGTGCACCTACTCCGAGGCTGTGCTGTGGTTTATGACCACCTGATCTCTCAAAATCTCAGCCCCCCCCCCGACTGCTCATAAGCAGGTCTCCGGTGGCAATAACTTTGCCTATGTGACTCTTTCAAGAACATATAAGACCTTTGCAAGCTAAGATTTACATTCCTGCTGCCTGTTATGGAAATCAATGGAGAGGGGAATCTTAGTGTTTTAGAGATGGGAACTCTGAGGACCAAGTGAATATGAGTTACAAAAATTGGTGAGTCCGTCCAAGAGAGAGGATGCCTCTTTTGAATGTGGCCATTTCGTATTACCTCTTGTGCACCTCTTCCCGTGGATCAAGGTACTTCCTTATCCCCATCCCCTCGAGGTGGTCCAGAGCTTTATGAGATGATGAAAAACACAGCTGGAAGGAGCTGGGGAATGAGAGAGAGAGCCAGGCTGCCCCGTTGGCTCTCCTGGGTGTTTTCCGGGGCACAGGGAAAGGTCGTCACCTCCACAGGGATGTAGACAGAGCAAGCTCCCGGGAGGTCGCCTTTCAGAGCCTTCAGGGAGCCTGCAGTGCGATGAAGGGAAAGGCTGTCTTCATTGTGGACTAATAGCCTTAGAGTTCCTTATCAGGGTGTTGCTTGCATTGGTTTATTCTGGGGAGACACCATCCCTGTGATAAGCAGTTACAGGTGAGGCTCTGGGAGGCAGGTGCAGAGCTACAGGAAGTGAATAAAAGGCGATGCAGGCAGTTTTTGTTGCCTGGAAGGAAAAAAAAAATGGAAAGGAAATCAGAGAGAGAAAGGAGGGGACAGAGGCAGGAGAATGGAACTTGCCCTCGCAAGTGTATTCGATTACCATCTTTAAAAATTGATACTTTTTTTTTAAGTTTATAGTTCTACGCCTAGAGATATGTGAAGTTATTCTTTTGGCATGTCTCCTTATATTTATCTCCTTTTACAAACACAGTGGTATGATTCTCCATATGAGTAATTGCTTTTTAGTTACACGGTTCTAATGGCCATCTACTAATTCTCTTCTATGGCAAATCCGCTATTTCCTTAAATACAGTTCAGCAAGAAAAGCACGGTGTGTCTTTAACCACCAGGTTCGGGAGAAGCTAGACCAGAGGCAGGGTTTCCACGAAGCACGTTCCTCCGGGCGGAGCAGGTCGGTGTTGGTAGGAATTTTATCTTTTGGGATCCTCTCTGTCCTGTGGCACAGTCCAGGCCTGCAGCCTGCACTCCCAGTCCCCGGCTCCCTGTCCCAGACTGGCTGGGACAGGTGGTCCTATTCTTGTTCCGGGTTCTTCCCAAACTTCCTTTGTATTTGGAATGCATCAGTGGGGCCCCAGCAGCGTGTTGGATGGGAAATAAGAGGACGGGGGGACCCTGCCGTCTTGCTTCTGTGCAGGTTCCGTATAGAAATGCGGCCGCAGCTATACTGTTAAGAAGCTCAAATGGAAGTTGATCTGTTGGGCTGTCTTTCTGCCAGACTATTAGCTGTACTTTCTACATGACCGTAGATGAGTTTCTCAACACAGTCCGGTCTCCATTTACAGAAAATGGGGATAAGAATGGTGCCGGCCGCCCTGGGTGGCTTAGGGGACCCGGGATAAGTAAGGAAACGAACAAGCACAGAGACCGGCTCCCAGCAAATGGTGACAGTTCTTGTCATTTTGTCATTATCATTATCATTCTGAGACTTTCCCACAGCAGAGACAGATCTCCTGTTTTCATGGTTGAAGACATCAGTAAATGCCTGGTAAATGGAACCAAGTCTCCTAAGTAACAATAAATAAGAAAGAGAGAGAGAGAGAAAAAAAAATACAGATTCCCTTATAGACCCACACAGCACTTCCACTGGCCCACGGAGAACGTACATCCTTCCGCTGTGAGTTATTATATGTAGCCTCTGAAGAAACGTGAGCCTTTCATCGGACCTAATGATTAATGACTTAGGCAAAGGAATTTTAATACCATTAGTAAAAAAATTAAGCAGCAAGCTTTCCCCACTTTTTTTTTTTTTTTGACTGTGTCAGGCTTCCACCTGTTCTCCCGGGGACAACAGGTTTGTGGGAACATGCTGAGCCCAGAAAATAGATCCCAGACGGGGCACCCTGTTATCTGTGTCTTCCTGACCAGCGTGTAGGCTCAATTCAAGGCACTCTAGAGAGGAAGATCTTTGTGGCATGGAGAAAGGAGGGCAGTTGAGTGGTCTATCTATCTATCTATCTATCTATCTATCTATCTATCTATCATTTATTTATCTACCTTATCTATCTATCTATCTATCATCTATCTATCTACTCTATCTATCTATCATCTATCTATCTATCTATCTATCTATCATCTATCAACCTACCTATCTATCATCTACCTATCTAACTCCCTACCTATCATGTCTATCTATTATCATCTATCATTTATCTATCACATATATGTATCTATATATCTATCTATGTATCTATGTATCTATGTATGTATCTATCTATCATCTATCTATCTGTCATCTATCTACTCTATCTATCTATGTATCTATCTATCATTTATCTATTATCTATCTACCTACCTATCTATCATCTACCTATCTAACTCCCTACCTATCATGTCTATCTATTATCATCTATGTATCATATATGTATCTATATATCTATCAATGTATCTATCTCTCTAGTAGCATTCCTTAGCCTTTGCTAACACCAGTCTTCTGTGCACTGCAGACTGGCATCTGAAAAGAATATCAGTCATTCAAGGGAGAATGCGTGGATTCTGGCCCCAAATGTTCAGGGAGGCTGTCTCATCCAGTTAACTACAAAATCTTTCCGTGTTGAGGCCAAAATTCAATTCAGTTTTGGTTTCAGTGCATCCAGGCCAAGCAGAGGCCGATTCCTGAATATCCCTTCTGAGTATCTTGTCTCCAAGCCTTCGTATTTCCACAACAGATGGCTTATTCTTTTGCTTTCAGAGACTTGGTGTCAAAAGCTGTTAATTCATTTTGAAGCAATGTTTCCAAACCCAGAATTCTTAGACTTCAAAACTAGGAAAATCTGGCAGAAGCCCATCATCATGGATCCTGAGGAAATACCAGCTACCCAGCCAGAGCTCCATTCTTGACCACAGTGGACTGGGCAGGACAATACGCTAGCTCAGCGAAATACTCACGTCTTTGGCAAACTCTCTCTCTGCGACCCCACTGTTTTCTCCTATAATTGGTTGGAGGCCAAGAAAGGAGATCTCCATCTTTCTCAATGAAGTACCCCTCAGTCTGATGTTGAGGACTCCATTGCATCCTTGACACACAGTAGAGCTTCCCTTGAGGTCAAAGTTGAGTGCCCTGACTATGTGCTACCCTGAGTGTATGGTTGCAGTGCCCTCATGCCCTCGCTCCGTATATTGATCCAGCGTTTACTTCTTAATCAGTTCCCATTCATATTTTTTTGCAGCTGTGTGCACCTCGGCATATGCTTACACACATGTTCTTCTTGGCGACATTCAAACCCTTAGGAGGCGGGGTTCCTTTATTCTTCACCTGTTCTGTGGATGAGCTTGGAGTGTGGGACTGCAAACGGGGTCTCAGCGTCCACAGCTGTTTCAGAACATGGGCTTCCTCTTCTCTGTTGAGTCTGAAGACAGAGGAGCCGTTACACGCCCCCATTCTGGCAGGCCTGCAGCCCTCCCAGCTCCCAGGCAGGGCTCAGGAGCCGCCCTTGAATACCAGATTATCTTCTGAGCTCTAAAGGCCTCTGAGTACATACACAACTCATCCCCGTTCTTTGGTGCCAAGAATAGAGAGGGCAGAATTGCCTTCTGGAGGTGAATCCAGAGCCACCAAAGCCCTTGAACCTCGGGTTGTGTCTGCTCTGAAAACAGGAAAAGCACGGGCTCTCCTCGTGCCTCTGAGCGGGGAGGGTTCCGCCTCTCCTCCGGGCTGCCAGCGCCCGCTGAGGCCATGCTGGAGAACGCAGTGTGGATGCCGCTGATGTCAACGGATGGTGGGGTCCAGATGGCAAGGACAATGGCTCAGGGACCTGGAAGTCAGGAGACCCCAGAAGAAGTCACGTGAGTCTCAGCATTCACATCTGACCTCCTCCAGAGGGATAAACAGACAAACCAAAGCAAACAGCAGCAGCCGCCACAACAAACGACATGAGAGAGCAACGAGGTCCCCGGGACTAAAGGGCCGTTTCTGCCTGTGCGGCGGGTGACACATGAGCGGAGCCGGAGTTCCATGGCTGTGGCACCCACCAGTGCACGGTTTTGGGGTGGAGGGAGGCGTCTGAAGGGCCCAGCAAGGACCCTGCAGGCAGCCAGTGTGACTCTCAGGGACAGGAGGACTTCTGCAGTGCGCCTCAGAGTTTTCGCTTTTATTTTGTTGTCCATTTGAGCCCCAAAGGAACGGAAACGCCGTTTTTCAGAGCTGGCCAGGTCAGAGGAAATGCAGTGAAAGGAAAATATAATTGGAAGGTGAGGCAGCCCCCGGCAGTATGGTTACACACCTCAAATACTTACCGACAAGACCCAGGAAGAACAAATCAGACACATCTGCCAGAAAGGAGAAGAATCAGAGCATCAGCATAGCTTGGGGGAATTCTGTAGTGACCCCTGGAGGAAAAGGTCACCCAATAGCCAGGAATGGGGACCAGGTGGGGTCACGTGGGCACGGAGCATTTCGGAGGATAACGGGGAGTGGGTGTCCTTCCCTGCACCCCTTCACCTGTCTCCTGTACGGGCACTGGCCGTCTATGATCAAGGTCACTGGGCCCTTCTTCTATCCATCTCCGGCTCCTCTCTGGAAGTGGGGCTGGGTTGGGGCAGGGACAGCGGTGGCAACGGAGGAGGAGACCACGCTTCCATGGAGCTGAGACCAGCTGCCCCTTTAAGCCCTGTTCTCGCAGCCACTGCCCTCTCTCTGGCAGAGGCAGTCCGCGGGGAGCTGCCCTTACGTGCGACCTGCTGGCTGTCCGCACAGCTGGAGAGTTCATTGCTTCCATCACACGTGTCTGGAACCAGGTGTCACTCATGTCAGTGATGGGGTGGCCGGCGGGGCGGCGACGTGTGTGGGGAAGCTGGGGTTGTGTGCAGCGAGAGGTGCATTGTGGGAAAATCAGGAGAGGAAGAGCCAAACCAGGAGGGACCCACAGCTCTGCGTCGCCAGGAGGCTCTGTTCCATTTGAACATGTCTTTTGGGTGGAGGAGGAGCCGCCTGCTCGGGGGGGCGGGGGGGGAGGCCTGCCTTCCAGGAAAACGGACATCCATGTCCATATCCCGGTCTCTCCCTCTGCAGCCTGCCAGCCGTGCTCCCGGGATCGCCACCCTCCTCCCCAGGGTAGGTGGAGGGAGACATGCCGCGTCTCCCTCCCCGCGTTCCCATTGACCTTTTCTGCATTTCGGGGCTGGGCTATCCCAAAGGCAATCGCAATTTGCTCAGTGGCATTTCTCTGACGGAGGCCACCGGCAGGGTGGCGTGGTTGGGTGACTTTAGGGTTCAGAGAGAGAGAGAGTACCGGTAGGAGAGTGGGGAAAGCTGGAAGACTGGAATGGAGAGGTCGGCTTGCCTTTCTTGTTATGCTGTGCAAGGCTGCGCAAATCTGTGCAAGTCGGAGCAAGGTTGCGCAAATGTGTGCAAGACAGGCCTGGTTGGCTAATCATTCCAGCGAGAGGCAAGCAATGGGAGACCCACTGCCCCCAGCGGGGCTGCTTGAGAGACAGACATTCAGACCCGGGGCTGAAGCTGCAAGGCCCTCCCCAGCTGGTCCCCACAGCCAGCGTGGACAGGGCCACCTCTTGAAGACGCGTCCTGCTCCGGAGACTCCTGGGATAGATTCCTAGCAGACCAAGAAGGGAGGACTGGAGCCGAGCGGTCCCGATCCTGGAGGAGATGCATTCAGGAAGGATTTATCTTGGGTCTCAGACACTGGACTCCCTATGGGAGCAAGAGAGCCGCTGGCCTCGTGGATGCTGTTGTCCAGTGAGGACAGACACAACCACAAAGCTACAGGAGGACTCCGTACAGCTGCCGTCTGGGCTTCCAAAGAGAGGTGTGTGCTGTGGGTGAGACCTCAGGGAAGAAGGGACGTCTAGGCCCAAGGGAAGATATAGAACCTTCCATGAGCCCCAGGTGCTCAGGCCAGAGCAGCAGGCCGCATGGACACCCACCAAAAGGCCCCTAGACAAGGGGTGGGGGCAGTAGCAGTAGCAGAAAGTGGGGGGAGGGGGCTTTCAGGTGCCTCCTCTCTCGGGCTTCATTCACCTGCTGCCGTTGGTTTCTGTTTCATAGTGAAGTACAGTGGTACCTCGAGATACGAGCGCCCTAACATACGAGATTTTTGAGATACGAGCAATCGAGTGAATGATTTTTGTTTCGAAATAGAGCAACAGTTGAGATAGGAGTAATCCCTCGGATCGGCCAGCTGCACACAACCCACCAGTTTACCACGACTTGAGCGTCTCATAGTTTCCCACGCCTCAAGGTTACGGAACGAATTAAACTCGTATCTCGAGGTACCACTGTATCGCTTTCTCACAGGTGCGAAGCGGTTCTCTGGTCTCATTCCTCCCTGGCATAACGGAGAGCGGGAGCTCCATTAACCGGCCTCGATGGATTGAGGACCATGCTGGGTGTCGGGGGCATGGAAGGATGTGTCAGTGCCAGCCATCGGACTGAGCTCCAGCAAGAGAGACGGTTTCCTGTCCTGGTGAAGGATTTGCCTTCTGGAGGCATATAAGGGTCAGTTCGTAGCCTGCTGTTTGGCCAAGTTACTGATTCTCCGTTATGTTGTAGAAAAATACAGCTGAGATCTGCCTTTATTCTGCAAAAATACTGATCAGAGCCCTGGCCAGGTGGCTCCACAGGTTGGAGAGTCATCCTGTACACCCAAAGGGTTGCAGGGTCAATTCCTGGTCAGGGCACATACTTAGATTGCAGGTTCGAGCCCCAGTCGGGGCACATATGAGAGGCAACTGATGGATGTTTCTCTCTCTCTCTCATCTCTCTCTCTTCCTCTCTCTATAAAATCAATAAAATATCCTTGTATGAGGATTAAAAATTAAAATTATCATCAGCATTATAACACTTTTACGCCAGGCCCAGTTCTGAGTGTTTCACATACACTCACTCATTCAATCCTTGAGTGACTGAGAGGCAGAGAGAATTGTTATCCAGATGAGGAAACCGAGGCATGGAGGTTATTTCCACAGCTGATATGGGTTAGAGCCAGGGTTCGGAATGCATCCTGGGTTCTGGATGTTGAGTCTGCTGTGCTGTGTTATATGTTCCGTTTCCTTGGAGTCTGGAGGTGCTGACGATGCGGAGTTCACTGTGACCAGAGGGAAGGAGGGGAGGTGGCCACTTTGCATCTGGGCGTTTTGTCCAGGGCATGGCGTTAGTCTCCTGGACTGAGGATGGAAGAGTCTGAAGGGAAGGATGAGCAGTCCCGGTGGGGGACAGGCAGTCCTGGGGGCGGGGGGTACAAGCTGCCCCAGCTGCTCCAGGACTGGCACTGAGCCAGAAATCCCTCCCCTCCTCCTTCCTCCAGAGGGTCTCCCCAGGAAGAGTTCCAGCTAAGCACTGGCCGCTCCTCATTGCTCACCCACTGCCTCCATCTCTAGTCTTAATCCGGGATGTGAGCACCAAAGCCCTGCCTGAGCTTTCTCAGGAGCCGAGTCTGTTTCAGAAATGACTGTGGGCACCACCGGCTGCTTACTGCGCTGTGATCCCTGAAGATTGCATTCGGTGCAGTGGGAGCTGGCAGGGAGACGGGGCTGACCTTGCCAGGGGGTCACCTGCTGTGGGCACCAGGTGGGCCTGTGCTGGGCTCCCAGGCTAGAGGCAGGGGGATTGAGGGAAGTGGAGGGGCAAGTTTCACCTTTACCAGTAAAATGTGAAAATAACAGCAACTACCACCCAATTCAGGCCCTTTATGTAGAAATTCATGCAATTATTAAAGGACAATAAACCTATTGGCATGTTAAGAAAATATCCAACTGGTTTAGAAAACTCTTTTCTAAATCCTCAACAGACACTGATCCAGCGGAAGAACACTTCACTAATCCAAATTTGCTCTTAATCCTTAATCCACAAAGCTAGGATCCCACAATTTCACCAGGTAGGAACTGGTGTGAATGCTAACTGGAACTCTTCCTCCCATCCCTCCCTTCCTCCATTTCTTTCTTTTTCTTTTTATTTTTCCCTCCCTCCCTCCCTCCTTCCTTCCTTCCTTTCCTTCATTTCCTCCCTTTCCTTCTTTTCTTTCCTTCCTTCCTTTCCTCCCTTTCTTCCCTCCCTTCCCTCCCTCCCTTCCTTCCTTCTTTCCTTCCCCCAGCATTCTCTCTGAGTTTGGGAGTCTGTCTTGTTTTCTCTCCAGAGAGCAGTGAGAACAGGGTGTGAATCCCACCCTAAGCACTCTCTTTGGCATTCATCGTGTAAATGGCACTTTATCAGGCAAAAATGCGAATCTTGTCAACAGCCTCCAGCTCCGCCACCTTATCAAGGAAAGAGACAGGGAGAGCAAGATTCCCAGAGATGTACCTGGTCCTGCTCATTCCAGGAGAGTGATAGATAATAACATTGCCAGTCAAGAAATGGCAGGAAATCTGACGGACAGGAATTAAGGCGCCAAATGGAAAAGTCACTCGCATATTCAGCCCCCGATTCCTATTTGAGGGAAATGTGATTTGATTTGGAGTCTCCCTCCCTCCCTTCTTCCTTCTGTGCGGCGGGCAGAAGAGCAGACTTAATTCTCTCCAAGCAATCACATTGCCAGGTTCAGTGAGTGTGTGTGTGGGTGTGTGTGGGTGTGTGTGTGTGTACACTCTCACTTAACCTTGCACGAATGCTTTGTAAATGTATATTTTGCAACCACGTTAGCTATGTTAAAGCTCCATGTATGTCAAAGGAAGGATCTGTTGTTTCTTTTCCTGTGATGTCTCTTGTCACCTTTAAAATAGACCCATAGCAGAAACCGGTTTGGCTCAGTGGATAGAGCGCCGGCCTGCAGACTGAAAGGTCCCAGGTTCGATTCCGGTCAAGGGCATGTGCCTTGGTTGCGGGCATATCCCCAGTGGAGGGCGTGCAGGAGGTGGCTGATCGATGTCTCTCTCTCTCATCGATGTTTCTAAGTCTCTATCCCTCTCCCTTCCTCTCTGTAAAAAATCAATAAAATATATATAAAATAAAATAAAATAAAATAAAATAAAATAGAGCGATAGCCAGAGCTAACAGCATACAAACAAAATGAATACCGATCCCGCCTCCGTCATGTTGTCTATCTCATTGGGCTTTGTTGGCGGATTTTCGCTGCGTCTGCATTGCGCTTGGTCTGAATCCCCAATGCCAATGGCATGCCAATCACAAGAAAAATAATCGTCGACTCACCACTGGGCAGGCACGATCACGCATGATCTAAGTTAACGTTTATCTTTGTTCTATGAGGTAGCAGCTCTTATGGCCCTCATTTACCCAAACAAACAAACAAACAAACAAAAAAAAAAACCGCTCAGGCTTACAGAGTCAGGTGCTGCGCCACAGGTCACCCACCCAGTAAGTGGTGGAAGTGAGATTGGATCCCGGCACCTCTGGCTCTGGAGCCTGAGGTCTTACACATTTCACTCCGGTAGGGGATGAGAATGAGGCAAAGGGTTTGTGAGGGCACACATGAATGAAGGAGGGTCCAGGCTCCGAATTCAGGCTTTGCCAACTGTCACAGCTGCTCTTCGTCCCTTGCCCTGGCCAGAAGAGGGAGACTCTGGTCACCAAACACACTAATTCCTATAGGGGAGAGAGCTCATTGTCCCTTTGTAAAATCTGCAGGAAAAGGCAGTGGAATCCGGACCAAGACTGGGATGGGGGAGGTAGAGGCCTGAGTGAGGGTGGGAGGCAGATCGAAGGTTGAAATAACATGAAAACAAATGTCAAAGAAACACTCTCTCCTCTCCCACCAGCCAACCTGCCCAACAACATTCTTGCAATAGACGCTGGCTTCCAAGGCTCAAACAGAGAATCCATCTTCTCTAAAGCATCCAGATGTTTCTATGTTCTTTCCCCCTTGTGTTGATTACCTCACTGGTGGATTCCCTTCTAGTTGCAGATGCTAATCCCCCCCAGCCCTGCCCCATAGGAGCTGTGCTGAATCTTGGGGTCTATTTATAACGAAGTAGTTACCCTCAAACACCAACCAGATATAGAATAAAAAATCAAAACCTTTAGGAGCCACAGATCTGAAGTTAAGTCTAGACCTTTAGTCTTTTTTTAAAAAAATATATATTTTATTGATTTTTTTTTACAGAGAGCAATGAGAGGGATAGAGAGTTAGGAACATCGATGAGAGAGAAACATTGATCAGCTGCCTCCTATACGCCCCCCACTGTGAATGCGCCCCCAACCAAGATACATGCCCTTGACCGGAATCGAACCCGGGACCCTTGAGTCCGCAGGTTGATGCTCTATCTAGTGAGCCAAACCAGATTTGGCAAGACCTTTAGTCTTGACTTTTTCCCTTCTCTAAGCAGTGCTGTGGCTTCAGCCTCAGAGACACTGTCTCCACCATATGTGGGTGAACACAGGTGCTTCCATTTGGAGTCATTCATTGAAGAGAACCAAATACAGTGGTGCCTCGAAATACAAGTTTAATTCGTTCCGTAACCTTGAGGCGTGGGAAACTATGAGACGCTCGAGTCGCGGTAAATTGGTGGGCAGTGTGCAGCCGGCAGATCCGAGCGATTACTCCTATCTCAACTGTTGCTCGTATTTCAAAGCAAAAATCGCTCGCTTGACGGCTCGTATCTCCAAAATCTCGTATGTTAGGGCACTCGTATCTCGAGGTACCACTGTACTTTTGAATGCAGGTCAACACGAAGCCCCTCAAAGCAACTGTGTGTTTGCTATGTTGTTCTCAAAATATCCCCTGAGAACGCTAGGGTGACCGTGATAATTTCCACCTCGGGAGAGAGAGCGGGAGAGGAGAGGAGGCACAGTTATTGTGCCATGAGGCACCAGAATGGACCTGCTGCAGGCTGGCAAGTTCATCCTAGACCCTGGGGTGCAGGGGGCCAGCGGGGAGGGGGATGGCAGGGACCGGGACAAGAATACACACACCAGCTTACAAACCTGAGACTTAGGAGCACGATCCATGTGCCTTGAATGGAAGACAGGAATCTCTTCTGGTGGCACTGGTACCCTGCCAACAGCTCCGCCAGGTCATTCTGTAGCTGGTCACACATTTAGCCAATAACCGAGCTGGACCCTGCCTTCAGGGCTTTGGCTCAGAATTGGCCAGGCCCTGGGAGTGGCCGAGGAGCTGAGGCAGGTGGCTCTCCTGAGGACTCAGAGGGCTGGGGGCAGGGATGTGGTAGAGGGGGCGGGGCGAGGGCAGGAGCATCTGGGGAGATCCCCAAGGGGCTGCCATGTAGGTTCACGGGTGGTCTGCCCACCGGGGGCGGCTTCTCCTTCAGGGAACAGCGCTGCTCCGAGCGCGGAGCTATTCAGGGTTCTGCTGACAGCGCAGATGTAAGCGGGGCTGTCAGGTGCTGAGATTCACATCCCGTGAATAGGTGTGCGGATTTGGGTCCGCTTTCTGCTCTGTCCTCTAAAAAGCTGTGCCCAGGTGACTGCGCCCTCAGTGATGGACACCGACAGTGATAACGGAGCGCCACCCTGGTGCACTAGCGGCCGTGTCCGTGGCCTTCTCTCAGCCACCTCGTCCTACCTTCACGGCCTGCTGTCCTCACCCCCATTTTGAAGGGGAGGCTTTTAGAGCGTCAGAAAAGAACCCAAGGTCACACAGCAGAAAGTGACAGCATGGTCTGGGGGCGCAACCCCTACCTCGGGCCTTCTCTCATTAATTTACGGAGAAAGGACTTTTAAATCCCCCTAGATTGGCTTCTAGGTCTCAAATGGAGTGTCCTTTAAGCAGATGACATTGCAGTTAGCTCCCCGCGTTCAAATCCTGGATCTGTCACTCACAAGGTGTCACTGTGATCCCGTTATTGGGCCTCGCTGTGCCTCCTCGGGCTGGGGTGAAGATTAAATGAGCAAATGTTTGTGAATGACTTAAGCAGAGTTGATTGGCATTACAGGGTTTGAGCCGGTCTGTCTGGGTGAGTGAGTGAAGGCAGAGCTGGTCTGAAATCCTTGCTCCACGTTAGGCAGAATGAGCCGTAAGCAAAGGATGAGCCTGGCATTGAGTTGGGATCAGCTGTGGCCGCATCTTTGTCAGTTTCCATCCTCACATCTTCTCACCTGAGCACCTTTCATGGCACTGAATAGGTTTTAGATGATGAGAGCAGACACCCCCTGCCTGTCTCATCGCAAAGGCGCTCTCTCCCTCAAGACCGGCCTGGGCTGAGGCTGGCAGAGGGGTTAACACGTGATCTGGGCACAGGCAAACACTGTGAGCCCATCTGATCCACAGACACGATGTGAGTAGAAACATGTCCATTCGAGTGGAAGGAAAACAGCTTCTGGGCACTGTGAGCACCAAGGCATCCGGGATGGCAGCTGCAGCCTGGGCAGCGGAGAGGCAGAGAGTCCACATGCGTTTCCAACATGCTTCACGTCTGCGCTGGATGTATTCATACGTGTGTGTGTGTGTGTGTGTGTGTGTGAGAGAGAGAGAGAGAGAGAGAGAGAGAGAGAGAGAGAGAGAAGATGGAGAGAAGAGACATGTAGAGTCACAGAGTCACAGGGACACAGACACAGCAGGGTGACATGGCACAGAGGGAAAAGAACAGTAGCAGGTGGACATGAGACCCAGGTGGACATGAGACTCAGGTGGAACCGGGTTTGAATCCATCTCCTCCACCCACGAGGTAGGGAGCTTTGGTGCCAGGACTTGACCTCTCGGGGAGTTACCCCTTCACCGCCACAATCCCAGTCCAGATCTGTGGGTGGCCTCATGTATCAGGATGCCAGGAGGTATTTTCAGCATCTAGCACAGACTCTGGCACGCAGAAGGGGCTCCATAGATGCGGCCCTCCCTGCCGGTTTGTGCTAGAATATTCTAAGAAGGCCACCTCAGATCTGTGGCTCCTAAAGGAAAGGTATGGTGTGACACAGCAAGAAATCACAGATGGCCTAGTTTTATTTATGACTTTATTTGTGCAATAGGGAAGGAAATAGGAAATGAGGAAAGTTTCTTTTAAAACTAAGAATTAGCAAGGTCTGTTTTTGTAGTCAAGAAATAGACAGTACGACTAAACTATAACCTTGTTCCAAACTTGAGCAATTCAAAGTGGAGAGAGAAGAGAGAGGGAGGAAAGGAGAGAGGGGGGAGGTAGGGAGGGAAGAAGGAAGGGAAGGAAAGGAGAGGGAGAAAGAGAGTCAATGGGTGGTTATGAGGATGAGTTCTGGACTACCTCTTGGTTTTCTACATATTCACCCACCCAACCCCTAAAGAGCAGCTAGTTTGTATAACTCCATAAAGTTTCAACATACAATTTCTCTGGGAGAGAGGATTCTGCTATATAAAAAAAAAAACACAAGTTTCATGTCACCCATGTCTATGATTGGATATCTGTCCTTCCCCACTCAAATGCACGAGAGCAGGGATCGACAGTGCATACAGTAGGCGATGTGATACACAGGGTGGTTCCCGAACGCATGAGCAAGTGGACAGAGGGGCAGGAGGAGAGAGGGGAGCAGAGGAGGGCAGGAAAGGAGAATCAGAGATGTGCTTCTCCAGCTCCCTGGCCTTGGTTCTAGGAATCCATGAGTGCCTCCTGTCATTTCTTGGTTTGATGTACCCCTAATCCCATGGCTGGCCAGGTTCTTACTCCCGCACAGATGCTCCTCCCCTTTGTCTGCTCACCCCGGGCACAGTCCTGGCCACCGCACTGAGAGCATTTCTCCCGGGCCACGCGGGGACTGTGCGCCCCGCTGCTGAGTGAGTCTGCCTCCAGGTGCTGTTGCCAGCCAATTACTCGGCGTCAGGAGTGCCACCGGCTCTGTCCGTCTGGCGGTGTTTGTGCACACGTTTGACTGTTTTATCGTTCTTCCCCCACAAAAAACATGGAAGTGTCCATACCAGTGACAGGAAGCAGAGACTTCATACATGTAACGCCAGCGAGGCAGAGCGGGAGATCCTCAGATGCGCACCCAAGAGCAAATGCTTAGCTCTGGCCAGGTGCTCATCCCTTGAGTTGTCCGCCAAGGAAAAGAAAGAGAAGGGAAACAGAAACAATGCAGTGAATATTGTCAAAGATTGAGTCTAAACTATATGGTGCATCTGGGAATTGTGGGTATTTTTAAAAATATTTTTAATTGATTTTTTACAGAGAGGAAGGGAAAGGGATAGAGAGTTAGAAACATAGATGGGAGAGAAACATCGATCAGCTGCCTCCAGTGCACCTCCTATTGGGGATGTGCCCACAACCAAGGTACATGCCCTTGATAGGAATAGAACCTGGGGCCCTTCAGTCCGCAGGCCAATACTCTCTCCACTAAGCCAAACCTGTTAGGGCCTGGGTATTATTTTTGTTAGATTTCTGGCAATGCAGCTAAAACACCGCTGTTCTTGGACCTCTGATGTTGGCCATGCCTGTGGTTGGGCACGCATCTCCAACCTGGCCCCTGTCTTCCCTCTCCCTCTCCAACCCATGATTGATGAGCACCAGTATCACACCGATTTTTTATCACCTCACCACCTATCCGCACACACCCTGCCCCCAGCCTACTGCTTTCCACCATTTTCCATTCCTACTTGACCATCCCCATTCTTCTTCATGTCATTGTGGCCCAGAGGCAGGCTCTTGAGCTCCAATTTCCCTTTGAACTTTCCACTTAACTCCTGTCCAACGCTTGCTTCTTTGTGGACATGGGCAAGTCTGAGCTGTTGGGTTCATGGTTCACGGGCCTAACAGCACAGAGCCCACTAAATCTTTGTTCCTGGTGGCCAGACCTCTTCCTGGCTGACTCTGAGACTCAGCATTGGACCCCTGAGAGTCTGGCCTCATAAAGGAGGCATGAGATGCTGCAGAGGCTTTGGCTATGCTCTGGACCAGCGGTCGCCATCTGGTGGTCTGCGGGCTACTGATGGTCCATGAGGTCTGAGAGGTTGGTGACCAACGCTCTAGAGCAGTGGTTCTCAACCTTCCTAAGGCCACGACCCTTTAATACAGTTCTTCATGTGGTGGTGACCCTCAACCATGAAATTGTGGTACTGTTATGCATTGTGATGTAAATATCTTCATTTTCCGATGGTCTTAGGCAACCCCTGTGAAAGGGTCCTTCGACCCCCAAAGGGGTCGCGACCCACAGGTTGAGAACCACTGATCTAGATGGAAGCACACCCCCACTGTAATCATAAGTTGAAGTCTGACCCTAACCTGACTGTGTTTGGACATAGGACTTTAAGGAAGTCATGAAGGTTACATGAGGTTATAAGGGTGGGTTTTAATCTTGGAGGATTGTTGGCCTTATAAGAGGAGGAAGAGATCTCTCTCCTCATGGACACCCCAAGGAAGGCCACATGAGGACACAGCTAGAAGAGGGTCTCCCCAGACCCTGAGCGTGCTAGGTCCCTGATCTCAGATCTCCAGCCTCTGAAACTGTGAGGAACCCAGCTGGTGTGGCTCCATGGTGGAGCATGACCTATGAACCAGGAGGTCACGATTTGATTCCCCGTCAGGGCACATGCCCAGGTTGTGGGCTCAATCCCCAGTGCGGAGAGATTCTCTCTCCTCATTGATGTCTCTATCTCTTTCCCTCTCCTTTCCTCTTTGAAATCAATAAAAAAAAACAGTAAAAAATAAGTGCCTGTTATTCGAGCCGCCCAGTAGAAGGTGTTTTATTATGCAGCCCCAGCCGAGGGGAGCGAGGTGCTTGCCCTTCTTCAACTCCGAGAATGGGAGAACGGGAAAGGCCCGTGATTAATTTGCACTTCCATTAGGAATGAAATGATTTCCAAGAGAGTCGGTGGCGCTGGCCAGATTAGAATTCAGATTTTGTAATGACCCGCCTGGGTATTGACGAGCCAGTCTTTCCTTCCTAAGCCAGGACGCTGTCTGCAAAGACTATGCATGCTCATAGCCCCAGGGCCTGGGCTTTGTGACTCGTTCCCCTGGAGTCCGTTTGTGAGCCCTTTCAGTCCAGTGGTGACCTGTACCTTGCGGTAGAGTCTGGTTCATTTCTCTGGGGTACTTGTAATTTTTTTCTCCAGTTGCAATTTGTTAGGTTAAGCTGCTAGAGGGCAGGGCATTCATAGGCAAAAGCCACTGTGCACAGCTCAGTGGGTTTGTACATTGGGCGGGGCGGGGTCTCAGGGAATCACTAGGCTGGGGCCTGGCAAACAGCAATGGCTGCCAGTCAGCCCTCTCTGCCGCTTTTTGTTCAGTGTCCCGCGTTCCGTGCCCCAGCGCAGTAAACAGTGATTCCTGTGTACACCTCTGGGAGAAGGCCACCCTCCTTTTCCGAACCGATGGCAGACAGTCCAGTTTCTCCCAATAAATCTTTATTGTTCAGGTTATTACAATTGTTCCTCTTTTTCCCCCCCATAGCTCCCTCCACCCAGTTCCCATCCCACCCTCTGCTCTTACCTCCCCCCACCCACTGTCCATATCCATAGGTGTACGATTTTTGTCCAGTCTCTTCCCATACCTCCCACACCCCTTTCCCCCTGAGAATTGTCAGTCCACTCCCTTTCTATGCCCCTGATTCCATTATATTCATCATTTATTCTGTTCATCAGATTTTTAATTCACTTGATTTTTAGATTCATTTGTTGATAGATATGTATTTGTTGTTCATAATATTTACCTTTACCTTTTTCTTCTTCTTCTTCTTAAAGAGCACCTTTCAACATTTCATATCCCTTTCAAGAACCCCCTCCTTCCCTCCGCAGTAATTCCCACCTCCATCCCTCAGCTAGAACCAAAGTTTCACAGCATCTCATTGGCTCCTCCCCTGAGCTCTCCAAAGCTCCCTTGGCGTGTAGTGAGCTGGATGCATACTGTCTCCAGGTTGGGGTCTCCTCCTGACACCTGTAACCGTCCAAGATCCCCAGACACGAGCCTCCCAGCCCCTCTAGGTCTCCTCTGAGGGTCCCAGGGCTCCAGCAATCAGAGGATGTTCCCCGAGTCCAGGGCTACTTGTCCCTTGTCACGAGAAATAGGCCCCTGGCTCAGGGGTGTAGCTGTCTCTACAGGCCCAGGCAGTCTCGTTGCTTCTCATGTAGGTTACATCCTGGCTTTAAACTTGTTCCTGCAGACACAATGCATCCAGCAGATGTGACTCTCTATTTGTTCTGGTGTTCATTCTGCACATAAGTATCTCATTACAAGTTCCCTCTATGTAGGAAACTGGTAATGAAGCTGCGAGGGAGGACTCAGTTTCCCTGGTACATTCAGGGCGGACTCAAGAAGTGCAGAGAAAGGAGGTACAGTGGTATCTCAAGATACGAGTTTAATTTGTTCCGTAACCTTGAGGCGTGGGAAACTATGAGACACTTGAGTTGTGGTAAACTGGTGGGTCGTGTGCAGCCGGCCGATCCGCGCGATGACTCCTATCTCAAATGTTGCTCGTATTTCAAAGCAAAAATTGCTCGCCCGACGGCTCGTATCTCAAAAATCTCCTATGTTAGGGCACTCGTATCTCGAGGTACCACTGTATTATCCTCAGAATTCTTGTTTTCCTCAGCAAGTGTAGCCTGGAGGGGGGACTTCTGAAATTTCAAATGCTAATGTGCTGTGGATAGCGGGTGCCCACATTTCATGGGGCCCGGGCAGGAAGATTAAGTGAAATGTTTGAACTTCTGTCCTCCATCGATGTAAGGTGGATAGAGGTAGCTCCGTGCTACCGATAAACCAGGAAAGCAAATACAGAAATGTTGAGCAATGCAGAAAACATCGCACCCTTTCCCAGGTAATTGGCGGAAACTATTCATAGACACCAAAGGCAGACTTTGACTTGCAGTCACAGGACTAATCTACTACATTGGATTTCCTTGAGAATATACAGGCTTTTGTGCAGCTGCAAGCTGCGAGCATTTTCCTTCCTTGAGGGTTTCGACCTGAGGTGCGCAGAATCATTTGGGAATCAGTGTATCGCCTGCTTCAGACGGTGTGATTAATCTTTTTTTTTTTTTTTGATCGTACACGTCTACCCAGGGTGTTAATGGTCATAGCTGCAAACTATTGCTATTTTTATTGGCCGGGAATGTGAATGTTTGTGTTGGAGCATCTGCAAAAGCAAACACGCTTTGCAGTGTTGGAAAAATAATGAAGATCTAAGTGATTTTAAGATGGCATCTCGTGAATGAACACTACAATGCCGCTAGATTTGTATTTGTCTTACTGTTAATGCTGCATTGACGCTACAGTCACGCTTCAGCACAATTTTCCCCGTTTCTTCTTTTCCCTTTGTCTTTGGAGACACATCCATCCCAGTTGCAGTTTTTACTCAGGACTAAAGATAGCCAGGCGTTTAGATAAGTTCATAATCTCCCAAGCAAATATATGTGATAGCAGGCTCAGCTATTTTGTGTCGCACGTAAGTAATATTTTTGCTTAGCCTGGTCATATTTCCTGTGTCCATTTTAATAGCATGGTCAACATATCATTGTCATCTAAATGTCCTAACAGCACCTTCAGCGTTGCCTGCATTGATGTGTGACGTGCTTCTGGCTGTAATGATCAAGGTCCCTCAAACCCTGGCTAGCACCTTGTTGTGAGTTCCTTCTAGGCCGGGGTTGTGTTTTAACAGATTCTAAACCAGCCTGCACCTAATAGAATAGGTGGCTAATGAACGTGTTGAATTAAATCGAATTAGATTGGATCCAATTGAATTGAACAGAAGTAAATTGAATTGTATTGAGTTATGAATCAGAGAGTGAAAATATATGATGATTTCATAACATCTGATAATCACAGCATACTGACTTTCTATGTCCAACTTAGGAGACATTTGATAACTCCTAAGTGAGGAAATTGCCTTCTTCCTACCATATCAGGTATCCTTGCCAAGTAGAGATGAATATCCCCTGAGACCCACTGCATTTATTCAGCTCGAGCATCTCTCGTACATGTGAGGTACTAGACCATGCCAGGGCAGTTACAACCCTGCTTTATTATTATTCTGTATGTCACCAAGTAGGAGCTCCATTTTTTTAAATATATTTTTTAATATATTTATAAATGTTCCTTTTGATCAGCAGCAGCTGGCTCTGTGCTGTGTGTGTGTGTGTGTTGTGTGTGTATCAGATAGGGGGTATCATTTGCTGGTTTTAATTGGTAGATTCAACATCTTCCCCTCACGGTGCGGAAGCCACTGGCTGAGACGTTACCATGGTAAATCAAACCGCGGGGTCTGATTGGTGGACTTCTGAGGCAGGTACCGTCGTTTTAATCAACTCGCGAAAAGTTGAGGCCATCTGGTGTCGCCTCACCTGGAAGTAATTTACCACCCCAGGTGCAAAAAAAATTTGCTCCGAGGTCAGTCACAGCCAAGCTGCCTCCCGCTGCTCCAGCAAAGCATGAAAGAGGAGCCGTGTCACAGAGCCATTGCTAGCTGTTTGTTTTGATATTTCTGAGCTGGGGAAAGGGAGGGTCTCATCGTGCAAACGAGCCAAGAATAGGTTTGGCAGGGGTCCACCCAGCTCGAGCCACCTACCCGAGCGACATCTCCCACACTCATGCTGTAACAACCGCTTTCAGGGTCCGCTTCTGAATGGGGAACAGATTGGGGCTGAATAAATGGAACTTTTCCGGGGCTTTTCGGGAATACGGCTGAATAGAGCTGTGCTTTAAAGGAGTAAAGAGGGACAGGGGACACATTGGCAGTGGGGGAAGTCTTTCCAGAAAGCTCTTCCCTTCAGACACGTGTTTTGGGGGGGATACGTGTTAGGTAGCGGGCCTTAGATATCCTTGTGATTACATAGGATGCAACCAGCCCTAACCCAAATATAGTTACTGAGAAGATTACCGAATCATTAGGTCTTTGCAGTAGTTAGAAGGATTTATCTGGCTCATGTGACATTGATTTGTTTTGGCTGCACTTGAAATGTGTGGTCTTTGCAAGTCAATAGAAATGAAGTCCTTGATCGAATCGGAAAAGCTCCATGGAATGCATTACAGAAGGAATCAGGGTAAGGGCTCTCGGGATCCCAGGTCTTGGTGGGAGTAGAAGGCAGGATGGATGGGCGGGGTTTCCAGAAGCAACGTGCATGGGCTTAGATAAAAGGGAACAGGCAGGAGTGGCAACGTCAATGTGAGAGGAAGCCATGGGAAGTCCGAGTTGGGAAACTGGCAAAATGGACCAAGTGATCATGGGAGGCCTAGGAGGTGGGGAGAACAGATACCACAGCCAATCACTGGAAGGCAGTACTTCTTTTAGAAGTGTCATAATCCCAGGGACGGGGAATAGAGAGGCCGTGCAAAGTCATAGGAGAAGAGAGAGCCCTGGATTTATTGATGAGGGGATGGAGAGGACCGTAGATTGGCCGAGGGCAGAGATGATCAGGGCAGGTCAAAGCCGAGGTGGACTCCAGTTTTAGAGAACTCATACTGGGATCTTCTGATCCATCAGAACTCCATGAAGAGCTGGGTCAAACCTGTCTCTTCCCGCTCTGCGTGCTGATTGTGTAGTTATTTCAGAACTGGACTTCCATCATGTGACTTGATTTTAATACTGTGAGGATGGAGATGGGGTTGCTTGCTGTTCAGACTCTCTCTGATCATTGGCTTCGTGCACAGAGGCTGGAGCCGGAGGGAAATTAAAGTGCAGTTCTCCCCCGTCCCCCAGGTGGTTCTGGAGAGGAAACACAATTAGAAACCCTGCCCAGTGAGTCAGTCGCCTGCTTGTCTCCTCTGCAGAGAGGGGACAAGCTTGCTACCTGCGATCTAGCAGCCTCTTTTTCTGTCTTCATGCTCTTCAGACCTTGACCCAGATAAAACTCACTTCACCCGGCCTGGAGAGCCAGTGCCGGAGCAGAATGTCCTGGCCCCCTCAGAGTGCTGCAGGGACAGCGCGATTAACTGGAAGCTGGCTCCATGCTTGGGGACCGAGCAGGGCTGCTACTGCATGGCAGTGTCGGGACCAGAAAAGGAGGGGAGGAGACACACCCAGGAGGAAATAAGAGACAGGAAGGGGGGAGGAGGAGAGGAGAGATTTGTCTAAGGTCAGCCTTTTGGGAGTTAAACATCATTACACACACACACACACACACACACACACACACTCACTCTAGAGGCCCGGTGCATGAAATTCGTGCACTGGGAGGGGGGTGTCATTCAGCCCAGCCTACTCCCTCTCCAATCTGGGACCCCTTGTCCGACTGCCTGTTTAGGCCCCATCCAGGATCCAGCCTAAATGGGCAGTCGGACATCCCTTTCACATTCCAGGACTGCTGGCTCCTAACTGCTCATCTGCCTGCCTTCTTGATTGTCCCTGACTGCTTCTGCCTGCCATCCTGATTATCCCCTAACCACTTCCCTACCAGCCTGATTGATGCCTAACTACTACTCCCCTGCCAGCCGGTTTGCCCCTAACTGCCCTCCCCTATGGGCCTGGTCACCCCTAACTGCCCTCCCCTGCAGGCCTGGGTCCCCACAACTGCCCTTCTCTACAGGCCCAGCCACCCCCAACTTCCCTCCTCTGCCAGCCTGGTCACCCCAACTGCCCTCCCCTGCAGGCTGGATCACCCCCAACTGCCTTCCCTTGCAGGTCTGGTCCCTGCCAACTTCCCTCCCCTGCTGGTCATTTGTGCTGGCCATCTTGTGTCCACATGGGGGCAGGATCTTTTGACCACATGGGGGCAGTCATCTTGTGTTTTTTTGAGTGATGGTCAATCTGCATATTACATTTTTATTAGATAGGATAGAGGCCTGGTGCATGGGTGGGAGCCAGCTGGTTTGCCCTGAAGTTTGTCCTGGACCAGGGTGGTTATTCCCTTGGGGTATGGGGTGGCTTGGGCGAGGGGCCTGTGGTGGTTTGCAGGCCAGCCATGCCCTCCAGTGGCCCAAGCGGAGGCCCTGGTATCTGGGATTTATTTATCTTCTACAATTGAAACTTTGTAGCCTGGAGTGGAGCCAAGCCTTCTGCTCGCACAGCTGTTGAAATTTTGTTGCCTTAAGCGGAGGCCTGGGCCCGCCAGGGTTTGCAGAAAGCTTGGCTTCCTCCATCTCCAGGGGCAACCCAAGCCTCCCTCCTGCTCTCTCTGTGGCTATAGCCATCTTGGTTGGGTTAATTTGCATACTTGCTCTGATTGGCTGATGGGTATGACTGGTGGGCATGCCTTGTGAGTGTAGCAGAGGTATGGTCAATTTATATTTACTCTTATTAAATATGAAGATGTTTATATATATGTATATGTGAACATATATACATATATAAAATTGATTTCTGAGAGGAAGGGAGAAATAGAAACATCAGTGATGAGAGAGAATCATTGATTGGCTGCCACACTGGAATTGAACTCCGGACCCTTCAGTCCACAGGCCAACACTCTATCCACTGAGCCAAACTGGCTAGGGCTAAACATCATTTTTTAAAAAATATATATTTCATTGATTTTTTACAGAGAGGAAGGGGGAGAGAGAGTTAGAAACATCAATGAGAGAGAGAGACATCAATCAGCTGCCTCTTGCACACCCCCTACTGGGAATATGCCCGCAACCACAGTACATTCCCTTGACCGGAATCGAACCTGGGACCTTTCGGTCCACAGGCCGAAGCTCTGTCCACTGAGCCAAACCGGTTTCAGCTAAACATCATTTTTAAGAACCTGGTAAAATTGATGATCAGTTTTCTCCAGGAAATAAATCTCTTCTATGGACCTTGGATAAGATGTATATGTAAGCTTGTTACTTCTATGATATAATAACACTTAATGTGGATAGGTACATGGGTAGATATGTGTGTATGTGTATATGTATATTTGATCAATTGCAGTTGGGTTAGGCACGTGTTACCGAGTGGAAACCTGACATAGATATCCAGTCCAATCCCTCATTATGTAAAAGGCACAAGAGTGAGTGATAGCAGGGAACTGAGCAGGGACCAATTTAAGAAGACTGTTGGGAGTGAAGTGTCAACCATGAGGTTCCTCCCCGCCCCTTCCCATGATGTAGCGGCTTCTTTAAGGGAAAGGATTTAAAGAAACAGGTTTGGGCGAACTCAGATGAGCTTCGCTAAAGCCCTGGATAACGACAGTGCAGGAAACAAACCTGAGAACCGCCGCAGAAGCAGGCAGAGCAGACTGACAGATCTTTATTTTTGAACTTCACGGTTGCCTGGCATTTCCTCCTTCTTCAGGCTAACAGCTTTACTTTCCAGAGGGAAGGTAATTCCAGTGGCCCCGCCTCACATGGTGGGTCAGAGCGGCGCACCTTGCCGTCTCACAGGGATGAGCGTTTCCTAAAAGTGACCGCGTTGCATTTGTTTTCCAGATGCTTCCCGCGTGTGTGTTTCTGCATTTCTGCTTAGTTGTGGAACGCAGGGCCCTATTATGGATTCGTTGTCACACCTGCGAGGAGGCGCACACAGCCTGCAACCCTAAGAGCCCATTTGTCTCTGCTCCCCAAGGGAAGAGGTTGGGGAATTGCTGGTTCCCACTGGCCGAGCCGTGCCCAGGAATGTAGGGGGTCTGACTCCAGCCGTCAGGATCATTAGCGGTCATGAAAGCTGCTCTTTGTGAACATGGCGTGCGTGCCTCGCCGTCGAACACTGTGCGTTTCATAGCCGATGCCTCAGAAGAGCTGCCAAGTTCAGATGTCCTTTCTGGAGTGGCCTGGCAGAATGAGGCTGCCCGACCCTTTTTTTTTTAATATATATATTTTATTGATTTTTTACAGAGAGGAAGGGAGAGGGATAGAGAGTTAGAAACATCGATGGGAGCGGAACATGGATCAGCTGCCTTGTGCACACCTCCCACTGGAGATGTGCCTGCAACTAAGGTACATGCCCTTCACCGGAATGGGACCTGGGACCCTGCAGTCCACAGGCCGATGCTCTATCCACTGAGCCAAACCGGTTTTGGCTGCCCGACTCTTCATGGGCACAAACACACATGCAGTGTCTTCCTGCCCCAGGTAATCACATGTGCCTGGCCGCTTTCCCGCCTCCTCAGACACAGAAGTCAGAAGAGCAGCGTATTTGAAAGGGCGCTTCCTGTACTATCTCCATCCTGAATCGGGGTTCATGATCTCCTCCCTGGAACCCCTGGTTGCAGGTTTCAAACGGGCTCCCTTCTCATGATCTTTGAATGTCCGTGTCTTTCCTCTACCAGACACCTGTCTGTCTAGATTCTAGAACACAGAACAAGTGCTCTTCCATACTGCAAACCTTTCTGCAGATTTCAGCTCGCGCCATAATGTCCCCAGCCTTGGTATGCGATTCAGAAACTTCACACTCAGATTGAACTCTAAGAGACGGGGACTGTGGGACGTGGGAGGATGCTGTCCACAGTGGAATGGACCTCAGAAAAGGAGGTCTCCTCACCAGCTCCAGGAGGTGTGAGCTTCCCAGAATCATATGTTATGTTTATGTGTGTGTGTAGGGGCTGTGGAGGGGGAGGGGAAGGAATTGAGAGAACCATACATTTTTTCTGAAATGAGAGTCCGTAATTTTTATCAGGTTCACAAAAAGTTCACTGCGTTAACATTTAACATGCTGTAAAATACTACCTCATTTCTGCGGTGGCCTGGTCATCCATCGGCCGAAGAAATAGTCCTGCCTTATGAGTCCAGACTGTGGATCTCATTCAACCTCCTGTTCATAAACCCACACGCACCTGACATTCCAGAGGCAGCTCTTGGAGGACTCAGAGGCCATGTCCATGATGGTTCTTAGGGGGATGGATGGTTTAGGGCAGAAGTGGGAGGTGCCGATCACCCCAAATCCCATGAAGGGGTGCTTTCCACTGAACCCGGATGCCTGCTCGACCCAGATCCGCGCCTGGGAAGAGCGAGGTGGCCAGAAGTAGGCAGCGCGGCTCCGGGAACGAGCCCAGCCCGGCCCCTCCTGTGACTTAGAAAGGCTCCGGCGAGTGCTCGCAGATGGCTGCAAACCCCCCAAGCAGCCGGCATCCTGTAAAACAATATTAACATCCCCGCCTTTTGAACACCACGTCTTGTAAACCCCAGGATATGACAAGCCTCTTTAGAATCTTCTTTGATTGTGTGACGCAGCCTCCCGGAGGGAAGCGGGGCGGAGTGGGGGGTAGATAGCAGGGGAAACATGTAATTAGGAGTCTCTGAGAACAGTGAGGGTTCTCAAACACATATGCACGAGGAGGCTGCTCGTTGGTTGCTTTTGGTATGGTATTTCTGGTGGTGAGAAATTCACCAGGATTTGGGGGAGCGTGTGCCAGCCCGTGCTCTCTGATGATGGGGAGCCGGGTGGGAAAGAAGAGTGTTCCAGCGATGTGTTCAGAGAAACACTAAAGTGCAGATGTGACCGGAAGGAGAAGAGCAACCTTTCTGGAGAGAAGCCATCCTGGGCATGTCAGCCTCAGGTAAATCTCACTCGTTACCATCCTTCACTGTCGTTTCACGGAAGGCAGGAGGCTGTGTCTGGGAGAGGATGCTCTGGCTACAGAGCGCCTGGCCACCGCCCCAGGAGAGACAGCGCTGTCTCCACGGGTCCCTGGTCCCTGCCTTTGGCTGGCCTTTTCTCATCACTGCGGAGAATGCGGGCTGAGCTGGAGGACTGGGGGCCGTTTGAGAGGAATAGAGGTTCCCCCTCCCCGCCCCCCAGGAATGCCTCGGAGAGAAAAACAAGTTCCTCACAAGCCCTTCCTGAAAGTTCCTCTGCAGCCCTCTCCGAGGATGATGTCATTTCTGAAAACATGAAGCTGGTGGAGGACTGGCCCTCGGGCGCACTGCCTGCAGGCACCATGCCCTCAGCGTGGAGATGCCCTCGCTCTGCTCATTCCAGGCCCCCTTGGTCTGAGTGTCCCTGGCATCAGAGAAACGTTTGGCAGTCCTCTAGGCTAAGGGTTTCCGATGTAAGTGGCCCTCTGAATTCAAAGCAGAGTGCCCGGCCTGACTGGTTTGGCTCAGCGGGTAGAGCATCAGCCTGCCGACTGAGGGGTCCGGTCAAGGGCATGTACCGTGGTTGCAGGCACATCCCCAATGCGGGGTGTGCAGGAGGCAGCTAATCAATGTTTATCTCTCATTGATGTTTCTAACTCTCTATCCAACTCCCTTCCTCTCTGTAAAAAAATCAATAAAATATATTTAAAAAAACAATAACAAAACAACAACAACAAAAACAGAGTGCCCAAATGGGAATTTTTGCATTTCTGACGGCGATCTAAGGAAAGTAAAATATTTTTGCTTAGTTTGGGGACATAGGACATGCTAATTATCTTCCCAGAGTCCCAGAAAAGTGGGAACAGAGGTGCCTTCTTCTCCACAGGGGTGCTGTGAGGAAGCAATGCTTCTGTAATGATTTCTGGATATAAATGGCTCCAACGTTGCAATTGTTTTTTTAAAAAATATATATTTTTATTGATTTCAAAGAGGAAGGGAGAGGGAGAGAGAGAGAGAAACATCAGTGATGAGAAAGAATCATTGATCGGCTGCCTCCTGCATGCCCTACATTGGGGATGTAGCCCAAAACCCAGGCATGTGCCCTGATCAGAAATCGAACCATGACCTCCTGGTTCATAGGTCCATGTTCAAGCACTGAGGCATGCCGGCCAAGCAGTACAAGTCATTTCTTGGAATAAGTTTGCAAGGTACTCGGCCCCTGGGATAAAAATGGCTTCACCTGCTTCCCAGAAAGGTGTTGGAGGAATGTAGGCCACTCCAGTAGCCTGGGGAGAGAGTCCCAGTCCCCTGACCTGCAGCAACCCCTAAACACCAGCCCTCGAAATGACATTCACCAAGCTGACCATCAAGGTCAATTCAGTTTGGCAGTAAAGCATCATTCATTGGTCTGTCTAGAAGCTCAAGTTCCAGTGTGGCCCAAGGCAGCATTCAGAGGCCCAAGCAGGTGCTGAGGCTGAGGAGCCACTCCTGTGGAAAGCACCCCATCATTGGCAGTCTCAGGACCCCTCTTTCTTTCCTTGCCATCCCTCATCTGGCCCACAGATCTGCTTGGGGTTTGATGGAACCATCAGCCCACACTCCCACCTGCTCTCCCATTCAGGCTGTCGAGGACCCCTCAGGGTATAGAGGTTTCTTGAGCGACTTTTGGGGGCTCAACCTGATTTGAATGTGTGCTGTCAGGTCATTGTCCCGGGGATGGTTCTCATTGGCGGGGGATGAGTCTTAAAATGTCACAGAAAGACTTATCTCTCAACACAGATTCTCCCCAGCCTGAATTTGCCACAGGCCACGGGATGATGGGTTGTTTGGAAAACAAAGCACCATCCCAGTGGCTTTTGTTTTGAATGAAGTTGGTTGGCTTCTTGAAGCAAAAGTGCACCCTGGGAGCGAAACCAGGGCTGGCATAGAGGCTGTTGGCAATGCGTGGGAGAGACAGCCTCTTTCACCGGGGAGTTGGCCATGTCTCTGGTCCTCAGGTGGGTGGAGAGACCTGCTTTGAAAGTCAGAGTTTGTGAAGAAATATGGAGTTTGACATTTTGAACCTATTCTATCAGTGTCAGGGATTCATTCCAGAAAAGGCAATTCATGAAATGCCGATTTTCCTCACTCTTTTGCATGTCCCAGGAAAATATGTTTAGTTGATTTGCAGGTGCCATCAACTGTAAGGTGCTTGTTGATTTAATAACAGCTTTTTGGCATTGAGAGTAGGAAAATGGATATCATGTCCCACGCACATACAGATTGCAAGCTACATTTCTAATTCAGACATGTTAAAATGTGAAAACTTGAGGCTAACAGTCTTTTTGGTAGCCCAACAGCAAAGGTTCCAGGGACATTTGGTCTAGAATCTCTTTCCAATGGGCTTCCAGATTGGTATCTTCAGACAGCCAAGGATTTTATCTTTTATCTGTTGTTTTATACACATGTATGCTAAGTAAAAAGAGAAATTCTAATGATCTTGAGTTCAAAGCCTCTGACATCTCCAGACAGCTCTGAGTTTCTGAGCTATTATTAGCTTGGAGAAAATAGATCATGGCAATCTATGCAGAAACCTAAAAATAAAGTGTTTATTCATTATCTCTAAAGAATTTTTTTTAGCACATAACCATTTTCCCAAAAGGTTTACAAGTGGGGAGATTAAAGGGTGAGTCTTTCTTTTCTTCTCCCTTATCCTAGAAGCTTGAAGAAAAAAAGTGAAAAATCTGAAATTAGGAGAGAAAAGAGAGAGCAACAGAGGTTTTATTAATCTGGGGATTTTTGAAAATGGGGTGCAAATCTGATTCTTCTTATGCAATAGATGACCTTTATCTTGCTGGCATTTACCCGAACTAAAGTAAACATTGGTAGTGTTGGTGGGTATGTAATCAATGCATGCCTTTATCATTTATTTTCTTTAACAATAGACATAATAGTATTGATTATTCCATACATTTTACACTAATGTCTGCATTAATCTGACTTAATGAGTACATATTGTTGAAAGGGTTGTCTTACAGCTGTAACCTATTTTAGCAACAGTCCTGCTTGCTACATATTTCTTTACTTCATCTATAACTTGGACTTGATTCTTATAAACCAAGAGTCCACAAATAGTAAATATTCTAGGCCTGTGGGCCATACTGTCTCCTCTGCAACTACTCAACCCTGCCATTGAACCAAGAATTAGCCAGGGATCATTCCCAATCAAACAGGAATGGTTGTGTTCCAGTAAAGCTTCATCTGTTGAAACAGTGGGTGGGTGGGATTTGGACTATAGGTTT
Source organism: Lasiurus cinereus (assembly GCA_011751065.1). Lineage (NCBI taxonomy): Eukaryota > Metazoa > Chordata > Mammalia > Chiroptera > Vespertilionidae > Lasiurus > Lasiurus cinereus. Next base: position 22,929,055 of record JAAGEH010000417.1, read on the forward strand.
GTATTTGTTAACCTCTATTGTGGTCCAAGTTTTGAGAAAGAAACCCAAATCACCGCCATGATTTGTTGCAGGTCAAATATGTAGAAGGTATGTCTCATCTCCCTGACGGCCAGCTGGTCAACTTCCCTGTCCTGGAGTTCACAGTCTCATGGAGGGTAGGAAAACAGAGAGCTATGAAGTAAATAGATGAAAATAATTTTCGTTGGAAATAAGCTCTATGTGGGGAAAAAAAGATGAGTTGCTAAAGAATAACTTATACTTGGAGGGAACATAATTTGTAGTGAGGAACCATAGGGTTTTTCCATGTGAAGCCATTCTTTTTGAGACCCACACCAATGTTGTCTAAGGAATCTTCCTTTATCTCCCTCTGCATCCATTTTCTCATTAATGAACTAATAGCAATACCTATCTCATAGAGTCACATGGAGGGTTCAATGGGATTCGTGAAAGACCTTTCGTGAACCAGTAGAATCATTGCATGTTCATTCCATCTCATTGTCGGTATTATTTTTATGCTGCCTTTATCTCCCGTATCTTCACTCTCCCTCACATTTACTGGGAATTTTGTTCCCAAACAGAACAGGGATTCTTTAAAAGGGACTGTGTGGACCGCAGTGCTTTGCCTTTCATTTGCACTTAAGAGAGAATTTCTCTAAGTCACTGGCAAGTTGAAGCCGCTATCTTCATATTCAGCTGACATGAGAAACCAGCGTTTAATATTCATACTTTACTTTTACTAGAATATCTGTCATTGTCAGCAGCCTGCTTGGCAACATAAAACAGCGGGTGAGCTGGGCTAGACACTCAGAAAGAGTGTGAAAAAATCCCTTAGAAAGTGTTCTTGCGTATCAGAAGCTTTATAAACAGCCATTGGTAAAGGTGATGTGTGACAAACTTAGATAATTAAGCCTGATCATGTTCAGTTCCCTTTCTGATTCCAAATAACCATCCGAAATGGATATTCAGTTTTGACTTACCGCAGAGTTCTTAAGATTCAGAATTCTGAGAGAATTTATGCCAACACAATGAAAACAGCAAGGAGAAAACACAATAACGGCTAACTTTTTGCTGAGCCCTGGTAAGCCAGAGACTCTGCCAGGTCCGTGGGATTCAGCTGTTTGCCAAACCCCATAGCAAAACACCACAGCCTCCAAAGTGTACAACTCCCATAGCACAGAAAAGGAAATGGAAACCCAGACATTCTGAGCATCTTCCTCAAAGCCCCCTGGCTGGTGATTGGCAGAAACAGAACTCACGCCCAGAGCTGCCTGATCCAAAGTCAAGGAGCCAACACTCTGTGTACCAATGAGTGGCCTCCACATTTTTTAAAAAAAAAAATATATATATATATATATTATTGATTTTTTACTTAGAGGAAAGGGAGAGAGATAGAGAGTCAGAAACATCGATGAGAGACAGAGATCGATCAGCCGCCTTCTGCACATCCCTTACTGGGGATGTGCTTGCAACCAAGATACATGCCCCCGACCTGAATTGAACCTGGGACACCCCCCACCCCCAGTCCGCAGGCCGATGCTCGATCCACTGAGGCAAAACGGGTTCGGGCTTCACAGTTTTTTTGATTGCTGACATCCACCAACAGAAAAAGACACCGCACAAAATAAAGCAAAGAACGGCAAGTAGAGAAAAGCATCACTCATAAGCATGGATGCATTTGTAATATATGTCTGCCTATCACCACAATATAAAAATATATATGTGCCAATGAGTTAAACTTCTGTACCATTATACTAATAGACTGATTGGGTGGGATTTGCATGCTGAGCAAATTATCAATCAGTCACAAAAAGAAGGGACGTAAAAAGAATGCTTTAAGGAAATGAATATAAATGGAAGAACTCATATTTTCTTTCTTCATGCGAGGGGTTCACCACCTGTTTCGAAGGATGTGTATACTATGCAGACCCCTACCCCGGACCACGCTGGCAGGCCAACTAGCTACCTCAGGTCCAACAGTACATCAGGTTCCTGGTAAATCCAGCTGTGTCTCTGTGTAGCCTACACAGGTTTTATCTCCCAAGAACTGTCTCAGACACTCAATGCCTTAACCCTCAGGAAACCCAGGGCATGCGGGTTAGATGTCACCAAGAGCAGGGCACATCCTTCTGGCGGCAGCTGCAAGGAGCTTACCACCCAGGCACCTGGGTATGTGCTGCTGGTCGACCCACACAGTAAACTCTGGCCGTTTCAAGAATGGACTGCTTCTTCCAGCGCGCAACTATCTTGCTAATTAGCAATTAGTCGTCAAGGGAGGAGAAACAGAGGAGAACTGGGTATGAAAATAGTCTCCTAAGAGACACGGCAGAGGGGGGCGGGGCGGGGAAGCAGCACTTACAAATAAAGCCAAATAGAAACGGGGAGCTGCCTCATTTGGGCTTGGGCAAGATGCCTCCAGTTGTTTTGCTAAACGTTTGAGATTCAGGGAAGGGCCCCAATGCCGTCTTGCCAAGTGCTTCTCCCTTTAATTTTTAAATGCATTCAAATTTCAAGGGGAATTTAATCCGTATGTTTCTGGTTCTTTTACACTTAACTCATCAAAATGTTGTTCTTTAAGAGCTGTTTGATCTGTTAGGCTTATGGGCCTTTTGTAAAAAGCCTCTTCAAAACCTCTTTCCCCTTTTGAATCAGCAGATGTAATTGTGCCAGTGCTGAATGGGATTTGAATACAGAGAAGTCCAGCTTCAGGATTCAATGCATAACCTCCAGGGTATCTGAGTGGACTTTGCAGGGATCCACTCTTGACCCTTGCATCGTGGCAGGCCCGGTGCATCGCTGGGTACACTCAGCGCACGTAGAGATGCTAGGAGGGAGCCGAGAGCAGAGGCGGGGTGCCTCAGAGGCCACGCCTTCTTCCAGAGAACCAGGAAACCTTACACTTAGGCCTTAGAAGCCCCTGGCTCATACTTCCAAGCAGTAACATCTGTGACACATACTAATGTGCATCATGCCATTCATAACAAAAGTTAATGTTAAGGACCACCACCCACATTGCCAGCTGCTTTTCTGTACCTTTCCCTTCATCCTCATCACAACTCCGTGAGGTAATCACATCAAGTGAACAGGAGCTTAGGGTTTAGACTCAACTGACATGGACTTGAACTTCTTCTGTTCTCCCCAAAGTCTGCTTCCACCTGCTCTTTCTGTTCTTGTTATTGATGCCGCTGCTGTTGATCCTTGCTCAGCTGGCGGATGGGGCAGGCATTTCTGTTGTTAGCTACTATTGTCAGAGAGCTATTCCTTTTCCTTATTTTCGGCTTCTGTGGCAAAAATCTCCTCTGTTACAAATAACGCCTGTTAGTTCGAAAATAGAGTTAAGCTAACTCCTACATGTTAGGCCTTCACACAGTTGAAGACAAGTATACTGTGCACCAAACTTCGCTTTTCCAGGTCTGATAGCCTGCATTTGGTTTGTAGTTTCCGGTGGGATTGGTTTCCTGACCTCTGTCTTTCCTGGTTGCCTTGTCCTGACCACATAATGCCTTAGGCAAGATCTGAGCGGTAAGGAGCACAGGGAAAACCTGCTTGCTCATGTTTATTTATTTTTTTATTTTTAAAAATATATTTTTATTGATTTTAGCAAGAAAAGGAGATGGGGGGTGGAGAGGGAGAGAGAGAGAAACATTAATGATGAGAGAGAATCATTGATCGGCTGCCTCCTGCTTGCCCCCCATGGGGGATCGACCTACAACCTGGGCCTGTACCTTGACCGGAGATTGAACCGTGACCTCCTGGTTCACAGGTCAAGGCTCGACCACTGACCATGCTGGGCTTGTTTTGCCTTTTATAATCTGATGACCGTGGCCTTGCAATCCTTTAGCTAGGGGAAGTCACATGATGGCTTTTGTTCTTAGAGTCAGTGTCAATAATAGAAGATGTTTTCCAGGTGAATGTTTGTGTTGCATTGTTCTGTTTCCTGTGCTCCTGCAATCGATTTTGCGGGTCCTTTCTGATGGAGCATGTGGAGTTAATAACAATGAAAAGGGCGGTCACGGGAAGACGCGTGTTGTACTATTTAGATGTTAAGCGGGGATGCGGTCAAACAGGAAGAGTTTCATGAATTGAATTCTTGTTCATATGGTAACGAAATTCATAGCCCAAGGATCCCAAGCCTTCAAAGCCTTTTTTTCGGGAGCATCCCTGTGAACTCAAGTGGGTTTTATCACGAAAGAACACAGAGAAATCTATGGCATTGGGCCCTCCCATTGAGGAAGCGGCTGAGAATGAGCTTACATCTGTGTAGAACATCTTTTAATTTGCCCAGTGACTGAAAGTGCAGTCCCGGCAGCAGGCAGCCGCCAGCTGTGCCCACATGTCCCCCTTCGCTGGACGGCGTCTAGGAGGACAGGGCTCATCCACCTTTTCTCGGGATTAACATCCCATGCCAAAATGATCATGATTGGTTCGAACATTTGCATGAAATGCCCAGCAGCCCAGGGTAGAAGGCCTTGCTTGGCAAAGCCAGCTGTCCTGCAGGCCAGTGGGCGGCTTCTGGGAGTGCTTTGCCCACTGCTGGGCACTGTGCTGAAACGGGTAGGCCCAGGGGCTGACAGCGGGTCATGCTGGTGACTCTGGCCACCTGGCCGTTTACCTCCTCTCTGTTTTCAGGGATGCGGCGAGCCCTTTAAGCTTCACTGACCTGTTCTGCCCGCGAGCCGAGCAGTCCCTGCAGGTCCTAACTTAACCTGATGCGTCTTCATGGAAATGTCTTCTCGTATGAACAGCCCTCGGCCTGGATTTTAATCTGAGGAAACTGTTAAACGTGCTTGTTTCAGATGCTGTTTTCCTGAAAGATTGCATAGAGATCTAATAGTTGGGTAGCTTATGACAAGTGGGAATAAAGAGAATTGATTACATAACAGCACCTGCATTGCTAATGTGTACCCAGCCCGGTGCGAGATACAGAAAAAAATATGGAAGTTGGAGGTAAGGTTCCTCTTTCCTGTAATCAGTCCTGATGACTGTTTGATGCGGTGGAGGGGTGCCATTCATGCACAGGAAGTGATATGAGCATAGGAGAGAATATGCAAGCAGGTGCGAACGAATTGGGTACCGGCTGCTAATTCTGTGCTTATTCAAATGAGGAATAGCTTCTTGTAGGCCAGTGGTCGGCAAACTCATTAGTCAACAGAGCCAAATATCAACAAACAGTACGATGGACGTTTCTTTGGAGAGCCACATTTTTTAAACTTAAACTTCTTCTAATGCCATTTCTTCAAAATAGACTCGCCCAGGCTGTGGTATTCTGGGGAAGAGCCACACTCAAGGGGCCAAAGAGCCACATGTGGCTCCGGAGCCGCCGTTCGCCGACCACTGCTGTAGGCAAAACAATCACGAAGACAGGGCAGGATGGGCTTCTGAACTGGATGGGTGCAGGAAGTGGTTAGACATGTGTATGAGGATGGGTCATTGGGACAATATCTTGTCCATGGAAAGGAGACACCCACTTATACACAGCATACATGCAGACACATTTATACACCATGGAAACCATAGCCAACCACATTTTCCCCTTCTTTAATTTTCTTGTAACTAAAAATAATACACCTGCTGTTGCAAATAGTGATGCACATTTGGCATCTTTCTAGCAAGACCTACTTTCACTCCCTAAGATGATTGACACTATCCCTTTTGAAAGGCAGAGTAGCTCTTTAAGGCTACTAACACTTGTCTAAAATAACATCCAAAATACCATCAAAACATATATGGAGAAGCTCAATGACTGGCACACAGAACGAGAGCAGCCCCTACATTACTTTATTATTTGTACTTTGAAGTACCCTGACTGTGTGCTAAGCACTCTCCCACGTAATCATTGCTCTCTATGTCTCTCATATAATAGACACATTATATATATTTCATGTACACAGACATGTAATCCCCACAGGTAGACATGTCGCCTCTGAGGGTAGGTTACATTGACAAAGAGAACAGTGTCCTGAGATTAGGTTGATTGAGGACAGAGTTTATAAAGAATGGAGGCAGGGCCGAAACCAGTTTGGCTAGAGTTTCGGTCTGCGGACTGAAGGGTTCCGGGTTCATTCTGGTCAAGGGCATGTATCTTGGTTGCGGGCACATCCCGACTGGAAGGAGTGCAGGAGTCGGCTGATCGATGTCTCTCTCTCATCGATGTTTCTATCCCTTCTCCCTTACTCTCTGTAAAAAAATCAACAAAATATATTTTAAAAAATAAGAATGGAGGCAGGCTCTGAAGCAGGCATTCTTACTCCAGGATAAAGCGGGGGGTGAGGGGGGATTAGGGGGCATTGAGACAATGTGCTATATCTAATGCAGTTAGCCAACTCCGCAAAGGAATCAGCCATTTGCAGGTGACCTTCTTATGCCACCGCATCGTCCTCTTAGTCCTTCCCAGCTTTCCCCTGGCAAAGAGCATTGCATCCATCAGACAGCTGAGGCACAGGGCCACTTCCCCGAGGGCCATCTGCACCTGCGCAGTGCCTCACCAGGCCGTGTCTGGGGATGACTCATCCAATATCTGCTCTTCCAGTATTTTTGCCTTCCCATCTCTAGTGAACTTCCTTTCATTTGAGCTCGTTCCCTGAACTCAGAGATCCCGCCCAGCTTCTCCGGCTCTACCAGCTCTCCATCACACGTGTCCACAACTTCCTGTCCTGTTTCAGTTTGTCAATTTAGCAAGTTCTCTCCTATGACGTCACCGAAACCTAAGGCAGCTGAGCACTGTACTTCCCTCTCAGCCTCTCAGCTGCATCCTGCTTTCATGTCCTTCATCCAGTCTGGTTGCAGGGACCCATAGCTTTGTCTACTCTGACCGATATTCCCCACTGTCCTTGGCTCACACTCTCCTAGCCAAACCCAGTTCCAGAAGAGAGTCCATCAGAAGAGTTGATGCTTCTTGCTGCTGGAGAAGACAAAAAGCTGCTTGTAGTGATGCCTGGTGAATGCACGATCTGTCCTCTCCTGGGCCCACAATGCACCTGGCACTTCCTCTTTTCCCTTTTCCATATCCGCCCCATTCCCGACAATGGCTGTGTTCACTCTTCTCCTGAAGGCCTGCTCTTCTCATCCTTCTCTCTCTTATTCCAGAGGATCACTCTGCCTCTTTCTTCCTTTGGCAAATCTCTTTGAAGACTCAGTTTAAAGGGAGGTTCTACAGATGCCCTTGCAGAGTTGCCAACACTTCCAGTTACAGAATGCATACCACGAGCATTTGTTATTGTTTAATTTTTCCATTATCTCTAAGTTTCAAGAGCTCAAACATCAAGGACACATTTTATTAGGTGCCCAGTAAATACTTGTTGAAAAAAAAGGATGAATGAGTAAATTAATGAAGAAAAGCTGTACACAGCTCTGGCCAGTGTGTCTCAGTTGGTACAGCACTGCCCCATGCGCCTTAGAAGGTCACAGTTGGATTTCTGGTCAGGGCACATGCCTGGGTTGTGGCTCAATTCCCAGTATAGGTGTACAGAAGGCAGCAGATGGATATTTTTTCCCCTTTTCCCTTCCTCTCTCTCTAAAATCAATAAAAACATATTTAAAAATATATACACATGTGCCAGCACATAAGAACTGTAATTAAGTGAACATTCTGACCCTGATGCTGTGAGCACCTTCCTTTTTATCTCGTGTCCTCTTACAAAGGAAAAGCTGTTTCTGTCCCACCCAGAGCTAAATCTTGAGACCTCACTTGCTCCCAATTCTTGGCTACCTTGTTTCATAATCCCCCTTCTCTTTCCTCTGCCTTTAATCTCTAACTTTACAGTGTTTCTCTTCAGCAATTAGACATGCACACATCCATGTCCTATTTAAAATAAAATCCTTTTCTTGATCTCATGCCAAGCGTCTGCCCTGTCTCCTCCTATGCATCCTTTATGCTTGGTGTCTCTACTTCTTCAGCTCACATGTATTTCTCGCTGTACTTGACCTCAGTCTCCACCACTCTATGGACACTGCTCTCACCAAGATGACCATCAACTCTGTGGTTCCCTCCAAAGGGAGCTGGGCAAGTAACTTACTTGAGCTGCTCATGTCACTGGGCATCTGCCCTCCTTGCTGGCACCTCCAGTTCCCTGACTCTGGGCTCATCCGGATGCTGATTGTCACTGCCCTTTGTGGCTGTGTTTCCTGTGACAGTCAAGGAAATGCTAATATGACTCTGGGGTAACTTGGCCAGGCCATGGCTTCTCCTGAGTCCCAGTGCCATGGACATGCCGATGAGTCACAAATCCATAGTTCCAGCCTGGTCTCTCCTCTCACCCTCAGTCACTGTCCACTGAACATCTCCATGCGGAGATCCATAGACACCTCAGACTCAGCAGGTATGCGCTGATTGGAATTATCATTCTCCTGATCTCTCTCATCCCGGGATCCCTTACCCAGAAGAGACACCTTGCATCGCCCAGCTCCTCTTTCTCTATTTCCTAATCTCCCTTGAAGCTGACCACTTCTCTCCACACCAGGCACCACTGGGCTAATTCCAGATGCCCTGCTCTCTCATTGGCACCTCAGGCTGGCCCTGATCCAACTTACTCTCCATGCTCCAGTCAGAGCCTTGGGAATAGAAATCTGACCTGATCCTTTTGCTGTTTAGAACTTTTCATTGGTTCTCTCCTTCCATTCAGGATAAAGGGCCTCCTCCTTAACTAGGCCTAGGATGTCCCAAACCTTTCAACCCTTCAAATCTGTACCCTCCCTATCCCTTCCCACATTCTCCCCACAATCCCGTTCTATCCTGTGGCAATACTGAACTGATGGCAGCCATCTTTCATTTCCTGTTCAGCCTGTAGACCTTTACTTGTGCTGTGTCTTCTCTCTGGAATCAGACCAGGTCTGTCAAAGAGGCACATGCTTACTGCGCCCACGGAGAGCACGGGACACTAGAAAACACACAAGTTTTGGAACCAGACACCTGGCTTACCTATTTATTCTCTCATCTCTCTATCCAGCCAGCCACGTGATAGTGGACCAAGCGTTCTTCTCCTTCCTTTCCCCAAAACACACTTCACCTGGCTGTTTCCCACTCAGTATCACGCACTATCCAGAGAATTGTTTTTGAACACACACACACACACACACACACACACTCACACATTTGTTTTTAAATATATTTTATTGATTTTTTACAGAGAGGAAGGGAGAGGGGTAGAGAGTTAGAAACATCGATGAGAGAAAAACATTGATCGGCTGCCTCTTGCACGCCCCCTACTGGGGATGTGCCTGCAACCAAGGTTGTGGCTTCTTTCAGTCAGCAGTTTAATGGCTTCTCTTGTATCAGGCATGGCGCTAGCCATTGGATGCACATAGAGGGCCTGTCTTCTGTATCCTTAGGAGGATCTGTGCTCCCTGCGGGCTATGAGGGTGAGCATTCCACAATGCATTGTGCCAGTGGGTAAGCACCGCCTCTGAATTGTGGGGGACTATCACAAAGTCATGTTGCCTGGCTGGCTGGCGATGTAGAGAGGCAGAGGAGTGTGTGGCCAGCCTGGTCTCTGGTTCCACATTCTGTGCTCCACGAACCACGTTCTCTCTGGGCGCTGGGAGCATGCGCTGCTGAGAGGCCCTCTGATAACCTGCAGGGGCACTGGCTACTTCCGGTGGGGAAGGGCTTCCGATCCCTGGCCACTCTGCTCTCTCCACCTCATTTCTCCCTGTTAGAGTCTCAACCATTAAAGATCTCGGTCCTGCTCTCTAGGGAGGTCTGGAGAGTGACTCAGAGTTCCATGTACTTGAGGCAGGAGGCTGTGGTAGGCGGTCGGAACCCTGTGGTTAGAAGGGGGCCATCCATGGGGGACACTGGCCTCCAGGTGTTGGCAAATGGAGGTCCCTCCTCAGCAGAAGAGCAGCAGGCTTGTCCTCCTCTTCTATTATGGTGATGATGATTATTTTCGTGGTTCCCATGGAAACAACCAGAGTGAGAGAACAAAAGTCTGGGAGGTTAGAGTGATGAGACAGCCCGCATATGCTTAGGAAGACTGAGCGTGTACGTGAGTGAGTGTGTGTGTGTGTGTGTGTGTGTGTGTGTGCGTGCACGTGCACACGCAAGTCCCCTGTCCTCACTTTGTTCTCCAGCCCGCTGCAGGGTCAGGAGAACATTGTGATGTTTATTCACAGCATTTGTTACAATCGGGCTCAACAAGGAGACGACTCTGCGCTTTGAGCAATTAGGGAGCCTCCGATGACTAGCAGGGGGAGGGCAG
>JAAGEH010000417.1:22939647-23021957 GCA_011751065.1 Lasiurus cinereus
CCCCCCCCCCCCCCCCCCCCCCTCCCCCCCCCCCCCCCCCCCCCTCAAACTTTGTGGCTCTTTCTTCTTCTTCTTCTGCGAATGCTCTTTTTATTTTTTTCATCCTGACCAGTGTCCTTTGATTGCAAGGAGCGTCTCCGTTGCCCATTTCCAGAGTCACAGAGTGTGTTGTAATTGGCCGGGAATCGGTCTTGAAATGTCAGGGAAAGATTTATTTCCTAGTGCAACCTCTGCAGGTGCTAATTTTGCCACGGGCTGCCCGGATAAGGTCCCCGCACACAATGGGCGGGAGATCCTCCGCAGATTCCAGGCCCTAATTGGGTTGAAGGGATTTTAAATCATTAACGTTGCATTTAGGAAGGGGGATGGAAACAGAACCCCAAGATCGAATGATTCACTCAGGAGCTAATGAGGGAGTCCTGGAGTATTACGTATAAGATTCTCTTAATGACCTCACAAGCCAGGTCACTGTCCCCGCCCTCCGAGGCCTGCTCACAAGGCACAAGTCTGCCGTCACGCACCCCACACTGGAGCCATTAATTAAGGACCCATCGCGGCGCAATCAGGCTCTGCCCCAGCGGCAGAAGCACGGATTTCTGTCCCCATTGTCTCCTCATTCTTCTCCCCCCTCTTCCCTCCATGTCTGCCTTGTTCTAGGGCCACCACCAGGCAGGGCCTTGACATTTCCCAAGCCATAAATCATCCTGCAGCTGTTTGAAAGCCCAGCTTAGCATGAGGGCCAGAGGGTGTCGGGCAGAACCACGTGGAAGGTCTGAGTGAGGGCAGGGTGTCAGGAGGACCGGAGGCTCCGAGGAGGGGACAGCCTGCAGGATGCAGGGACATTCTCCGGTGTGTCTATCTGGGCTGGGAGGCACCAGTGTACCGTTCTGATTTGCTAGTTTAGTTCTTTCACAACTGGATTCCTGGGAAACACACTGCTAACTGCAGGAACAGGGAGCAAATAGCGTGAAGGAAAGAGAGCAGAGGCTTAGGCCCTGCAGATCAGCCCTGCCTACTAAGTGTCTAGCACATAGTAGGTGCTCAACAAATGGCAGCTTCCTCTGCTGTGATGGTGACCAAGGCTTGCCAATCCCCTTCCCTCGGGAAATGTTTCAGGTGGAATGAGATTCCAGCACTTACTTTGGAATTTATCTCCTGGTAGATCTGCAAGGTCCCGATGCATAAACAGAATCCCCCAGAATGTACTGGGGGTGGGGTGGGGAGGGGGCATGTAGGGCACAGGTGGCTGTTCCTGCTGTCCATTCAGGGAGGACCTGGCCCTCCTGAGGGAAGGGAGCATGCGTTGTGCATATGCTGGTGACATCATTGCTAGCACCCCCCTCGTATGATGGACACGCAGTTTGGAAACGTGTTCTCTGCAGAGTGAGCTGGGTGGCTCTGGGGTCAGAAGACCCAGAATCAGGGTCCCTGGGCCACCAGCTCCATGTGTCACGCTGCTGCTGAAATCCCGGTTGTCTGCTCTGGGCCACATCAGCCTCAAACGCTAACTTGTCAGGAGGGTGGCCTGCTCCACCCGAGTTGGGCCCTTGGGGAGCTGGCTTCCTCCCTGTTTGTGTGGAAGACTCAGGTCGTGGTTTCTGTTGTGCTTCTGGCAGTTCCTCTCGCCTTGTGACTCGGTCACTGGTGAGTCACACTTCTATGCTCTCCCAGATCCGGCCAGCCGGGAAGACGGTTTGAGAATGTCTATGACCATGGTCCTGGAAGAAGTAGGGGTGCCATAAACCCCTGTCAAAAGGAATTCCTGGGTAACAACAGGTTTTCCGATGTCAAACTGTAGTGTTATGTTTCCCGTGGGCGATAATGAAGAGAACCGAACCGTCCCTCACAAAAGGACGAATGGGAAGGGGACGCCACCCTGGGGCAGGTGGTAGGCTGGCTCTGGACAGAAATGGCTTGTTTTTTATGCCCACTGTGAGCCGAGTCCAGTCTCCGCCAGCTGCGGAGATGTGGTGACAGCTTACAGTTTCATGTCCACCCAGTCTGCCTTTGTCCAGTGAATGTAGCTAAGGATGTATGGCAAAGATTTTATTTTTTTAAAATATATTTTATTGATTTTTCACAGAGAGGAAGGGAGAAGGATAGAGAGTTAGAAACATCGATGAGAGAGAAACATCAATCAGCTGCCTCTTGCACGCCCCCTACTTGGAATGTGCCCACAACCAAGGTACATGCCCTTGACTGGAATCAAACCTGGGACCCTTTAGTCCACAGGCCGGTGCTCTATCCACTGAGCCAAACCGGTTTCGGCAAGATTTTATTATATGATATATTAGGATCAATATCCATGGAGCCTGCTAGAAAGGAACGTGTCAAGATTCCAAAAGTTTAAAAGAATAACTGCTTCTTTAATTATGAGGTATTGACTGGTTTAAATTTAGTAACGGTGAAAACACCAGAGTTAGATTGGTTGTTTACCCCAAATGACAAAGGGTAATGCCAATTTCATACAAACCAAGACCAAAACAATGTGACACTGGGTGTGGAAAGACATTCTGTACTTTATGCCATGGTCTCTCCCCCCCACCCCCCCACCCCATCCCCACCCCAAGTTGTGACTCACTGATAAGAAATCTAAGGATGCTTCCAGGCAGAAAAAGGCGGGCCATTGCGTTATGGAGTCCAACAACCTCATACCGCCTGGTCCAAATGAAAGGGCATTGCCAGGGCCCCGCGCGGCCCCCCCCCCCCGCCACCCCCAAGCCAGAGGAAGGTGTCTGAGGGGAGCACGTCAGAGAGCACAGCGCCTTATGGTGTCTCCCTGGGTCATCCATCCGGCACGTCCTGTCTGGGCGCTTGTGAAAGAGGGCCACCTCCCAGCATGAGGAACTGGCCTGCCGGACAGTCCCTTCCTGGGCTGCAGTCCTTACTCACCCCGGTGCTGGGATGGCTGGGCCCTAACTCCAGGCCGCACCCCCAGTTGCTCAAAGAAGGTGGCCCTTCCCCAACTCTCATGCTATTGCTCTGGCTCTCTTATCCTCCATTTCAGTTCAAGCCGGGCTGGCAGCCAGCCCCCGGGGCTCCTTTAAGAAGGAGAAAACAGCCCAAACCGGTTTGGCTCAGTGGATAGAGCGTTGGCCTGTGGAACTGAAAGGTCCCAGGTTCGATTCCAGGCAAGGGCATGTACTTTGGTTGCAGGCACATTCCCAGTAGGGGGCATGCAAGAGGCAGCTGATTGATATCTCTCTCTCATCGATGTTTGTAGCTCTCTATCCCTCTCTGTTCCTCTCTGCAAAAAAATCCATAAAATATATTAACAGCCTCGCCAGCAGGGCTCAGTGGTTGAGTGTCAACCTGTGAACCAGGAGGTCACAGTTCAATTCCTGGTCAGGGCACAGGCCCAGGTTGCAGACCCGATCCCCAGTGTGGGGCGTGTAGGAGGCAGCGGATGGATGATTCTCTGTGGTTATTGATGTTTCTTTCTCCCTCTCCCTTCCTCTCTGAAATGAATCAAAAATTAGAAAAAAGAAGTAGAACACCTGGTCTCCCTTTCTCTCTGAAATCAATCAAAAATTATAAAAAAGAAGTAGAAAACATGGCAAACCTAACTCCACCTGTGCAAAGCTTGATACACATACAGTATCTCTGTGCACATTAGCTTAGGGGAGGCGGCCCGGATCTGGGACTACCTGTGGATTGAGCCCCCGTGTACCCCAGGCCAGGTGCCTTCGTACAGCGCAGTGACAGCAGCCTACGTCCCTGAGCCTGGCCTGTGTCCTCCCCGCCAGTGTCCCAGGGATCTGCTCCATATTCACACGATCTTGCTGTTCAGGTTTCACGCGGAAGGATATTTTGTGTTCCTTGTAAAAGCAGCGGATGCCCAAAGCTGGCTTGGAGAGTAGCTTTTGCCCTCCGCAGAGCTCCGTGTATCTAACAGCCTGCCTCTCAGAGATCACATCTCAATTAGCTCCTTGGTATCGAAACTGAAAGATAGCAATGATGTAAAACCAAATCACATGTGAGAGATAAAGGGGGAGTTCTGCTGACCGGAAGCCGAGCAGAGACCCTCTCTCCCCAGCTGGCCATGGGCTCCAGGCCGGTGGGTGGGGACCGACTGAGGTTCGCATGGTGTTTCTCTGGGAGGCTCTTCGAATCCGGCTCCAGTCAAATATTGTGTTTAATAACCTACAGCTTATTCTCACTCTGATATTTCCTCTTCCATCCTGTGTATCCCATTGAAAACGTTGCTAGTTAAGAATCACTCGATCCCTTACATGACTCACAGGTAGACTCACAGCATAAATATGGAAAAACCATGATCAGGTCCAGTTCCTCAGTGTTCACAGGGAAGGGGATTGAGGGCAGAGAGGAGACGTGACTTGTCCCAGGCAGACATTCGGGGGGGAGCTTGTCTGAAGCCCAGGAATGCTGGCCGACTGCTTCCCAGGAGTCTGCACTGGCCCTCTGAACAGCAGAGCGCAAGCGGCAGGACCAGGTGCATTTAGCGTAGCATGGCTGACACAGCCAGGGTGCACCCCGGGGGAGACAGGTGCTTTCTCCTGCACAAAGTATTTGTCACCATCGCTGGTCCCCGGTACTGCTCTGCCACCCCCACATGAAGCAGTGGGGGGTATACAGGAACATAAGCACCCATCATGTTATGCACATACCACCCCCCGCCCTGCTACCGCCCGCCCTGTGTCTCTGATCCCCTCTGCCCACGTTGCACCAACTGTGTGAGTTCAGTCTGAACTCACCTCCATGCGAGCCACTCCTTCTGAGTCATGGCTGAAATGGTACATGAACTAGGCAGTCCCATGGAGACAATACTTTCAAATTTTCAAAAAGGAAAATACCCAGGATGCCCTGACAGACAGACACTTTCTCATTTCTCTGCAGATTTTCAGTGTACCGAGAGTTCTCCAAATGAAAGCTTTCTGATTGATAATCACACCCATTGGCTTCATCTCTATCACTCTTTCTTCCTTTCTTTTTAAAATATATTTTATTGATTTTTTTACAGAGAGGAAGGGAGAGGGATAGAGAGAAACATTGCTGAGAGAGAAACATCGATCAGCTGCCTCCGCATGCCCCCCACTGGGGATGTGCCTGCAACCAAGGTACATGCCCTTGACCGGAATCGAACCTGGGACCTTTCAATCTGCAGGCCGACGCTCTATCTACTAAGCCAAATCAGTTTCGGCTCATCTCTAGCACTCTTTAAAGCAAAGTATGGACCAGAGGAAGATTTCTACAGTACCTCCCCACAACATTGATCAGCATCATTGACAAAAATGCACACAGCCCAGCCTGCACGGCTCAGTGGTTGAGCATCAACCTATGAACCAGGAGGTCCAAGTTTGATTCCCAGTCAGGGCACATGCCCGGGTTGCAGGCTTGATCCCCGGTGTGGGGTGTGCCGGAGAGAGCTGATCCATGATTCTCATCATTGCTGTTTCTATCTTCCCTCCTCTCTATCATTGCTGTTTCTATCTGTCCCTGCCTCTCTGAAATCAATAAAAAATGTATTTTAAAAAAATACACTCGGTCTTGTTTTCAGAGGAGGATTGATTCAGAAGAGCGTTCCCAGCTCCAGCCATGATGGACAGGCAGGTAATCCAGCCAGGGAGAGAGTGGGCAAACTGCAGAGCACATTGAGTGTGTAGGATGCAGGGCCCTCTGAGTTTCACCCACGAGGGCACGCTTCTCTGACAGTTTAACTAGTACATAGGATTGGCGAGTGGGGGCAAGTGGATCTCTATTAACTCCTTCTCATTCCCTTGCCCCATTTCCTTTGGCCTGAGCATGTGGGCTGGGAAGTTCTTTTTTTTTTTAAATATATTTTATTGATTTTTAAAAAATATATTTTATTGATTTTTTACAGAGAGGAAGGGAGAGGGATAGAGAGAGAATTAGAAACATCGATGAGAGAGAGACATCGATCAGCTGCCTCCTGCACACCCCCCACTGGAGATGTGCCCGCAACCAAGACACATGCCCCTGACCGGAATCGAACCTGGGACTTTTCAAACCGCAGGCCGATGCTCTATCCACTGAGCCAAACCGGTTTCGGCAACTGGGAAGTTCTTGAATGGCTGCATTCCCAGGAGCCCAACTTTCCAGAACCAGCTGTTGCTGACCTGGGCTGCCATGAAATACTGTTATTCTCTTCTTGTTGAGGGAAGATCCCTCCTTTTCTTCTCTCTGATTGTCCCCTCCCAGCCCTCTGCCCCTCACACTCGCAGATGCCGAGCCCTGTTCAGATCTGTGAGGTGGCCTATCAGCTGAGCTTTCATGATGAGTCTCCCTGTCGGATTTCACAGAAGGAGATCTCAGACAGTAGAGGAAGACTTCCGTGCAGACTCGAACTGAGGGAAGTTGAGCAGCCTCTGCAATCCGGGTATCAAAGCATTTGCCGTTCAAAGCAGGTGAAACAATAATGCAATCTGCGCCCCGAACGCTCGTTTGTACCTGAGCGTTTCAATAAATAAAATGGTGGGGGAAATGAAAGCAGACCTGTTGTCTCCAATCCACTAAATTTAATATCCCGAGTATTGACTGACAGCTTTTTATCACTATAATTAGTATGGATTGTTCCCGAGGCCGTTGATCAATCTTTCCTACCTCTGTGGACTTCGGTCGCCGTTTGCTGCCTCTCTTGCCCTCCTGCCTTTTATTTTGCTATTGATCTTGCCAGTGGCCTTCCACCATGGGGAGGCTGCTCACTTAGACAAAGGCAACCTCAGAGTGAGGAGAGCAGGCCGCCATTCCGAAGTGGGATGCCATCTTCCACATCCCTAGGCCTCATCGGCGGTGATCGTGTGACCTGGTTCCTGGGTCCCCCGGATCCTCAGCTCCTCTGAGGTAGTCAGGCACCCTGTCTCTCCCTCAGGGTGGGAGGAAAGCTGCTCGAAGCCAAGCCACCCAGTCAGTGGTCAGTGGATACTTGTTGAGTGTCAGTGGTCTGTGGATACTTGTTGAGTGTCCGTGGTCTGTGGATACCTATTGAATGTCAGTGGTTTGTGGATACTTGTTGAACGAATATCTCTTCTTTATTTTTTTTTAATCTATTTTTATTGATTTCAGAGAGGAAGGGAGAGGGAGAGAGAGCTAGAAACATCAATGATGAGAAAGAATCATTGATCAGTTGCCTCCTAAACACCCCCTACTGGGGATTGAGTCCGCAACCCAGGCATGTGCCTCTGACCAGAATCGAACCCAGGACCCTTCAGTCCACAGGCTGACGCTCTGTCCACTAAGCCAAACCGGCTAGGGCTGAATATCCCTTCTTTAATGTCACCAAGCTAAATAGAGGGCTTGAGATAGATTGGTGAACTCCGCTCTGTGTGTCTCCAGGCACACAATATGTTCTGGGTAATTCAGACCAGAAACCAAGGTCTTATTTCTCTCTTACTGTTTGCAGTTGAATATCCTAATTCCTTTATCTCATCCTCTGCTCTTTCTTTCTGTCCTCTCTCAGTCACCAGTTGTAGAGTTGCATTCCTCAGTCGCTCTTTGCTTAGCTATTGTAATCATTTATTGCCTGGTCTCCTGCCTCAGCCAATCTCAACTTTCCATCCTTAAACCCTTTACACAGATAATAAGTACATTTATGGAAGATACTCAATCATATGTCATTGGAGGGTTTCTTATTTATGCAAGGTACTCAGTCGTATGTAAGATACTCAATCGTACGTCCCAGCACAGAAAGCTTTCTGACCTGATCCCTCCCCACCTCAATGTCCCATTTCCCAACATTCCCTACTGGTCCTTCACACACCAGGACAAATTGTCTATACAGTTCCTCTTACTTCCTGTCTCACACCTCGTCTGTGCTTAAATTGTTAATTTTGCCTGGAATCGCCTTCCTGTCCTTTTCTACTGGACCACATTCTGTCATCCCTTAGGAGCTAGCTCAGATGGCATCTTTTTCAGGAAGCATCCTTTCAGCCCCCAGAGAACCCCAACCATGCCTTTCTCCTAGCCTCTGAGGTTTTTGTGTGGAATGCGCATACATCTTCTTTTCACATGTCAGGGTAGAAAGTGAACCCCTTGGGGACAGAGGCTGTGTACTTTTCTTTACTCTGTCTCCAGTGCAAAGAGCAACACCTGACACATAGAGGGTGCTTTTATACTGGAAACAAGGGGTCAGTGGACCCCAAGAATGAGGCACCATGTGTGTCAAGCAAGATACGTTCATGATGCATGTAACATGCTATGCCCTCGTGAGCTGCCCCAGGAGCAGGAGCCAGGTAGAGTCTCACTGGTTCTCCCTGTGGGGAGAAGAGATGGGAAAAATGCCTCTTCCTCAGTTGAGGAAGTAGCAAAGTATCTTTCTCTGACCATGAAGAATGCAAGTATTGCAGATGGCTGCGGTTGTCCAGTATGGAAGAGCTTCACAACCTACACATTAAAATGAGATTTCCTGCTGAGACCCGTTTGGCTCAGTGGATCGAGCAATGGCCTGCGGACTGAAAGGTCCCAGGTTTGATTCCCGTCAAGGGCATGTAACTGGGTTGTGGGCACATTCCCAGTAGGGAATGTGCAAGAGGCAGCTGATTGATGTTTCTCTCTCATTGATGTGTCTAACTCTCTATCCCTCTCCCTTTCTCTCTGTAAAAAAATCAATAAAATATATTTTTAAAATGAGGTTTCCTTATCTGGCCATCTTAATGGAACTTCTCGCTGTCCCTTTTTGTAGTAAAGATTATAGTACTGTTACCAGTGAGGAGAGCTCCCTGTACCCCTTGTTGCTCCTGGGAATGGAATTCTTGTGATATCCCCCCCGCAAAAAAAAAAGAGTTTTCTGAGCCTCCCACAGGAGAATGCGTGGTTTTATTTCTATGCAGTTACATCCCTGAGTATCCAAGATGCTGTTTCTGCTTGTCTTGCCAAGGAAGAAGTCCCATTATGCCTTCAGTATGTCTGAAATCAGAGTTAGTATTAAGTGTTTTTTATGTTGGGACAGTACAATTCAGCCTCCGGCTGGCTTAGCTTGTGTGTTGTGCTGCGGTCCAGGAGTCCATTGCATGGGGTCTGCAAAGCCACATGGCTGTGGGGGAAACACGGGTGAACGCAAGGAAGCGGGGACGAGAGAGCCCCAGGAGCCAAGATCTGCGAGCAACAAGGAAGAGAAGTCTTTTGTTTAGGGGTTTAGGTATCTCCACATTTTTGTGAGCTTACAATGGTCCCACCTCCTCTGGCCAATGATCTCCATGTCTAGGTTTGACTGACAGGTATACAGCAGGAGCTCAATTTCACAGTCTGGCTGCAGGGCCCCAAGTACCTTCCCTGTGTCACCCCAACTTTACTGCACATGCATCTATCCCTTCCCGCAGTGGTTCTGCAGGGAATGACCTGATGGTTCCCTGTTGAGGGTAGAGTTGCATGCAGCTTCCTGGTGAAGCGGCCAAGTGACCATGCCTAGCATATCTGGTCGTCCCTTTCGCTCCTTCCTGTTATTAACAGCTAGCTGATGACAGTGGCATCACGATCAGTGTCACTTTTCTGAAGGACGCCTCCTAAGGGCAGTAAAAGGCATTTCTAAAGGTGCCCAGGTGAGGCCTTAGGGACTGGCATGGCTTCCATGCTTTTTTTTTTATTATTAAATATATTTTATTGATTTTTCACAGAGAGGCAGGGAGAGGGATAGACAGTCAGAAACATCAATGAGAGAGAGAGACATCGATCAGCCGCCTCCTGCACGCCCCACACTGGAGATGTGCCCGCAAGCAAGGTACATGCCCCGGACCGGTATAGAACCTGGGACCTTTCAGTCTGGAGGCCGACGCTCTATCCACTGAGCCAAACTGGTCTCGGTTTCCATGCTTGTGGGGGAGAGTACCCCTCCCCGCTCTAAGTCTGTCTTCCCCGCCTTCCTGGCCCAGCAGCTCACCCCCACAGTTCCAGGCGCCCGCACGCATCCTGTGCCCCATGTAGAGGCAGGAAGCTGCGTGCAGCTCATCTTCCTAACTGAGCGCAGCTGAGCTCCATCGCACTGGGAGGGCACACATTCCTGAGGTCCCCAGGGAGCCGGTGGCATCCACGACGCACATCAGCCCACCGATGAGAGCCAGCTGGTGCCAGAGCCAGCCCTCGTGTGATCCCCCCATCGCGCCTTTCGAGGGGCAGCAGCAGCAGATGTTTCTGGAGGTGACCCCCAGATGCGCGCCAGCACACAGCGCCTCCTTCCCAGGCATCTCTATCCCGGCTTCCACGAGACAGATTGGACAGACTGATGCCACTTGGCACATCTCCCTCTCCAGATTGGAATCGGGCCCTTCTTCCGTCTTTGGGGGTCCTTGGTGGTTTGAAGGAAAATCTACAAGAGGGGGTGTGATGCTTCGCTCCCTGGCCAATTTTTCCCTTTGCCAGCGTGCCGGCGTTTCTAACCCCAGGCGTTTGATCGCTGGAGAGCGCGGAGCTGCGAATGCAATCTCCAGCTTCGGGAGGCTGGTATTTGCAGGCGGGTGGAAATGGCCCTTCCCGTTCGGAGGGTTGGCCTGCTCT
Source organism: Lasiurus cinereus (assembly GCA_011751065.1). Taxonomy (NCBI): domain Eukaryota; kingdom Metazoa; phylum Chordata; class Mammalia; order Chiroptera; family Vespertilionidae; genus Lasiurus; species Lasiurus cinereus. The sequence goes on from JAAGEH010000417.1 coordinate 22,950,115, forward strand.
GTTTGTTTTAAAGGAAAACTATGACTTGAGCTTCAGACGATAGCGGTCCATTCTTCCCAATTCAGTTCTAGAAGGCTGAGGTGGAGGTGGCTGAAATGAAGAAAGGCACCTACTGTGTCTTTCCCTGAGGTTTCTGTGGCTTCTGCAGGTGTCCACGTTAGCCAAGAAGGACGTCGCAGCTCCCAGTCCACCTCCTGGGCCCCTGTCCTGACTGTGCACTAACTGGCTGTGAATTCGGGCGAGACAGCAAAGGAGATTTCATTTCCTCACTTCTGACCTTCCTGGGCTGGTGTGCGGGGGAAACGAGGTGACGTGTGCAGCAGCCCTAGTACAGAGCCTGGTATACAGCAGGAGCTCAATAACTGCGTTTCCTTCCCTGCCCAAGCCCAACACTATTCCTTCAGATGGCCTTCCCCTGGTTAGGTGTTTATACCTTTGAACTTGAAAGAGTTGATTAATGGAATGAGAGTTGTATAATGCATATGTTGTACATGCACACATATACTTGTTATACATATATGAATGTGTGAGAGGATATATTCCCCAAAATATATCTAGTAGACAGTTCTGGGTAGGGTGATTATGGAGAAATTTCCCTTGCTCTCTTCCTTCTTCCTTCCCTCCTTTTCTTTCTTTTTTTCTTCTTCTTTTTTTTTTAAATATATCTTATTGATTTTTTACAGAGAGGAAGGGAGAGGGACAAAGAGCTAGAAACATCAATGAGAGAGAAACATTGATCAGCTGCCTTCTGCACACCCCCCAACTGGGGATGTGCCTACAATTAAGGTACATGCCCTTGACCGGAATGGAACCTGGGACCCTTGAGTCCGCAGGCCGACGTGCTATCCACTGAGCCAAACCGGTCTTGGCTCCCTCCTTTTCTTCTTTCCTTCCCTCTTTTTCTTCTTTCTTCTCTGCCTCTTCACCTTTCCCTCCCTCTCTTCATCTTTCACCCTTTTGTTTCCTGCTTCCTCTCCTCCTCCCCTCCCCTCCCTCCTTACTTCCCTCCATCCCTCCCTTCCCATAACATTATATAAACTAGTGAAATATATAAAAATACTCTAGCTCTTTAAGAATAAATTTGAGGAGAAACCCAAGGAAGAGGCCACCTCCACATCCCCCAAGGGATCCTGGCTGCGCTCTTGTCTTCGCCACGTCCCCCCTCCTCTCGCTACACGGAGGCCACCGTTCTGGGATGTTCAGGCAGGCCCCGGTCTGACCCAGATTCCCGCCTGCCAGCCCACGGAAGGATGTTCCCGAGGCTCCCACAGAGCGCACCGGGAAGAACCCGATGTGGAGCCGGAGGTCTGAGCGGAGCCTGCCACGGATGCGATTTCGGGAGCCGCATCCCATTTAGTGAGGAGGAATGGCTGCCCGAAGCCAGCCTCCCGGGGGAGCGGCTGCTGTAGGTTCCCATAAATAAATGCGCCTGCTTATTAATTTCATACGTGCTCTTAGAGCGGGGCCCCGTTCGTGTTGGTGCAGAAAGAGAGCTATTAGACACCGCCTCTTCGGAGGGAAACATGAGACACCCACAGAGGGAGCGGAGCCGCATCACAGCAGGCTGTGCGGTGAGGGGGGGGGGAGGAAGAGGGGCAGAAGGGACCAGGGGCACGCTCATTAGGCAAGAAGGGTGGAGAGAGGAAAAACCGGGAAGAGACAAAGTAGAGACGCTGGCATCGCAGGTTTCCACTTTTGGTATCCAACAGGGTCTCCAGCAGCCGGCGCACATGGCTAATTGTCCTTAATGATCAGGCCCTGCCTCCTCTGGACCCCCAGGCCGGGCTGCAGGGGGCTCTCTGGTTGGCTGGCTGGCCCGCCAGGCTGCTGCCACCATCACCGCGTGCTGAGCTGATGGCTTCATGCTGGGGGACCGTGGCCTTGGGCCCACCTCCAACTTCCCCATCTTTAACTCCTCCACCTAAGGATTTTCTTGGGGTCCAGGAAGCGGGGTGTGGTGGATGCACCTGTGCATGGAGGGAGGGGCAGATACCTTGTACAGCGGTACCTTGAGATATGAGTTTAATTCGTTCCGTAACATTGAGGCGTGGGAAACTATGAGACGCTTGAGTCGCGGTAAACTGGTGGGTCGTGTGCAGCCGGCCGATCCGCGCGATGACTCCTATCTCAGATGTTGCTCGTATTTCAAAGCAAAAATCGCTTGCTCGACGGCTCGTATCTCAAAAATCTCGTATGTTAGGGCACTCGTATCTCGAGGTACCGCTGTATCTGGCTCCATCAGTGGCAGGGCCCTTGCTGTAACCCCGCTACGCCGTCCGGCAAAAGGACCCCAGAAGCCCACGGGTTTAGGGGTGGGTGGGAGCCTGGGCTCCATGGCTACTAGCGAGGATGCCGGCCCGTCATAAGTCAGCGAAAGAGCGAGTTTCAATTACTCCCACATTCCCCGAAGCCGAAACAATTGCCATTAGCCCACATCATATTGCTTGACCTACATTTTTGACTTGAAAGCCTTCCGCCCATAATGAGTTTGAATGTTGAGTTATAAATAAACACATTCCTATTCCAGAAAGGAGAGGGGGCGGGGGAGGGGGACCTGGCGCCCCGCCCTCTCTCTCTCTCTCTCTCTCTCTCCCCCCACCCCTTTCCCTTTTGCCTCCTGTTTGATGCTTCCCCGTGGCTTTTCCAAGGTGATGGTTATGGGGGGGTAGGGGGGGAGGGTCTCTTCTCGAGGGGCCCCTGTTCGGAAGTAATGAGGCCACTGGGCTTTCTCTGGGAAAGTGGCAGCGGCCTCGGTGCCAGGGAGCGTGGAGCCATCTGGATAAAAAGGGTCAAACTCTCCGCTGGCAGCAATTAAGCAGCCCCGTGCGGAGAAGCCATGTGACTGCGCCGAAGGAGCTGCCAAGAACGGGAGATTAGTAAACAAAAGTACACACCAGAAGGTGTCCGGGCTGGCCGCGGCCCTGGTCACTTCTCCCTGGCCCGGCTTCCTCTCTCTTTGCCGTCCATCTGTCCGCGCCCACGGCCCACCTCTAAGCTGTCTGCAGACTTTAAACAAACTCAGCCGCAGCTGAGGCTGTGTCAAATGTGGGGCGACCAGAGCCAAGTCATCTGTGCCGATACATCTTAAATATATATATTTTATTGATTTTTTACAGAGGAAGGGGGAGGGATAGAAAGTCAGAAACATCAATGAGAGAGAGACATCGATCACCTGCCTCTTGCACGCCCTCTGCTGGTACACGCCCGCAACCAAGGTGCATGTCCTTGACTGGAATCGAACCGGGGACCTTTCTGCCCGAAGGCAGGCTGATGCTCTATGTGCTGATACATCTTAGACCCCCACAGCAACTGTCCCCATGCATTGCTTACACCCCCGATGTTTGGGGTTGGCCTTCTCAGCACTCCCCGGGATAAGCCGGAAAGGTTTAGCGTTGATCAGAGTGATGCTTCGTTCTCGGTTTAGGGCCGTGTCTACATCACCGTTTACAGCGGGTTAGGGAACGTGTGCCTGGATTCTTTTAGGGCAGGTTCTTGGTGACGGTTGGAGAATGAGCAGGGCGCCTTTCTGAGTTATGAACATCCCATAAAAGGCAGGTAGAAGTCGCAGGTGTAGGCACTTGCTCGCTCAGCAGCATATCCCTGTGGCTGTGAGAGAGACTGTTCTTACAAGCAAGGATGGACCAGCATTGGCCCATGGGGCTGTAGACTGCCCCTTACCAAGCCCTCCTGAGACCCGGTGGAGTCATTTTCCTATGACAGGAAACTCCTCTTTCCCCAGGGATTTGTTACACCTTGAGGCTTCACTGTCCTCTGCAGTGGCTACTGAGAATGACCCTTTAAATCAATTATCTACGTATACTTTCTTGACAGGAATTAAAGACGACGCAGCAACCTATGATACATTCTCGTTGCTCCCAATTTTTGTAGTCGCCATGACATTTCACAGCCCTCATTTTCTTTGTCCAACTTCACTGGACATTGCTTGATGATCGGCATGCATGTTAATGGGCTGAACTCCGTGTCCCTGTACCCCAGCTGTGCATATGTTCTCGAGATCTCTTTCGTGAATTCTTATCTTTGCCCTGACCTCTCTGCTAACTCTCAGGCTTATAGGAATGGTGGTTTGATTATCAGTCCCATGCAAACTTACACTGAGCTGGTCTGATCCAGTTGGTTGGAGTATGTTCTATGCACAGAAGGATTGCTGGTTTGATTCCCAGGTCAGGGCACATGCCCAGGTTCCAGGTTCCATCCTCAGTCAAGGCACATAGGGGAGACAACTGATTGATTTTTCTCTCCTTCTCTTAGAGGAGGAGACAAAGAATTCAAAGGGTGATTCCAATAGGCCATTGTATATACATGTCTAATGGAAAATTATTGTGGGTTTGTTTGTTTTTAATCCTGTTCCATATGCCTACCATTGCTCCAAACAAATATGTAGAAACGGGACTTTATTCTTCTTTCCTTGTTCCTCCCAGCCCCGCCATCTTCCCTGCTTCCAACCCATACACAAATTTTGCTGAGTTGACTTCCAAAATAGAACCCTAATCTCTACTTTGATCTTCATCTCCACAGCCTCTAGTTAAACCCTCAATCACAGTGGTTCTTAACCTGTGGGTCGCGACCCCTTTGGGGGTCAAAGGACACTTTCACAGGGGTCGCCTAAGACCATCGGAAAACATAGGTATTTACATTATAATTCATAACAATAGCAAAATCACAGTTATGAAGTATGGTTGGGGGTCACCACCACATGAGGAACTGTATTAAAGGGTCGAGGCATTAGAAAGGTTGGGAACCACTGCTCCATCGTGAAAAATAACAATACCGACATGAGCTTCCTAACGGGACCCCTTGCTCCCTTGATTATTCCTTCCGCTCTGTTCTTCAGAAAGAAGTCGAAGACATCTTTTTATGACATAACTCAGACCATGTAGCTTCTCTGCCTAGAACCCTTTAGAGCAAACTCTTCACACCCAAAGTCCTGCCTCCTTCCCACGGTGCCAGGTCCTGTAGATCTGACCCCTGCCTGTGTCTCCAGCTTGAGGCGCACAGAGCTGCGCTGGCCTTTGCTTGTGGATGAGCCCAGATTCCCTCCTTTCTCAGCGTATTTGCATCATTCTCCCCTCTGCTGTCCCCACACCTGCCCTTGGCTAACTCCTGCCCACTAGTGAGATTTCAGGACAAATGTCACCTCCTCAAAATGGACTTCCCCCTGCCCAGCCATCTAGTCAACTCTCTTATGAATCTCCAGTCCTTTGCCAGTGGTCGTCACAGCACTCGCTGCTCTCTGAAATAAACTCGCACCTTGATTTAGCATCTCTGTCCTCTAGCCAGCAGGGGAAGGGGGCTCTTATGTTCTGTACCCCATGGGCCTAGAAGTGTGCCTAGCTGTAACTTGGTGTTTGTCAGGTATTCGCTAAATGAATGAATGCATGAATGAATGAACAGATACGTAATGAACTCCTTTCCCCATAATCTTGGTTTTCTATTCCTGACAAACTTAGGGAATAGTATGCCCTTCAAAGTTCCTGTATGCCTTCTCCCCATCAAGGGCAGCCACCCCTCTGGAGGGCTGACTGTCAGCCTGTGGCTGACGTGTGACCATGTGGACTGAGGGCCTGGACGAGTATATTCCTTATTTCTCCTGTGCTGGTGTCCTGGGGTTTCATGTCTCATCCATTTTTGGCGAAATGACTTTTCCTGCCAGTGTTTTTAAGCAGAGTCCTGTTTGGTTGAAACTAGGGGACAAGAAGAAATGGAAGAGACTTTGGACATATTTTAACTTGGACATTTAAAGTTTTTGTAATGTTGGTCCAAAATATGTGGGTGGTTTGGAAGCCGGGAAGATGGCAGGGCTGGGAGGAACCAGGGCAGAGGAATAAAGTCCCACTTCTACATATCGGTTCAGTTATTTCTGGATCTGTTTTGAAGATTGAAATGAGTAAATGCAGAGCTGTTCCTTGACTTTCTGTATTCATATACGTGACATTCAAAAGTCCTCTTCATGAAGAGGAAAACGGGGAGGTTGAATTCTCACTTTGTGTTACAAGAAAAGTGAAAATAGGGTGGGTAGTCCTTGAAGTTTTTCTGGGTGTGTGTCCCCTAAAAATATAGATACAGGGTGTCCGCCCAAAATGTATGCAGACTTAAACAGCTCATGGCTCAATTGCTATTTCTTTCTTTTCAGCTTTAATCAATTGGAATTATTATAGTCATTGAAAATATAACTTGGCAGTACCCTATATAATATGCATGTATGATATATATATAATATGCCTCTATTATTTACCTAAAGTTTTCAGGACCTGTTCACCTTCTTTCTCCTTCCTATCTCTTTTTGTTGGAAAAAATTAGGGGTAGAAAACTCCAAATCTAAATTCCATAGAGCAGAGTAGATGAACGAGAGGAACATATTATCCTCAACTCCTTTTTATAAGCTGGAATGTAGCTTTAACACGGCCTAGAGATTTAAGCGCAGGGATGGATGGGAAATGATATCTAGTTCCTAATGCTGTGCCTTCTGCCTTCCTGAGCAAGCCGGGAGCTCCTCAGAGCCACGGCCTCCTACGTGTACGATGTGAATTCTTTTAGAGATATTGGGGAGAGTTCAATGCACTGGCCTTCTGAAAAGAGGTGTAGGTCAATGTCAACTCAAGAAAAAGAAGCCCGAGGCTTCATATCCATTCATTGAATGACTTCCCTTTCGAAATCCTTTACTAGGTAAGACAAAGAATGTTTATCCAGCCAGGCAACACCAATTGGGACTGGAGTCTGTCTCCGTAATCAAGATTATTAGTAACAATTCTTAGCACACGTTCACATGTGTTGGCAAGGTTGACTGTGAAGTGTGCTTGAAGCAGAAGGAAGCGTTCGATGCTAACATAGGCATTCTGGCGGAGGAAGAGGGAAACTTCGCTTGTTTCAACAGAAATGACTCAGATTGCCAGTAGCTGCTCAACTAGCCAACCGCAGGTCACTCCTGCCTGGCACTTAACCTTCCTGGTTGTCTGGAATGTGGGCGGAGCTACTCATCACACCTCCCCCCACTTTATTTTCCCATCTCCCAATGCATGGCCTTCTTTCTGGGGTGCGTTCTGGTTAGCAGTGGACATGCTGTGCAGAGAGATGCATCGGAAACAGTCCGCGATGGAAGTGGCCCATCCACACTAAGGCACTGAGTGGTCAATGAAAGAAACCGGGATGCCGGTACCATTTCACATTGCTATCCATCTTGAAAGACCAGCTGTAGAAAGGCTGCAACTAACCCATGGAGGAGGGGACTGCAAAAGGAAAATAATACATTTTCAGAAACCGTTCACTTAGTAAATAATGGGACTTTGTAGAAAACCCCGCGAGTGTCCCCGGATTGATATAAAATCTCTTTACAGTCTGGGGCTGGGCATGGCTGGCCCAGGCCACAGCAGAAAAATGGGACTCTCACTGGACAGCACACGCCGCTACGTGCAGTTCGGGCAACTTGGATGTGACCCTCCGTGCAGCCTTCCGTTAGCGAGGAAGGCCTTACAAAGACACCTGCTCTCCGTCCTTAACCCCAGGCCCTTGGAGGGCAGGCTGCATGTGTGTGTTAGTCTAACAAACATCACAGGACCTGACAGACATGTCCTCTTACATGTGAAAGGGGTGACAGTCTCCCAGTTTAGGGGACACGCCTATTAATCAACTGCACCCCCAGCTTCTTTCCAGGCTGGCTTTGAATGAAACAATAGCAACTCTTTATATTTTCAAATATAGCCCTGGCTTGTGTGGTTCAGTGGTTAGAGTGGTTGCAGGACCAATTCACAGGCAGGTGTTCAAGGGCATGTAACTGGGTTCCGTCCCACCCAGGTCAGGAAGCATGTGGGGGATGTCTCTCTCTCACATGGATATCTCTCTACCTCTCCTTCCTTCCCTCCCTTCTACTCTCTCTAAACATCAACGGAAAAAAATATCCTTGGGTGAGAATTAACACAAATTAATAATAAGATAAAATATTAAAACTATGCATACTTTTAAATAAATAAGACTTTAAATTATTTCAACATAGTCAAAGATTACCAGGATCATCTTCCTTCCGTCACAGATGGTGAAACAGCCAGAGGAGGTCCTGTCCCCTCCAGAAAATCCCTGGAAGGCACTCGAATTGCTACTGGGACATCCTCTATGCTTTCAGACCAAGGAAAGCTTAGCCTCATAGAGATCTTAATATCCACTCCTCCCAGGCACGTCTCCTAGTGCTTACACTCATCCCTCAACGTATGTCTATATATAATATATTTCTATTGATTTCAGAGAGGAAGGAAAAGGGAGAGAGAGAAACATCAATGATGCGAGAGAATCATTGATCAGCTGCCTCCTGCACGCCCCACACTGGGGATCAAGCAGCAACCCAGACCTGTGCCCTTGACCTGAATCGAACCCGGGACCCTTCAGTCCACAGGCCGGCGCTCTATTCACTGAGCCAAAGCGGCTGGGGCTGTATGTCTTTTCTGTGCACGTGATGCCAGTCGCCTTTTTGCCTGCCCCAGAAAGGCCAGAGCGGCTCTCTGCTTGCTGTGTTGCGTCTCGATGCAGGCCATGCCCACCGCCCTGAGCCACGTTACCCGGGCGGTTGGTAAGATATTCATCCGCTGACTTGCTCTTTAAATAACTTTGGAGTCATAACCATGGTTGTAATAAATGCCTCTGTGATTTGCATTTAAATAGTATTTCCATCCAGAGATCACAAGGAGGAAAGCCATCTTGCTTAACTCAACACCATGACCTGAATGCTCTTCAGCTCAACGCCAGCCCATTGCACCAAGCACCGATTTCCTTCTGGGGCTCCTTCAGAGCTGCGCACCCTCGCCACGGAAACAGGTGTTTGCTTGTGTTCCCTTGGCAGTGCCCGGACAGCTGGGGCGTGCAATGGGTGCCCTGCCTTGCACGCACACACACCATTAACCCACACCCCAAGAGCTCTGACTGTAGCACCTCTATCCCAGCCTGGGGCGTGAGAGCTGGACAGAGGCGTGGCATTTAAGGGAATACAGTGGTACCTCGAGATACGAGTTTAATTTGTTCCGTAACCTTGAGGCATGGGAAACTGAGACGCTCGAGTGGCAGTAAACTGGTGGGTCGTGTGCAGCCGGCCGATCCGCGCGATGACTCGTATCTCAACTGTTGCTTGTATTTCAAAGCAAAAATCGCTCGCTCGACGGCTCGTATCTCAAAAATCTCGTGTGTTAGGACACTCGTATCTCGAGGTACATCTGTACCTTGCTTCATCTCTTGGGTTGTCAGTGAAGCTAGTTTTACCTGGAAGTGATGGAGAGGCAGCGAGTGTGTACCCCGAAGTCACTGTTAGCAGTCACCTTCTGAGTGCAGCTACGCTCTGGAGGGACTCTGGGCATCCTGAGGTTCATTGACTTGTCAGCTCCCGGAAAGAGCTGGGAGACGGGGAAGGAGTTTGAAGGCGACATCAGGAGTAGGACTCCAGGCCCGTCCTGACAGCTGCCTCCTGTTATCCAGTTTCTCCACGCCGTGCCCTGCTCCTTGTCCCTTTTCATGTCACTCTCCCTCATCTGGTGGCAGGATTTTTTTTTTTTTATATATATCCTCTGTGGTTCAACTTATTTCATCATCCTCACGTTCTCCTCTGTCCCGTGGATTCTTTAAAAGGTGTCCTCTGAAGATGCATTTTTATTTAGACGCACGCTTTTGTTTAAGCAAAAGAAAAAAAAAAGCGGCGTAAATATGGAAAGTTATTGAAAAGGTCTTATCTTGCTTGAGACATGACATCTCAAATGCGTTTAAAATGAAGAGCAAGCGTTGTACACGGCGTGTGTCAAAGGCAGCTGCTCCCTGCAGAGCGAGCCGTGTGGTTTAAGCACCTCCCCGCCCGCGCAGAGCTGTGCCCCTACCAGGTTCCTGTGCCCATTTCCTCCTCAGTGCAGGCAGGCCCCTTCCCGCTCGCCACATGGTGACAAGCAGGGGCCCTGGTCTGTGGCCTTGCTCAGATGATCCTGTGAGACTATCTAAACGAAGTAAAATTATTTTTCCAAAAGTAATATCCCCCTCTTCAAAAGCACAGCCTTCTGGAGTCCCTGCTTCCTTTCTCTTCACTGCCCTCCCTTCCCTATTCTGCGCTTTCCACTTCCTCTTCCTTTGCATGGAACGCATCCATCACACAGTGGGTAGACAGAGTGCGGGGAATTGAAATTTGCTCTTTAAACCCCAACTATAAGAGTACATAATCAAAGGATCATGGAGATCCTCTCATTTAGCATCTTTAAGAAGAGGAGCCGAAACCGGTGTGGCTCAGTGGATAGAGCATCGGCCTGCGGACTGAAAGGTCCAGGTTCGATTCTGGTCAAGGGTATGTACTTTGGTTGCGGGCACATCTCCAGTGGAGGGTGTGCAGGAGGCGGCTGATCTATGTTTCTCTCTCATCCATGTTTCTGGTTCTCTATCCCTCTCCCTTCCTCTCTGTGGAAAATCAACAAAATATATTAAAAAAATAAAAGTAAAATAAAATAAAGAGGAGACTTATGCCCGGAAAGGTAGTTTGCCTTGCTCAAGGTCACATATTACTCATTGAACATTGATCAGTGGAACATTCTGAAGGTCTTTCATACTAAAGCTCACTTGTGCGGGTGCCCAGCGGTCTTCTTCCCTAATGTCTGCCAACTCCAGGGCTGGGAACCTTGGGTTGTATTGCCCCGTAGGTAAAGAGAAGGATAGGCATAGGTCACACTCACCTATACAACTTCAGGGCGGTGGTGTCTGAAGGAGTAGGTGACTTGTTGTTGCACAGAAAGAGACAGCCTTCCCTCCGGCTGGTGATCTTCCGGTGTGGCTGGTATGGGATCTCCGGGGTGGCCTGGGATGCCAGCACAGGGCCCAGGATCTACTGCAGATGCCATGACGTAACTGTTTCCTCAACCACGTGTCCTTGCTGTTCTAACGCATAATTTAATTTACAAAACGATGGTGCCGCATCCCCCCCCTCCATGGATTAGCACTCAGACCTTCTAGGAGCCTTGGAAACGCAGATCATTCTAAATGATCTCAGCAAAGGTGGTGGCATTCAGCTCCTCCGTGGCCTCTAGACAGTGAAGATCCTTTGGGCAGTGGGGCTGGGTGCGCCACGCCACGTGACCCCCACGTGCCTTTGCAAATACTCCTCCTTTCCACTTTCTCTTGCTTTGCATGGAACGCATCCATCACACGGTAGGCAGACAGAGTGCGGGGAATTGAAGTTTGCTCTTTAAACCCCAACTACAAGAGTACGTAATCAAAGGAGAAGGATCGTGGAGGTCCTCTCATTTAGCATCTTTGAGAAGAGTTGGCCTCGCTCAAGGTCACACGGTAATTATTGAACATTGATCAGTGACCCTTCCTGGATTCTGCAGCTGCTTCCACATTCAGCACAGGTATGGTCTCAGCGTACCTCAGAGTCCTTTTATTCCCTCCTCAATCTGCAGCAGGAGCCTGAACCAGTGAGAAACCACTCTTCCTATATCAGGGACTGGTTACCCCGGATGAAGGTGACAGAAGAGCAGAGAAGCCACACGGAGGATGGAAAAGCAACCAAGAGGTTAAATTTAGCCGGTTATACTTTCCTCCTCCTCGGCCACATACATCTCCGCAGGTGGAGGGACGCTGGTGAAGCACTGGTTTGAGGCCCAGGCAGCAGACCCCACAGTGTGCAGGGACCTGTAGACTCCCTGGGAGACAGAGTCCCTGCCTTAGATGCCACTCAAACAGAAGAGGGCGTGCCTTCCCCTACCTCCTGCCTTTCTATCAAAGCCAGAGGATAAGGACGCCTGGAAAATGATGGAAAGGTGGTGCTTTGCCTACAGAGCGGAGAGCAGAAAGAGGACATAAACAAGGGGACAGCTGTGCAGATGGCCACACTCTTTTGCTGGACTCCGAGCAACCTGCACTGACTGCCCTCATCACAGCCACCACCGGCTGCCCTCACTGGCATTAGGGTTACTGGAAGGCAAGCTGGCTCAGTGCCTGCAGGGAGGGGTGCTGAGTGAATGAGCGCCCAGGTCTGGGAAACTATCATACATCAGGGGAATGTAAGCAATCCCCCCCAAAGCACCAGCCCGCTGAGGTCTGCTGAGCTCTAAACCTCTCTGAACCACGAACAATGAATGGGTCAGCCCACGTCCTTGCTGCCATCCTCGTTTGCTGCCTTGAAGATGAAAAGTTAGTTAAAATACTGTGAGTGAGTGAACTGCAGGCTTAGCCAGAAAGGGACGTGTGGTGATGAGCGGGGTTACAGGACAAGTGTCCGCACAGCACAGTGCAAAGTGCAGGCTCCTGTCTTCTCAGGAGGGGAGACTATCCCCGGTAGGGACTGAGCAAGGCAGAAAGCTCTCAGCCCCCATGAGCCTGGGAGGCCACCGTTTCTGAGCAACTCACATTCATTCAAATGCGGCGCTAGACGAATTTTCATTAGATTTTAAACTGTCGTGCCTTTGTATTGCAACCATTTTCTGCTAGTCTAGTAAGCCCTCTGGCAATGCAAATTGTATTCACTTTTGCTACATGAAGACAAAAAGCCTATCTGCCACGCTCTTTACAAGGGAAAGAAACACCATTTTGGTTGCTGCTGTTGAGGTTGAAAGATCAGGAAGGTGTGTCAGGCGTCCTCCTAGGGCCCCATGAGCGTGGACCCCTCTCCATGATCTGGGTGTACCTCCTAATCCAGGTTACTGGCCATCCTATATAATAAAAGGGTAATATGCAAATCGACCAAACAGCAAAACTACCATATAGTCGCTATAATGTGCACTGAGCACCAGGGGGCAGTTGCTCAATGAAGGAGCTGCCCCCTGGTGGTCCCTGTGCTCCCACAGGGGGAGGGTCAATCAGCCACAAGCCAGCCTGATGCAGCAGTGGTGGCCGGGGGCCCCTGGGGAGCAGGTCTAAGCCATCAGTGGGACATCCCCCAAGGGCTCCAAGACTGCTAAAGGGTGCAGACTGGCTGAAGGACCTATGCCATGCACCAGGCCTCTAGTATCACATAAGATCCTTTGTTTTTTTTTAACCTTTACTGGTGAGAAAAGTTACAAGTCATTGCTGCCAAAAGTGGGGGCTGTGAATGGCCTGGGGCTTTGAAATTACCGTGATACATAAACCATTACGATCTTTAGTGTAAATTCACACGAAGAAACAGTCCTCGAGGCCTCTGGATTCCTCCCAGGAAGAAAATCCCGGGGCAGTGGGCTCTCCTCTGCGTGGCCATTGTGATGCAGTCATGATCCAATAGGGACATAGTACCGCCGTTCTCATTTCTTGTCCTCCTCACACTCGCCGTTTTTCTCCACTGCGCACTCACCGCCTGATGCATTTGCTTCTCTGTCTCAGTTTGTGTGTGTGTGAAAGGTCCACAGAAACAGGGCCTTGTCATTGTTTAAAACGTTTGGCTGGCCGAGCAGGCACACAGTGGGGGCTCAGTGAACACGCCTCCCACAGAGTGATACATCCTCTAGAGCAGCGGTTCTCAACCCCGTTAATGCCGCGACCCTTTAATACAGTTCCTCATGTTGTAGTGACCCCCAACCATAAAATTATTTTCATCGCTACTTATTAACTGTAGGTTGAAACCGCTAGCAGAGTCGCCTAAGACCATCGGAAAACACAGATAATTTCATTGCGATTCATAACAGTAGCAACATTACAGTTAATAAGTAGCAATGAAAATAATTTTATGGTTGGGGGTCACCCCAACATGAGGAACTGGATTAAAGGGTGGCAGGCAGCATTAAAAAGGTTGAGAACCACTGCTCTAGACCAGTGGTCGGCAAACTCCTTAGTCAGCAGAGCCAAATAGCAACAGGACAACGATTGAAATTTCTTCTGAGAGCCACATTTTTTAAACTTAAACTTCTTCTAACGCCATTTCTTCAAAATAGACTCGCCCAGGCCAAGGTATTTTGTGGAAGAGCTGCATATGGCTCGCGAGCCGCAGTTTGCCGACCACGGCTCTAGACACTTGTCCTGCTTCACGGCCAAACCTAGCCAATGGCTGTAGGTGTCTGTCTAGTCCCTGACCGTCGTCCCCACACCCCCGAGGTTCCAGTTCAAAACAGAACAACTTGGGCCGGTTTGGAACCAGGGACACCGGGCTATCTTGAATGAGATCAATCTTGTCACTCCCATCTGCCGGCCTCCACGCCAGGGTGGATTAATTGCCACGCAATATAGAACACATTTATACAGCGTCCTCACAATGGTCCCGGGTCCTTTACAGCCTTACCATCTAATTAAATTGTAGCTTCAGACATAATTTTCTTTAGTTTAAATGCATAAACTAAGCAGACGAATCTTTTTTAAAGAAAAAAAAAACATCCCACAACACAGGTTGCTATTCTAAAACTAAAAGACCAGCTGATTTCAAAGTCCCTGAGCATTATTAATTACCAGTAGCTCAAATCAATGCACAGAGCTTGTCTGGAAAGCTATTTCCTCCTCCGGTGAATGGCTGGGAATACAATATGCAGGAATCAAGCATCGGCGGTGGTTGTGTAGATTGCCACTGCAGACTGAGGCTGAGAAAGGGCCGGGGCTGGGCCTTGACCTTCGCCCTCCCCTGGGCCGGTGGCACAGAAGGAATTTGGACTCTGCAAGGCGGGCAGAGCCAGGGGGAGGCGTCCTCGGGGCAATCACGTGCAAAATGGCAGAGAGGAGATGGGAGCCCCAGAACCCCGGCTTCTTCTCCAAGGATGGCTTTGTGCAAGCGGCTCTTTCACCATGATACCCGAGGAGCTGTGGGAGGCACCCGGAATAGCCCAGAGCCCACCGATGAAAAGGATGATGAAGTGGCCCTTTAAATAGAAATCTCTGGAGCCCCCCGAACCCGGTGGATGTTCCCTTAAGTATTCAAATGAGATTGCAGCATCAGATTGGTATGCATTAGGCTGGTTTCAATGAAAATTAACATGTAATTGCTTCAAATGAAGTAAGTGAGGAGGTAATCTGTTCTTAAATTGGATTCCCAGGATTTTGTGGTACCATAATGCAGCTGTGAAATGAAATATATTTTAAGGATGATGTCCTCAAGGGGGTGAGTGAGGGTAGGAGGGGAGAGGCGTGGAGATAGTATATAATAGGAGCTGCTCTCCCCTAGCCTGCCTCCGTTTTTTTTTTCTTCTTCTTCTTCTTTTCTTTTTTTCTAGCTCATTCTCCAATTGCCAATGGATGAACAGATATTCTCTCATCCATAGGTGACTCCCGTTTCCTGCTAATAAACAGACAGAGCCTCCCCGCTGGGCATCAGCTGGTCCTCTACCTTCTTGCAGTGTCTGGGACTGGTTCCCAGAGGCACTCGGTACTCGCAGATGCCATAGCCGTGCGGTCTTTCCTTACGGCTGCATCTGTGGGAAGAAGATGCTCGCGCCATTGGTGGTCTCTGCTGGGACCATCCGTTCCCGAGGCGCAGGCCACCGGGGCCGGTGATGTCGCCCAGGGCGCGCTGTGCAGAGTTCAGGGTCACTGTTTCCTGCAAGCTGTGCTCCCTGAGTTGGAATTTGGGGGAAATGCATGCTTGACCTAATGAGGGACCCTTCCGATATCAGAGATTTCAGCTGGAGCAGCAGCCAAATTCATGACCACTGTGTTCCTCCAAAGCCTGGGGCTAGCCAGACCAGTCCCTCCCCCTCCTCCCAGCAGCCATGATCTGGTCCGTGAAGTCCAAAGACGAGCCTTGGAGTAATTAACCTTCTTACTCTTCATTTGAGGCAGGAAGCAGCTGGTGAGGAGTCAGTGCAGGTTATGGCATTCATTCCATTGGTCACCTTTGCCATCCATGCTGAAACAGGGTTTCTCCTTCACAATGGAAACCATCTGGTGGTCCTCTGGTCTGGCGCCATCACTGCTGTCCACCGAAGAGCCATCTCTGATGGGCAGTGAGGGATTTCTGCACTGAGGCCACCGAAGGGCAGAGCTGGGGCGGATGTCCCAAGTTGGCTTTGGCGGTGCAGATGACATTCTCTATCGAGGGTCAGAGTCACATGCAGGGCTGACTGGGCCTCAGCACTCAAGGAGCGGAGGGGTCATCATGTGCTCCATGAAGAATATACGTTTCAATAAAAGGGCCCCTGCCAGAGCCGCAGAGCAGGGAAATTAAGGGGAAATCGAGAAGAAGGATTCCGTGAGTCCTCCTGCGCTGTGGCATTGACCGTGTCGGGGCCCTGCCTGCCTTTCCCTACAGTCCTGGCTCCGTTTTCCAGCTCAGGGGACCATGTTTGAACCCCCTCTCTGTCTCTCCCTCCATCTTATGCTGCTGCTTTCTTTCTGCATGTGTTGAACAGCCGTGGCTTTATTTTTTTTAAATTTTTTATTGATTTCTACAGAGAAGAAGGGAGAGGAATAGAGAGTTAGAAACATCGATGAGAGACCTCCATGAGCTGCCTCCTGCACGCCTCCTACTGGGGATGTGCCCGCAATCAAGGTACATGCCTTTGACCGGAATCGAACCTGGGACCTTTCATATCTGAGCTAACGGCGTTCTCTGCTGTGTCTTCTAAACCCTCTCAGTTCACGTGACCAAGCAGGACTGTGAAGGAACACCGGCCTGCTTCCCTTCTCCCTGGGGCAGGTGGGCTTGGATGGAGTTGGAAAAGACAGAAGTGAAGTGAGCAGGAGAGAGGAGAGGAGGCACCACTCAGCTCACTTGGCTGAGCCTAGATCTCCATGGAAATAGCGGGCTGGGACCCGTAAGACCCTGACTGCTTGCTACTGTTCCCTATTGTAGGCCGGCCATAGGTTATCGAGAAAGTCCTGTACATGCGGAAACCGGTTTGGCTCAGTGGATAGAGCATCAGCCTGTGGACTGAAGGGTCACAGGTTCGATCCCGGTCAAGGGCATGTATCCTGGTTGTGGGCAACATCCCCAGTGTGGGGTGTGCAGGAGTCGGCTGATTGATGTTTCTCTCTCATCCATGTTTCTAATTCTCTATCCCTCTCCCTTCCTCTCTGTAAAGAAATCAATAAAATATATTTTAAAAAAAAGAAAGTCCTATACAGGGTCTTCTCTGTGGGTAACGGTGATATTTTTTCAAATATATTTTTATTCATTTCAGAGAGGAAGGGAGAGGGAGAGAGAGAGAGAGAGAGAGAGGATCATCAATGATGAGAGAGATCCATTCATTGTCTGCCTCCTGCATGCCCCACACTGGGGATGGAGCCCGCAACTGGGGGGCATGTGCCCTGACCAGGAATCAAACCGTGACCTCCTGGTTCACAGGTGGACGCTCAACCACTGAACCACGCTGACCAGGCAACGGGTGCATTTTTAATCACCCCACAGAGGGAGTCAGACCTCTGGCTACTTTTAAGTTAGAATTTTTTTTAATATATATTTTATTGATTTTTTTACAGAGAGGAAGGGAGAGGAATAAAGAGTTAGAAACATCGATCAGCCGCCTCCTACATGCCCCCTACTGGGGATGTGCCCGCAACCAATATACATCCCCTTGACCAGAATTGAACCTGGGACCATTCAATCCGCAGGCCTATTGAACCAAACCAGTTTCGGCAAGTTCGAATTTTTTACAGCCCCTGGGACACATCATCTGTGTTGATTATTCCTTTCTTTCTTCATCTGAGAGTGGGGGGAGATTAGCATGTGGCTCTGTGAGGATGCACAGCACCCAGCCCTCTAGTCTAATAGAGAGAGGCACAGCAGCCAGAAAAGAGAGCTCGCCACGCTTTTCTAGAATGTCCACAGATGCGGCATCCTCTCTACCCTCTATTTGTGGTCTCAACCGCCAGCCACACCTTGACAGAATCCGAGTGGGCTACTGCCAGCTGAGCCAGGTTAGAGGAGTGGGTGAAAATGGATTTTCCGGTGAGTGTGGTGGTGGTGGTGGTGGGGAGATATGTGTGTAAGCAGGCACGCTATTGCTTTCTGATGATCTGATCGCTGGTATCGATCATTTTGACACCTTTGCTGCTATCAGCATCTTTGAGTGCCCCCCCTGGGCACGTTCCTCCGGCTTGACCCTCTTCAGGTTTGCGGCGTTCATGGGAGGAAGGTAGGGAAAAGCCAGAGGTTTGATTCCCGTGTTGCAGACAGGAGCGTGGTTCACCTTCATCATCTCCCCCGATGGCGCCGTCGACATTCTTCCCAGGCCCGCGCCTGCCTGGAACATAAAATCCGGATCATGGTGTTCATCCCCGGCTCGGACCACACACACCAACGTCAAGGTCCAAGTAGCGAAAGCCAAAGAGAAACCAAACGCATAAATCAGTCGCAACCAACAGTTGATTATGTCGTAGAAAACACGGACTATGGAAAAGAATCCGAGTTATGTGTAGGACTCCTCGGTCATCAGGGGCACGATAGAATGCAGGGGGTGAGGGTCTAAATTAGCACTTCTCAACCTGTGGGTCGCGACCCCTTTGGGGGTCGAAGGACCCTTTCACAGGGGTGGCCTAAGACCCTCGAAAAATGCAGATATTTACATCACGATGCATCACAGTAGCAACATTTCATGGTTGGGGGTCACCACCCCATGAGGAACTGGATGCAAGGGGCGCGGCCTTAGGAAGGTTGAGACCCACTGATCTAAATGGAAAATGAATGGCTCCTTCTGTTGAAGTTAGATGACCAGGGAGCCCAGGAAATACAGGTGCAGAGCTGGTCCCTCACAGGATCCTATCCCCAGCTCTGTTCTGCATCCCTCATCCCCTTTGACCTATGGCATCCCCTCCTGGTCCTCCCTGAAATTCTGCTTCTGGAGCTTTAGTTCGCATTTTATCTTCCTTCCCCACTTCTAGCTCCCGGTCCCTCTACTGCAGCTGGCAGGCCCGCCCCTCCCGTTTCATCCTCTCTCGCTAAAGAGCCTGGATGGACCGTGTTGCCAGTCGTGTTCATCCGTAATAACTTGAGTGCATCGCTTTCCCCACAAACATGCCATCCTCGGGGTTCCATTCCCCGGCTCCTCGCCTTTGTGCTCGGTAAATACATCCCTTGGCCGCGTGTGCTGGAAGATGGCTCTGTGCTATGCATGTGCCATTAGTGTCAATTGCACAAAGCAGAAACACAAATTACCTGCACGCGGCAGACATATTTAATAACCCAGACACCGTGGGCTGGCACTCGCCGCGGCCCCCGCCTGTCTGCCCGGCGGCCTATTAATCTGCCACGCGGGGAAAGTGCTGTGGGCGCTGAAAGCCCGCGTTCAGGGCTGGGGTGGCCCAGCCTCGGGCTGAGCAGAGGGCCTCACCCAGGGCCCGTGGCCACCTGCCAGTTTCTTCCGGGAGATCTGAGACTGGGCACTTCGGATCCTGCCAGAGCTGAGAGTTGGGGTTCAAGGCGGTTGCTGCCGGCGACTGAGTGGGATGGGGGGAGACAGGGGGGGCACCCAGAGGGACACCTCTTGGCGGGCAGGACTCCTGGAGCGGCGTGCGTGCGTGGCTTTCCCTCCGGAGTGTGGGTGACGTTCTCTATGGCTGCCCCGTAGCCAGCGCATCCGTCTCCCCTGGGGCTGGTGTTGGTGGGAGCAAGTATTTATAGCAAAGAACCTGAACTCTGACTCCGCTAGTCCAGCTCACTCTCAGGCTTGATGCCTCCTTCAGGGAGCCTGAGGCGGGGTCTCATCGGCCCGGACACACTGGGGTCCCTCCGGACCTGGGCTGAGGGCCTGGCCCCCCCGGCCTGCAGTTCCTGACCTGGAGACCCAGGCTGCCCGGAGCAGACTGGGCCCTCCCAGGGCGCTTGGCGTGGCCGCCTCGTGCAGGACAGACGATGGCAGCCCTGTTCCCAGGAGGCCTCCGCACCCAGGCGCGGTCAGTTTCCTCATCGCGCCCCGCTCAGCCTTTCTGCTGGTTTGCAGCTTGTCACGGTGCTGCTCCTATAGGATTCCTGGTTTCTTGCAACACACACACACACACACACACACACACATTTACATACACTGACACACACACTCACACTCACACACACACACTTACACACACACACTGCACTCACACACACACACACTCACACACATTCACACTCACACTCACACACACACTCTTACACACATTCACACACACACTCACACACACTCTTACACGCTTACACACACACTCACACTAACACACACACTCACACACACTTACACACACACTCACATTCACACACACACTTACACATTCACACACACACAAGCTCACACACACGCTCACACGCACATGCACTCACACACACTCACATTCACACACACACTTACACACAGTCACACACACTCACACACACACACACTCACACACTCACACACACACACTAACACACACACAAACACACACACACACTCACACACACAAACACACACACTCACTCTTACACACACAAACACACACACACTCACTCTCACACACACACACATACTCTCTCACACACACACACACTCACACACACACTTAGCCAACATGAAACCCCAAGAACCCAGGAGGATGGGCAACCAGCAGGTGCTTCCCCCCTCCCGTTTCCCCGTCCCGTCAGCCGCGCTGCGCCTTGGTGCTCGCGTCCCCTCTGCCTCCTCCTGCCTCTGTGCGCCCCCTCCCTCCTCAGTGAGAGGCTGCTCAGTGCCCGAGGGAGGCTCGGCGCCATATATCACGGCGGGCAGCGCGAGGGCCACGTTGACAAGGAAGGCTGTCATCAAACTTTACAGCTTCTTATAAAACGCCCCGCCGAGCAAGGACAGAGGGACTGCAAGGGCACGGGGCGGCTCGGGGGGATGGGGCAGACGGAAGCTCGGCGGAGGGGGAGGGGGTAGGTAAATCTCGGTGCTTCCCACCAAAAAAAAAAAAAATTTCATGGAGACAAACCTGCTGACTCTTTTCAACTCGAACCCGTCCCTGGAAGCCTCCCTGGAGTCCCATCGGCTGCAAAAAGCTCTGCTTACGGGGCGTCTGGGGTCCACTGCACGGAGCTGGCGTGGAGGGAGCCGGTCAGGGCCAGCTGAAGGCAGGGGGGCCGGGGTCGTGGCGGGACCTCAAGCTCCTCCTCCTTGAGAAGCACAGGGGACTGGCCTGCCGCTGGTCCTGCCCAGGAACGATGCTGTGTGCACAGGGGCCCCCCCCATCCAGAGGCGTCTGCATGCCTGTGGGGGGGCAGCTGGGGGAAACTGAGGCCCAGCTGCAGGGCTCGTCCTCCAGGGAGGGTCCTCTAGGCACTGACACCCTGAGCGGCAAGCAAGGCCACCACACGGTCAACTCGGGAGCCATCGTGACAGTTCACTGCAGACTGAGCTGCCTGCATGGACGAGTCCCTCCTCACGTCCCTATACTTCAGCGGTTCTCAACCTTCCTAAGGCCACGCCCCTTGCATCCAGTTCCTCATGTGGTGGTGACCTCCAACCATGAAATGTTGCTACTGTGATGCATCGTGATGTAAATATCTGCCTTTGCCGATGGTCTTAGGCGACCCCTGTGAAAGGGTCGTTCAACCCCCAAAGGGGTCGCGACCCACAGGTTGAGAACCGCTGCTATACTTCATCCAGGGCCCGGCGCTCATCTGCCAGCCAAGCCAGCACCAGACGCGGAGCAGGACCTGGTGACTGAGGCTGGGGCTCCTGGAGAGGGGCTGCCGCCGGCCCAGTCCCGCTCCCACTGAGCAGCGTTGGGGCCTGAGGCTGTGGATGAGCAGCCTCACAGTCCTGCATGTACACGGGATGAACGCACCAATATTGCTCTGTTGCCACATGCCTTCCTCCCTCCCTTACTGAATCCCTCCCTCCCCACATTGTCTATCTGGGTAAACAATTTTAATCTCTGTCCGCTGGGCACGGGCCTGGTGGCCCCCGTGGGGTGGTCTGGCCAGTGCTCCAGTTTCTCCTCAGAGCCCAGCCCAGCGCACGCCTGTGCTGTTGGGACAGTGTGTACCCTGTCGGTACTCCAGTTCCTAGGATGACCCAGATGGGAGGCCTGGCAGGAGAATGCGCTGGTCACCTCGCCAGCTTGGACAGCCGTCTCCTGCTCAGCTCCGCCCGGCCACTCCCAGTGATGGTCCCCAGGCGACACAGCAAGGAAGGCCCTGGAACTCTTTTTGAAGAGTGTGTGTGTGTGTGTGTGTGTGTGTGTGTGTGTGTGGTGTCTTCATAGAATCAATAGAGAACATGCTTCTCTATTGATTTTTGAGAGAGAGAGAAAGAGAGAGAGAGACAGATAGACAGACACACATGGATGTGAGAGAGAAACAGACATCGGTTGCCTCTGGTAATTGCCCAGACCGGGATGGAACATTTTGGTGTATGGGATGATGTGCCAACCAAGTGAGCTGCCCACCAGTGTGTCTGTCTGATGTGAACTTCAACCTGGACAGCTTCAGCATGTCCACACACACCCTGCCTGTGGCCACATGACAGTCAGGCATCCTGGCATGTTCTTAGCTGTATACTCAGCCCCTAGCACACAGTAGGGAAGCAATACACACACACACACGTATATGTGTGTATATATGTATGCATATATGTGTATATGTATGTATGTATTTGCTGACTGATTGACCAAGTGAGTAAGGATGTTTCCTCTGATATCCAATGGAGTTAAACTAAATCACATGAACCACAGGACTCAGGGAAGTAGAAGAGGGTTGTGTGCTGGTGTGTGCTCCTGTGTGTGTGTGTGTGTTTGTGTGTGTACGCGTGAGCGCATGCACATCTGTCTGTCTTTCTAGTGCAGTGGCTGGCAAACTCATTAGTCAACAGCGTGGCAAACTGCGGCACGTGAGCTGCATGTGCCTCAAGAGCCGCAGTTTGCCGACCACTGGTCTAGTGTGTAGGAGAGCTTTGGCAGGGGAAAGGGAGAGCTCCATGTTGTAAGCACCTGTGCAGCGGGCAACGGGAGGCTGCGGGAGAGCCAGGGTCTGGCATCTGTGTCAGAGAGAATGTCTGCAGACGGGAACAGGACTGTAAACAGCCACAATGGAGGGGACCCCGATTCCATAGGTCCTTTCCAGAAGAAAGCCTGATGGATGGAAAGTGTAGGCACAGGAGCACTGGGGACGGTAGTGGGGGGCAGGGTCCCTGCAGCCCAGCGGGGTTCCTCAGGGCGGGGAGATGTGTAGGGACAGTGCTGGGGTGGACAAGAGACGCCCACACCCATCACTCATTACGGGAGACCCAGGTGGCCAGTTCTTTATTTTCCTCCCCTCCTCCCTTCTTTCCCGTGATAGATGGGGCCGTGCTGTTTGCAGTGTGATATGCAGAGGCTGAGAAAATGAGGCGCTCAGGCTGGAAATCAGAGCCCCCCCGCCCCCCCTCGCTGGCAGCAAGCCTGAACTTCGCAGCCACCTCCCAAGGAGAGGACAGAGAGGGGGGAGCGGCTGCTGTAATTTCCCCCACGGGAGTTGTTTTGGGTTTTGCTTTTATTTCTCCCAGGAGGCGCGGAGCGGCGGAGGGTAGCTAAGAGAGCCCAAGAAAGACAGGAGAGAAAGGGTGAGGGCCGCTGTACACAGGGAGAGGGAGCCGGGAGAGGAGGCGGGGAGGGAAGGGGGAGCCACGGGCGGAGCAAGGAGGCGGGGAGCATGCCTTGCTTCTGCTCCTGGCTGGGCCGGCCTAGGTCTCTGTGGCTGCCCCTCCAGTGCTGTGTGGCCGGTAAAATGGTTTCACTCACAGGTGCCTGGGAAACTGAGCCACTAAACACCAGGGCCCTTGAACTCACTCCTTTGGGTCCTGTTCCCACTCTTTTGTCCTGGGAATTCTGGGAAGTCTCCCCACAGTTACCTTACAGCAGTGGTTCTCAACCTTCCTAAGGCCGCGCCCCTTGCATACAGTTCCTCATGCGGTGGTGACCCCCAACCATGAAATTTTGCTACTGTTATGCATCATGATGTAAATATCTGCATTTTCCGATGGTCTTAGGCGACCCCTATGAAAGGGTCGTTCAACCCCCAAAGGGGTCTCGACCCACAGGTTGAGAAATGCTGCCTTAGAGCAAGTATGTCAAACTGATGGCCTGCAGGCCGCAGATGGCCCACAATGAATATTTTTTAAAAAATATATATTTTATTGAGTTTTTACAGAGAGGAAGGGAGAGGGATAGAGAGTTAGAAACATCGATGAGAGAGAGACATCCATCAGCCTCCTCCTGCACGCCCCCCACTGGGGATGTGCCCGCAATCAAGATACATGCCCTTGCCCAGAATTGAACCTGGGACCTTTCAGTCCTCAGGCCGATGCTCTATCCACTGAGCCAAACCGGTTTTGGCCACAAGGAATATTTTTGCAGCCCCGACAATACAACGGTATGAGTAGCTATTTACAATTATGAAAGGAAATAAGTCTCCCGGCAGATCCAGAATGACTGACATTCACCTTGGGTCAGTTCTGAAAGTAATCACTGCGAACAAGATTCTCCCCGAAGTAGGAAAGAGAACAGCAGAGAATAAAACATTAATTTTATCATGGCTCTTTTTTTTTTCCCTTGTATTATGTTTTTTTTTCCCCTTGTATCATCCTATATTTCTATGAAGATGGAAGCTTTTGTTTATTTGCGGCCCACAGAAGCTTAAATTATATTTGGCCCCTGTTAGCCTTTGAGTTTGACACGCTTGCCTTACAGGATGAACATCCATTCACGTCTGTGTTTTCCTGGTCCTTCTCCCTGGATTCCTTCTGCACAAACTCCCCCCTCCCTAGTCTCCCCCAGCCACCCCCCCGGGGCTGGGCTGGCGTCTGACAGGGCGACTCTGCCCTCTGCTGGAGCAGAAGGTGGAGGATGAGGCAGAAGAGTGGACTCGTTCCAGAAAACGTACCCTGGCATGCCTCCCAGGAAAGTCTTTGGTTAAAGCAACCCGAACCCCAAATGAATACAGCTCAATATGTGTGTGATGTACAAGTACCCTGATAAGCCGGTCGGAACGTGTTGCTAAATAGACCTCTTGCCTAAGTGGCAATAAATACTCCGTCGCTCCCCGCCTGTGGTCTGTGCATAAGGGGGAGGATCTCCATGCAGGAGCCCAGGGCTGCGGGGACAGAACCTTGGCAGTGCTGCCCTCTGATTCCCGGGGCGCCCCGAGCCCCTTCTCGCATGGATCCCTGTGGCACCCCCAGTGCACAGCCGTGCCCTTTGCCCACCACTTTCACTACTTTCTATTTGCTTTTACAACCTGCAATCTACCGCATGTCCTGGTCAACAGGATCTGTTTTTTTGTGTGCTTTTTTTTTTTTCTGCTGCTGCTCGCTGCCTCGGATGCGTTTATGGGCATTGATCCCCTCCACTGGCTCCCCAAAGAGGTGCTTTTCCTTGAGCCAGAGAGTCATTGCGGCGGATTACAGTGCCTGCCACTCGGCACCGCGATTTATGGCCATCCTGGGCTTTATTCTCTCCTACACTTGCAGCCAAGCCTCATTCATTTCATTTTTCTGGGGCAAGCAGGATGGGAGACGCTGCTATTAATAGGAGAACGGATGACTAGCCAGAGAGCTGAGGGATGTCTGGGTTTATGGGTCTGCGCGTCCCAGAGCCCAGCTCTGGCCTCCCGTCCGCCTTTCTTCCTCCGTCACGTGGCCACTGACCCTCTGAAAGTTTGACACTCTTTTTCAGACTTTTATGGACAACTGATGTCCTTCCGTTTGGGCCAGCTCACCGTGTGTCCTGTACTTTCCTCCAGAAGAAGGGGGGACAGGGCTTAGATGAAATCTCAGTGCAGAGGGAGGGGGGAGAGGGAGACAGGGAGGAAGACGGGGCTCAGGGCACGGGGTCGGCGATGCCCCTCTCAGAAGGCGTCTGCTGTTCAGGTCGCCCACCCACGGATGTATATGAATCCAATTAAAGTCACTCTACAGGTTTTATTTACGCTGATAAACATGTTTACTAATCGCTGATCACAAATCAAATAGCAGAGCAATTTCCAAACAATGTTCTCCAGATAATAAATGTCTTGTGAATATGCATATGGAATATTACATCTCCGCTGCCGCCAGGCCGCCTTACTCTCTCAGCAGCAGGATGTAGAAGCCACTCAGGACGGCAGAGAGGAAAGTGGCAGACTTGGCCTCTGCAGAGAACTCCCTGTGGCCTGGCCCGGGCTGTAAAGATTCACATCTCCTTCCTACAGGAATGGAAGCCACAGGGACTTTTCCAGTGGGGTATAGTTGGGGTGTAGGAGTTCGTCTGGCCGAGCTGACTCTCCAGGAGACCACACACAGACAGATAGCTGGTAAGGTCAGAAATCGGTGTTAAGGGCAGCACTGGGGACTTTGAGGATGGACTGGTGTTTAGGGGGAAATAGGTTTTTATGTAAAGACTTCACTTTCTCCTATGATCCTGGCAAGGTTCAGTTTGCAAAAGCAGGGTGTGTGGCCCTAACCAGTTTGGCTCAGTGGATAGAGCATTGGCTTGCAGACTGAACGGTCCCAGGTTCAATTCCGGTCAAGGGCCTGTACCTTGGTTGCATTGCAGGCACATCCCCAGTAGGAGGTGTGAAGGAGGCAGCTGATCAATGTTTCGCTCTCATTGATGTTTCTAACTCTCTACCCCTCTCTCTTCCTCTCTGTAAAAAAATCAAAACCATATATATATATATATGGATATACATACACATACATATTTTAAAAGCAGGGTGTGTGGGGTAGGGGGATAGAGTCGGATGAGGTAGCATCTATTTGGTCATATATTCTCGCCGTTTGGAGATGGTAATGTATATCCTTGTGATCTAAAACTATCGGCATTTCTAGAGAGAGCAATGTTGTATCAACTGTGTAAGTAGTATTGCTACTATTGCGTCTCTAATGGTGATTTTAGTGCCAATGTAAAGGGTGCTTTTCCAGCCTCTTGCATACACACTGATGCAGAAGGTTTGATTTTTTCTGTAGGAAGGTAGCAAAGGGGTGCAGACAGAACCCCAAGCCTGAGCCTAAGGAGCCTGTATACCAGGACTCGGAGACATTGACCAATCACGTAGACCCTCTGGACTCCTGTTCTGGGGCCAGGAGCACTTGAAGGCGGAATCCATCAATGTAAACCTCAGGTGGGTTAACCGCACCTACCGAGAAGTGAGGTCAGCTTGGGGTCAACCTGCCGCTTCTTGTCGCCCCGATTTAAAGTCTCGGAATGAAGACTTGTTAGGCAGTAAACACTGGATTTCTGCGGTTCATACCCTCGTTTTTCTTCCACACACACAGAAAACAGTTGCCTCTCTCCACCAATCATTTCAAGTCCCGGTTTGTAGCACCAGATTAGAAACACGGAAGAAGGATAAAGGGGGTGTTGGAGGGACCAGCAGTGGAGGCCTGGTCCCTGGTAGACAGTGGGGCTCTGGGCACCCCGTCTCCCCCCCGCCTTCGCTCTGCTCCCCTCCTTGTTTCCCTTTCATGGATTTCCTGGTGCAGTTCGGCGTAGGCGTTTTAAGAATCGGCTCAGCTATTGCAGATAAGCTGTCGCCACCCGCTTTCTCCTTCGGTTCTGCTGACCATTGAACATTTCCAACAGGTTCTGACAAAGCTGAAACCACCCAAGTGCGTCCTGCTCTTAATTAGAAGAGCCCATCGCCGGAGACCTTCGGGACTCGGGCCGGGAGGAGATTCATTTTCCCCTGAATATTCTCAGAAGGAGAGCGGAGGCCAGGGGTGACCGATATTAGATCATCTTGGCAGACAGGCCACGTGCATCTGGAGATCAAGTGATGAGCGGGGGAGGGAAAGGCCACGGAGCCACCCCCCAGGGACCAGGCTGGCTTTCCGAGGGCTGCTGGGAAACCCCGCCTCGGCCACAGAAAGCACCAGATGAAGGAGAGGGTGTGTGTCTGGCAAGTGGGGGAAAGGGAAAACTGCTACCTTCCCCCCCTCTGGATTTTTTGTTGGGTTTTGGTGTGATTCCATGCATTTAAGCTCTTTAAAAAAAAAAAAAGATTGGCCTCCCCAAGCAAGAGGGAATTTTTAAAAATATATATTTTATTGATTTTTTTTACAGAGAGGAAGGGAGAGGGATAGAGAATTAGAAACATCCATGAGAGAGAGAGACATCAATCAGCCGCTTCCCGCACGCCCCCTACTGGGGATGTGCCTGCAACCAGGATACATGCCCTTGACCAGAATCGAACCTGGGACCTTTCAGTCCGCAGGCCGACCCTCTCTCCACTGCCCTAAACCTGTTTCAGCCATTTAAACTCTAATGGACATCATTTCATCCTTTGTGTCCCGCTGAGGTGAAATAAAACGTGCTCTTTTGTACGCATGCCCTCTTCCTCTGAAGAATGTGCAGAAGATGTGTTTGCATGTATTGCATGTTAGTAATCGGCATCCTTGCCTTCATAATTCGACTCCACTTTGCATTCTGACCTGCTCACCTTGGCAAAAAGTGGAACAGTCAAGGTTTCAGGACAGCGTGGCCCAGCAGGAACAGGGCAAATGTGGAGGGGCTGGTAGCAGCCCCGGGCACCCCTGCAGCGCCGGGGCCTGAGGGGAGATTGCTCTGTCTTGTGCAGATGAAGCAACACGGTCACGGAGGTGAAGTCACTTGCCCAGGATCATACATTTCCCAGGCGCGGGTCTGGGGTTAGAGATCTGTCTCTGCCCCCAGCTGGTCTGGATGCTTCCCCGAGATGCAATCATTAGCTAGAGCAGTGGTCGGCAAACTCATCAGTCCACAGAGCCAAATATCAACAGCACAATGATTGAAGTTTCTTTGGAGAGCCAAATTTTTTAAACTTAAACTTCTTCTAACGCTACTTCTTCAAAATAGACTCGCCCAGGCCGTGGTATTCTGTGGAAGAGCCACACTCAAGGGGCCAAAGAGCCGCATGTGGCTCGCGAGCCGCAGTTTGCCAACCACAGAGCCAGAGGATTGTACCGGAAGAGTGTGAGCTCTTCCTGTTGTGGGTAACTAACGGAAATGGTCCTCCAAAATGTATGCTGTCCGCTCACTCCCTTTTTACTTTGCAACCTTCGTGGAGCGTGGCCTGTGGCTCAGTGGCCCCTGGTAGCGAGGCTCAGCCATGCCACTCAGGCAGTGTGTGCGGCTCCTGCATCTGGGCATGAGCCCCCCTGGAGAGCAGCAGGGCGATTTCAGTGCTTGGGTTATGCCTGCAGCTCCCCATTGTCTCTGAGACACCTGCTTCAGGAGAGGCAATGGAGAGGGGTACTTCCTGACAGTGACAATGGACTAGGTACCATGGTGAGCACAGAGGGTCAAAAACGAAAGACAAAAGAAGTACCCTGCCTTCGCCACCGCCCTGTGGCCCGGAAGCTTTGTGACAAATGTGTAAGGTACTGCAGAGCGGCAAAAGTCAGGGCCCATGGGCTGGGGCAGAGACAGCTTTGTGAAGGGAGATGCAGGTGGGGGAGAAGTGGGGAGAGGTGCCCCAGACCGAGGGGCGGCGTGCGGACTGGGCTGTTGGCGGGGGTGTGCATGCCATCTGAGGACACTGCAGACAGCGCTGTGATTGGCTCCTTTGCGGGGCAATGAAGCTGAATGAGGCTGGCAGCATCCTGTGGGTTAGCCTGAAAGGTTTGAGCTTCATCCTGAAGGCTGTGCAAGCCACTCAAGGTCTTTTTTTTTTATAATATATTTTATTGATTTTTTACAGAGAGGAAGGGAGAGGGATAGAGAGTTAGAAACATAGATGAAAGAGAGAAACATCCATCAGCTGCCTCTTGCACGCCCCCTATGGGGGATGTGCCTGCAACCAAGGTACATGCCCTTGACTGAAATCAAACCCAGGACCTTTCAGTCCGCAGGCCGATGCTCTATCCACTGAGCCAAACCGGTTTTGGCCACTCAAGGCTTTTGAACAAATACATCTCTGACAGGTTTGCCAGAAAGGTCCTTGTGGCAGAAAGAGGTGGACTATAGGGTTGAATACAGAAGCCAGTGGGAGAGGCTGGTGTTGCAGCCAACCAGCCAGGTGAGGGGAGGTAGGATCCTCGCACCCGCCCCCCAGCGCCTGGCATTTAGGAGGTGGTCCGCTGGGATGAGATTAGGGAACACTTTGAGCTTGTTGTTGAATGAACAAGATCAGGGAGCGATTCATGCAGAGAAAGAACTATCTGCTTCAGCCCAACTAGCATTGCGTCCTAGGGAGACCAGTTAATTGAGAATCTCACCAAAGGCGCCGGGAGTTTCTGTAAAGGACTCAGACAATTATTTGCCCATCACTGGTTGGAGGAAATTGCTTCCGGAGGAGCACTGAGAGGACCGATTCCCCTGGCTGACATTTGCATCTGCAGATCCTCCGCCTCCCCCTCCATCTCCGCCTGCGCCCCACCTCACCCAGCGGGGCCCCCATTGCTCTGTCTGCTGGCACCGCCGTGGGGGTCAGAGGAAAGGACTACAGAGCTCCCCTAAAGGCATCGTGCTTTCGGTACCAGGCCTTAGTATTGTATTTTCAGGGTTAAACCGGAGTCGCTTCCTCCCTGTATCTGTTCAGCATTTGCTATTAAATTGCCTGTGCAGGTTCCCTGCTTTCTTTCACTTAAGTAGCTGCTATCTTCTTGGTATCATAAGCTCCGAAACGACAGAGAAGAAGGAATATGTTTTGTTCTGAAGACTGAGCACTGCCTCTCCACAGGCCGAGTCGCACAATAAATAAATGTTTAATGCCGAGATGGTGATGGAGGCATGCATAGAGCTACTTGAAAATAATATCGAGGATTTGTAAACTCGAACACCTGCCTATTCTTGTAGAGTCCTTTATATTCTTCCCTTGCATATTGACTCTGACCCTCCTGAAAAACCAAGAGAACCCGGGGAGCCGAGATTTCCCCCCACGTTTGACACGTACGAGGAAGCCTCGGCCCCCAGGCTGGCCACAGCAGATGAGATGGTGCTACGTGTACCCAGCCGGCTCGCCCCCCTGGAAGTCCGGCCACAGCCGCTGGGCATGGTGGCCGCTTCCCTTAAGGATGAGCACCAGGCTGAGGTTCGATCAGATAAAATACCCGGATGCAGAGCTGCTTTCAGATGGCGGAGATCGTGTGCCTTGTCAAGGCTTGGGGATGTTCATTGCAGGATCTTTCTGGGAAAAACACTCATTTTTCCCGGGTGGAGGAATCAGAAACGCATATCCTCCTCCTGGGTCTTCCTTGAAGTACATTGCGAAATAGCCATAGGCTTCAAGATGAAGTAGTGGCATTGTCTTAGCATCTCTAGCTCCTTATCTGAAGGTCAGTAGATGGTTTCTACATTCCAAGTACCAAATGGAGACCCAGTGTTAAAGTTCTCAGCACAAACGCCATTTCTACAAGATCCCCCTGGCCCCTGAGACTAGGGACATAGGGTACACCCATGTCCCCTCCTGAGACCCCACACTCCATTACATTCTGCCTTTCCTTGCCTGTCTTCTTCAAGAGCCGTATGTCTGTCTGTGTCTGTCTTGTCTATCTCTGTATCGCTTTGCATGGCTGATATACGGATACATACATGGCACACAGTCGGTGCTCACATGAGTAATTCAGTAAACCTGTTAGTACACCCCTCAGTCTACTCATATCTTTTGAGATAACAACGGGAAACGAAGTACAAATAAGGAGAAGGAGAAAGGTAGGCCTGGGGTAGCCTCCCAGTCAGTGGGGAGGTTATTACATGGGCCTCTCGGGGTGCATAGAAGGCCCACCAGCCACAGCGGCCCCTCAGCCACAGCGTGGCTTGAGTTGATCTTGTCTCCATACGAGAACATCCGCTTAGATATTTGATGGTGGGAATCAGAACCATCTGGACCCGAAACTGGTTTGGCTCAGTGGATAAAGCGTCGGCCTGCGGACTGAAAGGTCCCAGGTTCAATTAGGGTCAAGGGCATGTATCCTGGTTGCAGGCACATCCCCAGTAGGGGGCGTGCAGGAGGCGGCTGATCGACGTCTCTCTCTCGTCGATGTTTCTAACTCTCTAAACTCTCCCTTCCTCTCTGTAAAAAATCAATAAAATATATTTTAAAAAAAAGAACCATCTGGAAGGGAAACCCATGTGGAGAGGGGACCCTCAGCATTGACACGGTTCCTGGCAGTGGCTGCTCCCACCCCATGGTTGTCACTCTCCTCCATGGCTCTCAAAGGCGAGGTCCTCATGCCATTCAGCCCCCCACCCATCTTCAGCAGCCGGTGAGAGCGAACCCCTCAGCGTGGCTTTTAGGGTTCTCGGCAAGCTGACCCACTCTTCCTGGTAATGCTGGCCCCTCTCCATCCCCTCAGAGTCCCTACATCTGTCACACCAGACAATTAACACACCCCCTGATCCCCAGACACGTTTGGAGCGCATTTTCCTCCTGTGGAGCACACCTCTCACCTGTCCTCTGTTTCTGCAGGTGTTTTCCATCCGTCCCGAGTTCGGGGCTCGCTCCCTCAGCGGGTGTTCCAATCCCTATGCTCTCCCCTCACCACACACTGTGGACATGTGCCCGGGTGTCTCCTGGAGGACCCACAGCTGGCTAGATTGTATTCCCCTGGGCGTCTGTCTCGGGATGTCCCTAACTCTCCCTGCTCTTCTCCGCTTCAGGCTCTCCTCAGCCCCGTCTCATCTCCTTTCTCTGAGCCCAGACCACCCACTCTGCCCTCTGCCCAAAGCCTGGCAGCGGAGCCCTAGGCCCGTGGTTGGCAAACTCATCAGTCCACGGAGCCAAATATCAACAGTTCAACCATTGAAATTTCTTTTGAAAGACACATTTTTTTAAACTTAAACTTCTTCTAATGCCACTTCCTCAAAATAGACTCGCCCAGGCCTTGGGATTTTGTGCAAGAGCCACACTCAAGGGGCCAAAGAGCCGCCTGTAGCTCACAAGCCCATTTGCCAACCTCTGCCCTAGGCATCTTTCTGGCACCTGCTCTTTGCAGCCTCCCAAGCTTCAAACTCTCCTTAAAGGTTTGCCCTTCTGATCACAAAGGCCTGTGGGAACCACAATGGGCGGCCTTAGTTGAGAGCCCAGAGGCAGGCCCCGGGATGGATGTGTGAGAAAGGGGCTTGTGAAGGAAGTGCTCCCTAGAGACACCTCAGAAGGAGTGAGGGAAGCAGGGCAGGGAGGGACAGAAGCCAAATGGAGGCTCCATTCCAGGCAAATATCCAGGAGGGGGAGGGGAAGACGCAGGAGGTACGGTAGGGAGAGCAGTTTCCAGCCTCCCCTCCCTCCATGGTCAGTCCCTGCTGCCCAAGCCCCAAGGGATGCACCCGGTTCTCTGCGAGTGGTGGGGCTCCCACAGCCTAGGGCAGGAGACCGGGACAGTGGCAGAGAGATAATAAAGGGACCCAGGAGACTGGGCTGCCACCGACCACTGCAGTATCTGGCACAAGTGGGGACATTACTAGGGACCAAGAACCTGTGCCCTGCGCCTAGCCGCTGAGTGGTTCCCCCAGTTCATACTCTGTTCCCCACCCTGCAACCCCGTCCGCAGCCTGCATGTGCCTGGACCCTGTCCTCCAGGGCTTTCTCTGCAAGATAGAGGGGTCCCTCTCTTAGATGGCCACACCTGGGAGACCCTCTTCTCCATTTTGGGGGGGGGGGCCTAGCCAAGCCCCAGCAGGGCTTAGCAGAGTCATCAGTCCAGGAGGCAGAGGCCGTTGGCGAGGTGCCCAGCTGCCCCCCCTCCCTGCGTCCTGGTCTTGCCCAGCGGCTGCTCCTTTTGAGGATGGAGAGGGAAGGTGAGGGACTCCAAGCGCTGGTCAGTAGCCACCTTTCCCGGCCAACAGATTTGAGACATCTGCGCTCCCCTGAGAGGGAGCACTTCCTCCAGCCCTCGGTTACAGGGCACAGAGGAGGATCGCTGATAGAACACAGGCAGGAAGTTGGTAGCTGCCGCACACCCCCGCTGGGGTGGGCCCTCCCACCGGGAGCCTTCCTCTTTCTGTGGATGTATCCTGCCCCCCCGAGGGACCCCACCACATAGAGGAACTATCAGGAGAGCTGTGATTATCTCCTCTGCTTGTAATTATTCTGGCATTATCTTGTCGGAGGGAGTGCTGTGTTCCCAGGCTCTGGGGACCCCTTCTCCCCACAGGCCAGCAAAGCTGGATGGGCCAAAGGAGGGGCCTGTGTCCCTGTGGCTTCTGTTCCCCTGTCGCTGTTTCCACCCCTCGGCCGGTGGAAATGGCACACTCCTGAGGGCAGAGGGAGGAGTGTGCCCGTGTTTGTGATTTCAGGAGGGTGAGACACTCGGAGTAGGTATTCTCACAGCCGGGTCCTTCACCAGGCACAGGCGCATGGTCTTGTACTGATCAGCCATTTGTGGAAGGTGGGAGGTTTTCATCAAGGATTAATCAGTTCACAGATATCTATTGAGTGCTTATGCCATGTTCAATCCAATGTGGCATAAGGGCACGTAAGGACAATAAGGCATGGCTTAATGTCAAGACTTAGCATCTCCGCAGTGATGTAATGTATCTGACCACCAAGATGAGAAAGCGGGATCGGTGAGATGGTGCCTGTATGCTCATAGTATTTGCTGGGTTTCTACTCCATACAAAGGAATGCATTTACATGAATGGCTCCATTGATTCTTCTCATGAATGCCATGCAGGGAGGGGGCTTTATTGCCATCACAGGCGACTTAAATGAAACCCAGTGAGCTGAGAGGACTCGTGGAGAGGTGCAAGGAGAGAGCTGGGACCCGGGTTCCAGCAGGCGGACTTCAGAGCCTGCTCCCTCCTCTCCCCTGGCCTCCTGCAAGCTGCCCTCCGCCAGCTGTGGATCCCAGTGGGCATGTGCACAGCGGCAAAAGCGCCGAGTCCTTTCACCTCTATTATGAGTCCCTTCTGCTCCTACCCGGGCATGATCAGCCTGTCACTGTTTTCTTAACGAAGAAAGATTCTGTACCGCGCGGCTGTATTTCTTTTTTTTTTTTTTTTTTTTACTTACAGCAAAATAGTCGTGGTTGAAAGCTGCAAGCCTATATGAGCTGTGTGCAACTTCACTGTGTTAGAAACACTGAGATGAGCCGAGACCGGTTTGGCTCAGTGGATAGAGCGTTGGCTTTCGGACTGAAAGGTCCCAGGTTCGATTCCGGTCAGGGGCATGTACCTTGCTTGCGGGCACATCTCCACTGTGGGGCGTGCAGGAGGGGGCTGATCAATATCTCTCTCTCATCGATGTTTCTGACTTTCTATCCCTCTCCCTTCCTCTCTATGAAAAATCAATAAAATATATAAAGAAAGAAAGAAAAAAAAGAAACACTGAGATGAGTGCAGATACCAGTAAGGTCAAAATTAGCATCCCCAGTAGGGGGCGTTCTTCTGCACTAAAGACTGAGGCGCAGTGACCTCTGAATGGACGGTGGCGAAGCCACCTGGCTGCCTCCCGGTCCGTTTCCCCCAGAAGCACATCTGGAAGATGCACCTGCCAACCGCAAGGAGCCGGCTGTGGCTCCTTCCGAGGCCTCCAGTCTGAAATGTTTCTCTGTGAAGCTCGAGGGGCTGGCTGGGTGCAGAGAAAGAGGACTTTGGGGCCGCTGGAGCGTTTCTGTGCGATAAGAGGAGATGGCGGCCAGGTGCTGTGAAGGGTGGCCGCGCTGATTTCCCCGTCCGCCAGGCCTGGCTTGAGACGCGTCGCTTTTCAAAAGCAGCAAAGGGGCCATTTGATGGAAGGACTGGCTGGATTACCCGCTGCCTGGCTCCATGATGGTCCTCAGATCGCCAGGCAGCTGGGATTCGGAAAGACCAAGCCTGGATTTGCCCCCTCTTTCTCCAATGATCCTTCTCTTCATTTCAGCACCCTCTTTGTCTTTGGAAGAGTCCAAACATTCCTCTAACTTTGAGTCTGGTTTTCTAGCAATTTCCAGCTCTCTTTTCTCTCTCTCTCTTTTATCTCCTTTTCACTCTCATCTCCTCCCATACCTAAAGTAGCTGGAGGCCCTGAGTCCGCGCCTGTGCATCCCAGTGGGCATGTGCACAGCTGCAAACGTGCCGGGTCCTGGGCTTGCCGAAACCTCTGTTGCTATCCCTCTGCGTAGAAACGCGGCAAGAGTAACGAAGCCATATTCACCAACAAGAGAGGAAGGCCACAGCGGGCTACATCAGAGGGTATGGGCACTATCAGGGCAGCTGTCTCTACCAGGTGCTGAACTCGGGTGCAAGGGCCAGCACCTCCAGCGTCCAACCTCTAGCCCACTACACGCAAGGCTTTAACCGTCGCAGAAAATGCATTGATGATCCATGCAGGCCGGACACCCCGGAGAATCTGTCCACATCTGGCAGCCCTATTCTCTCCAAGAAGAAACTTCTCCAGGAAAAGGACCAGAATGCAGACAGACACACAGACAGAGCAGGGCGCTGAGGCTCAGCAGGGAAATGGTAGCAAGAGGCCCTCTCAGGCTCTGTCTGTCTGTCTGTCTGTCTGAATTCTGCCAGGATGTGGCCTCTGACAGGCCACGGGCTGTTTGTGGGGCACACTCAGGAGGGCAGAGCCCAGGCTTGGTGAGAGGGTGAGGCCACTCCCACCAACACCCGAGGCCCGAGGCCTGTGCCGGGAAGGTCAAGGTCTGGGTCGCTGAGGGCAGCACTGTGGCTGCAGGATGGAGGCTTTCGGGGTTGAGAGATGGTTGGACTTTGGGGTGTTGGGGTTTCCAGGTCTGAATCCAAACGCCCTCCGCATGCGATGGCCGTGCCTCTGTTTCCAGCATGTGGCAGGGTGGGCGGAGAGCATGAGCCGGTGGGAGCCAGATTGTGGGGGAGGGGGAGAGACTGCTGAGGCTGGAGCAGGGCATTCCAAACTTCCTCTCTCTCTCCAGTTCTCCTCCCAGCCGCCTCCCACCAGCCCGTGACTGGTTCCCTGAGGACAAGGCCGCCTCGCTGGGTTCTCGGGGAGAGTTGCGTCTGACACCTTCCTACTCCTGGGGGAAGTGACACACCGCCGCGTGTTTGGGGAGTCTGTATTGAGGGCAGTGTCTGCATGAAAGGGAACCTGTTGACTGAGCTCCCCAACCCTCCCCCCCATCTTCTCCCGACGCCCACCAACCCCAGCGCTGGCTCTGGCTGGGAGAGCGTTTTGCTCGGTTTGCTTTTTTTTTTTTTAAACATAGAGAGCTGTCTCCTCCGCATTGTTGAGGAGACCCGATAAATGAGGCAGGAAGATGGGGGCAGGACGAGGAGGTGACAGGAGCTGGCGGCCAGGTTCCCCTCCGCGATCCATCTCGGCGGAAGCTGGCGTTAATGCCAGGAGCCTCAGCAAGACCGATCCCCTGCTGTGACGGTTTGGACATCTGAACGTGACCTTGGGTGTGCCCAAACCGCAGCTGGAGCCGTGCCCACGCCTCAGCGCAGTACATCACAGGGCCCGCACCGCCAGGCTGCGTTTGGACCACGAGTGCACCCGCACATGAGCATCCTTGGCCCTGCGAGCGCGGGGCAGTGGGGCCGTGCGGTGAGACCCCTTCATGCCAGTCAATCCCAGTGATGAGACGCTCACAGGAAAGCCAGGACAGCCCTCCCGCCTCGGCAAGTGGCAGCCAGGTGCCCCCCGGTGGGCATCAAAACAGCGATTCAAGCGGTTTAGAGACTGGCGGTCAGCGGCTCCCGCACCAGGGCCACCCACCTGTCTCTGGTCAGACGCCGGGCTGCTGGCGGGAAATGACGAGCACTCTGCCTGCCGGAGCACACGGGTCATTACAGAGTTCTCCCTGGGAAGTAATGGAAAATGGCTTCAAACAGGACTCATTTCCTGGGGCCCAGGCTCTCGGCTGCGTCCAGCTCACCGGGGCCCAGGTCTCAAAATGAATGGGTGTTCAAGTGCGGTCGCCAGGCCAGGTTGGAGCCAGCAGCTTCCTGGTGAGTCAGATGAGCATTGAATTTCAATGGGATGGAGTCTGCTAAGGACATTCAAGAACACTGAATTTGAGGAGGCAAGAAGAAGAAGACAAAAAACACCCACAAAGAACAACCATAGCAAAAACCCTGGTTCTGGATGTTGCTTCTGCAGCTTCCTAGTGGTGCGTTCCTGATCAATTTGGATATTGCTGAGCCTCGGTTCACCCCATCTGTAAATTGGCAACGATAAGTGAACCCAGACCACTTTGGAGAGCATCAGATCGTGTGGAGTAGGCTCGCTCAGTACTGAGCACAAAGTGAGGGGTGTTCAGTACACGTTAGCCAGGCACACGGATTCCACCGATTTCCTTGCTGAATGTGAGCAGCATTTAGAGTAGGGACCAACTTTAAGGACCATCCCAGGGATGTCCCCAGCCAAGTGCTCTATGGAGCCAGTTGTTCTTAAGGCAGCGGTTCTCAACCTTCCTAAGGCCGCGACCCTTGCATACAGTTCCTCATGGGGTGGTGACCCCCAACCATGAAATGTTGCTACTGTTATGCATCGTGATGTAAATATCTGCATTTTCTGATGGTCTTAGGCGACCCCTGTGAAAGGGTCATTCGACCCCCCAAAGGGGTCACGACCCACAGGTTGAGAACCACTGTCTTAAGGGATTTGAAACCCCTGTGGTCCCAAACCCACATTTCAGGCGGGGCAGCCTGAGAGGAGAGTGTGGGGTCCACCAGGAAGGAGTGCGCGCCGGGCACTGCCCCTGTGGCCCGGCTGGGCTTCTCCAGCTGTGCATGCGCAGAGAAGATTCTGGGTATTGTCAGCTGAGCCTACCGGAAGCCTTGGAGCGTGTGGCAGGCCTCCCACGCTTCCTGTTCACCTGGTTACCCAGTTATTTTACGCAGGTGCCGACTCCAGCTCATTACGTCTGCAGCGAGGCCTGGGAAGCAGCATTGCCATCCAGCTTTCCTTTGACGGGTTTCTGACCACACTTTTGCACAGCGAGGCACTTACTTGGTGCTTCTCAGCCCCTCACGTGCATGCGATTCTCCTCTAGATTCACGTGCTAAAGGGATGGTCTAGGCGCCATCGCATGCACATCACCTGGAGGTTACTAATGCAGACTCCCAGGTCCCGGCTCAGACCCACCACAGTCCAGTGTGCATCTCAGTCAGATCCCATGGAGACCACGCACATGGCGGACTCGGAGACCTTCGTCATGCAGGGTCCTGCACTCAGTTCAGTGCTCTGCTGTCACCTCCTTGAAATCCTTAATAATCCTCAGCCAAAGGGCTCTGCGTTTTCCTTTTGCACCAAAGCCCACAAATCATCTAGCCCAGTGGTTCTCAGCCTTCCTAAGGGCGAGACCCTGGCATACAGTTCCTCATGTGGTGGTGACCCCCAACCATGAAATTTTGCTCCTGTTATGCATCGTGATGTAAATATCTGCATTTTCCGATGGTCTTAGGCGACCCCTGTGAAAGGGTCGTTCGACCCCCAAAGGGGTCGTGACCCACATGTTGAGAACCGCTGATCTAGCTGGTTGAGGAGAGGCACTGCTCTCCACCAGTGGTTTTTCTTTCTTTTTTAGAAATATATTTTATTGATTTTTTTACAGAGAAGAAGGGAGAGGGATAGAGAGTTAGAAACATCGATGAGAGAGAGACATCGATCAGCTGCCTCCTGCACGCCCCCTACTGGGGATCTGCCAGCAACCAAGGTAGATGCCCTTGACCAGACTTGAACCTGGGACCTCTCAGTCCGCAGGCCGATGCTCTATCCACTGGGCCAAACCGGTTTTGGCATCCACCAGGGTTTTTTCAAACTTTGGTGCGGATAGGACCACACTGGAGATTAGAAACCCACATTCTGGAGGTCCCCGGAGACTCTCTGTCAGTAGGAAAGAGATGCTGTAACAGACTCCTCCTGAGATTCTGATGGAGGTGGTCCGCGCCCATTGTCAGAACGACCCCCGGTGGTTTTCCAGTCCGGTTCCTACCGTTCCTACCCTGTGCTGGCCGGCAGCACCGAGCCCGCTGGGCAGCGAGCGAGGCGCTCCGGTTGAGCGGTTTCTCTGCGGGAGCTCTCAGCGAGGCTTCCCACCTGCGCCTGAGTGGCCCGGCAGGGTCGGGTGACATTTCCACAAGCACCGGCGGGAAGGATGCACAACGCAGGGCCCTCCGCTCGAGAGGGACCACCTAGGAGGCTGGGGCACTCGACAGCCGTCCTGAGGCTGTTTCTGGTCACAGACCATCTTGAGGATTCGGGGGAAGCGATCGTGCCTCCCGCTGACACTCACCTTTGCGTCCCGAAGGGCACAGGGGACCGGGAGCTAGACAACCTGAGTGCCAGGGCTGACGTCACCTCCTCGCTCTTCAGCCTGGGGCGAGCCAGCGGGCCGTGGAGTCCGATCTTTAAAGGAGACAGTGGGGAAGGTCACCTGGGTCGCAGATTTATGGCAGGAATCAGATGAGTCAGAGTGGATGTGAGAGTCCTTTGACACCACAAAGGCAGATATAAAATCGAGGCACTCTTATAGACCCTGGGCTACGTTGCTATTTCCGGCATTACAGTGGGGATGAGGACAGGGTTGGGGATTTAGCCTAAGGCCCTAGGACTCAGTGGGTGTAGTGAGAGAAGGAAAGGAAAGCAGACAGAGAGACTTGAGGAGGAGCTGGCGGGAGTAGCTGGGACATTTGGAAGCGCAGGGAAAGAGAAAGGAGGTGCCATATTTGGGGGACTCCGAATGCGGAAATAAGAGAACATCTGTCTGTACGCGGGCAGCCAGTGTTGAGAGATCTTGGAGAAAGCCTTTCATGTAGCAATAATTGCACATCTCTGCCTCCGACTATAATGAAGACGAGTTGCAGCGGTGGTGGTCCTAGTTCGCTTTGACTTGCGAAGCCCGCTGTCAGGATTCACTAATCTCAGATGAGAAGAATGTTTAGGAGCTCCAGCCTGGGGCTCTGATCTACTGCTTCTTATCTGTGCGATTTGGGGCAGTGTTTAGCTTCTTTGTTCTGACTTTTCTTTGCCCGTAGAACCTTCCAGGGAGGGTTGTGCTAAGTAGTGAATGAGTTAGTGCGCTTGGGCCGCTGGGGAAAGAACGTTGAGGGATAAAGCATCAGGGAAATCCTGGAGCAAGAGGAGGGTGGGTCTTTCTGGAAGGGCCCTGGGGTCTGCTGAGGAAGACGCCTCAGGCTCTCACTGTGAATAGTTCAGAGCTTTGCATTGGCCCTGGGATCAGTGGTTACAGAAGCACTGACCTGCTCAGGACCCAGATGTCTGACATATCTAATACTCTAAGGCTCTAATCCAGTGGTTCTCAACCTTCCTAATGCCGCGACCCTTTAATCCAGTTCCTCATGTGGTTTTGACCCCCAACCATAAAATTATTTTTGTTGCTACTTCATCACTGCAATTTTGCAACTCTTATGAATCGTATCTGTGTTTTCCAATGGTCTCAGGCGACCCCGGTGAAAGTGTTGTTCGACCCCCTCCAAAGGGGTTGCGACCCACAGGTTGAAAACCCATGCTCTAATCCCATGAGACCTCTGCCGTCCATGACCGGTCACACCCAGCCCATGCCTGCGTGGAGACTGGGGCAGGGAGCGGAGACAGGCACAAAACCTCACCCCTCTCTTGCCAGGGGCCCCAGCCCGTTGGCTCCGTTTTTTTTTCTGACGTTTCCATCTGGTCTTCTCTCTAGGTGCACCATTGACAACCGGGTCACCCGGGTGGCCTGGCTGAACCGCAGCACCATCCTCTACGCCGGGAATGACAAATGGTGTCTGGACCCGCGCGTGGTTCTCCTGAGCAACACCCAGACCCAGTACAGCATCGAGATCCAGAACGTGGACGTGTATGACGAGGGCCCGTACACCTGCTCCGTGCAGACGGACAACCACCCCAAGACCTCCCGCGTCCACCTCATCGTGCAAGGTAGGCGGGATCTGGCGGGGCGGTCTGAGCGTGCTCAACACTTTATCTGTGATCCTCAACAGAAATGCGTTCTGTCTGTCTGTCTGTCCCATGCGGCCAGGGCACCTTCTTAATGGTCACCTTGCCCTTGGATGGTGAGTTTTCAAATAATTTCCCCATGGAATAGGATTTTGTGTGTGTGTGTGTGTGTGTGTGTGTGCGTGTGTGTGTGTGTGTGTGTGTGTGTGTGTGTGTGTGGCTTTTGTTTCGATAATATATTTTCTCAGAAAATTCTCTTCTACTTATTGCTTTCCTTGGCTTTTTTCCTCCTTCTAAGATTTGGTTGGTTTCTTCCAATTCTAAGCTCCCTTGATTGGAAGAGCGGCATTTTGATTTTGGCCCCGTACCCCTGCCACACCCTCACGCTGCCTTCAGAGAACGCAGAGCCCAGTCCAGGGGTTCTGGCAGCTCCCCGGAAGCATCCCGCACACCGCCGACATCATTTCCCGCTCACGTGATCGTCCCTCTCCTCCCAGCCCCGGCTTTGTTCTCCCTACCTCCGACTCCCCAGGTTTGGGTTGCGCCCCTCAGCCCCAGGTTTTGGAAGCTGCGTGTTCGTTTCTCTTTTTGGTCTCTCTTGGCTGTGCTTTCTCCGTGATGCTCAGGCCCTGGGATGTGGTTTGCCTCTTCCCCGTGAAGCAGAACTGGTCCCAGCATTCAGACAACACTTAGCCATGGCGGTCGTGTTCCTAGCTAGTGTAGGGGACTTCGGAATCAGACTCGGGCACTTTCTGGCTGTGAGACTTGGATTTGGTTCGAACTGAGCCTCAAGACTTACCTTGATGCAATGGGTCCGTGTCATGAGATGCTGTGGGGAGGACCACATCTCACGTGTGCTAATGTGCGTAATTCTTAGACAGTGGTTCTCAACCTTCCTAATGCCGCAACCCTTTAATACAGTTCTTTATGTTGCGGTGATCCCCAACCATAAAATTATTTTTGTCGCTACCTCATAACTGTAATTTGCTACTGTTATGAATCTTAATGTAAGTATCTGTGTTTTCTGATGGTCTTAGGAGACCCTGCTAGCTGTTCACAGGTTGAGAACCGCTGGCTTAGAAGAAGGGCTAGAACGTAAGATGCTGCTTAAGGGATAGCTATTCTTTAACTTACTGTTGTTGTTTAATTTTTTTTCTTTTTTTAAAAAATATATTTTATTGTTTGTTTGTTTTTTTTTTACAGAGAGAAAGGGAGAGGGATAGAGAGTTAGAAACATTGATAAGAGAAAAGCATCCATCAGCTGCCTCCTGCAAGCCCCCTACTGGGAATGTGCCCCGTAACCAAGGTACATGCCCTTGACCAGAATGGAACCTGGGACCTTTCAGTCCGCAGGCTGACGCTCTACCCACTGAGCCAAACCGGTTTTGGCATTTGTTTAATTTTTTACGACATCTTTGACAGCGGGCCAATTCCTTGCTTTACTGTTTAGACGGGATGGCCCTTGAGCACAGAGCCTGGCTCCTCTGTGGCCGCTTCTTCCCCAGTTCCCTTCGCCTCCCCAAATGGCAGGTCCGGGCAGCATCTCTTCCAGATGCTCCTTCCCTGCCCCTCCTGGTCAGTATGCCCAGGAAAGGGTAAGGAGACCTTGGGTGGAGGGAGGTGGCTCAGAGAGGAAAAAAGAAATTAAAGGAGCAGGAAGAGTGAAGGGCAAGCTGGCGGTGGGAAGGCAGGGTGCGGTGGGGAGTGTGGGCAGGAGCTGTGAAGAGGGGGATAGTGTGAGCAGGGGTGTGGAGAACACAGAACGGGAGTGAGAACAGCAGGGACCCTGGCTAGGACAGGGAGTCACACCATTGGGACATGGGAGCCCTCCAGGTATGGCCACGCTGGATCAAACCCAGTTGTTTTTATTTGTTTTTGTTTTTTTCTTACTCTATTTCCAAAAGGAAATTTTTCTTGCATCGGTGGTATAAATGAATATTTTTGAAACTGCTGGGTGCAAACAGCAGTGTTTAGAGGAAAGAGAATTGCACAGAAGCTATCAGAGTGTATTGCAAACAACAAAGTGGGTATTATTACCTAAAATTCCGTGTCATTGAAGGTTTTTAATGGAAAAATACATGTTTATGGTGGATAGTTAGCCAAAAAGCTTGAAAATCACTATTGTCTGTGGAGTTTCCCAGAATGCCTCAGTGGCATCATTTACATCTATACCAGGTGGTGCATTTGAAACCGTTCCTCAAGCCCCAGCCTGCCCCCTCCCACCCCATTCCCACTTGTACTGTTGAGAGCGGACTGTCTAGCAATGACCATGACACCAGGACAGGACTGTCACAGACTCTTGCTGTAGGAAGCAGGGCTGTTATGAACTGGAGAATGGAAGGAAGAGTGATGAGTTTGGAAACCACCTTGAAAATAGGCACCGCGTTTTTATAATTTTTTTTCCTTACGCTTATATGCTCCTGCCCTAAAGGAAGTGCCTTATCCAAAGTGAACATTTAGTAAATGCTTATCGAATCAGATGGCAGGAATTACAGCTCCGAGGTCTCATAGACTCACAGAGAGAAGGTTGACTATGGGGGGGGACGGGGAAAGGGGAGGAGGGGAGAGGAGAGAGCCTCCATCAATTTTCACTCATGTCCAGGCTAATGGAAAACGTCTAATCCCCAACGAGGTGTCCCCTTCCGCGAGTTGGCGAGGTGCCCTCTTAGCCTGACACACCACCTCAAGTATCGGAATCTCATCTCGGGCTAATTTTCGAATGCTGATGGGTGTATTGATCTGGAGACAAGCCGGGATAAAAAAAGGCCCTAGTCTGGTACACAGACTCAGGCCAAGCTAATCCGCTGTCGATATGCTGGCCCGGGCGTTATTGACCCTCTAATGAATAGAGGACCGTCATGTTCCAGGGCCAACCTGTCCCCCGTCTTTAAAGCAATCAGACAGACTACAGAGAGGCAGGCTCCCCTGTTTCCGTATTGGAAAGAGGATGTATCGCCATCCGGGATTAACTATATATATATTTATCTTGGGAGCTTTTATTGTACTGAGCATGGAACCTGGTTTCTCGGCTGAAGCTGACGGTCTGGATTTGGTCAAAGTTTCTCCTCAAGCCAGAGTGGCATGCAGCTGGAGTGAACATGAAAGTTAGGCATGTTCTGTCTTCAAAATGATATTATGATCATTAAACACACACACACACACATACACACACACGTGAAAGTGAAAGTTAGGCATGTTCTATCTTCAAAATGATATTATGATTATTAAACACACACACACACACACACACAAGCAGCAGGAAAAAGGGAGTAAACTGCTACTTTGCCCAT
Organism: Lasiurus cinereus; assembly: GCA_011751065.1. Classification (NCBI taxonomy): domain Eukaryota; kingdom Metazoa; phylum Chordata; class Mammalia; order Chiroptera; family Vespertilionidae; genus Lasiurus; species Lasiurus cinereus. The sequence goes on from JAAGEH010000417.1 coordinate 22,994,983, forward strand.
GAGTCTGTGTTTTTACATATATGCAGCCCGCTTTGTACATAAATAAACCCACACAGAGAGACGTAATGCCTTTGTGTAGTATCCCCAGAGCTGCTGAGGGCTGGGATTCTGTCTTCCTCCTTACCCTCAAGTACGTCTCTGTCCCACTTCCTCTTCGTGCTCCATCTTCTCTGTGGCTGTCATTGGCCATGCCAAGAGCCAGGATCCATCCTTGCATCTGCCTAAGAAGCAGACCCTTCGCCCAGTGCATGCTCCCATCATGCCTCACTCATCACACAGCTGTGACTGTTGGGAAACAACCCCGGTGCTGCTGGGCTGGCCACGCACTGAGCATGTGAGGGTGAGTAATAAATTGCCCCGAATGAGCTGCTTCCCATTTTTAGACAGTGTTGGCGCCAATGGTCCCCGGAATTCAGTTGCTCAGAGTCCATACAGCTGCTGCTGGCTGCATCCTGACAGCCACCCCTGTGTTGGCTGATTAGACATTTAAAAAAAATACATTTTTATTGATTTCAGAGAGGGAGAAAGAGATAGAAACATTAAAAATGAGAGATAATCATTGATCAGCTACATCTTGCAAACCCCCTAACTGGGGATTGTGCCCTGACCAGAAATCAAACCATGATTTCCTGGTTCACAGGTGGACGCTCAACCACTGAGCCACACTGGCTGGGCCTGATTTGATCTTTTGCCAGGATTCAGAAAGGAACTGCCCAGAAGTCAGGCCGTCTGCTCCAGAGCTCCGGCTGTTAGTGGCCCCTCCAGTCCCAGCCTCAGGACAGCCGTTCACTGGTGGTGCGATCTGGGTTTGTACTTAACCACTGGACGATTTTCAGATCTGCTGGTAACACTTCATACCCTTGTAGCAAAGGAAAAGGAGAAATGCTTGTTGTTTTTTTCTATTTTTTCTCACTGCCTGTGGCTGTCAGAATGAATCCTCCCTTTGGTTTTTAGGAAAATAGCTCAAAAGCCACCTAGCGGGCCACGTGGTTTTCCAAAGTCCCAGCAGGCCTGGCCCAGTGTCTGGAGCATGGACTGGGGTCCGTGCAGCCTGGGCTACAGCGGGGAGTCCCAGCAGAGAGCAGCGGAGGAGGATGGAGGGTGATTAAGTAGTGCAGGCAGAGTATGGCAGCACAGAGGACTCAGCGTGCCTGGCCGGAGGTGTGAGATGAGCCTGCAGGAAGTAGGTGATGTGCTTGTGACTTGCGCATGTCAGCAGATGGGAGCAGGCTCAGGGCTGCAAACAGGGCCCAGCGGTGCATGTGGGGCAAGACTCCTGGGTGGGCTTGTGTGGGGGGGGAGGGCCAGCCTTGGGAGGAGTGTGGCCCTGGCCTGTGTGGCAGGAAGTGGAGGGGAAGGCAGCAAGGGCTGGTGACAGGAAGGGGGAGGTGGCCTGAAGACTGAGCTGAGTAGCTACTCATCATAGTGTCCATTTGGAATTAAATTTAAATGAACTCAAACCATACTGGCCTCATTTCACTTGCTTCAGTAGCCGCATGTGACCCGTGGTACCTCGTTAGACAGCACAGACATGTAATATTCCCGTCATGGTAGAAAGCTCAACTGGGCAGTGATATATGTGACTGCATCCTGGCCCGGTGGCTCATTTGAAGCATCGCCCCTTACATCCAAAGGCTGTGGGTTAAAATCCCAGTCAGGGTACATACAGGAGGCAGCCCATCAATGTTTCTCTCTCACATCCACGTTTCTCTCCCCCTCTCTCTCTCTTTCTCTCTCCCCCACCTAACAGATCCTCAGGTGAGAATTAACAATAATAATCATAACAATCTTAAGTGATTGGCATTACAGTCCAATGGGAGTTAAAGCAAGAGTGGCATTCACTAACCGGAAGTGCCGGGTGTGGTGTAGAAAGGAGTGGAGTTTTGTGGAGAAGATGGAGATCTTTTAAAGACAGGAGGGACTGTCTAAAACGATGGAGGGCTGGGTTCCTTTGTTAGCGAGCACAGAGAAGAAGGGCCAGAGTCTGCAGATGTAACTAGGGAAGAAGAGGCAGAATTAGGGGACTGGACTGGTTGAATATCGGGGAGAGCAAAAGGGGGAGGGTGAGTTCATCGGGACATTAAGATTTTTAGTCGGAGCCCTGGGAGAGCTGGGCTTGGCACCAAGGCATCTGGAGTGTCAGCTGGGAACACATCCTGTGGCAGAGGGGCGGGGGTCAGGTGCTTAGACAGTTGATGTTACGATGCCTTGAAAATTCATTCAAAAGGGGTTTGTGCCCGTAAGAAATACCACCCATGGATGCCCATGCCCACTTAGGCAGCTGAGTATCATCTTTCAGGCCACCGAGAGGGAGCTCTCTCTGAAGGTTCATTAAAACTGGGGCCGAGTGATTTCCCCGGCTTTGGCCTCAGGGTGTTCGGCTTTATGAGCGTAATTAATAAGGAGCTGCTTCGAGGGTCTAGCTGTGGGTTTCAACCTTCACCCCTCCCCATCCTGCTGTCGAACTGGGCTTCTGGGACTCTCTAAAATGGCCACGCTTCAGTCTCCATTTCCCTGGAAAGAAGACTTAGCTTGGGAAACCCAGAGTCAATGGAGAGCTCCACGGGCTTAACTCCTCTGACAAATGAAGGCCCGTGCGGAAGGCATCTCAGAGCCCTGACTGTACAGTGGTACCTCGAGATACGAGTTTAATTCGTTCCGTAACCTTGAGGCGTGGGAAACTATGAGATGCTGGAGTTGCGGTAAACTGGTGGGTCGTGTGCAGCCGGCCGATCCTCGCGATGACTCCTATCTCAAATGTTGCTCGTATTTCAAAGCAAAAATCGCTCGTTCGACTGCTCGTATCTCAAACATCTCGTATGTGAGGCCACTCGTATCTCGAGGTACCAGTGTCTTTCTAAAAGTGCTGAAGGTTCTGGAGCTGCAGAAGTGCCCTGGCGTCTGCAGGGATGGGGACGGACCCCTTTGTCCAAGCAGAGCCCGGCTGGGACACCTGTGGCTTTCAACTCACAGACACGCTTGCGCGAGAGACAAGGCAGAATGCGATTCTTGAACACGTGTGGCTGTTGGGTGACAGGTGTGGCAGTAAAAGCTTTTGTTCTCTTTATTAGTTTTCCGGGCCCCAGCTAGGTCCCCCGCTTTGTTGCTGAGCGTCTAGCCACCCCTTCCCTTTTGTTTGGTGTAAATGAGTTTTCCTCTTTCTCCCTGGGCAGAATTAATCCGAAAATCCCTGCTATTGTTTGCTGCTTAATCACCTGCCTTTTGGACCCAGCAGCTCGGAGTCTCCCGTGGAAAGGGGGAGGCAGGCTGGTGTCTACGGGATGAGACAGGGACGAGAGACAGGAGCCGGTCAGCCCTGCGTTCCCTGTGGTAGTGGAGTTCCTGGGAGGAAGGGCCAGGCCTGGGAGGTACCAGGCAGGCGGGTGCCACCTTTCACTGACCTTTGACCGCTTCCTGTTCTGAACCCTCTCCTCTTACCCACCTGCTCTGTGCCATCCTGTTGCTTTCCAGTCATGAATAATTAATTGACCTTGTCAAGCCAAACTCATTATTGTGATTACAGAACAGAAACAAAAAGCTTCTTAATTCCTAGACACCTATACTGCATAGCCTCCCCTCAACCCTGAACCTGAAAGAAAGGGAGTTGGAAACAGCATATCAGAGGAAATAACGGGCTCTAGCCCTGACATTGAAGGCAAGGATTTCCGGCTCAGCCAGGTCCCCCAGAGCACAAGGCACCCCGTGGTCTGCAGGCTCCCCAAGAGCCAAGGAGACCTTCACCGACTCATTTCCATTCTGGCTACATCTCTGCTGGGTCCCTGGAGACCAGCGTGGCCATCCAGCTCTGAACCAACAGAAGTCACCTCCTGAGGACATCTGTGTTCCTCAGGTGTCAGTCGCCACGGATGACAGCGGGTCACCTTTGCCATCTCCAACGGCTTTCTCCATTCTCTCTCCTCTCCCCGCCCGGTTCAGGAAATAGATGAAAATTCACATTGACCTGGTCATGAGACCGTTCATCAGAATTCGACAGAACTTTCTCAAAGTCAGGAAATTAAATTCTGCCAAAAATTAGAGTGTTCTTCGGAGCACCCTGGAGAATGACAAAGAAGTAGGGAGGCCGTTTTATCTGAAATGGATTTACAGAAATTTAGGCAGCATGCAAATGAGGCAACTCACTTTCACCTGGTGGTGAATTTTAACACTTCACCAGGCAGTGAAGGGACAATGGAGGGGCAGAATGTGTTGGCGGGCTCGGGAACATTCCAGTAAATCCCCCGAAACGGCATCTGTCTGCAAAGCCAAGTAGAGTAGTCGTCAACTGAAGTAATCTGAGCAAATTGCTGCAGTCCGAGCCCTATTGGGTTTAATAATGGCATTTTCTGTGTTTTCTGGTAAGGCTGGGGAAGGTCCTTAGATTTTCTCAGTTTAGAAAACTTGGCACTTGCCTCCTGGCGCTGCCTGACAAGGGTCCCTGTGTCCTAGCCAGGCACACGCCTGTGGCTTCAGGCGGCAGAAAGCTCAGCTGACTCGATTGCTTCACAATAAACACTTAGCCTTGACCCACGTAAGCAGTGAGAGGTCCCAAGGGACCGTCTGTAAGCAGCCACCGAATTCTTATCCCGTAGGTGGTTTCCCCAGGGAGACTGCGCTGCCTAGAATGTTAATGTCATCAGATGGAGAAAAATGGTTCTGATTCCTCCTGGATCATACATTTCATAGCCTCCCTGTGCCTCACGATGCCATTTTCTTTGAGAGGAAAGGCAAACTTTACCGAGATGCATTGATTTTATTTTATTATTTTATTTATATTTTTATTTCTATTTCGGAGAGGTAGAGGTAGAAACATCCATGATGAGAGAGAATCATTGATCGGCCGCCTCCTACAGGCCTCACACTGGGGATCAAGCCCACAACCCGGGCACATGCCCTGTCCGTGAATGGAACTGTGACCTCCTGGTTTATAGGTTGACACTCAACCGCTGAGCCATGCTGGCCCGGGCCTAGACTTCTATCCCCATATCAGAAGCACCTGTGGTTTATTTCAGCTGAACTTCAAAGATTGCATGAGACCTCTTTATGATCTCATGAACCACTCATGCAGATCTGACTAACCCTAGAATATGTCCCAAACAACCCTCATCGCTACCTTCCCAAAGCTTTCATTGGCCGCCCCGATAGTGTGTCTATCAAGTGTAATTAAAGGTGGCATCATTGATCTGAATGGCATGCCTGTTGCAGACTGTTAGGTCCCCAAAGACCAGCAAAAGCCAGGGGCAAGTCTCTTCTTGCTGAAATAGAAATACCTAGCTTCTCAGGGCAGGGGGAGATGTAGGTGACCAAGTCTCTCCCTCTGCCTGTGGTCACAATGAGGACTGTCACTGCCATGTCTCAGTTGCAGATCCTCGTGTTTTGAAGCCAGGTACTCGGAACACAAAGATTCAGTGAGTCCCTTTCCTGTTCAGCGGAAGAAACAAATGTGTTCCCAGATCAGAATCCTGCACTGTAGCTGGGTCAGGTGCTTATACACGCAAAGGTTATGAACTCACCGAACGGAACTGATTGAACGTACCTGCCAGATGTGGCAAAACCACACACAGGATTGCATTTCACCGAGGTCTCGGTGGTGAGTAGGACTTCTCAGGGGAGGCGGAGGAGAGAAGGCATCTTGGAGTAGAGCGAGAGGATGTTCAAAGCTTGAAAGTCTGAACATGTATGACACATTGGAGGAAGAATGAGGACCCGAAGTGTTCCTGGGGCGAAATCACAGGACATACAGTCAGAAAGACAGGCTGCATCTAAGTTGTGGCCCATGTGATACTGTTAGGAGCACAGTGGGAAGCAGGAGGCCTTGGGTAAGATATCTCTTCAACACTGGCTCCGTTTTCCACTTCTCCTCCTCAAGGAAAGCTGCATTAGATTGTCTCAGCAAAGGACGAGTACCCAGAGGGCTATCTGTGGAGTAGAAAAGACCAGGTTCTGAACGAGGAAGGGAGAAGTATTGGAAGAGTACAGTGGTACCTCGAGATACGAGTGCCCTAACATACGAGCAAGTGATTTTTGCTTTGAAATATGAGCAACATTTGAGATAGGAGTCATTGCGCGATTGGCTGGCTGCACACGACCCACCAGTTTACCGCGACTCGAGCGTCTCATAGTTTCCCACGCCTCAAGGTTACAGAACGAATTAAACTCGTATCTCCAGGTACCACTGTATATCGAAACCCAGCTGTGGCTAGGTCCCGTGCACGGTAAAGATACAAGGCGAAAGTACAGCCAAGGACTCCTTATGTCAAGTGAGCTAAATTATCCTATCTAATAAAGAGGGAATATGCTAATTAACCGTCATGCCACACAAAGATAGGGGCGCCCACAGCCAACAGGGAAGGAATTTGCTAATTGATTGCCCCGCCTTCAAAGATGGTGGCATCCACAGCAATGAGGGAATATACTAATAGACTGCCATGCCCTCAGAAATGATGGCTCCCATAGCCACAAGATGGCGGTGCCCAGTCCCCTCAGCCCCACCTGGGTGGCACTCCACATGTTTGCCTCCGGAGTCCCCTAGTCCCCTCGGCCCCCCAGCCATCCAGAACCAGCCTGAGGCATAGGCAAGCCTCAGATGGAGTCTTTCCAGTTTCCCAGGGCCGTCCGAGGCTCAGGTAACGAGGGCTGGCTGAGGCTTGTGCTGCTGGCAGTGGCAGCAGCAGAGATCTGATGGGGCATCACCTTCCCCTAATCATCGGGTCATCTCTCACCCCTGAGGGCTCCTGAACTGTGAGAGGGGGCAGGCTGGACTGAGGGACACCCTCCCAGTGCCTGAATTTGCATGCACTGGGCCTCTAGTATAGTTAATAATTGCAGTTACATTTTTCCCCATAGTCTAGTTAAAGTGTGTTTCTTTGAACAAGTATAGTACACATTATCAGGGATTTTGTTTTGTTTGTTTTTAATCTTCACCTAGGGATATTTTTCCACTGAAACATGGATTGGTTGCTTCCTGCATGTGCCCCTATCAGGGCCCGGGCCAGGGAGGTGTCTGCAACCAAGGTATATGCCCATGACCAGAACCAAACTCTGGTGCACAGGCCATTATTCTATCTATTGAGCCAAACCAGCGAGGGCCATTACCGGGCTTTTGGCTCTGTCTTTATCGTGCTGTTTGTACCAGAGAAGGTGAGGATGTTACAGAGGATAACATGGCTGCGAGAGGGCCCTGCCATTCACAGCAGCCATCTCCCACTGTACCTGCGTGCCCACCTGCAGATGCTGAGACACAGTGTTCAGATGTCTCCAGGCTGATTTATGTAGGCTCTCAGGTGTCAGCGCTTGGAGTATATCTTCAGATTTATATTCCTGTTGAGCATCACCCGTGGTAAATTAGTGTCTATAGTCGGTACACCATCTAATTGGCTGCCGCTGGAGTTGGTGGAACACAGCGCCCTTCTTCTTTGGAGAGATCTTCATTTCATGTTATTTGAGAAAGGATTTATTGATTTAAAATTAGGACAGTTTAATTTGGTGGCATGTTTGCTTTATGTCTCAATTATATATTCATGTCTTTGTGGTAAACTCAGCTGGGAGGGAGATTAAGAACTCAAAACAGAGGACCCCGCGTGGCAAATGGTGCTTTCTACTGTGATTAATTGGGAATCCGCACCGTGAACCCGGCATTAGCTCCCTTGGGGACTGAAGGGCTGAGTACAGAGCAGGCCATTTCGGGATTTAGGAGACCTGGATTCCAGACTGATCTTGACAATAAGTACCTGGGAAATGACCGACTTCTTTAATCTATGTTAGATTAGGTGCCCTTTATAGAAAGGTTTTGATCTATCACATAATCTAATTTGAAGGAAAGTAGCAGATAGACGCCGGGAAGCAGGGCACCGCTGCATATTAACATCCTTCATCTTTGCAACCGCTTATTAGCAATAAAGGCTGTCAGGCTCTGCTGTTTATCTTATTGTGACTCCTTTACACAGGCCTCATCCTCTGCACCAAGAATTCTTGCAGAGTCTGTGGCTGACCTGGGTCTCGATTCCCAAGAATTTCCATGGATCCTGTCCCCCTTTTCCCGGATCCATTCCCTCCTTTAGCTCCAGGGTTCCTGTTTCTTTTGTCCTTCCGATCGGTTGATGTTCTCGCACTCTCCCGCTGTCGCCCTCTTTGCTCTCAGAATTCCATTTGGTGGTCTCAGCACACAGAACCTGGGCCTCAGAGAGGCATTTGTGCTAAGGCTGCCCTCACTCTCAATACCCAAACTGCCACGCCCTTTCTTCCTACCCCCAGAAAGGGAGATCAGACATGTTGATTTTTTCCCCCTTTAACTCCTGCATCGACTCCCATGGGTCAATTACTGATGATAAAAGATGGATGAGACTGGTCCCTCTGATCAAGACACATAATGTGGATTGGGCCACTGTTAACTGTCTAAGGGAAGAAGCTATTCTCATAGAGCCATGAGGGAGAGGGGGACTCAGACAGGCCAAGGGTCTGGAAAGGTCTTTTGAGATGGATGGTGGGGCACTTTAGTTCTATTTTCCTACAAAATATGAAAATAAAATAGGCAGTCTGCCCACACCCATTCTGCCCTGCGTTACCCACTCTTTCTCCACTCCCAGCTACATGATCTTTTCAAACCCAAAGCTGATGGTGTTTGTAGGACTTCAGCTCAGCCTATGAGAGCCAGTCCCTTGTGAAGGTATGGGAGGAGCTTCATCTTCACCCCTGGTTCCCTCCAGCTCCTGCCTGGCCAACCTCCTTTCATTTTATTTTACCTCAATTGTTCTCTCCGGTCCTGGGCTTGTCTGCATTCTCCCCTCTGCCTTCCTTGCATCCCTCTCCTCTTTTCCCTGGGTTAACCCTATGTATCCTTCAAATATCCGTTGAAATGTGCTTCCTCAGGAACGCTTCTTCACCCTGGCTTCATTCCCCTTCAATTCCCTCCTTGTCCCCCCTCCATGTGGAGCCATGATCTTGCATTTCTTGTTTTTTTTTTTTTTTTTTTTTGTCACAGTTGGCATTTGTTTCTGTGATTAGCTGGTGGATGGCTGTGAGCCCGAGGGCAGGAGCCTGTCTACTTTCACCTGAGTGCCTGGGGCTCACAGCTACTTGTTGGGTAAGCTTTTTTTTTTTTAAATCATTAAGCCAAGTAATTCAGTGTGCGTTGGGACTGGCGATGGTGGGCTGGATAAGAATAAGGTCACTCCAAGTTGTCAGATTATAATCCTTGGAATTGTGACCATTACTCATATGGTAGCATCTCTGCAGATGAAGTTCAGGAGTTGAGATGGGACATGACGTGGGGTTTTCCAGGGCGGTCCTCCATGGGATCACGGATAATTCATAAGGAGGAGGCAGAGGAAGAGGTGATGCAGCACACGCTGAGAGAGGAGGGGTGTGAACGTGGAGCAAAGAGACATTCAAAGCCCTTGGGTGGTGTTGCCATGAGACAGGGAGTGTCACCAGCCACTGAGAGCCAGAGATCCCAGGAACAGTTTCCTCCCTAAAGCATCCAGAGGGAGTTTGACCCTCCCAGCACCACTGGGCACCAGCAAGGTGGAACTGATATGGGACTTTCCTGTCCCCAGAACCATGAGGGAATACATCTCTGCTGTTTTAAAGACACGGAGTTTGTGGTAATGTTACATACAGCATTCATAGGAAACTTCTAATCCCTGATGGCTGAAAATCAGAACAAGTTGGTATTCTAGAAATTTCGGTTTGATCATTGTGAGATGAAGTAAGACTCACCTTTGGGGAAGACTATTTTTATTATTTCTTTCTAAAGGAATCTCTTTGGAGAGCCTACACTAAAGACTATACTTTTCTGATGTTGAAATAATTGTGCCTGGGGTCCCCAAGGGAGCGGAGAAGCCACATATGATTTTAATGGAAGCAGACTGACATTGCCTCACGCCGAGCTGTGAGATGTGGCTGGGGAAATTCGGACAAGAATTGAAGATAAAATTGCTAAGTGTCCTCTTGTTAACCAGGAGTGGGGCTGCTGCCTGGACTTGATTTCTCTTATTTGTCTCGTAGGCATCTCAAATGCAAAAGGTACAAAATAGATCTCTTGAATTCTAGCCATCTTCTCCACTGTACCCTCCTCCTGGCTCCAAACTTATCCCTTCTGTGGTCTTCTCATCAGTCACTGGCAACTCGTCAAAGACCTCGGCATTGATCTTGACTTCCTTCTTTCTCCCATACTCCTCCTCCATCTTGAGTATATCCTGTTAGATTTACTGAATTTTGGAAATTTTCCCAGAATCCTTCTCCCCACATTCATCTCCACGGCCCTGTCCCACACCACCATGAGGTTTAAACTCTTCTGCAGCCACTTATCTAGGTAGCCCCCATTTTTCACACTTGTTCCTCATTGTCTGCTCTTCACACTCAGCAGGAATACTTTTTTAGACCCACATTCCTCAGATCCATCCTCATAGTCACTGTCTCACTCAGGGGAGAAGCTGAAATACTTACCGTGCCTGAATCCTCACACCATCTGGTCTCAGCATCTCTCCGGCCTCCCTTTGGAATACACTCCCTCTTTCTAAGCCCTAGATACTCCTTGATGTTCTCACTGTATGCCTACGGGGCTCCTACCTCAGGGCCTTGCAGCCTTCTTTTCTGGTACCTATTTCCTTGGGCTCCCTGTCTTTCTTTAGGTCTTCTCTCATAGGTCACCCCAAAGGAGAGGCCTCCTTGACCACCTCTATGAAACAGATCTCCCCAACCCACCTCATCACTCCCTAGTGCCTTTCTTACTTGTTTTTCTTTCTAACATAGATCGCCTTGGGCATGACAAATGTTTCTATCTTCAAAATGTAGTCTGTTTCACTCCAATAGAATGCATGTCCCATGAGGTTAGGGATTTGGCCTACTTTGTTCACTGTTGAATCCTAGAACAGGGTCTGGCACACAGTAGGCACTCAATAAATATAGAATGAACAAATAAATGAAATAGAAACTAAGGCCTGCTATTAAGTAAACTTTATCTATCTATATCTATATCTATCTATCTATCTATCTATCTATCTATCTATCTATTTACATTTACTCCGTTTCTTTGTTTGAGTGTGAGAATGTGAACGTTCAGTTATTTCTTTCAAAATCATCGGGTCACCCTGTTCTCTGACCAGATAGCATTAAGTTTGATTTCACACAGTGGGTTTTCCTTGCAAGGTAAAGAAAGGGGATAGTGCTTCACATGTAAGGATCAACCTGCAGCAGGAATGGCCACGCACCTCAAGTATGGGTCACTCCATATGGTGGACTAGATAAAATGCATGAATTCGGGGAAATGCCCAAGTGCCCAAGTCTGGAGCGGGGACAAGGACCAGACCTCTGGCTACCCAGGAATTCAGGTCCCATCATAGAGGGGATGGAGAATCATAGGATGCCTTGAGCAAGGGAATTGCATGAATTATGTTTTAGGAAGACCTTTGGCAGCAGAATGGAGGATGGGCCAGAGGGTGGGTGTTGAGACAGGGGCACTGAGGAAGCATGAAAACATGCTTTATCCCATTTTCCTCTCGTCTTGACCTGGAGAGATGCCCTCTCCTGAGGGGCTGGACAAACGGTGCCTCAGAGGAGCCGGCTGAGGCCAGACTTGAGAGGGTATTCCCATTTCCCCTGATGGTCCAATTCCAGAGAGACCTGCATCCTTCTCAGTGATTTATTATAGAATTCAGTGTTCACACCTTTGCAAACATTTCTTGTTTAAACACTTACAAATGAGGAAGGGGAGGAGGAGGAGGGGAAAGAAGAGGAGGGAGAAGGAGGAGAAGGGAGATGTTGACCATTTCCCAGACTAACTGGACCTGTATCGCCCAGGTGGGGGTGTGGGGGTGTATAGATAGGTTTAGAAATCACAGGTCTAGGGCCCAGCTGAGCTAAAGGATAGAGGCAAGTGAAAGCCAGATTGAGAACATCTCAGATATAAAAGCCTCAATTATGTTCATGCTCCTTAGTAGGAATTGTGTCAACTCAGGCAAGCAGGCTCATTCCATGTTTCTATGTGTGCATTGAGAGTGGCTTTCATCTCCCTGAGCTTATTGCTGTATTGTCGTTCGAATGAGGCGCAGGAAACAAAGACACAGAGAGGAGCTGTGCCCAGAGGTGGGCCAGTACAGTCTTCAGCTCATCTCCCCACTTTGTTCTAAGGTGGTTTCTAAAGCATCATTAGGCTTTTGATCCTTCTATGAGGGAAAACACGTGCAGCCCTCCTTTTCCTCTCCCTGGGCAGCCGGCATTCAGCCCACTCAGTTCTCAGTCAAGGCACATGTACTCCTCTGCCGGGGGCTCGATGGCTCTGTCTCCCACAGCCAAGATTAATGAGCTCAGGAATCACGTGGTGGAAATGAGAGTGGGGACCCCTCCTCATTACACCTACTGACCCAGGAGTAAATTGTTTGCTTTCCATTCCCCCAACTTTATACTATGTTGGCCTGGAGACCTTAATTTTAAGGGGAGTTATGTATCTTTCATCAGGGGACACAGTAGAAATTCTACTGGGCTGGAAGTGAAGACTGTACCCCTGGCACTTTGGGGTCCTCATGCCTCTGAATCAATGGGCAAGAAAGGGAGCTATGATGATGGCTGGTGGACCTGACTACCACTTGGAAATTGGACTGCTACTCTACAATGGGGGTAAAAACTCTTATGTTGGAATAGAGTAGATCCCTTTAGGACATCTCAGGGTATTACCATGCTATGTGATAAAGCTAATAAAAAAAAATTAATGACCTAGATCAGTGGTCGGCAAGCTTCGGTCTGCCGCTCTGTTGACTAATGAGTTTGCCGACCACTGACCTAGACCAAGCATGTCAAACTCAAAGGCTAACACGGGCCAAATAAACAAGGCATGTGACCCGAGGGCCATGAGTTTGACATGCTTGAAAGGTTTCTATGCCAGATGCTTGCTGTGGACAAAGAGAATACCAAGTAGTCAGTGGAATGAGGTAGTTTTAAATATCAGTGACAACCACGTGACCAGTTAAAGAAATGAGGACTGTCTGATGGTTATGGCTATTTCAGTAGTCCCTCCTGATTCTGAATATGTTTGTGTGTATATGTGCACATAGTAAGCAAGTGCCTTTTTTCCCTTTGATCTCTTATTTTCTTGTCATGGAGCATAAGATGTATTGACTTTATACCAGTATTTAAGTTGTCAGAGCTCTGTATCATACTATTTCAGGTACAGAATATCAGAAGAGTGAACATCACTCAAGGACTTGTCTCCTTTTCTGGGGGAGATTTTCATTTGTGCACAGAATACTGGTATCATGCTTGGTGAAGTTACAGCCTTGTTATTGTCTGCTTTGGGAGATTAAGTCTAGTTTAGAAAGATACGTGTGGGTGCTACGTTCACAAGGAGCGGACTTGTGGTTGTTAATTTTATTTGCCAGCTTGCCCGGACTAAAAGATGCACAGGTAGCTCAGGTATTATGATTTCTGGGTGTGTCTGTGAAGGTTTTTCCAAAAGAGATTAGCATTCCATTCAGGTAACTCAGTAATGACCGCCCTCATCAGCGCAGGCCTGGGCCATCCGATCTGTTGAAGACAGAATACAACAGAAAGACAGAGGGAGGGCGGATTTGGTCTCTGTGTGAGCTGGGACATTCATCTTCTCCCGCTTTCAGACATTGGGGCTCCTGCTTCTCAGCTTCAGGGCTTAGACTGGGACTTAGTACCATCATCGCTCTGGGTTCTCAGGCCTGTGGACTGGGACTGGATTATACCACTGGCTTTTCTGGGCTTCTAGCTTGCAGAAGGCAGATGATAGTAAGTCTCGGCCTTCACAATTGCATGAGACAACATCCTATTATTCCTCCTTCTCAGGGAACCCTGACCGATACAGATAACAGGTGAGTTTTCCATACTTAAAAGCTACCTTAGAATTAGCATAAGTGCAGCTGTGTGGGTAATAGCTGATGATTCTGGGTGATGCAGACACAGGCAGTCCATAGTACTCAGAAGAACAGGGAGCCCACTTGCCATGGGTACTTCCCTGCCTCTGCAAGGTCATGGCCGTATCTCCTGCCAAACACATAGAGACTTCTGGCTCACCTTTCAACCCAGCACCTCGCTGAAGAAAGAGGCTTTTGTAACACAAACTCATTCCTCCTTCCTTCAAATGTTCATTTAGTTTTTGCAGTGAACCAGGAATCATGCCAAGACTCTAGGTGTAGAAGACAAAGACAGATATGTGTCCCCCGCAAAATAATATTCTAGTGAGTAACCAGAGAAGTAAATATTTCATTGTAGCACAGGGAGAGTGCTGGTCCTACCTCTGAGAACCCAGGGGCACCCAAAAGGAAACTTTTCCTCAGCTGTGAATGGAATAAGATTATCTAGGTCAGCGGTTCTCAACCTGTGGGTCGCGACCCCTTTGGGGGTCAAACGACCCTTTCACAGGGGTCACCTAAGACCATCGGAAAATGCAGATATTTACATCACGATGCATAACAGTAGCAACATTTCATGGTTGGGGGTCACCGCCACATGAGGAACTGTATGCAAGGGTCTCGGCCTTAGGAAGGTTGAGAACCACTGATCTAGGTGAAGGAGGAAAGGTGAGCTATTCTAGAATGTCATCAAAGACTAGGAGATAAACAGGAATACAGCCCATTCAGAGAACAGAAAAGCATCTAATGAGCAAGCCCTAGGAGGAGGAAACAGGGGGTGGGAGGGAGGACCAGAGAGGGGAGCAGGAGCTGGATCAGAAGAGGCCTGGTGAACCAACCTCTCCAGTTTGTGTTTTTTCTTAAGGGTAAAAATGCTCAAATGAGGGAGGTGCAGACCCTATTCAGGAGGATTTCCCTTAGGTTTTCAGGTTTGAAAAGGGGGTGTGGGAGCAAAGCAATGACAAAAAGGCCCTCCAATGCTCCTCATTTTTATCTGGTTCATCCCTCACCCATACCTACCCAGCGCTGCCCTGGGTTGAGAAGAGGTGATGCCAATGATAAGCTCATAGACTGTAGTTTTACCCCAAGCTGGGAATAAATCATTGGCTGATTCTCTGACATGGCTGGGAGGAGCATTCAGAAGACCAGGAGTGCCACGTGGAGGTAGAGGCACACACGGGCTGCCCTTTCTCCCATGGGTACTCCCCTGCCTCTGCCCCTCTCCATCTGTCTGTCTCAGGCCACTTTTCATCCGGTCTCACCAGCCACTTTGTTTTATTTCACCTCTACTTTTTGTTGTCTTCTGCCTAGGGCAGGTGTTCCGCTTTCCTCCTTTAATCTTGTCCTGTTTTTCTCCTCTTACTCTCCGTGGGATCCACTGTTCCCTGGCTTGTCGCCTGCCCCTTTTTCGTTTAGACCTGCACCCCTCAGGACTGTGCTCTCTCTGTTCTAATATATGCCCGTATCTTCTCCCCCACCCCTGACATTTTCATTCTTTCCCTTTCCCTGTCTTCTCTTTCCCTGGTCCCCTTATCCTCTGGCATCCTTCATTGTTCCCACCTCTGCCTTCTCTCCCGTTTATGGTCCATGCACTCCAGCCTGTGGTCCCTTCGAGCCTCCAGTCTCACGTCCATTAGAGCTGGTCCCCTCTGAATGGCACCCAGAGCTTCACCTTCCACATTAGGACTCCGCATCACCACTGTGGAGAGGAGCACACACACGCTGATGCACCTGCTTATTTGTTTATTTTCTCGTTCACCTAATAAGCACTCTGTGGAATTGAGCCGAGGTTCCCTTGAGGAGTCTGCGCTCAGCCTATGTTGAAATCCTTTCCCTGCTCAGCGCAGAGAGGGTAGGTTGAATGTTTCAGATGTCTTTGCCGAGATTCAGATGTGGAGTCTGTGTCCTTTGTCCCCATTGCCATGTGTATGTGCATTGCATGGTGTGTGTATGGCACGGGAGGGGACGATGCAGAATGAACCTCTTTCTATTTATGAGCCGGAAGGAACTTGCAGTGGGTCAAGGATGTCATGGACACGTGGTGTTTATCTAGAGCAATGGTTCTCAACCTGTGGGTCGCGACCCCTTTGGGGGTCGAACGACCCTTTCACAGGGGTCGCCTAAGACCATCGGAAAATGCAGATATTTACATCACGATGCCTAACAGTAGCAAAATTTCATGGTTGGGGGTCACCACCCCATGAGGAACTGTATGCAAGGGTCACGGCCTTAGGAAAGTTGGGAGCCACTGATCTAGAGCAAATGTGAAGAACGTAGAGGGAAAGAAGATTCCGCCCTGGGGCCGGGACTGCTGGGAAGACTTGGGAAGAGGGGCCATTCCCAAAGGCCTGGTGCCTTATCGGCATCACAGAACTCTCCACTGATCCCCTCGAGAGAGTGGCCAGGTGTGGAGCTACCGATCATGTGAAATGTCTTGGCCACTCCACCAGCCACCTGGCACCTTCGCTGCAGAGAAGTGTTGCCTTGTATGAGTCCTGGCCTGGCCGCAGACAAGAGCTTCAGGAAAGAGGGGTGTCCTGGATGGTGTCCTGGTCCCCACACAGACACTTGAGCTGGTCCCAGGGGTCTTCTCTTCCCCGCCTGTACCCCAAGTCTCCTGTGTCGTGGGTGTGCCCATGGTGTTGTGGTCATAGAAGGTTGTAAACATAGCCTTTCCCCTCACGGCAATATTACAGGCAACTGTAGGAAACAAGAGCAGGCAAGCTTGTGCCAGGCACTGATAATAATATTTATAGTTACATCTTACTTAAACTTTGCTATAAAGCAGCCTTGAATTAAATGAAACCCTTTATTTACGTTATCTCATTTATTTCAAAAACAATCCATTAGTTCCAATGCAACAGATGCTATTATTAAGGAGCCTCTGGGGGCGCTTAAGTTGCATGAAGTAGGTTCTCAGTGAATCACCAGGTGGGGGCAAGCGGCACCAGATTTCTATGGGTTCAAGGTCAGTGCCAATGCTGTGTCTGAGGCCAATCAGCAAAAGTCACAGGGTTCACAGGGACAGTGGCTATGCCAGGCGCACTCAGGCATTTGTGGTGGTGTGGGGTCTCAGGACACTGTCAGGGCGAGTCATCAGAGCGTATCAGGCCCAGATGAATGTTTGTAGTGTGAGGGGAGGGTTCTGCACAGGAGTGTGGACACTGGTCAGTGTAGAGGGAGAATGGCCCCACCCAGAGCCACACACTCAGTCTGTCCCAGGTCTTCAGGGCCTCATGGGCACACTGTGGTCACAGCCTGAGGGTCAACCACATGCATGCCACACCCACCAAAATCAAGACCCAGCCACGGCAGGAGGGCACACATAGCCCACGCAAGGACAGTCCTGGGGCACCCAGATCAAGCGATCGGGAAGATTGTGTCATTGGGTCCCACAGGAGACCTACCAGGCCACACTACCAAGACTGGGAGACATAACAGGTCTACTCAGTACAGAGAAACAAACTCAAGACAGGCAGCCGAAACAGGGAGACAAAGAAACACGCCCTAAGTGAAAGAACAGGACAGGGCCTTTTTAAGAAGAAGAAAGAAAAATATATATATAGAGAGAGGAACATAGTTATAAAGAATAAAGTGGCTATAATTACATACCTATCAGTAATCACTTTACATGTCAATGGATTAAATACTCTAATCAAAAGACATAGAATAGCTGAATGAATAAAAAACAAGACCCATCTCAGAACAAAAGACACACACAGACTGAAAGTAAAAGGATGGAAACCAATATTTCATGCAAATGGAAATGAAACAACAACAATCAGAGGTAGCAATACTGAGACAATATTTTATAGACTTCAAAATAAGGACTATATTAAGAGACAAAGAAAGATATTACATAATGATAAAGAGATACATCCAATAGGAGGATATAACCCCAGTATCAACTCCACACCTATCTCCCCAGCCCAGAGCCCTAGAGCTGGAAAAAGACACCCACATAACATCTGATTGTGAAAATCTGCTGGTATTCTGTGTCAGGGAGAGAAGGTAGTCTGCTCAAAAAAAGGCACCCTCTTAAAGGGCCAACAAACAAAATCTCATTTGCAGCTATTTCACTGCGGTCCTACCCAGAACAAGGTGGATCTAGGGGAGGAAAGGGGGGATTAGGAGAGTGCCAGGGACCAGGTCAGTTCATGGTAGAATGGAGTTTACTCTCCAAAGATCTGTTCTCTGAGCATTTAGTAATGCTATTCTCCCCAAGTTCCTCCTTACATCACTAGACATTTCCCATATGACTGCTTTATTCTCAGCTTCTCTCACCTAGAGGGTTTATGCTAAGTAAAATAAGTCAGTCAGTGAAAGGCAAATGGTCACCACAACATACCCTTCTTTCTTCTCACTTTATCTATATCACATCCAATGACCTGCCCAAATCATGTGGTTTCAGCAATGACTGCCCCCTAATCACTCCCTTGCCAGGCTAATCAACACTTAACTGCTCCCCTGCTGGCCCGTAGCCCCTAACTGTGCTCCTCTACTGGCCTGGTCACCCCTAACTCTTCTCCTCCCCAGGCCTGAGTCCCCCTAAGTGCCCTCCCTTGCAAGCCTGATCCCCCTCAATTGCCCTCCCCTGTAGGCCTGGGTTCCCACCAACTGCCCTTGCCTACTGGCCTAATCACCCCCAATTGCCTTCACCTGTAGGCCTGATCCCTCCCAACTTCCCTCCCCTGCATGCCTGGTCCCCCTCCCATTTGCCCTCCCCTGCTGGTCTGATCGTCCACAACTGCCCTTCTCTGCTGGCCATCTTGTGGCAGCCATCTTTTACCACATGGGTGCGGCCATCTTATGTGTTGGAGTGGTGGTCCATTTGCATATCACCTCTTTATTATATGGGATCATTATTATAGCTGCTCTCATGGCAGCCCCCGAGCTGTTTAATAGAGATATCAGTTGCTCAGAGTTGAAAATTTTCACCCAGAGCTCTTTACGGCCCAAGCTTTTCTTGTCTGTTGCCACTCCGTTTTGCTTGTTGTAGTCTTGACGCAGCCATGTAGCACTTCTTAGTATCCCCATCAGAATTGAGCAGAGAGCCGCTCAGCCAGAGGTCCCTGTAATGTATTCTGGGGAACATGACCTAGTTTCTTTAACCTTTTTGAATCATCGAAGTCCCAAATCCCATTTGGACCCACAGTGTCAGTTTCGCAGAGAGTCGGTCTTCCTTGCCTGCTTCATGCTAAATGAGATCTCATTATGTTATCAGTCTGCAGCAGGCACTTCTTCCATGACATATGGATGTGAACTGATCACAACACTTATTTGGAGCCTGGGGCTTCAGGATTCCAAACTTTGAGACCTGTGTGGACAAAACTTGGGTCGGTATTTAAGGGAATTTGAGCCCAAACAAGGGGAATGGGTAAAGGTCACTGTATAATTGACCATCATTTCTCGCATCAAGGCTACTTTCTGGAACCTGCCTGCTCCCTCACAATCCCGTGGCACTTGACCAGCAAGAGATGTGAGAGGACCATTGTCCTCAGTGATAGAATGTCAGTGACACCCTGAGGCATTCACATGATAGACCGGTGGCCAAGCTGGGGTTTCTCCCAAGACATCCTGCAGGCCATGCTTGACCTTCACTCTCTCAACTCCCCACATAGCGTGCTCTCTTTCCATTCTTTCCTTTTAAAAAAAAATGTATTTAGTGGTTTCAGAAAGAAGAAGGGAGAGGGAAAAAGAATTAGAAACATCAATGATGAGAGAGAATCCATTGATTGGCTGTTTCCTGCACACCCCCTACTGGGGATTGAGCTTGTAACCCCAGACCAGGAATTGAACAGTGACCTTCTGGTTCATAGGTTGGCACTCAGTCACCGAGCCACACCCAAGTGGGCCTTTTTCATTCTTTTAGACACACTTCACTCAGGCATCCATTCCATGCAAATTAGCTAAGCACTGGCTGTGCACCAGTTATATGGCTGACATGCACAATGACAAGCAAGGCCGAACAAAGCTCCTTATTCCTTTTGGAGTCTGGGTTCTTCGCTTTTTATTTCATCTTGACTTGCCTCTCTCTCAAGCATATATTCCCTTCATAATTTACAGTTGTATTAAGGGTTTCTGAAGAAGTTTCCTAATTAACCAGGAGCAATACACGGTTCTGTCTCAATTCAGTGTGTTTTTTTTAGAAAACAAATGCAAGTAGCCAATCTGTCCATTACAAATGAGTTCATTCCTATTCAGGCGGCAGCTGTCACTTACCTTGCCTGAGGCTTCTTATGTTATGTGCAACATATTGGCTTTAGTTGTCTGTACTTCTTCCCAGCTACACTGTGAGCCCTAAATGAATGGAAGACACACTAAATCAAAATAATCTGTTGTATCAAAATGGTGGCCATGCATAGTTTGAGTATCAGGCAGCACAAACAACTTGTTTAAGGTGGATGTGTGACCTAAGTATCTAGGTTAGCAAGAAATAGAGAATGAAGGCTTTTTGTTCCTTTCATTGGAAGAGTGACTTCCAATGACAAAGGACTAACTAGAAACGTTTACATTGCTATAAAAGATGCAGCATAGTGAACTGTCCAAATCATTGCTGTTTTCCTACAGCTCACAAGTACTTTGCAATCCACATAGTAATCAGAGAGGACTTTGCACTCCGGGACCGGTCTTCTCAAGATGCATTCATCACTCAGTGACAATTCGCATCCCTACTAAGAACAAACCACTGTTCTGGGTGTTGCTTGTGCTCAGTAGGTGCATTCTACCGTAGCTCCTCATTGAAGGATGAGTTAGGCCAGAAACACTCATCATTTGTCACCTCTCTGGAATGTTCCTAATGAGTTACAATTCTAGGCCTATCCTAGTCTGCAAATAGATTGTGAACTTTGGAGGACCTCTTGCATGGGTCAAGACGGTCCTGGATTGCTAATTGAAGGCTGGCTTGGCTCATTGGTCCCCACTTTGTTGGGTATCTCACATCACTCTCATTGGAATTCCGTGTTAGTTCTTTAATAAAAATGGCCAGCAAGCCCAGAGATAACAGAACAGGAATCAATGGGACCTGCGATTGTCTGCATGCCAGATGCTCTTGTCAGCCTGGTCGCCAATCCATCCTGCCAACCCAGCCTCCTCTGGGACCGAGACGTTTGAAAACAGTGCAGCGGCCTCATCTCCCGGGCAGTGTTTTTCTCCATCATTTGCTTTATTAAATATTGATTTTCTGTTGCATTATTAAACCTTAAGTCCAGAGCATAAATTCTGGCCTGATACTTTAATCTGGCTCTCCTCATTTTTGGGGGGCTTCTAGAACTGATTTTCAGGCCAGCTCTCCTGGGGAATCTTTAAGTCAACTCAAGACCCCAGAGAAACAAACCCTCTGCAGGAAAGGGCGGAGCCCAGACTTGAGAAGTAGCTTGTCTCACCAGAGGACCACAAAAAAAGCCTGTGCCTGTGTACAGAAAATTTTCACTGTACCCTTGTTCCAGACACAGAAGCCTATCCCCGCTGGGATTCATGTGCTTGGAACAAGGGAAGTCTTTGGATCCACATGATGGAAACTATGGAGCAGGCCAATGGTATGCTGCACCAGGCACCACCCAGCTCTGCAGACATCACCTAAACCATTATTTGTCCACTTCCTTCTCTTCTGTTCTCTATTATCTGAAGGCTTGAATTCTCAGTCCTAAATAGATGGCCCTTTGGCTTTTTACTTATTGTGAGCCTCTGGTTCATTCTCATCTCCTCTTCTTCTCCTTTTTCTCTAAGAGCCAGTGGTTGAATGGTCAGCTGTCTCAATCTGTCATAGGATGGAGCCATCACACACTTTGTGAAACTCTTTCGGAGGGATGTGGACCTCTCTAACCAGGCATGTCAGCTAGGATGGTGTCCAAGTGTAATTCCTCAGCTTTTGAATAGCTTCCTAGCATGGCACTGTCATTGGCCTAAGCCAAGGGCCTTGAGCCTGAAGATAAGAAGCAGAAGGATCATGATGTTCTCTTTGTCTTTAACAATGACAGACAAACAGAAGGGAAAAAATGGACATGCATATTCATGGGCTTTCTCTGGCAGGACTGAACATGGAGCTGTCTACATGGATGTGTTCAGAGAGCTATGGCTTCCTCCCTGTCTGGTCTCCATTTATCCCAGCTTTCTCTCTGTGAGTTATTAGGTCCTGCATCTCCAGAAGTCTAGTGTTAAGAGATTATTCCAGCAACTGGCAGGGGCACTGGTAAAAGGCCAGGGGTCAGGAGGACTGTGAGCAGTGGTGCACTTGGGGATACAGAGGAAGCACAATGAAGTCAACCTGACCTCTGACACCTGCCAAATGTGAACCTTCCACATGCCTTGGAGATCTCCCTAAGCCCTGTGTGGCCACATGAGATACAATTTAAAAACATATTCTTGAGGAATTTTTCACAGAAAATATGTGAAGGTCAAGGTGCCAGACACTCTCTACTCTATTTTCTCCATCCTGTCTCCTGTCACAAGCATCCTTAGGCCTCCAAAGAATGAGAGATGTATTCTTGAAGATCATGGGAGTTATAGGTCACATATATAGTCCTACAATTTTTCCCAAATCTGAATCTCTTCATAATAACGAGGTAGGTAGGTAGATAATACTTGTCACTCATTTGAACACTGTCAGTGAAGAAGAACTACCTACTCAAGTAGGTCCTGCTTCCTTTGGAAAAGCCCTAGCAATTTTTTTTATTAAGACATTGCTTCCCTCTAATGTCTGACTCTTGGTTATTTTTTACTAGAAATACAAAGAATAGTTGACTCCTATGTAGTAATAAAAGGTGCTTGGTTTTTAATTAAGATATATGAATTTTGAATCTTACTATGCATGGACATTTTCACAAATTATATCGCAAAATGGCTGAATATTAGCAGTTGCATGCGTTTCAATTTGATATTTGATCTCTCTGAGTTCTAGCTTTCTCATTTATAATGGCATGAATATAAGAACACCTCAGTTTATTGTGAGGGGGATTGTAACTAGATGAAGTAATTAATGTTAAAAAAAACATTCAGTATATTTTAAAATTCAGGTTGAACATGTATCTGTAAAACTCCTACTGTGTGTCAGGCACCGTGGTAAGTGCTGGGAATAAGGAAACGAATCATAAATGGTCCCTGACCTCACAGTGGGATTTATAATATATGAAGATGCCCATTACCCCCCTGAAGTCTCCTCTTCTACGTAGTTCAGGCATTGCACATTTCTATCATGTACTCACCTCATTATATTTCAATTACCGCTTTCCCCAAAAGATGGGACTCTTTTGAAGCCAAGTGTCATTCCCTGAATGTCAAGTACTTTTCTCAGTAAATGTGGGCTATGGAACGTGTTTCTATTTCTTCATCATTCCTTTCATGAAGGGCTCCAATGTATTCACTTCTCTCTGCAGTGGTTGGCTAACTCTCCCTGATCCTTACACCACTCTGTCTGGAGGCCAAGCAAGCAGTGTGGCTTGCACCCAGTCCCTGTGACTGACCCCTCCATGCACTTGGATGACCTCTGTTTTCTCCTTGATTTTCTCACTGACCATATCTACCCATCTAATCTGTGTCATGGTTTAAAAATCCATTGGTGTTATAGAAATTCTCTCAAATAGGCAAAGATGGGGAAGACTTTGTGGAAATAAGTGCAAGAGGAACAGGCAGATCCTGTAAGAAGCAGCTACCCTTGACATTTCCCCCATGAGTTTCTCCTGTTGGATCTCCCTGGTCTCTTTGTTTGTACTTCTTTCTATATATCTGATGGTCTCTTGAGTCTCTTATCCAGGGTTTCTCAGATCACCACTAACTTCATCTCACGTGTAGCCTTGGTCTGCTTGCTACACACCCTACAGAGCTTGATAAAACACAGTCAACTGGCTGAGTTTGGTGCTGTAAGTCCAAATTATCAGGAATGTTTGCAAGACTGTCTTCATTTGAGTCAGGTGACCAGTCTTGTTCCCGATCCGCTATGTCGGGGTCACGTTGAAGATTTTATCATAGGCGATGCCATCTATGTCTGTTCTTCAGGGTTTGCTTATGTCAGAAAGTTAATATGGGTTAAAGGTTAGCAATCGACAGCTGTTGCAGAGATGTTTTGTGTTGTAATGTCTGCAGAGTTAAACAAGGATGGTCTGCTCAGACTGTCTCTGCCTCCCTCAGTTCTTTCATCTGCCACAATCCCTTTCTGGACACCGTCCAGCATATGTCTTTGCCTAAGACATGATCAGAAAATGTCCATGGCGTATGAAGATTTCCTTTGAAAGACCAGGCTTGGTGAAAATGTGGCCAGTGGCTAGAAATCACCATAGCTTGAAATGCTTTGGCCTCCGAGATGAATGAGACCATTACAATCTACTGAAATGTCAATAATTGAATTCAGGAACAGTGTGGGAAAGGCCAACCATGTTTCATGTGAACTCCCAGTTCTCCCCTGCACGCAGCCTCCCAAGATGTATAATTTCCCCTTTATACAGAGTGGCGGGCTTCAGGTCACATGGGAATGTGGCCAATGGGTTGAGGAACCAGGATGTTTGGGCTATTTCTGTCTCCAGTTATTTTGATTTTTCCCTTTGATGCTGTCAGAAACTTAAGAACTGATCATTTGTGCTGGAAATAGAACAACTTCTGCCCTTTGTTTTGATCGCTTTTGCCATGTTTGATTGGTGAATTTGATTCCTGGCCTCAGAAAATTGCATTTGTGTCAAGAGCATTCTGAGCAGATCAATGTAAGAGGAAATCAGGCAAGATCAATTGTAATACCAAAGGACTGGCATAAAAAGTCATGTAACTCACATGCCATCTTGTAACTCTCCGTGGCTAAACGTCCCTCAGGTTCTTCATCACAATCCATTAAACCTCACAGTACCCCCCTGTGGTCAATAGTGTCTCATGGTAGACATCTAGAAGAGAGGGCAATAACACTGATGATCTAATTGCCCTTACACAGGACGTGTGCAAAATGTGAGACAAGGTATAGTAACACAAATAATTATTATATTGCTTTACACTCTTTCCAGGTACTGTTGTGTCTTCTGTGCACATTTCTAATTTAAACTTTGAAGGAAGATTATGGGTGAACTTTCTGTATTATTACCATTTTATGACTAGGGGACTGACTGGGAACAATTAAGATGTTTATGATGGACAATGAGTGTACGAACAGTGGTTATGGGGACTTCGGTTCTGATTTCCAAATCCCATGCTTTGAACTCTCTCCGATCTTTTTCTTTCAAATACTTGTCACTCATTGGACCGATATGAGTGAGCATGATGCATTCTGCCATTGTTCTTGTTATTTTACTAATTTCAACAGACACACAGTAGGCTACGCATTTCCTCTTCTCCCTAAAGGGACACTGGGATCCTTGGAGGACAGTTACTCAGACATTTGTTACATAGGTAACAGGTGCATGCGTTTCACTCCATAGAGTGTTTTCCTATCCCTTATCATAGCCAGCTTATGAAGTATGTAGGGCAAGTATTATCAATGCCATTTTCTAGGTGAAGAAAGAGAAGCTCACAGAATGTGACTAGTTTCCATCGTAGTATGGAATGAAGGCCCCTGCATATAGAATTGCTGCCCTTCTATAAGATAAAACATTTATGCCAAATCCGGTTTGGCTCAGTGGATAGAGTGTCAGCCTGCGGACTGAAGGGTCCCAGGTTCGATTCCTGTCAAGGGCATGTAGTACCTTGGTTGCGGACACATCCCCAGTAGGAGGTATGCAGGAGGCAGCTGATCGATGTTTCTCTCTCATCGATGTTTCTAGCTCTCTATCCCTCTCCCTTCCTCTCTGTAAAAAAATCAATAAAATATATTTAAAAAAAGATAAAACACTTATGTATTTATTTTTTAATATACTTTTAATGATTTCAGAGAGGAAGGGAGAGGGAGAGAGAGATAGAACCATCAATGGTAAGAGAGAATCATTGATTGGCTGCCTCCTGCACGACCCCTAATGGGGATCGAGCCCGCAACCCAGGCAAGTGCTCTTCACCAGTATTGAACCAGGACCCTTCAGTCTGCAGGCTGATGCTCTATCCACTGAGCCCAAATAGCTAGGGCAAAAACATTTATTTTTAAATACAAGTGCCTGAATGGTATGAACCTTTTAAACAACAACGCATTGGTCTGCCTCCGCCCCTACTCCCTTAGAAAATGAAATAACAACCAAAAAACAGTTGAGGATGCTTTAGCCCAAGAGTGTGTCTTGTGCTCTTTGTGGTGAGAGCTTTCTTAAGAGCCTGGATTGCCTTACCCCGCTATTACTAGACTGCCTTCAACAGAGGGATGCATTGGCAAAAAGCCTTAACTGGCTACCAGCCTTTAAAATACTCGATGATGTAGACACGTCACTCTTTATTACCAGAAAGGGTATATTGATGGGCTCCTGCCTCCTAGGCCCTCAGCTGGGCACTTAATACATGGTTGACCTTGGGCGAGACACTTAAGTTCTCCAAACCTGGATTCTGCCATCTGCAAAACAGACATCGTAATGCTTGCTCCCCACTTCAAATAGCTATTATAAGAACAGAATTAAGCCGTGCATGGAAAGTGGCTTTATAAACTACCGAGTCCCTGTACTTACGTGATGCATTGTTTTAAACGCTCAAAAAAAAAATGTTTGTGAATGGATTATCAAATTAAGAATGTACTTCTCTACATGCCCCAGGGGTGACAGAAAACAGTGCTGAGAAAAGTGACATTAGGGACTCAGGTGACCTGGATGAGAAGTCGCTGTGGCCTGTATTTTTTTGTTCCCTCTGGGTGGAGGGGGGTTGCCTTGGGCAGGCCTGAGCCCCCCATCTTCGCTCTTGCAACCGCGTGCTCCGGATGGCGTGATTTTTGTGACATGTTCTTTTCCTTTCTCTTTCTGGCAGTGACTCTTTGAAATATTATTTCTGCTTCCTTGACGGCAGGGCTGTATAATTGATAGCCTCTCCGGGCGCCGGGGCCCTGCATTTAAACCACGCTTGCCTTGGCTCCAACGCCTCGGAGTTCATTACTTTCTGAAACGCGTCACGTCTGTTTGTGTGCAGATTATTGTTGCTCTGGAGAGGGAAGGTTATTGTCAGGCAGGAAGAGGAGCGTGGCCCAGAATTCATGAGCATCGCACCCTCTCCTCTCCTTAGATGAGTGTT